>OZ025268.1:280000-955000 GCA_964019165.1 Mastigias papua
TAAGCCCCTTCATTTGGAAATTTTTGCAGGTTTTGTAAAGGAATGCAAATTCGATACAATTCATGTATCACTAAGACGTTCCATGCTTAGGGGAGCAGTTCCAACAGATCTTCAATTGAATGATCCAGCCTGTGCAGCAAGCGTAAATGAAACTCATTTCTTTTTTACAATTCGTCATGGAAAATGTGCAACGAAATCCAGATCGACTGGTTTGCGAGTCGAAATCAGTAATTCAATCAACTACAGATCACGTGGAAGTTACATATTTTCAATTCCAGTCAAATGCTCGTATACGAAAATGGATAGAACAGCATTTGCTGCGAGAGCATTACAAATTATGCATGATGAGAGATTTGTTAGCGTTTGGCTTGGTGCAAAGTACCACTTCAGCCAAAAGACTGTACTAGATTCCTCAGTGGTTGATTTGATTGGCAGTATGCCTTTGAACGTAATTACTACAGAAACAGATGGTGTTCTAGATACAGTAATTACTGCAAAGGATGAAAATCTTGACTTCGTGATCGATCACTGTAAAATCAAGCCTTCGCCAGCATCAATCAGGAAGCAGACCCTTGTGATAAACGAGTAGGTTTAACAAAGGCTTCAGTTTAATCAATATCCATTGTATTTTGAACACATCACACACTTTTAGCGCAATTGTAACAACATATTCAAAATTTTTGTTCATGCTTCTTTTTCATGCTCTATACTATATAACAACAATCTCTGTCCAAAAACCGTATGTTTGTTTTGTTATCAAACTTTTTTATCGTCATGATTTTTTTATTATCATGCTCTATGTTGTTCATTATACTTTATTAGCTAAATTACTACTATGCTTTATAAATGAAAGTGAGTAATGGTTAATAGGACATTTTGATAATGTTTACCCACTGGTCTATTCAATTTCCTCTTCTTACCTTTCAGTTGTACGGTTAATGATCATGTTCTGTTATATAAAACCAATGTGTCAACAAGCCTCTTCATTGACTTCAAGCATTGGCATGTTCCGGGATCAAGGATTTTTGCAAAATGTCATTTCACAGTTTGTCATAGAAATTCGCCTTCTTCCAAATGTTCAAGAAAGGGTTGTCCCCAGCAGCCGCGTGTCATACTAAACAACATTAGAAAGAGAAGATCAAACAGTGAGTTTTACTTTATCCAATAACAAGCACATTATGTTTACTTTTATAAACTCTTCTTTTTTCAGTTATTTTGTAGCATTTTATATCTATTTGAGTAGCTGTTGTAAATACTTCGTCCTAATTATTTTTATCTATACAAACTATTTATCAAACAACTTTAAAGAATTTCATAAGAATAAAAAAATTACCCTTTGAAGGAAATAAAGGCCGAAATGAAGATATTACTATCTGAAATTCACCAGAGGCTGCAATTTGACCTTCATATTATATCTTACACAGATTAGACAAGCTTTGAACTAACCTGGAAATTCTATCTTTTTACTAACTGAAAGTACTGAATTTATTGCTATTGAATTCTGGTCCTGACCTTTATTTGAAAAATGGTGTACAGTGGTGTTTAACCCTACGTTTAATGAAAAAGCTGTGAACGTTTTCATTATCATAAAATTTTTTATATTTGATGTAAAAGAATGGTTCTGGTATATGAGCTTATGAAAACCAACTACTTACATAAATAAATAAATGAGAGAAATTACAATTCATAAATAAATACATAAAATAGCCCATTTGCATATCTTGCAATGATAATTCCCTCCATTTCAATATTTCATGCAAATTTGAAGAGGTAGATGTCCATCAGATTAGATGTATTGCCATTCATAATTATCCAGGTATTTACAGAAAACAGGTTGAGATATCTATTCATGGGTGCAGAGGGGGTCTGCGAACCGTCTGCCCGAATCACTGATCTGTTGCTCGAATGAGTTGTTGTCTAGCTGTATTGACCTACACCTATTTTCGGGAAAAGCTATCGTTCTTTAAGAAGGAACTGCCGGAATGGAATAGAATTCGGCCCAACTGGGGGGCTGCAGTCCTCCCAGCCCCCCTGCCTGCTATGCTTATATATATTAGTAATATTTCTTTATTCTACCTCGAGTGAAATTTGCAGTCCCTTCATCCATTGATTTTGATGTTTTAGGTATTAATGCACTTAATGCCGATGTACGCTGTAATCCAAACAAGATAGTAATAACTATTGAGAAGAGCACCATTCCGAGACTTCAAGCAGGTGATCTCCATTTGGAAGAGTTCAGCTGCAGAGCAAGGGAGAATAGCACTCATATTATATTTGAAACGAAGCCGTACGAATGTCGCACCTCAGTCAAAGCTTTTGGTACTGCTGTTGAATATAAGAACGTTATATACAGTGATGAAAAATTTGTGGATGGAATCATCGACAGAACAAATTCCTTTAAGTTGCCATTTAAATGCGTATTTGTTCCTTCACTACGACCGAATTTTTCAAGAAGGATTAGAGTCAAGAAGCCCCAGATCAAATTTTCAGGTAGTGAGTTTCAGTATTTGAATTTAGAAGTTAAGCTTCTCAGAAATGCATATTATTAATTCATCAAAGTTTATTAGAGTTTCGCTTTTCGACATACATTGATTCAAAACACAGAATATATTTTAAAAGCTGAGGTAAATGATATGACATTACAATATATACAAGCTAAACCCTAACGCATATTACAGAGTAACATAAACGTATATCTAAATCAATTCAAAACTACAAATGGGGTATGCCTGCTTGCTGCTACTATCGAGGGGCTATTCCATAATTCTATCCTTTGATACGAAAAACTGTCCTGCGAATTGCTTGACTTTCTTGTACGAAAATTTGTACTGCCCATCAATTCTTTAGTCGATTCTACTTTTCAAAATACCATAGTAGAATCATGATTTTATTTGAATTGACCAAAATTTCTCTCTAAGTTTACTTCAGTCTCAACAAATAATTTTTTGCAAAGCTATAAAGGTTATATGGCAATTTTTGCCAGGTATCGATAGTTTTTTCTGACTCATTTTTATATTTCTTTTTAAGCAATGTCAACTGGAACATATGCAGTTCGTTTGACACTGTTCACCGATCCCTCGTATGAGCGTGAAATGAACACATTTAGTGCAAGAATGAGCGCTGGGTCTGAGATGTACTTCCAGGTTGCCATGGAATCTCCTAATGCTACCATGGCAATCTATCTTGAAATATGTTATGGCCGACCATTTTTTTCAAGTGACAACAATGAGAAATATATGTTCATCAGAGATAAGTTAGTCTATTCACTACTTCAATTTAGTAATATGGTAAACATAATTGGAAGCTATCCCAACTCAGCATTTCACAAATACGCATTTGCTACTGAACTAAACCTACATTTATAACTTCGATAATAGCACAATGGAAAACAGTGTGTTATATTTGATGCAAAAATATGAACATACGTTTACATATTCTGTAATAGCATGATGGAAAATAGTGTACGATATTTGATGCAAAAATGTTTTTGCAGTTCAATGGATTCACAATTATCAACCAATTTCAGTGCAATTCTGTCTGTGTGTGTCTGTCTGTGTGAAGGACCATTTGTTTCATTGCTTTACTCGTTTTTAATCAGTTTCAATGTTTAATACATGCACATTAATATCTATGACCTGACTGAAAATGAGCCTAAAACGAATTTTAATTATTTTTTAGCTGCCCTGTTGATGACTCTGTGCTGTTCTACAAATCCGACAGAGTTGATGTAAAGAGATTCAGTGTATCTCCTTTTGAGTTCAATACTGCTGTTCATAGAAGTGTGTTCGTGGACTGTATTGTGTCTGCTTGTGATCCGAGGGACAAAAGCTCAAAATGCTTCAAGACATGTCCAGATACTCCTCTACCCCTTTAAGGGTGATAACATATGAAGGGTATATCTAAAAACTGCATTTATAAACTAGCATACCAGTCTATTTTAATCGCATTATTCTTGTGTAAGATTTTAGTCATTTTTTAAAGATTTATTATATTTAATATTACCCAATGCTTCACATCTTTCTTAACTTTTATACTGGTGCCATTAGGGGATTATCATTATTAGGAATTCTGGCTTTGATTTCTTTTATATAAATTCAACTTGTAGAATAAAACACTAATTTAATTGTGAAGATGTGTATAATCCTACTGAGACCTATGAAAACTCTGGCCTTACTCAATTATTAAGTAGCAGGCTATTGTAACAGCTTGTAGTCTAATTACCAATACCTAGTACTTTTTCAACCTCATTACTGATATCTTATTTCCTTTAGCTTTTTCAAGTTATGAAATATTTTTCACAAAGCCTCTGTGCCTCTCCTAACATTGCAACTTGGTGGGCAATTGCCCTCCTATCCGTACGGTTTGCTTCCTAGTTTTAAAGATTTGGCCCCAGAAAATTATCACTTTTAGGGCAAGTGAGTGGTGAGTGCTACACTCCCTATCTTAGAAACATTGTTAGTAGATCTACATGCTTTAGAGCCTAATCAATAAATTCACTTGTTCAAAGACGTAATCGGTATTCTACTGCATACTTTAACATGTCGCTTAGTCTACAATCCGGGTAAATCTGCATTCAGCAGTAAACGGGGCAACTTGCAAGACAACGAACTCAATGGAATAGCAGCTATTTGAAGGCGATGAATATACAACCAGCACTACGAAAGGCATGGCACTTCTGGGAGTTTTGTTGTGCCCCATTTATTATCACACTATCATTTTAGATTTTTCCTAGGTCTATGCCTAAGCGCCATACCGTTCTGTCAAAGTTTAGTTTGAAAGATGGTTTTAAGCCATTCTAGAGGGAGAATTATAAAAAGAATCATTTTCTCGTGTCAGACCTATCTATGGTGGGTCCTCCTATGTCACCATCAAGTATTATCTACCATGAAATAAAGCCAAGTGGCACCGTCCCTGTAAATTGCCGTGATTGTAGATTTCCAGCTCTGAACAGTCTGAAAGAAGAGGAATTTGATTGGAGTTCTTGCCAGAAAATTACCAAGTTTGCTATGGTTTCTGTTAGTGCATTATTGTTTGTACCCTGAAACTAAAAACCGCCCATTTTCTACTAGTAGCATAATGGGGTATAAAAATGAATAAGAGTTTACTTCAAAACAAGAACAACAATTTGTATTTAAAGTTAAGAGCATTGACACTTCAAAAGACAACAATAAGTAGCCTTTGATTGCATGGAACGGTGTCAAGACTTCAAACTTAGATCGAAGGCCAACCGTAGTAAGATTCTCTCAGAGGAATGATCATTGTGAAAAGCAGTGGATAACTAATTATCATTTTGACGTAGGGCGCACTACGCAGAGACTAGCGCACAGAATAAAACAACATGCACCCACGAGCATCAGGACGAAAAGCACTTTAATAAGAGAACAGCCACCTCGTATGTGTAAAAACTCTAATTCTAAAATGAAAAGTGATTCGGCCATAGGTCAACATCTTACTACAAATCCAGAATGTACCAAAGCATATACAGACCATAATTTTCGGATCATAGGGAAAGCAAGATCATCCTGTCATTTAGGTGTGTTGGAATCAGTTTACATTAAAGCCAGCCGCACACTATGAGAATGCTGCTGAGCAGGCTGGCAGACGAACAGCGTGCTAAGCAGTGAACTCCAGGTGTGCGCGGCACATTTTTTACTTTTTTGCCTTTCGTGCTTCCTGAAGCCAGTCTTGTGTACACAAAAAGAGTTCATTTTCTCACTTGGGCTCTTCAAGTAAACAATGGTGAATAGGTGCTAACTGGCCAATCATAGGGCCATATAGACGCACTATTCATCATATCACGTGTACCCGTATCTGGTTATATATTTCGGTTCACCTTTCGGTCGTTATTCGACGTTCCATTCTCTGACGAGTGTCGGATGAAAAAAGCTTTCAGTATGCTAACAGAATGTTCCCGCTTTTTCGTGCTATAGTGAAGTTATATTTTTGAGTATCATTCCAAGGCGCAACGTCAGGACTATATCCAATCTATTGTGGTGTACCGCTATGATCCACTCTAGGTCCTTTTTTATTCTTCCTGGACTTTAAACGACCCTTTGGAAACCCTCTTATACTACGGTATAGTATTGTATGCTGATGACACTGTCATCTTTCGCGGCGACAGAGACATCGATGTAGTCCAGAAACATATTGAGAAGGCGGCAAAAGTATATAAGAAACATGAGGATCAATCCATGCGAAAAGTAAGAAACATTAAGGAAAGACAGGCAGGCTGAGCTTCAACAATAAACTAGAAAACACAGCTTTCGTCAGAAAATTTTTGTCAAACTGGAAAACAAATATAAACAACATCCGTCTCTCAAATGTTTTCAACTAAATATCCTATTTCTCATTTCACAGTTGCCTTGTCGTTATTGGAAATGCCAAGACTTTTAAGAACATTTGAGAAACATTTAAGGCTGGATTTGACAAAATATTTAGAAATTTCCAGGTTGAAAGCAGAAAGTTTGTTTCTCATAGAAAAAAAGCGTGTAGTTGGCTAGCTCAAAATGAGCTTATTATCAACTGTAAGAAAGGAAAAACTGAAGTGATGACGCTCGGAATACGTCAACAACAAAAACAAGTAGATACCAAAACAGTACCTCTGCACCATAATTTTACTCCTATCGCTGCAACACAAACCTACAAATACCTAGGACTTCCACTGACTACATCTCTTAATATATCCCAACACGTAGCTGCAACAATTGATAAGAAGCTATATTAATGCAAAAACAAAGAAACGGATATGCCAGTCCATGATTGTCACTGTCACTCTATGGTTCAACACCACCCAATATCACGAGTCAAATCGGAAAAATTCAGGTTAGAGCCCAATTGATAATTTATAATAACGAAAAAATTCCCTAAGTCGAAAGCATCGAAAAGAAGGACGTATGAACCTTTGTGCACAAGTGTATCCATATTGAAGATATGTTCAGTGAATTTAAAGAGTAGTTCAAGATAAGAAGAACTACTACGGATACAAGATGCAATCGAACGAGAATAGAAATTCCTGAGATAAAACAGGAACCAGTGAGAAAACCTACGTGCTACCAAGGAGCCATCGTTGTTAATGAACTTCTGTGATAACAGTATAAATGTGTACTTAGTGTCAGTATGATATGACTGTAGAAAGATCCTGCACAAAGATTCGTTAATAATTTTTTTGAAACTTCATCATAAAGAAAATTAAAGTTACAATGATACACCTCACTATTCTAAGGTAGTGTACAATTGACTCGTCTGCTGCAATTAATCATCTAATAACAATTTAACACTAACATGACCAAAGACATCAAAAGAAACAAAATTGCTACAAGAAAGGAAAAAAACAACTATCACAGTAAGGAGTCTATTAGCTGCGAGCCTAACCAAGATTTGGTGCATCTGCAGAAAATTTAATAGCTGCATCTCATTGCAATAGTTGATGCTTTCATTATGACTTGCTTTTGACGAGAACTATCGAATTGCAGACCATTAAGCATATAAAGGCAACTGAAGAACTTCCACATATACCGAGCGCTTAAATGAAAACAAGCTTCTCCCTGGATACCAGTCTGAACGTAGCGAAGATTTTAGCACTGAGATTGCCCTTATTAAAGTACATAATGACTTGCTCCTGGCAATGGACAACCAAAAAGTATCCTTTTTTAGCCTTGGATTTATCTGCTGCTTTTGACACAGTTGATCATAACATTTAGAAGACTGTTCTTGAAATGCAATTTGGAGTAACTTGGTTAGCTCATAAGTAGTTTTATTCTTACCTTGACTCTAGATCACATTAAGATTGATAATACTGTCTCTGATATCATGGAGTTGAAGCATGGGGTGCTTCAAGGTTCACGTGCACCGATCCTGTGCTTTACACTATGCATGCAAGTACCCAAGGTGAAGTTTTTGCAAAGTTTGATGTATCGGTGATGGGTTATGAAGACGACCATGTTTTGTATTCATCATCCTGTCTTAACAAAGCAACAATATTATCAACAATAGCAAGCATTGAGCTTTGTCTTAAAGAAGTGAAAGGGTGGATGGGCAGAAATCGCTTAATAATGAAGGAAGAAAATACTGAGTTCGTGGCTAGTTAGATAAATTTGGCAGCTGAATCAATCAGTGTTGGATTGGAGATGGGCAAGTTGAAGTTTCTTCAACTGTGAAATACCTAAGTGTCTGATTAGGCAGCACCCTCGGTAGCAAAAAGTTGATTTCAGAGCGAAGTCGCATTACATCTCTTAAACTGTAAAACATTAGGAAAATTAAAAAGCATCTGTGTTGCGAATCACTTGTGAGACGTATCAATGCTTTGGTGCTATCACATTTGGATTACGACAATGCTTTGCTATTTGGATTCCCAGACTGGACAATAAGACCGATGCAAAACATTCAGAATTCTGCTGCTAGAGTAATACACGGTTTATCCAAATTTGAACTTATCACTCCAGCTCTAAAGCAGCTATACTGGCTTTCA
The DNA here is from genome assembly GCA_964019165.1 of Mastigias papua. Taxonomy (NCBI): domain Eukaryota; kingdom Metazoa; phylum Cnidaria; class Scyphozoa; order Rhizostomeae; family Mastigiidae; genus Mastigias; species Mastigias papua. The sequence goes on from OZ025268.1 coordinate 288,468, forward strand.
ACTAGCTATCGCATTCAATTCAAGGCCATGAATGTTGTTTACAAAGCAATTCATAATGCTGCTCCAGAATACATATGTGCTTTGATTGAGTTGAAACAGTCAAAAGTATTCACTAAGTTCTATCAATGACATGAATCTTAGTGAACAACGATCGTGAAACATGTAAAATGTATATGTCATGTCTCTTCGACCATCGAGAAGATAGCTTTCAAGAAAAGCTTCTTAGACACAAAGTTTCTTTTGAGAAAGGATTTTGTCTGCTTTCTCAGGGAGATCAAGCCCCATTCAGTTTGTTTCTGATAGGTTTTATTGGTCTTTCTCATAAAGGCTTTTGTTAACGTTTATCCTAGTTATTTTATTACTCAACCGTTTTGATAACTTCATTTTTGAAGGAAGATTCGGCAAATCACTATCTACCTTTTCCTGTAATCGCCTATGGCCAATAATCATATATTCATTATTTCTGAAATTCATGCTAAGTGTATCTATACTCCTCATCCAATTTTCCAGCTCATTTTTTAGGTCTGGTTGAAGCTCATTCAATCTTTCTGACACGATATCAACACAAAGACCATCAGCATAGATATTTGGGTTATTATTTTCCAGACAGTTCTTGAAGGTACCAAATAAATATTATGAAAATGAATAGACTCCGGACATCAGCCCTACAGAATGCCACTCTTAGTGATGCTTTTACTAGAACAAAGTGAACAATCTATAGCTACGGCAAAATTTCGCTATTGCACAAAAGAGCGCAGGGAAGAACATTTTGTAACATATTTATGCTAGAACTAAATTTATCCAAGTATCAGAACTGCTCCCAGTGATGTGCCTAGGAATTTTTGTCTAGGGGAATCAGAAAAGAGCTACCAACTATATTTCTTGACCAACCCTATTTCCCTGCAGTTTAGGAAGCAATTGCCACGGTTCTTTATAGACTTATTAGCAATATCGCAAAAAGAGAGCTTACTACGAGCAACCATGGTAAAAAGAATAAATGCATTACAGGTTGAAACTTCCCAGTGTACTCTAAATTCCCAGCTTCATAACAAACTCTTACGATTTCATATACTTTTGGGGTGGGGCATCCAATTGGCTCGTCCCTGCTGCTCTATACTGGTCAGATGAGAATTGAAATACTTGACTGAAAAACCTTGGCATATAAAAAAACTCTTGATTTGTTATCATTATTTAAACGAAACAACGTCGACTGCTTTTACACATGTATTTAATAGCAGTGAATCGACCGCGGTAGCACTAACAAAACTACGCAATTTTCCGTGATTTTTAAGCTTTATTAGAATCTGTAGCATTTTAAAATCGATGTGCAGCATTTATGAATCAAAACTTTGAAGAAATTTAGAGTAGCTTTAAAAATATTGTTATTGTTGGGGCAGATATTCCACTCAATAATTTACAATGCATGCATTTCAAATGTGGAAATTGCTAGTACATATAAAATCATGGAACAGTAATCAATTTCTACTTCTTGACCTCTTGATTGAACCCTAACATAAGAAGATTACCAAGTTTGGGAACCATTGGATTAAACCCATTGTTAAGCTTCTCGTCATAGCTAACTTCTCCCAGTCATCTCCACCAACAGGGGACGATGGTTTCGTCAATAGACGGCTCTCACAGGTAAATTTAGGCCAATTTGAAGCGTTCTGGAGCGTTTTTGCCATCCAAGCTAAAAGTAACTCTGCACGTTCAGTACTATATATTCAAGCGAAAATTATGCTTCACTAACCACTATTGTATTTTGGACTTTACATGTTTGTGGGGCGAGCACCCGATCTCGTCGTTTTGGTACTTTCTGATACAAAACAAATCTAATCCTGCTAGGTGAACACTATTCAACGCGGCCACCAGATTGCGTTGCAACGATCTATTTTTCCATAGACGTCACTTGATAAATTACAATGATATCTACCCATCTTTTGATAAATGCCAACATCACCCACCTTTTGATTTTTTGCTTCTCGTTACACGCAGCTTCCCATGAAATTCTGATCTGCATAAGATTCTTACGTGGACTATCATTCAGTATTACACTACTTTCTGCCTTCAGCTCGATATGATTAAGATACTCATTTTCTAATGGATTCTCGTCAAAGGTAAAAAGCGTTTCTTTTATATTATTTCCTATATTCTCTAATTTAACTGTACAACTTCCTGAACATAATCTACCGACAGCAGAAATGCTGAAAGGACTGGGCGCTGCTTACGTAACAAGAATTTTGGCGGGAAAAGCGAATATATTATTAAATTCAGTACCGTAGACAACTTAACTGGATTGGGGGGGGGGGCATAGACGTAGAAGTAAATTATGCAATGAGAACAAAACGACAGTATAAATCTACAGCTTCAGTGAATTACTGGGGGCTACCCTCTGCCCTCTGATGTCTCCCAGTCTGACTGGGTGATAATGCATGTAAAAGTCTTATACATATTATGATTTTATGCACAGCTATTTTAACGAGAGATAAGAAAACAAAAGGTGGATGACGTTTACATTTATCAAAAGAGTTAAAGATATCATGATTACTAATTAGATGATAATTTAATGTTTATGATGTTTCTTAACCGACAGGTACTTGCCAAAATCAAGACGATATTTTTATTAATAGTTTGGGTTTTAGAATCTTGATATAACTACACGAGATTGAGTGGAGAAAACAATGCCAAGTATGTTGATAAATTGGATTGGCGGAGAATCTACAGGTTGGGATATTTAATATTGTATGGATGCTTTTTGTTTATTGGTTGTAATACGAAATGCCATGAACTGAGAAGGAAATCTTGCTGATCTGTGTTTAGACATAAGCCTCTTATGACTTCTCCCGTCTCATTGCAAATATAATCACTTTATCGACAGCCTAAGGTTTCAAATATCATTAACATTTTTGTCTAGCTCACCTAGTTGATCTATATGCCTTTTAGTTATTCTGCTGCTCATATGTCATAATAATATTAATAATAGTAACAAATAATAAATAATTTATTTTAAGTTGACTTACAATGATAGTGTATATAGCTATTTAAAGATAATTAAGGCCAATTATCAGTATGAAGATTAGATAAATAGATAAAGTAGATAAAATAAATTAAATGGCATAAAGTTAAATAAAAACCAACCCTACATAGATTCAGTACATAGAGAAATGCTTGCTAGTAATAATACTTATCCCAGTTCCATCGGCACACAGAAGTTGGCTGCCCAGCTCCATCTTTCGTCTATTGTCCTTTTTACAAATATTTTTTTACCGAATTAATTGTAGAAAGACTGCAAACTCTACTTTGCATTACAAAACGTACGCCAACTATTGCGCTATCAAACAGTTATAATGAGCAGTTACGTCATTTGTAGCAATAGATATAAACCCATATTTCATGAGTTTTGTTCTGTAATTTTGTAGTCAAATGTCAGTCTGATAGCTATTCTAGGGCGCTTCTATGTTATGGTATGTGCTGTTTGTGAGCTGGGCCGTTTTGACTCCATTCTCTGATTATTCTTTTTTAACAGTTAAGCTGTTTGGACTAAATGTATTATTTATTGCATATGCATTATCTTACAATTTGATAGGCTCTCTATACAGGAAAATTCCACTTTTCATATCAAAAACTTTTTCTTCGCATTAAACTTAATACCAACCCTAATTTCGCTTTTCACTTCGCCAACTGCTAACCACTAACTGCTAACCACTAACTACTAACCGCTTACCGCTGACCAAGTTTAGTTGCTATCTAGTAATGCTTAAAATACCCTATCTTAAAATACCCTATCTATATCATTCTTTTCATAGTCAATAATCGCAAGCGTGAGACTTTCACAATTTTAGTTATCAGCTTCTCAAAACAAATGTAATCGTACTATTGCGTTTTCAAGGTTCTCATATATAAACCCATCTCCTATTTTACTTTGACCTTTTCCCCCTTTCACACGTGGCGAATGAGTCTGCTAGCTATTGTTTGGCCAGACGTACAGATGTTATATCTTTGTCAAGACTGCTTTCCGTTGCAAAACTGTAATTCCTTCTGTTCAAATTCCTATAGCAGGACCTAAAAAAACAACGGCTGTCATCACTAGAAGTGGCATTACAAATTCCCATTTTGGTCTTGAAAATAAAAACGAGTGGTTCTAGACTTCGTGGGTGCTGCAGTTACAAATTTTCTTGAAAAAGTAACAAGAGTAGGAAAGTATGCAAAATTGAAAAATGGGTGTGTTACTACAAAAGGTTTTCTGGCTCCGCCGATGAACCCTGAAGGTCTATTTAATAGTGGTCTTGAGAATCTCCCTTATTTCAGGCCCATCCTAAGGGTACATTTAACTTTCCAAGAAGGTGCCTTTTTGAAATTTTACCATTAAAATAGGCGTTCCACATTTCTGAAATACGCAAGATATTTATGTATATGGTATTTAGTGCTGCACTTAGAGTTCAAATGCAATTTCTATATGGATTCAACTGAGCTGAATGCAATCCATTGTCTGATGTGGATTGGGTGTAATATGACAAGAAGGAGTGCTTCTAAAGAAAATGTTCATGTTAATAGGCCAACGAGAACGAGACAACAAATGTTTATTCCGTGTCTTTTCATGTCAAAAAGAGAACAAATCCATTGGAAATAGTCAAGGGAATGATATGTGAATGGCTATTGTCCTTGAAAAGAAATAATTGAAAAACAAGGAATTGCTTTATTTTGGTCAGTGTCCTGAAGGTAATGGTCCGTGAAAAAGATTGTATATCAAGACAGTGCTTTGTTCCTAAGCATATGTGCATCGGTTTGAGAAAAGAGAATAAAAATTTGAAGCGTGTATCACACTGTTCTTTTGAATAGAACAAGGGCACTTTGCAGGATGGAAAGACGTAGAATTCATTCTCGCTTTTAGCTGTTTATTAAGTCTAAATGCTTGTCGTATTGTTCTCGTGAACGGATCAAGACCGATTTTAATCCTAAGTCGTTATGAACGCCGATTTCTCGACCAAGTTGTTCAATTGATGACTATGCAAGATCAGTCTTACAAGAAGGGATAAAAATGGAGGATAAGGTGTATCACATCACAGCTGTTAAATGTACAAGGCCTTCCAGCTCACATGATTTAGTGAAATCTGCGATGAAGCATAAATCCATTAAAGGTAAATCGTAGAATTACTCTTTCAGTCAAGAATTCCAGCCATAAGCTGGACTTTTCGATGTTTGTTTATTTATAGGGAGCACACCACGTGATATAATTCGGTTTATTTAAATACTGCTATATATGCACAGACTCTTAATCAATCAGAACTTTCAGAATCTGTTAGTTTTTGCTAACTTAGATACATATCATACATCAACAAGCAATTTCTTGATAATTTAATTCAGAAAAATTGCCCATAATGATTTCTAAAATTGAGTTGAATTGCTCGTCCTTTCATGAACTGCTTGTTCGTTTCAGCTCACTCTTTTCTTCTCACTCATAATAGAACTACAAGCCTTTTACACTAGTACAATCTACAAAGCATGTATATATAAAGTATATCAATATATATATATATATATATATATATATATATATATATATATATATATATATATATATATATATATATATATATATATATATATATATATATATATATATATATATATATATATATATATATATATATATATATATATATATATATATATATATATATATATACACTCAAGTAGCTCCAATGATAAAGAAATTTTAAAAGAAATACATAGATCCTCAAGAAAAAATTTCAACTTTTAAAACGTTTCGGCACAAGCCTTCATCAGAAATGATGAAGGCTTGTGCCGAAACGTTTTAAAAAATTGAAATTTTTTCTTGAGGGTCTATATATATATATATATATATATATATATATATATATATATATATATATATATATATATATATATATATATATATATACACTCAAATAGCTCCAATCATAAAGAAATTTTTAAAGACATAAATAGACCCTCAAGAAAATATTCCAGCTTTGAAAACGTTTCGGCACAAGCCTTCATCAGTTATCATATGTATAATAAAATTACGCAAGAAATAAAATTGGCTTTGAAATTGCATAATTTTATTTCTTGATTTATATATATATGTATATATATAAATATATATTTATATATATATATATATATATATATATATATATATATATATATATATATATATATATATATATATATATATATATATATATATATATATATATATATATATATATATATATATGACTGAATCAGAGCCGCATTCACATAGTATATGTATATATACATATATATATATATATATATATATATATATATATATATATATATATATATATATATATATATATATATATATATATATATATATATATATATATATATATATATATATATATATATATACAAACTAAACCTAAGCCGCATCCACAACGTATATAAATTACATAAATAGAATAAACCACAAATATACTATCCTTTAAGTAAACGTTTCGATCAGAATCTTCATCAGTACTGAGTACTGATGAAGATTCTGATCGAAACGTTTACTTAAAGGATAGTATATTTGTGGTTTATTCTATATATATATATATATATATATATATATATAAAAGAGAACGAATCAAAAATATACTTCACTTAAATTATAGACGTCAATATCTGATGAAGATATTTATCGGAACGTCTATAATTTAAGTGAAGTATATTTTTGATTCGTTCTCTTATATATATATATATGTATATATATAAATATATATATATATATATATATATATATATATATATATATATATATATATATATATATATATATATATATATATATATATATATATATATATATATATATATATATATATTTATATAATACTGATGAAGGCTTGTGCCGAAACGTTTCAAAATTTGGAGGTTTTTCTTGAGCATCTATATATATAATAATGATAATAATAATTCAAAGAACTTTATAGTCAGAGTGCTTAGTGCGACCGGCAGATTTAGTGAAAACATTACAACCAAATAAAAGTGTTCTCTGTGTTTATTAATATATATATACATAAGAGAACGAATCAAGAATATACTTTACTTAAATTATTATAGACGTTTCGATAAATATCTTCATCAGTACTCAAGTTACATAGGCGCTCTTTGGTTGCCCACGTCTGACTGGATATGGCACCTCAGTAGTAGTAGAAGTAGTAGTATATATATATATACAATAAGTATATATATATATATATATATATATATATATATATATATATATATATATATATATATATATATATATATATATATATATATATATATATATATATATATATATATATATATATATATATATATATATATATATATATATATATATAGCACAGGCGTCTTCTGATCTAAACATTGTGAGTTCGAATTCGCACTGGGGCCAAAATAAATTTTCTAATTGTGGTAGCCCACTCATGACGTAATATTTACCTATGTTAGCCTTAGCCGAATGAAGAGAATATATATATTTAGATATACTCAAACAGCTACAATCACGAAGAAATTTCTAAAGATAGATACGCAAGAAAAAACTCCATCTTTTAAAACGCTTCGGCACAAGCCTTCATCAGACGATGAACTACATATAAGCAGTGCATATAAGATTTTATAGATATATAAGATTTTTGCATGTTAATGATGTAAATTATTATTCTGATGTTCCGACAACTCACCTAAAAATCCGCAAATTCAGTTATGTTTGGTAAAGAGAGCCTCCTTAACAATGATCTCATGTATTGAGTTGGAATGTGAGTTTGCTAGTCGAATTGCATCAGTTTTACTGATTTTAATAGTCTGTTGGTACTTCAGACTTTCACTATCGCACAAAACTCTTTAAGCATTTTCTTACCATGCGAATCAGTTCCTCAACTGAACATAAAGATAAGCCAAGCCAAGTGTATTGCACCAGACAATTGCCACATACTATATTGTTGTTTACTAGTATTCTGTTTTCCCAGTTTTCCTAAAATGAATTTGGAATTTCCACGTTCTCGTTTGCTTGCTGCGTTTTCCTTTTCTCCCCTACGGAGCCCAACCAGGAAATTGTGCAGCAGGTCTTCACATCACCATTTAACATGTGTGGTCAGCAGGAGCGCAGCCAAGTATGTATTTTTGAACAAGAGACAAAGATCCAAAGTTTCTACAAAAAGTTATTGAATTTAGAATATATGATTATGGAGATGCTTAACGCAATAATTAAAATGAAAAACCGGGTTAAACTGCCCTAGCCCATTTTGAACAGATGTAGATCTTCCCCATATAGGTATATCCATTTGCTGATATGAACTGATGGAAGAACTCATGTGAATAGGCCCCTAGTGTTTACTGACTACTTACCGGTACTAATTTCAATTCTGTCAGTTAATTATTTCAGGCTGCTTTATTCCTGGCATTTCTCCTTTATCCTCCCTTATCATCTCTTTTCCCCATTCCAGATCCATTTGGACTGCATGTGTCTCTAGGCAATTGCAATACTTTCTAACGACTAAGTATGACAACTTAACCTAGATACGAAATCTCTCTTCACTGGAAACATGTGTTTCCACCTTCTAATGGGGGCATGCTCACCAAAGGAATTTACGCTTTTTTATAAGGAACCTAGCTCAAGGTCTGGTTCCAAAAGTTCCTTATTTTTGGAACTCCAGTGGTCAAATTGTAGTTCTAAAAGTTCTCTAACAGCTCCGTAACTTCACTCGATATTTAGTATCATACATATGGGACAGACACAAGTAAACATTGAAGTTCTGAATTTTGCCTTTACTTCTGGCTATAACTTAAGACCAATGAAACGTGAAACACATGACACAAGCATTCCATACAATCTTTGCTGGCTTTGGGTTCCTAATTCGTGACTGTTTGCTGTTATAAAAATTTTTCAAATTGAATAGTTGCTTAGGGAATTCTACTTCAGTAGTATAAGTTCTTTAAATATTTCGACATTCCACATGTGGATTCCTTGTAGAGTACTTCCTTATAAAAAAGCGTGTTACCACTGATGCTATTGTCCCCATAGATCTTTATCAGGGGGATTCCTAAGGGGGAAAAGGGGTCATGACCTCCAAGAAATTTCTGTTAAGTATAGGCATTTGTATGATCTAGCTACTTCTCATAATATTTAAGTCTTTGTTACAGAAGATGATGCATTTGATCCCTATGCTAACTTTTTAGAGCCATATGAAGTACTGAAAATGAATTATGTAAAGTCTGCGCTAGGATAAACTACTTTTTATAAATTTTCATATTCTCGAGATGATCTATCTGCATAAACAAGCAACAGTTCAAAATATAAGAAAATGCATTTTCCAATCATGTGATGAGCAAAACATCAAAAATGTCCTTCCTCGCCCCTATCACGATGGCACCTCAAGGCGACACAACTTCAAGCAAGTCACATGGTCAGTATCATCAAAAACGTAAAGGAGGTCTGCTGGGTCATAGCTTTTAAACATACTTAGATTAGCTATGAAGCTAGCTGTTGTTTTTACAACAAAAATCGAGCCTACACATCGATATTTTCTCTGCTTGCCCTCTCCCTCAAAGAGTTCCTAGAATGCAATCACCCCCGATTTTTATTAAGAATGCATTTATAGATTCATGTCTTCACTTGTAAATCTAGTTTGATTTTCACTGTTACATTTCCCGGGTTGAGTTTCAATACAGTCAAACAATTCCGACTGGGGTAGACGATTTTTAGCAGTCTGCCAGGCCCGTATATATAAATAAATAAATAAATATATATATATATATATATATATATATATATATATATATATATATATATATATATATATATATATATATATATATATATATATATATATATATATATATATATATATATATATATATATATATATATATATATATACACTCAAATAGCTCCAATCATAAAGAAATTTTTAAAGACATAAATAGACCCTCAAGAAAAAATTCCAACTTTTAAAACGTTTTGGCACAAGCCTTCATCAGTTATAACATTCCAGGTACATACAGCGCATATATAACGATAAAAACAAAGGAACAATATCTAATTAACTTACGATAATAGAACACTTTACACAATGAAACTGGACTTACAATGGATAGCATTTGAAATTGAATGGAAGGGAAATTTAAGTAGAAGCAACAGGGTTTGGAAGAAATGAAAAGTGAAAGTGCGAGAAAATAACCGACCCGAGCGGGATTCGAACTCGCGACCCCTGACTTTGTACGTCGGTGCTCTACCAACTGAGCTATGAGGAAGGGAAATTATATTTAACATAAGAGAAAAGGGTGTTGGAGAAGCTGATACCTACCGTCCCAGCGGGGTATAGAGAAAACCATGCGAGAACAAAGTGGGTGTGAAGTAACATAAAATGAAAAGGAAACCCAATATGACCTAGAAAGGACGATATTGAGAGGAGAGAGATATCGTAAGAAAAGGTGCGACATAAATAATTAAATAGACAAGCATAACTGAATAAAAGTAGAAACCATAGCATAAAATTAAAAGAGGATGATAAATAGTGAATACATATAGAATAAACCAGCCAACTCAAATAAATAATAATCCTATGTGTCTACTTCCTTAACTATCAATTATAGTGACACGAATGTCTTCCACGAACCCATGATGTCCTTCCTCAGAAAAATGTCTGAAAAAGTCCATCTGGGGAACTGAAGACCCTGACCTAAACTTACGATAACACGCCTTATAATTATTAAACCTAAGCCTAAAAGGCGTGTTAGTGCTACCCACATACTGAACACCACACACAACACAGTCAAACAAATACACAACACCCGACGAATCACAGTTAAACGAAAAGTTAATCTTATACTCCTTACTAGTTGCGTGGGAATAGAAACTATCACTTTCAGACATAGATTTACACACTTGACATCTGGACTTTTCACAACGAGTACAACCCCTTTCATCACAGTTCTTGTTAGTAGCCAGCCTAGCCCTAACTAACAGGTCCTTAAGGTTCTTACATCTCCTAAAAGCAGTGACCGGAGGTTCAGGAAACACCTCCCTATATATATATATATATATATATATATATATATATATATATATATATATATATATATATATATATATATATATATATATATATATATATATATATATATATATATATATATATATATATATACACACACACATATGTATATACATTTGCCCCCCCCCCCAGTTTGCTTGTTGAAAGGGCCCTGTATATATATATATATATATATATATATATATATATATATATATATATATATATATATATATATATATATATATATATATATATACAGGGCCTTTTCAACAAGCAAACTGGGGGGGCAAATGCCCCCCCAGTTCTCAACTTTGCCCCCCGAGTGAAGAGGTTCTCAGCTATGTTGTGAAACAACTGCTGCCGGCATCGTGCTGCAATTAATGGGTCCCCTTGAGTTTCATCAGCAAGACTGAAACACAATAACATTTTGCACAACATTAAGAAACTGTGTAATACACGAACAGTACGTTATTGTAACGATTACGAAACTAGAGATCTAGAGACCAAATTTTTTTGCGTCAATACTTGACATTTATGAACATTGTTCAATACATGACATTTATCCATCATATTTCAAAGTAGGCTCTTACTTCAAACTGGGCTAGCTGTGAATGACGCAGTCTTGATATTTCCCTGGAGTTAATCATATGCCCTTAAGCTTGCGTTTGTAGTATAGTATCACGCCCCTTTTTGAGAGTTTGCCCCCCCCCCAGAAAAATCTTTTTGAAAAGATTTTTCTGATGAAGCTATACGCGAAACGTTAAACAGTTGTTTTTATTATGAGAGTCTATATAAATTTTTAACAACTTTTAGTGGAAAGGCTATTGAATTATATATATATATATATATATATATATATATATATATATATCTTGGCTGTGCCCCCCCCTTGCAAATTCAAGCTGGCTCCGGGCCTGCTGAGTCTGCCCTCTTGAATGTCTAAATATGCACTCCCCAGACTAACTTTTGACACCAAGTACTACGGATACGGTGCTCAAGCGCACACGTAGGTAAAATGTTACAGTGAAACGTCAAACAGAGAGGAAACACAAATATACTATCAGTTGAGTTACTATGTGCAAACATCTTACAGTTACACGGTCAAATCATGCATTGTTTTGTAGCCAAATGAGCTATACCTACTATGAGAGTTCATCACGATATGCCAAATGGAATCTTCTAAAAGAAGATTGAAGAAAATAAAAGAGACATGTTCATGTGTTAAGGAGGAACTTTCATATCTAAAGTATGAATACATATAAGAGATTATCGAATGACATTGAGATCTAACAGCGACCATTACAAACCTCTGAATATACAAAGACATGTGGGCTCGCTCATATCATCCCACATCTCCTTGTCTTTCGCTTTGCTTCCATTTCTGCCCCAATGAGTACATTCATCCATATTGCGTCGCTCAACTTCAAGTGCTTTTTGGAGCTTACTTGCACAATAGGATACAATAGATTTACATTTTTGAGGCAGCATGTATTCTGGCGTTAAATCCTCTACTGAACACAAATACCGTTAAAGTTAAGGCCTTTGTAAAATCATGCAACATCCATTGATGACATAAGGTCTACAAATCTCAGCTTGACTCGATATTACACCATTGACACATGACTTGCGACTTGGTGAGTGAGCCATCAGGAAACAGTGGGTTTCCTATTGGGAAGCGCGATCTGCACAGTTGATATACTTTAAAATGAATGTTCTTAATCTGAGGTCAATGGGAGTTTTATTCCTCAGACATAAGCGTGAGATTTGCATGAAGGCTTTCAAATTGCATATGTAAACATTATTAATCGTGTACTTCATGAAAAATCTCCAATCAAACAAACCAAGTCGAACCTACAGATCTACTTCATGAAATACTCTTGGGATTGCTATACGAGGCCTGGACGCGTTGACGACAAGAATGAGTTCATTTCTCCGCAACAAGTTATCGAGTAGTTCAATGAGAACACCAAGGAAAAACGCGAATCGCCATGCAAAATATTATAGCGAAGACGAAGGGTCTGGAAGTCCACGTGTCGGTGAGTAATGCGTTTTAATGAGTAATGTGGCATATGTTATTTATCGGTTTGGTAGCTGTTCATGTCAACTTATTAAGTGAAGCCCAAAAATGGTTGATCAAAATTTTCTCAAGTTAGTCCTGTAGCTGGTGTATGCCTGTGATAAAGCAAACGTCATTGAAATTGCCAAACAGAAATAGATACCCTACGGTTGTTTTGAGAACGTAGCCACTCACTTGTAGGCATTGCCTAGTTTTTAACCTTTGCTTTTGTGTATGAGATCTTCGATCGCTTTCGGACGGTCACATAAGTACCGTAAGAACTTTGTACATCAGCATAATATGTAACAAAGTCTAATGATACGCCGCAATCAACTTTCCTAAAATTCAATCAATGTCAAAATAGAACAAGAGAAGATATCTTTACATGTCGGAATATTTATAGGTTATTCTGATTACTAAACTGTGCTATGACTTATGTAATAATCTACAATATGAAATGGAATTTTTACCTAGTATCATCAGTGTTATTTACATCGCAATCAATATTAGGTGTGTTTGGCCAGAAGTCTTATGTTAACTGTTTGTTTTGTATTGTGTTTCATACCCGATGGTATTGTTCCCTTAGTCCCACTCATTCTTAAGCCTGTTTACAAGTTTGTTTATGAAAAACTGTGGTTATTTATAAAGGTTAGGGACATCAACCTACGAAAAGGTACTGTAAACTTGGGAATGCCCAGCCAAAAGTGCTTATACCGTTCTGATTAACGAATGTATGCCCTTTTGCTTCATTTTCCACTTTGCTATCAGAGTTAACATGAAGTTTCACTCATTACGTAAAAGAGGAACTAGACGAGCTCGTAATTCGTTTTGGAATTTGCAATGTTAGATAAGGAACCATTGTTAGCTATGCTTTTTAAGTTATCCTATCTGAAATGGCTGGCAGCATTGCCGCCTAGGACGGAATAATTGTCTAGGAACAAAGGACCCATTTGTCCAAATGTTGTTTTGAGATGTTATCTCCGAGAACAAACTCCTCAATGTTGCATTAACAGTTACGGTAATAGGCCTAATGGTTAAATTAACTGTCATAGAGACCGAATAATCTTAGCACAAAACAAATGTTAGAGCTTTGTGTAGTTGGTACAGGACTGAGTTGGTAATAGCTTTTCCTTGAGCCTCTATGTTGCTGACTGTTCGCAGCGAACTCCACTGGCAACCTCAATCAAACTGCGCAAACTGTGAACGCCGAGTTGCTCTTCAGGATAACTTGTGTCTTGTTATAGTGTAAAAAATCTTATCATCATCAGTGTCCATGTAGCATTGATTTCCGCTTTATGGCCACAAACAGGATGCCTATATTTCCCTTTCATATTTACTGATAAAAGCCGTCAAACAAATGGGCTGTTTTCAGATGTCTTTGAGACATCACTATCAAACTATTTCCCCTTTGGTCACTATTCTTACGTTGGCAGAGACTCTCTGATTTACAGACAGACTCATACAACAAAAAGCCCTGTATAACAACGGCGCTTTGCAAGCAATATGCTGTTAGTGAATGTGTTTTGCCGATGACGTAGTGGATGGTCATCGCTGCAGAAAGTAAACTTAATGAGGTGAAGCGATTGACCTTTTGTGGTGAAAGCATGAACGTTTCTGGAATCAAGTAACAAGCATAGCTGAAGCATGAGATTGGCTCAAAAACGCCCTATATTGAATTTGTCATTGTCTTCTGGACCATTGTATGTTGATAATCATTACTGGGGGACACAATTTAACCACAAGAGCCCACGGCGTAATTGAAATTTAGAATGGAACAATTGATCCATGATAAGAATATCAAATAAAGATGTGATTATTTTAAGGAATTGATTTAGTTCTCATCCTCTTAAAATAATAGTTCCTTACCGACTTGTTTGTGAATTACTTTTCGACCCCGTGCTGGGAACATAGTCACAATCCTTGATCAGATTGTCCGTCTTAAGTTGTAAGTCGTTTTTGGTGTTCACGATAATATGTTGTGTTTTTTGCTAACAGAAATGTTTATCTGAATGCTCTGTATCCCTTATGCACTCGTAGCGTATGGGTCATATTACTTTTTTGCAGTTGGAAACTTGTTTTTTTTTTCGACTGAAATGGTTGTTAGGCAATAGAGTTCGTGTGACGTGACTTTTACCAATGACTTCATCTTATAGCGAAGGAGTTACAGCAAGCTAGGTATTCAATAGCATGTGTTTTGTGGTCTGCTAACTTGAAGACTTTGTTTTTGGTTAAAATCAGTTGATTCCTATTCCTAATGACTGAGCCACTATGTGCATGTCATTATGAAACAGATAATGCTAAATTTAAACGTTTTATTTTAACTTGTATGTAGTGGTACTAGTTTGTCTACTTAGACATTTTCAATATGGAGATATTCGCTAGCAAACAGTCTACTCACAAATGGTATTGCAGCCTGTTGGCAACTTTCAAAGGCAGAAATCAGTGGTACTTATGCATAAATCGGGTGTTGGCCGAAGCTATGTTGCTTAATACAAAAAATGTGTATGAAATGATGCTGTGCGAGCAATCGAAGTGATGATAGATACCCTTAGGATTACACTTTTAGGAGCAGAGAAAGCGATATTGACCAATGCAAATATACAGCAAAAGCCATGAGGGCAGGCTTAGGTTGGCCTTAGACAAGTTATGTTTTTTTAGTGTAAGTTTTTTATATCTGGGATTATTTTTAAACATTGTAGTATTTTTTCATAAGAAACTTATGTATTTTATAATAAATGTCACTGTTCATGAGGAAGACATAAAGTTCATTCTAAAAAGATGTACGGGGTGGCCATTTTGAAAAGAGATTTATAGATAGGACGTATCTATTTTCTTTTTGAAGTCTTGTTGTTTGTTTTCATTTATCTTGTTTACTTCAGTTGTTATGGTCACTGGAATGTTCCCAACAGTTGTCACGCTCTACCGCCTGGCAGGCCCTTTGATTTCCCAACTTAGTTCCTATTGTTGCAATTTCAACTTTGATTCGCCGTGAAGGAACGGCTGTGATACACTTAAGATTCACTGTTGTAGTACCTTGGTCGTCCTTTGCACCTTAATTTTATTGAGACCAACACCAGGCACAAAGTTATGGGGATACGAGAAGGGGTATTTATCATCCGACTAACAGATGTTCACCTCTTTACCCATCCCGACCCTTAATGATCAGAACGTATTTGTTTTCTTGTAAACTGCTTTAGTCAAATTGAAGACTTTGTAAGACAGCCAGTATCAATGGCTATGTTGGGATACTTTCGTACTATCGAAGCCTGCTGTTTAAACCATAGAGGACCAGTACAAGTAATATCTTAATATCTTGATGAGAATGTCGTACAGCCAGACCCACCAAGAAGGGGATAACTGGGGTGGATTGCTCCGGGTCCCGAGCCTAAGGGTTTTGCCAAAAAATATGCAGTGAATCTTTTGTACGGATAAATTTCAAAATGAAGTCATGAGGAGCCCCTTCTTTTCATTTTTCCGGGCGCCTATACACATTTATATAAGAAACCTAACTCAAGGCTTAGTACTAAGAGGTTCTTAATTTCTGACCACACTTTAGTTGTTAAAGTTTCTTAAAAGTTTCTTACTTTACTGAAGAAAATAGTAGTGAAAATGGAAGCAGAACGTAAAAACACTCTCTTTTGTAGTGCCAATAAGGCTTATTAGCTTTTAAGCACATAAAGCATACATACTCTAGTGGACACTTCTAAATCGGTGGAATGAAAACGTGTTTCCTAAACTGTGAAAGATGGCACAGAAATGTCTGAAGTTTCTTAACTCTTTCCTTGTAGTTCTAAAAGTTTCTTAAATTTTAGGCTTTCTAGTACTAGGTTTCTTATATCGAATTTTTCATCTATGCTACATTGAGCATTGCCATATTAAAATGGTGGAAAGATGTAGTAATCAGGGGTGCCGAGAGATAGGGCTGATGGGACAGATTGCCGCGAGCCCCAAACCTAGGAGGAGCCCCAGAATTATGAAATAATTCTTTGATAATTGCAATAACTGTACAAGTTTTAGAATATCGTCATCAGGAGCCTGTTCTTCATTTGCCCGGGGCCCTACAAGAGCTCTTAGCGCGTGTCTGGTAGGAACGAGAAAAATAAAGTTCCAACACAATTAGTGAGCAGGAAGAATAGCAAAGATTTAATGGGGGAAATGGTCCAAGATTTATTAAAAGCACTGTACATTTGATTTGATTTGATTTGATTTGATTTGAGTTGACTTGATTTTTAAAAATCTTTATGCATGGTAGCCACGTCAATCTAGGGATTGATTTATAGTGGGCTGTGCTAAAATGCTACAATAAGTATAGAAATAGATCGAGCTGAAAAGTACGAACTTAAATAGTCTTATTCCAATGCAATATATATTTATTATATTTATATATATATATATATATATATATATATATATATATATATATATATATATATATATATATATATATATATATATATATATATATATATATATATATATATATATATATATATATATATATATATATATATATATATATATATTAGAATATAGAATATGTGTATAATAGTATATATCACACTTAGGCTTCATTGGTTTATATATTATGTGTAAAATCTTAATGCTTAGCATTTATAGGATAGAAGCCATTTTGTGAGGAAGACAAAACGTTAATGGCGCAGATTTTGTCACATATTGTAGGTTCGTAATGTAACCACCGTCTTGTGCAATTTGTTGCTAGTGTTTTATTTTTAGCCTTATAATTATGATGATGTTGTTGTGGTTTATCACATGGACAGTTGCGGATCCCCTGATTGTATGACAGCTCTTTTTGTACGTCTCTTAAGAGAGCCCCCATTTGTATGGTCTGGCGCTGAACCGCACTCACATTGAATATAATCCTTGTAGCGCATCTTCGGTTCTAGGTGTTTCTGGTTGACATTCTTTAGGTGCGACCCGCCAACCTGTTTAGCTTAGCAACAATATCGTCACGTTGCCTTTGCCTCCGCCATATTGCTATGCTCGGAGTGATCTTGCGTTATATATTGTATTATATATTGCGTTATTATAATATGCTACCTCGTTTCGAGTAACAAAATTTGTACTTTAGTAGTATAAAATCGGTCCTTTTTCTTATTGCAATCTTCACTATAGCAGGAAAAGTGGGAACATTATTTTACCATACTGAAAAGCTTATTTCGTTGGACACACGTCAGAGTATGAAACGTCGGTTAATCACCTGAAACCGAAATATTCAGTGTGCTCAAAGAATGTCCAAGCTCTTTTGAGCTACAGTGAAGCTATGCAGTACCAAGAGACTATCCACGTATTCCTATCTTATTCAATTTCGTATCATAAAATCTCACCTTTTCGTAATATTAAGTTCACTTCGTATTATAAAATCTCGTTTGCTTATTATAGGCTTGTCTATAGTATACAGCAATTGTCTTCGCCTTAACAAATTCATAGCTTCGTACTTTTCCACTTTTGGCACGCGATAATTTTGTTAATACACTCTGTCGACTTGTTAGTACCCAATTGAAAATGGGAGTTGAGAACGTTTTGGAACTTTTTGGTGTCCTTCAAGTTTGATGCTCTGCCTCTAACCGAAACCTCATTGTTTCTGAGTAAATATACGGTTGTGTATTTTAAGCTTAAGTTTGATTTCATTTGTGCAGATGATCATAAAGTCCGTTATCACGAAGAAGATCCAAACCAACTTCAAGCTGCTAAAATGCGTCGGCCACGGAGACATACAACAGGAGGGTCACAGCAAAAGGATGCAATTGAAAAAGCGAAACAAATGTTAACTAATGATTCATCCATCGATTCGAAGACAAATGAAAAGAATTATGGCACCTTGAATCGGAAGGAGTTCGTTTCTCTTCTTAAAACACGATATGGGAATGATATCGAAAAATATCGTTCCTTGAAAAAGGTAGGGAGTAATGTGATTATCTTATATATTTATGATTGTATTGTGTTGTGTAGTTTAAATTATATCTTTACTCACTAATCGTGATATTTGAATTAATTTTGTGAGTCCATACTTATATTATTTATGCAAGTTTTGTCTGGTTTTTTGATATTATTATAGTACGCAATTCGTCACGATTATACCCATACACTAGTCTTGCATATTTTGCAGTTAAATAACAAACAATTGGACGTAGAGATAATTCTCAGTTGTTTTTTTGTTAATATCTTTTTACTTATTAATTATGATAGGAACGTGCTATACAAAGAAATAGCATCAGAATTTTTTCGCTCTTCCCCGCAAAGTGAAAACTCTAGCAACTTTTCGAGTCTCAGTTTCCTCAGTGTAGTTTCAACAGCATATAGAAACTGCATTGTGTTTTCGGAAGATACACTATCTATGAAATAGGCCCATCCTCCCACTTTGTGCTTATAAATCCGCGTTCTAGATATCACTCCCTACCTATATTTTTCTGTAACGTGACTGAATGATCTTTAGCCGTTTGTTTCAGAAAGCTTTAGATATTTGTCAGTTTTTCATTTTTGATGAGTAGAATATATTTCTGTAGAGGGAACTACCCTTGCTTTCAAGAACATTTTATCTTCACACAAAGTGCAAAGTAGTTTGGATTTCAAGATATTTTTTTCCCGAATTCAAAATACCAGCCTACGTTTGTTATATTGGCAATGACAATGAAAATGTTTTATATATCTAGAAAGATGATGTAGAAGTTGAACACCGCAATCTTACTGAGAATGGATTTATTAAACCGAAGAAATCTAGCAAGATCTTGACATACAAAACTTCGTCCGGTTTGAATGGTCATGCTAGGAAGGGTAGCACAAGCAGCCAGGAGAGCTCCCAAGCATCACAAGAAAGTCTCCAATACTCAACATCGCCTACAAAATATGATACATTGTTAAAGCAACATCACCAAATGGAATCAAAACAACACTCGTCACAAGTTCGTAAAGGTATTTAATTTTGTTTCAACTGCTATTTGTTTCATGATATGAAAATGCTATAAATCGGACTTAAACTCTACACTCTATCATTGTTATTGTGAATGATGTGTGCTGACATGAGTAATGTTGTTGTTGTTGTTGTTGATGATGTTGTTGTTTTTGTTGTTACTAAATTTGTTTGAAGAAATTATGTGGCAATTTCCATATATCAGACCACCATTTGGTGATGATGTTGCCGCATAGTCAGCTGCGCAGAACCAGCAGTAAAGTAAACAAAGTGAAGTTCTTCCTTTGTGATTAATGTTCATAGGCGATTTACTTTCTTAAGAAATAGAAATCTATTTAGTGTGCAAGAGGGCTTAAGAATGCGTTTTCCATTTTTTATTTAGTTATAGTATTATAGTTTGTTAAAACATATTGCAAACTTGCTTCAAAGATGTTAACTTTAACTTGATAAAACAGATACATATATAAAATATGTTTTAATCAAAAATGATGTCGTGCGATAATTGACGATTTGATTCTGTCATATGTGTATGGTTGATCAACAGTTTCTAATGGAAGCTCAGTTATAAGTGATGTTTCATCTTTCGGTGACGAACAACATGCGGATCATTCTAAAAAGATTGTGACAACAGAGACTAAAACAATTGTAACCAAGCAAATGATGGGTGATCAACAACCAACATACAAATACCAAAGCGAAAAATCAATTGAGGCTCTTGAGACGGATCTGAGGCAAGATACTATGACGAGCCAAAGTCAGCAACAACAACAAAATTCAGATGAGAAGCCAGCTGAGCGTAAGTAAAATGCGAGATTTTCATGACAGTTCTTTTGTTTCTTCGAAATTACATCACTAGTGGTATTTATCAAGATTTGGTGTGTGAAAGATTTTTCTTAGTTAAGTAGCGGCGTTTTATTGAATGGTTTTCTTGAGCTGAAAAGCACCTGCTCATATAATTTTATTTGACTTAAATTGAATATTTTCCATAACTTCTCACCAATGAAGTACTTATTTTGGTGCCCTAGTACAATGGAACATATCGTGTAACTTCTCCCTTTTTAAAACACTTTTTTGTTTATCAGGGGTGTTATTTCTTCAATACAAAGATGAAATCAAGCGAGTTAATATGCCTAATAGTATTAGCTCACTTGATACGGTGAAAGCTCTCTTTGTTACATCGTTTCCTGGCAAGTTGAGTATGATCAGAATAGATGAACGTGGATTAATTTACATCAAAGACAAAGAAGCTGACATTTATTACGAACTTGAGGACTTGAGGTGAGGATTTTTTGTTAGTCCTCTTTTCTGTAATATCGTAGTATCGCAATAGCTCTGCTTTTGTTTAGATCAAAGGTGTTTTTGTGGTATGGTCTTGTTACTGTCACAACCTGTTCCTCGGATTTTGTTCAATGAGCCCATATTTGTTGGAAATTTGGACACTTTTGGTCATTTCCATCGATATTGGTAACTGAGGTACGATTTTTATGATATTACCGATTTTTTTCGTTTCTCGTGTTTTCTATGTAACATAGGTTTGCACTAACTAATTGTAGACAATACACAGTGATCATTATGCTCTTTGATCAACTCTTGTCAAATCATCTCTCTATCAAACTAGATATAGAGATAACTCTATCAAGCACGGTTATTGCTTGCTTTCACTGTATTAATCATAATCACATTTGGATCGGAATAAATATTACAGAAATTTTGTGTCCCTTTCGGGATTCAGAAGTGTTCGTCATCAGATTCATGTTCAAGCAGTGAGCATTTTAGTAGAATAAAGACTGACACATTGACGTGTACGGCATGAGACATATTCCCTAGTTACATCACAGAAGGGGTATAGTATTGTTGAGATTTTAGTGCGAGGTTTCAACTTTCTTACTTTGGAAGCGGTGTAGCGATACAGTTTCTGAACTTTTTGAAGGCCTACAGCTCTAGTTTGGTATTCATTAATGTCTTTTGGTAGTGAGCGTTTATCTATCGCATTGCTGATGTACCTATAGCGTAACAATAGATGTTCCCGGACATTTTGGTTGTGTCCATGTGCTAGAAAACGTTTCTATGTTTTGTAGGAATTTTTCTGGTAGCCATATTTGATAACGATGATGTTTTTTGTGCAGATAAAATTTTTACGCAAACGAATTACTTGCAACGCTACTTACAATATACTTGACTACATTACAAAGATGATACCCCGGGGAGCAGACACCCAGACTACCCAGGGACCATTACATATAAGACATAAAACTAAACTAAAGTTTAAAATACGGTTACAAACTACATACGAAACAATAACTAAAAAAGAAAACTAGCCTTGCAGTAGATGTCGAGCTAGCAAGCACGAAAATGTAGGCGGTGCGAGATTTCAACACACGATGATGTTTAGTAGACGGTAGAGTGATACAATTACGAGGCCTAGTATTGGTGATAAAACAGGTCATTTTATGAAGATTAGGTTTATTGAGTTAAACGAATTTGGGGTTTTTTCGGTAAGAAAATAGGCCTACCGGTGACAACAATACATGTAGACAAAGACGAGAGGTGGGGGAATGCCAATCATTATCTGTTTGATTTCGCATTCTTATGGCGCTGCTCCTTGTTTAGTTTAATCCACAATCCATAGGTTTCTTGTGATATTCAAGTGTTTTCTGTTCTGTTTGATGCCCTAGTCAGGTCAAACGTTCCCAAAGGTGCTAGGCTGTTATGTAATAAATTGCAATGCTATCGCATATTTAGCACTTCTATAGCTTCGTTGCAAATAGAGCCATTTTATTTTCATTGTTAACGGGATATAAATCATACATATAGGTTTCTTTTGTATTCCCTGTCCAGACGTTGACTGTATGGCATTTGAATTGATGTTAGATCTTATTGGACAAATTTATATGCAAAACAAATAATGTTCGCCTGTTGAATGGGCGTTGTATTATGTGATTGACCTTATTTCCCATATAGCCAAAATTTTTACCTCAAGCCAGTTTTGAGGTTTTGTTTTAGTATGTTTGGAGATATTGCCGGCGGATATGTAGACTTGTACCTTTTTTAGGGCCTGTTTCTAGCTGAAAAGTCACCCGACCACCTGATTGTTTGTAGAGAAGTGGGTGGAGATTTGCTTGAATTTACATAGAAATTTCATCCCACTATGTTATCCTCCAACATCACCTCTCAGTTTTTGCTTCCAAATGCGAAGATCTTAAGTTCTTTCCACGCCATAGTTTTTATGTAAGAAAGTCACTCCGTTGCAAAGAAATCCCACCATTTATTCAATGTTAGTGCCTTATAAGAGCAAAGCGAAAGTAGCAAAGGATTGTGTAGGACAGACTAATGTAGGAGGGTGGGATTTCACCTTTCAGTTTGCAAACTGGACGTTGCCTGATTTTGCTAGGACCTCGGGTGCCAGAAGTCGTAGATTGCTCAAGTCGTAATGACCTCATTTATTGAATTGCCAATTAAGTTGAATGAGATTCAGATGTTCTTTTGATGACGAAATAAAGTCATTTGAAGAGTGGAACGTCCTATATAGCTTCAAGACCATAGAAGTCCACGTTTTAACATCGCTGGCATTTCATTGCGTAGCTTCAACAGATCAAGGCTAAATCAAGGTAGGCAAGTAGTTACATAGACATGATAGACTTGAATGTGACGTCATTCTAATCTCTAAGCTACTAATAGTACATTAAATAAGCGTGTGTCATAAATTCAATTTTAAAAGTAGAAACTTTTTGTTGAACATGAATTGCAGGCAGTGAATTGATATCAGGAGTTAAAAACCGATTATCTTGAAAATGGAAGGAAGTTATTTTCGTGAAATATTTTATCAGGGGTGCCACCAAAAGCAGCATTAATGCTTTGATTAACATTTTAAAGAAGGGATGGTTGCCACAAACATTGACTACTATCAGGGAAGATTATCAGCATTACGGGCTGCCATGGTTGTTTCGAGCTATCATTATTGTATGGGGAACAAGAGGAGTTTAGCGATGCCCTTGTACGATATGTCATTTGATAACAATCAATTTGCAGACATAGTTTATGAACTACAACCCCACCCCACGGTACTATCAATAGTAGAAGCACATCAATGAAATATACAGTAGTCTATCAACGATATCTCATGCATTGGTTGAAGAGGATAACTGTTTATCGCTGTTTTTTATCTCAGAGACAAGAGTTCTGAATGAATATTCCAAAATTCTGAACGGCAAATGGAGTAGGGTTTGGAATGTATCCTCGACAAATGAACATTTGTTTGGTCGCCACCTGTTTTGAAGTTGTTGGATTGTGACCGTACGATGGAATATGCAACTAACTTTGATTCATCTAAGCTACTCTTTTGCTGTGGTTATCTGTCTTTGGAGTCTCTCTCTCTTTGCTGCCTTCTTTCACGGATTAAGCAAGCCAGTAATGGAATGTAAGAATTATCATCCTATGTACACACACAGTCCTCTGTCCTCACCTGCTTAGCTTCAGAAACAATTATAGCCATCTGCAAATGTTTAAGTGTATTTAAAAGACGGCCATATCTCATCGAGTTTACTTTCGGCTCAGTTTAGCATATTTTATTGTTTTGTCAGTCGGCTTGTCTGAACGTACTCAAATCTCAGAGGCATGGTAGCAGATTGGAAGTCTGGATGAGTGACATTTTAATGTCGTATTGTAGCACAGTACTGCATAACAATTAGGCCATTTTTGCATAGTGTTTATAAATCATTAAGAGATTTCTATTGAAAACTGGATTATTTCATAATAAAAGGAATCCGTAAATGACACGTAGGCCAATATTTTGATAACAGTGTGATTATTAAAGATGGCTGAACCGAGACGTAGATGCATTGTAAACCATTCATATTCTCTCAGGTAAACGAAGAATATCTTGTGAATAACTGAAACCTGTTGCTCTTACTTATTATTTATCTGAGTATGTTGATATTTCATTTTGTATCTTTCACTGTATTTATAACTGAGGCCTTCATGTGTACCTGTCTTGCGGGATTTGCTGTCCTGAACATTGTTATCCAAGTATTCTGATCCTGTGAAATGTCCAGTTTTTATTAATATAATTACTTGGTTGCATAGTTGGATTTGCTAATGGATTTGAACAATAGTCTACACAAAAATCTTTAACGTTGCAGTTCATTTTGTGGAAGATATCATCTGGGCTTTTACGTGCAAACCCTTAGCAGTTTTTTAATATGGAGAATTCGACATCATGTTGTCTGCCGTATGATACAGTGTAGTTCTTTTTGGGAAATTTGAAGTGTCTTATGTCAATTGATTTGCTTCTTGTAAAATCATTAACGTTCAGTGTCATGGGCGTATTACTGGGAATATATCTCGTTCAACTTTACGAAGTGGCACTGGGAAGTAATTATGTTTAACTGCGATTTAACTGCATAGAATTAGGAAGTGGAATCTCACCGTTTCGAGGTATACTTACTATGTGATTGCAGCATCATTCTTTATAAATCGGCCTAACTTTTCTTGCTTTTTTGTGTTTAGCATAGTCTGGAATTAGGTAAAGTACCATCAAACGTTCTGAAAACAGTGTTTCCCTTGTCAGAAATTGCCCACTACTGTAGTTTCAATAGAAGCAATAGTATTTTTTAATCAAAGGCAGCTTATTGTTTAGTGTCTTGTAGTAGAAATTATATGAGATAACCAATTGAATTGATGCTGATATCTTGATTTTGTATATTTCTGATTTGAAGGCCAATTGCTATAGAATGAAGGATTTGTAATTGCTTCAATTTTATTGTTAATATTATCAGTTTTTCTCTCATATTTACAGCTTAATTTTACGGAACAATATTGTATTTTCATTTTCTTTCTATGTTAATTCTTTACAGAGACATTCAGCCTCGAGCGCTTGTTCAACTGCGAGAGAGAACGACAAGTTACGATTCGTTATCGAGCTCTCCAAATGAAATGAGTTCATTCGATAGTAGATATCATGGAGAATACAGCTATAACACGTTACCAGTACGAGGTCGTAGAGGTAATGACCAGCAACAATATGCGGAGTCGTTACAAGACTTTCCAATGCGACCAAGATCTGGATCAGGGGATTCACTACGGTCAGATTCATTCTTGTCGAGACCACAGAGAAATTACAACCCATCGACAGACAGAGTTTCGTATGTGAATAGTGGATTTTTATCACCTCAAAATCCAAAGAAGAAAGTTCATGAAGAAGGTCGTATGACCACAGAAAGATCATATTTTGAGATAAAGCCTGCAGTAAATGACGCACAGAAGACAAGGAATGAAAACAGTGCAATATATACGAAACTTAGTGAACCCCCAAAAATGAAACAAACAAGATCAAGTGAAAAAGATAAGAAAGGGTAGGAAGGTTATTTCACATTTCTGTTGATGAAAATATTTTGCTGTCATCTAATCATTTAACGGTAGCAATGATAATATAGAGTTTTAATGTGGCACATGCAAAAAGTTTGGAAGTAAGAATGGATGCCAGCAAATTGTGTTGAGACACTCTGCAAGATTGTAGAGGGTCTGCAAACCAAGAGTACAGAGGAATTTATGGACTCAAACCCTGTTGTGTTTAGGAGGAGAGTTCGTTTTTACACTTTGACTTTTAAACCTGATGAGAAGTAATTGGGAGAGATTGATGGAAATAGGTTGCCAAAACCCACTATTTCCCCTGTCACGTGAGGTTGGTTCCACATTGGGATTTATAATTCTACGCGCTTTTTAATAGTTATCCGATCTTTTTTATACTTTAATAATAATTTTCTGAGGAGAGAATTGTTTTCACTATGCAGCAAATTGGTTCCCCTTTTTGCTTGATATTGAGCGTCTGCTTTATGATAAGTTAGTCACAATGTTACACTTCCTTTCATGAACATACGTAGGTTCCCTTGTTTTCTTTAACCATTGTTTTTGTTAGAGCAACTTTGGTTGCGTCGTTTGATGCCATGCCCACCAAAAAATTTTATCACTTGTTGCAACACAACAACTAGATTATTCACTATGAAAGCTCTGTATTACTCTGTTATTGTATTGGGTTCGACACAACAGGAAGATAGCCCCAGCGTATTTTGTATCAATGTGAGCCATTCATTGAACGATCAATCATACAGTAAATTAGCTGAAAACGCTGGATATAACAGCCTACTCAAAATATAGTAAAGCAACAGGAACACGTTCGAGATTTTGTTACTTGGTCATAGTAAATGAGATCATTTTTATTTTTGCATTGATATTTTATAGACCAACAGTCGAGGAGCAACTTGCTGACCTTACAAGATTACTACACACAGCAATGAATTCAGACGAGGAAGACAGTGGCTTATCTGAAAGGGAACGCTCACCTGGGAAGTTAGACAGGAATATTATCAACAATCTTGTTCAATTATCTGAAGAAAACTATTCAAAGTCACCTACGAAAGGACATTGCTATGCGCCAACTGCCTTGTTAGAAGCGAAGAAGCGAGAAGTTGAAAACCCAACAGAGGAACATTTCAAGTTTGATTCTATAACTGATCGCTGTATGTTATTTAATTTTTGCCTATAACTCTTCTGTTTTTTCATTACTTCATGATATTTGTTTAATTTTTAAACATAGGGTTCATTTTTTATTGATGTCAGTCACTTTTGTTGATTTTCAGAGAAGAATCTCTTTGAAATTGTTAGTTTACACTTTCTTCTGTTTTCTATCTGTTACAATTTTTCCGATTTATTTCATTTTCAGCTCAGATCCAAAGAAAAGAAAGTATTGATCGTAACAAAGGCTATATGCATGATGGTCCTGATGTTTATATGAAAGACAGTAAAAAAAAAATACCATACGAATCAGATCTAGCTAATTCCCTTTTGAAATCACTTCAAAGTCCTACATCTGTGGCCAGCCATCAACCTGTTAGCTCTTCCTATGTTCGAATCTCATCTAGTGGTATGTCTGACTTGATTTTATTTATATTTTTGTTTGTATTTCTAGCTTTAATTATAGATAAAGTGGAAAATTGACAAACTGGTTGTCTACAACGGAGCTAATACTAAAGACAGTTTCAATATTTATTCATGTATTCATTCATTTAGTCCTTTATCCATCGATTCATTCGTTCATTGATCTACCCATTCAGTCATTTATTAGTTCATGTGCTTTTCCATTCATTTGATTCCTATCAGCTCTCATCAAGGAGACCACTTTTGTTTAAAAAATGTATACCATAAAAAGCGACAAAGAAAATTTCTTACGTGTAACTCTGTGCAGAAAGTTTTTTGTCAACAAAGCTTCATTTTAGTTGCGGATTTCCTGTATGTTTTGGACGGTAAATTGCAATATTTCTTCATGACTTTGTTTCATTCTACATTGATTCACTTGTGTTTTAGAAAGGTACAGATAAGAATGCTCTTCTTCTAACACTTTAGCACTAATGAAAATGAAAATAAAACTATAATGTTGAGGAAAATAAACTAAAAATTCTTGTCCGATGTTGGGCAGCGTTCTATATGTTTGAATTTCATATTAACACCAAAATTCAACCTATTTATCTATATTCACATGATGTTTTGATCCCTTAACGTATAGGGGGCTATTCATTGTCGGATCATATTGCTTGTGGGTGTCTGGCGTGTAGCAGGGCCTTTCCGTGTCTTTCTGTGTGTTTTTTTCCCGTGTATTCATGTAATGGCCTCGGAGCAGACATGTAATCTTGCTCGCCGAAGTATCGTTCTAGTAGAAACATTGTAGAGTGGCTTAGTAGAGTTTTAGTAGTATTTTTGTAACTTTTTATATTGAATGTATTAAAAAAATTTTAAAATTTAGTAATAAAAGCTGACATTAATGATTTTTTTGAGCGATATGTCGATGTTATCCCAATTATTATGTAACAAGGTCTATGATTTTTCATATTTTAGTAATAGTTAGAAATTTTTTCTTAATCTTTAGATGCTTTTTGGAAGTTTGGTATTCTAATTTGATTAACGCAGTTTATCTCATACTCTGGTTGAGTTATACTGTGATTTGAGTTATTATGTTGGTAATAATTGGACTTATAAAGAATTTCTTTATAATATAGCCTTTTTTGCAAGACGTTGAGAGAGCCATTAGTCAAATTCACCAAACCTTATATTAGGTTCGCAGGTAACCTCGCCTCCAGTTACCCCAAAAAGGAGTTCGTCAGTGAAAGTTGGCAACCCATCTCAGCTGGATGATCAGCACTCTTGGTCAACAACTACAACAACAACAACAAAACAAAGAGTACACGGCAAAATGCAGAATGCTCCATTCCAAATGGATAGGATGATCGGAATTGCAAGCTCTGCGGCCTCACTACGTAACAGTATACTGACCCTACGAAGTCAACTTGATGAGCTCAGATTACTGCAAACTAACCAGTCACGCAATTTCAAAATATTTTTAAACCAGTCAGTGCAAGACTTCAATTCATTGGCAGCAAAAGTTTCTTATAATCTACGAGCAGACAAAGGTCGGTCATTTTGTACGATCTAGAGAAATTCTTTTATAGAGTTTGATTGTTGCGAGGCGATAGTATCACTGTTCTGATATACTTTCGTGTCTTCGTAATATTTATAGAAAATACGGTAGTAAACTTGTCATGAATTATTTGAAAAAGGTAGGGTCAGATGTGATGTCTAGCAGAACAGTAATTCGTTTTGTATAAACACTATGGTATGTTTGGGAATTTTTATAGATGATGCATGGACATAAATGTGTATGTTTTTATTATTATACATTAAGATGTTATGTGAATGTATAGCGATTAAAACATGTGACAAAGGCAATCGTTCCAGTGAAATTGATACAGAACTGTGGAATATTGTCAAGAATTGCAAAATGTTTGAGAGACAGTTTATTGTTATTTGAAGAATCTTTTGTCATAGAAATATTTCCAGTTAGACAGAATTTTTGATCTGTTATGATGATCATTTGCATTGATCATTTTTAGAAAATGGCAGTTCAATCCGCAATCGTCGTTATCGTGTTCAAGAAGATTATGACACATATGTGAAAAGACAAGGCAATGCAAGCAAGCAACTGGGGTATTTATATTTTGTTCACTTAAAGTTAATTTTAATATCATGTTCATTGAGAATTCGAAAACTGCAGAGTTGGAAGTTACTTTTATGGTAATATATTATCACAGACCAGCATATATCATAAACGAAATTAAGATGTTAAGGGGGGGGACTAGGATCAGTTTTCTTTGTACTTTTTGGTTACAGCTGTTTGTATTGATTTTTTTGTTGCAGCCGTCTTGAAGAAGAAACAGAATTTCTTCGTCGAGAAGTTGTTCAACGAAAACGTGTCTTAGAACCTAATCATGTGACCAGATTAAATTCAGAATTAGAGTCACTTGGGAAATGTTTAGCGGAATTGAAAAGTATGTAGTGAAGGGAATATTTATGTTTGGTTTGAAATGTGATTACTTTGACTTATCTTAACTTTGACTTATCTTAATGATGATGATGTTAGGTTTGACTTGTCTTACTGATAATTATGATGACGTTAATGATGATGATGATGATGATGGTGATGATGATGATGATGATGATGATGATGATGATGATGATGATGATGATGATGATGATGATGATGATGATGATGATGGCTAGCCCGTGGTTGGAGACCTCCTCGTGGTGGCAAGCGGGCACAGAGAGACTCTGCCCTTAAGTTGATAGTGATTCATTTCGTGAAGATTCAGAATTGGGGCAGATGTTGACGACCTGTGGCAAACTGTCCAACCAGGCCCCTTCAGTGAAAGTCAGGCACAGCAGCTTCAGGCTGCAGTTCTGATAAGTAACTGTTGGGGTAACAGAGTGGATTGAATGTAGCCGACTCAATCACCTCTTTTAAACAATTGATAGGCGGTCCACTGACCCCAGGGTCAGTCTCAGGCCCCGTGAGGGGCGTAACGAGAAGATGATGATGATGATGATGATGATGATGATGATGATGATGATGATGATGATGATGATGATGATGATGATGATGATGATGATGATTGACGTTGATTGTTTCGGAGTGTGAGTGGTATCTATGCAGTTATCATTTTGTCTTTTTGAATTTGAAATATCATTGAATAATCATTGGAATCATAAGGATACTTGGCGAATAATGCTATGTTAGTTTCTTTGTTAAAAGTTTATTGCATTTTGTGATTGAAGACATCCGAGAGTAAGTGAAAATTAGCCTAAGCTGCTTACGTATTTTGTTAATATTCAATATTGTGTTTGTTCGTGTAGGTCGTTTCTCTGGCCTTCATGATATGCTAAAAATTGTCATGGCAGGTGAATTAGAAATAATTGTTAACGAAGAAAGGTAAACATTCTTTCATATATTTCATTGCTTTATGCTGATACAATCCTCTTCCATAGCGTTCCATAGCATTCCAAACAGATGACTTATATGTTAGTGAATGTATAGCACTTCATGAATTTAAAGCAGTGAATATTTAGTTTGTGTGTATTTACGTATATATCAAACATATATATATATCAAACATATATATATCAAACAAACATATATCAAACAGGAATTGAATAGGAATGCCAAAGCTTTTGCTACCCACCTTGCCTACTTTGAATACTTTTATAATAAAAATTTGCTTTTCAACTTCATTTCATCAATCAATATCTACAAATACAAATATCACTATAAAGCATTTTTATACATTGCTGAATTAGTATGTTTATTAAGAAACAGTATATATATGTTCATATCAATAAGACATACGAAAGCAGAGATACGTATCAATAACGGAAATTTTATTTCATTTTCAGTGCTGTCTATTTACAATCTTAAACCTTAATACGTCTAAACAGTAGGGCTTTTATTATTTTTATTAATTTATTCATTTTGGGCTCTTCGTTTAGTGTCATCATAATGTTTTTCATTTTTTGTATGTCTATTTGAATCCAGATTCTTGAAAGACGAACCAGGAAATTTGGATAATCTTTATGCACGCTGTAAACATTTGTCTGGCACACTCTTCACTCTACAAAGGTAGAAGCTTTCCTCAATTACTGGTTTTTTCGTAGCATTATTTTTACACCACTTAATCCTGCTGTGGTTTTCTTGTAACGCTGACCCCCCCCCCCCTCCCAATTGACTGCAGAAATTCTGATAAATACTTTGATTTCCATTTTCTGAGTTTCATTCTTCATTCTTTTGATTTGGTTTCGTTAGGTTGGCATCAGTACAGCAGAAGGCTAGGTCAAATGAGCAACAACAACAACAAACGCAGCATGATGTAAGTATAGTCATTTTTATTATCGGACTGTAGTGTACCCATGGTTGTTGCTATGACCGTCGAAGAAATCTGAGACCAACAATGGGTTTGTTGACGATTCCCCGTATCAAGAACAGAATAATGTTTTTATGTTGCAATTACGCTTTGGGAGAATCTTCTGGTGGAAGTTCATGCCACTTGGTTAATATAAATATTTTCAATATTTACAACTTATTTATTTCTATTAGCATATGACATTATGTGATAACTTTTTAAATCGTTTAACATGTAGAATGACGTATCATAGTTATATACTTTAGACATATCAAATAATCATTCTAAAGATTTGATAATGATAATGGCGATGATGCCTGAATTCAGATGATTCGGTTTATGCTTAGTTTATAGTTTGTTTGGACTTAAGCAAAAGAGAAACGATGGCTGTGGGATAACAGTTTTATTTGAATGAAAGTTGAAATGGATTGTCTTAAAATGAACTTCTATAGTTTTTCACCACAGATTCATTATTCAAAACGTGCTTTTCATATTTTATGAACATTTCACAAAATAAGCACGTAATTTATTGTAAAGTGCAAAAATTGACTTGTTTATGTTTGTGTTGTTAAGCGATCATAGTTATAAATGTGTGTTATAAAAGTGTAGTATCATCATTATTGTTGCAGTTTCATTATTTTTAAAGAATTAACTCGTTTAGAGTTGCCTCAAAGTTTTGTCTTGTAAAGGTGTAATTAACACATTTTACTCCAGATATCAAATATGCTGTAATACGAGGCTGTGCTTGCTATCTGCACAGTAAATTTTCATTACCTTTTACCATCACTAAGTTGTTCCTTTATATTTCAATTTCATTCATCTTATAACCAATAATTTGTGCCATAAACACCTGTGTGTTATCTAGATGAATCATAACAGAGTGAAAATTACAGTAAATCAGCATGCCCCAACATTAAGCAATGAAGAGGTACGTTTAATTCCTTCATGTAGTTTATGCATTTATATACTATTAAATTATTTCGTATTTAAGGAAAATAGGTTATGTCATTTCTTAGAAATTTCCTTTGTTTTCTAGTTACTAGGTTTATTATTTTCCATATCATGGTTCCCATGTTCTTTCTATCTTCTTTCTTTCTATCTTTATTTTATTTTTATTTTTATGGTGGAATTGTTTCTTTTATGATAAATGCTATTTTAGTTGTTACTATTTTGTTCTGAATGGGAAAGGAAGCAATTCATAATTATTTTTTTGTATGCTTACAATAGTAAACTCCACTTAGTTATGGGAGATTTTGCCAATTTTTAAGCCAATTCAGGCGTGTAGCTTGTTATCTGTTTTCTTTAAAGACATGGTGTACCAAATTTACAAATAGGCCTAGATTTGAATAAAAATTGGAACTGTGTTGATATTGTAGACTTCGCAACGGCACACTACTACTTCGAGAGCTGTGAGGTTCACATCAGAAGGCAACAGTGGTTATTTGTGAGATACAACGAAGGGAAATTTAATTTAATTAGCCTTGCCCGTTAAATTGCATCTAATTACTGTTAATGATGGACTTGTTTTGACAGAGCGAAGTTATCCATATAGCTAATCAGAATTGTCTTTAATTCTAGAAAGAAATTTTAGACTTAACTTTTGGACAACCCAACAGCCTTTCTCATAAATAGTTTTAGATGTTCATTTAACAATGCACCTTGTCCTTACATTAGAATTTAGTACAATATTTGCATGTATCCACTCAAAATCTTTACAACCCTTATCATGAATCACAGAGTTTCAGCGGAGTAAGATTTGAATTTCATTTATTTTTATTTAGTCATTTAATGCAAATTTTAGTATTTCAATTTGATTAGAATTTTAGCTTTTGTGATGAAATGAATTTTGTGTAATGGAGTTGCTAGAGTTCTCTGTAAGTCACGAAATGATTCTCGAAGTCAGAGCTTTGCTCCCATTACTAAAAATGAGACTTACTTCCCGTATGGCATTGTGCAGTTTATACAGTTACGATATGGTAAGAGTACCACTGTCCAATTTATCTAAGCGAAATGGGCCGAATGGATATTATTAGCTGATTATATTGGAAGTTATCATTGTATCAGTGTAATATATTTTCAGTAAATTGTGCCTGGTGGTCAGTTATATAGATTTTGATATGGTTATTTGTATTTAGTGTATTATTGTTATTGGTATATTTGGTAAATATGTATTTTGTAATCGTTTTCTAATTTACTTCGTAGATAGTTTAGCTATGAATTTAACCTTGCACCATGTCTGCCTGTTCATCACAGACCAGTCAGACCTACACCAGGCACAACTTTTAGTACCTTTATCACTCAACCTATATTGTAGATTTATATTTCTTAAGTTATGAGTACGTCATGTGTTAGTCTGATATATTGATAGACATTTAACTCGACTTACTTTATTGATTTTGTAACTGTATTTGAAAGTTATGTCTTGTCACATAAGTAAATCTTTATTTATATGTTAGTAGTTGTTAAGCTGACATGAAGTCCAATATCAGCTTTTCTACTCGACTTATCTGAGTGCTTGATCTCAAGTATAGGGATCTTGGTGTACATTTTTCCTATGAAATAGCAAGCTAAATTCTCTCTGGGGTATATAGATGATGTAAAGAAACGTCATGGTTTATACACTGAATTGGCAATGGTTTTAGCTTCATATTTATGTACTGTATTTGCCCTGTATAGCTCTATGGGCTTACCGATACCAGTGTGTAGGGGCGGAACCACAGAGCAGTGTGAGATGCACTTGCCAACCCCAGAATTTATGCATACCTGGTGAAAGAGGGCATGATTGCAAGTTATGACATTTTCCTTCCACGACTATAGTGCTTTGTGTCTAGTACGGCGTCGCTGGGGGGGGGGGAGCTGGGAAGCTTCAATCTCCCCAACTCTTTGCCGGTCAGCGACTTTTCTAGCCTTTAACCAGCAATTTTATTTTTTGTGGCCCCCACTTTCTACATGCATCCTCTACTTTTTATTCGGTGGCACCGTTCCTGTATGAGAGATAATTTAAGAGAAGGCAGAGTGAATGACTTTGATAACTTCTTTCGGAGATGAATCAAGAGCTGGATAGGGGGGGGGGGGGTTAAGAATAATCACAAATAGTGTCCTAAAGGTATCAAATTTTTTCAATTCTGTTTAGATTTGCATTGTATGTAGAAGGTTTGAGTTGAGGGCGTGCCGAAGTATAACGATTATGGCCTGACGGAAAAGTTGGTGCCTTTCGTTAATTATAGTGCTTAGTCAAACCTGTCTATAAATTTCTTTTGCAAACCCCCCCCCCCCCCTCGCCACTAGAGAGGTCTTCGACACGCCATTGGCTAGAGTTAGCGTCTGCCATATTTGCCTAGAAGACTTCTACGTGTAAGTACTGATGATGAGGGCAATTTACTCCCCTTCTCGTGGCTCAATTTAAGCTCATTTTTGCGATACTGAACTACTTAACATCCCCAAAATGCTATCTCTCGTTCGTGTCTTTCATCCAACCAGAGGATAAATAGCCTTGTACAGAGGATGAGTAACCTTGCTGTACCTTACTCTTAGGTTCCTAATTATCCGGGGGATGCTTATTAATTTTTCGTGTTTTTCGACCCCCTGAGCTTATTTGGACCCCCGCTTATTGAATTTATTGAATTTCAAGAAATGACAATGGTTTCAAGGTGTTTTCCTTGAGTAAAAAAATTTGTCTCTTACTAAGTGATATTCTTCCACCAATTGAATGTGTCCTGACGTTAGTCAGAAGCACAATAAACAGATAAATTGCCATTAGATTTTAGAAATATTTCCAACCCCCCTCGTTTACTAAGCCCCCCCCCCGTTTATTAGCTCTTAGAAGTATTCTGATCCCCCCATCTTTAAGGAACCTAAGAGCACTGTAAAGCTACCAGTGAACTTGACAGTCATATCAAAATAAGGGAGAAAGTATAATCAAACATATAAAAGGTCAGATACTGGATTTATCCAGTTTGTATCAGAAAACTAGCCGTTTCCTTTTATTCTGTACACATGCTTTTAATGGTTGAATGCTGTACAGTGAAACAAGAGAAAAACTAGCAGCTGTCAGCTCCTTTTCTTTTACAGTGTTAAATGGAGAGAATTTGCGTGTTATAAACCCTTTTTAGTTATAGCAAGCAATGGCAAATTAGCTTATTTGAAGTTTATAAACTTCCAGCAATTCTCATGCTTGGGGACATAAGGAAATATTTATCAAATGACCATACAAAGCATTGCAGACTATCAGGTCATATGTGCCCAATTTGAGACATTACCCAGTTGACAATATGATACCTTCATTTAGAATATTGTACATGCAACAATATGTTGCCTTGAAAACTTACACAATGTATAATAAATAGAGATATAAAAAATTTCCTTTTGGCAAATACACTCCTACCCCCACCCCTAAACACTCCTTTTCTGAATACTCTGCATACATGGATGAGTATCATGACATACAAAGTAGATTGACTAAATAAAATGTGTGGCACAATGCAAATGATCATAAACAGCACTTGAGGGACTGCTGTTCTTGTACACAAAGAAAAGAACGACACGTAACAAAAAGTGGGCAATCATTTCAGGATAATAAACCATCATGATTTTCGACTCTCTTTATTTTCTTTAAGATTTGCAAGTTCTTCTTTTAAAGTTTGATTTTCTTGCTCCAATTTCCTATTTCTTTCAATCAATTCTCTGCCTATTTCTGAGTGTTCTCCTATATTTGATTGTTCGGGATTAGAGTTAGTGCTGCCTTCAGATGATATCGAACATGAACTTCTCTTTGCTCTTACTTCTTTTTCTAAAAATTCCACTTTTCTCTCTAGTTCAAGATAATTCTCGATTAGCTCTTCTTTTGACATGGAATGTAAAGTTTCAGCGTGTGTTGTTTCATACATTTCTGAAAAGTCTTTTTCATAAAAACTCTCCTCAGATGTAAAACTCTCCATTTCTTCCCCATCTGACCGTGGTAGATTTACAACCGGGCTTTCAGTGTAATGATCCAGGTTAAGATCCCGCAAGTCCGGTTCAAATGTGTCATGTTCATCCATTAGGAATTGGGTTGTATTATAAGGAGCAATAGGCCTGCCCTTTTGTCGGATCATTTCTCTTCGACGTTCGGCTCGTATAGAATCTCGTTCGTTCACCTTTCTTTTCTCCTCCCAAGACAGTTTGTTATACGGTCTCCATTTGTAACGCGGTTTACGCTGCTTTTTTGATCCACGTCTATGCCTCTTCCTGATTTTCCCTGGTTGAACTTGTCCCAGACCCACTTCTGGTGCTTGCCCAGCCCCTTCACATGTTTTTCCTTTGTCACCAGACGACATGTCCTCCGTGTTTTGATGCAAACGGGCCTCACCTGGCGATTTTACACTCATTCCCGTTCTTAACCGAGAGAAATAATAACACTTTACCAAATATAAAATAATTCACTAAGTTTTCAAGAATTTTTGTGCCACTCAAGTCTACAAAAACATCTAGATGGTCCTTCGACAGGAGAAAACCACCATAATACTCTTCACCAAGTGAATTTGTTTTGCATACGAAGGCTTTCACAGTCACATGATGAAATCGATTCTTTTTATTGGCTTTGAGTTCTTACTCTCTCGTTATGGGAACGAGACCTCTTAGATTCTTGAGGAAGGAAAACGGCCAAGGGAAAAACAGAGCGAAGAAGACGTAAGGATGATGCCATTCTCACTGATAAGGACCTTATTACAGTTGGCTAGTAGCGAAATGAATATGTTGTCCCTTTACTGCTATTCAAAGTGATATTATAGGTAGGATGGAAAGTCTGTCTGAAAATGAAAGCAATACTGTTGATAACGAACAGAATGAACTTTACAGTAGTAGCAGCAATGAGAAAAAACCAAATATCCTTGTACCATCGTATTTCAGTTCATCATTTGAAAATATGAACCGATTACGGCGCCAGGAGACATTATGTGATGTAATCCTAGTAATAGGTAATACTAGAATCCCAGCACATAAAGTAGTATTAGCAGCAGCCAGTTCTTACTTTGAGGCAATGTTTACAGTAGACATGCTTGAAAGCAGAGAAAGTGTTATAGAGCTTCACGATGTGGATGCATTCTCGGTTCAGTCGATAGTTGATTTCATGTATACTTCAAAGATTGATATATCAGAGGATAATGTTCAAGCACTCCTTCCTACATCAACTATTATTCATGTTGAGCCAGTGAGGTCAGAATGCTGCAAGTTTCTTACAGCCCAATTATCACCATGCAATTGTTTGGGCATATTTATATTTGCAGACCATCATGGGTGTAATGATCTTAAACAATCAGCCAAATCATTTGCTTTAACAAATTTTGTTGAAGTGTCTAGAACTGAAGAATTCCTTCACCTCACTTCCAAAAGAGTGACAGAGCTTATATCTGATGATACTTTGTACTGTTATGATGAATCTCAAGTTTACTTAGCTGTAATGAATTGGATCAAGTATGACTTAGAGAATAGGCAGCATCATTTGAATGACTTACTTTCATTTGTTAAGCTTCATCTGCTAAGCAGGGACTTCTTAATGTTTACGGTTGAACCAGATGAACTGATAAAAGCAAATGCAAGTTGCAAAGATTTGATCATTGAAGCAATGAAATATCATTTGCTGCCAGAAATGAGGCCATACCTACAAAATAGTCGCATTAGACCAAGAAATAACACTGAACTCTCTCCCTTGCTGATGTCAGTTGGAGGAGGAAGCCTGTTTGCAATACATTGTGAATGTGAGTGTTATGATGCAGCTAAGAACAAATGGTTTATGGTTGCACCAATGTCAGCAAGACGAGCACGGCTTGGTGTTAGTTCTGCATTTGGAATGGTTTATGCAGTTGGAGGCTTTGATGGCTCACAAGATCTCTCAACTGTTGAGGTCTATAACCCAAAAAGTAACCAATGGTCAAGTTCCACACCAATGGGAACAAGACGAAGCTCACTTGGTGTAGCTACTTTGCACAATTTGTTGTACGCTATTGGTGGCTATGATGGTGCATCTTGTCTTTGTAGTGTTGAAAGATATGATCCGCTTCTACAACAATGGACATCAGTTGCTCCAATGATGTTTAGGAGGTTGGTAAAGCATTTTCCTTTTATGCCATTCATGTTTCCAGTATTTGTGAGAAATGATATTATATCAGCTTTCATTTAGTGATTACATAGTCTTGGATTTGTTTTCTTCCTTTGTTGACTCAGATCACCTCTGTTTTCAGACTTAGAAAAGTTGCAGTAAAAGCCTCTGGATTCAACAGAATTTTCAAACCTTTTTCTTTGTTCAAAAATAGCCTTCCTCTTGCATTAGGAAATTGTTTATCTGTTCATTTTTAGCTCTGTATTGATGTCATTTTGCAATAAGTTTTATTGTATGTTAAAAACAGCATTACCAATTGAGATTTATTCGTACATACATATGTAGTTTTATTTGATCGCTCAGGTCATACTAAAGGTAAAAGTAAAGGTGAGCCCCATGTACAATTCTGTACTTTGTGGAGTGCCTGTTAGAGAGGACTCTTATCCTCAGCCGTCGACCTAGTGAGGTAGGGTGACCAGGACCTTTCCTCATCACCTTTAACTTCCCCAGTGCTGCCTCCAGGTACCTATTTGCTGCTGGGTGGACAGTGAGCAAGCATCCTACCTTTTGTCCAAGGGTTCCGGCTCAAACCATCAATGTTCTACTTAGCACTCTAACCATTTGGCCACTCACCCATGTCATACTAAGGCAGCTTAAAGCACTGTTGTGCACCTGAGACACATTTGATATGCTGAATGACACATTTGATTTTCACTTGGTAGTTTATTGTCAAAAGATAGTTTAAGATACCTAAACACTGATTTGGCAAACAGTTTAGTATCCATATGATCATTTTCTACTTTTAGGAGGTATGTCGCTGTTGGTGTTATTGGTGAGTACTTAATTGTAGCAGGTGGTTATGATGGTGTGTCTCACCTGAGTTCAGTGGAATCTTACGACCCAGTTACAAATATATGGTCATTGAAGTGTCCAATGAGAAGTCAAAGAAGCAACTGTGCATCTGCAGTTCTAAATAATCTCTTTTATGTCATAGGTTTGTACACCTCTTTCTCTCAGTCTTCTGTGATCCAT
Source organism: Mastigias papua (assembly GCA_964019165.1). NCBI lineage: Eukaryota > Metazoa > Cnidaria > Scyphozoa > Rhizostomeae > Mastigiidae > Mastigias > Mastigias papua. Next base: position 328,894 of record OZ025268.1, read on the forward strand.
TTCAGTTATTCAGTCTGGCTGTGTAGGATGTAGTATTATTACCTTTTGAATTACTAACTTTTTCTGCATTGTGGACTCAGGACCTTCTCCTCAGTATGCTGATATAAATATGTTGAGATTATTCATCATCATTATCATCATCATCATCATCATCATCATCATCATCATCATCATCATCATCATCATCATCATCATCTTTATCATCATTATCATCATCATCATCAACAACAACAACAACATCATCATTATCAACATCATCATTATCTTCATCTGTATCGACATCGTCATTATCATCATCATTATCATCATCATCATCAACAACAACAACAACAACAACAACATCATCATTATCAACATCATCATTATCTTCATCTATATCAGCATCATCATTACCATCATCATTATCATCATCATCATCATCAACAACAACAATATCATCATCATTATCAACATCATCATTATCTTCATCTATATCAACATCATCATTATCATCATCATCACTATCATCATCATTATCATCATCATTATCATCATCATCTTTATCATCATTATCATCATCATCATCATCATCAACAACAACAACAACATCATCATTATCAACATCATCATTGTATTCACCATCAATAAGCATCTATCAACACCAATCTAGATGATCATTTTGGTTTAACATCCTTTTCCCATGTTAGTATTTCCAGGGCCACTCTTTTGTGGGTATGTTCCATGCATTACAGCATTACCCAATCTCCTTTCCTATCCAAGAAATAACGAAGCCTCTGTAAACTGCATCCTACCAAAACTTGTTTGTCCCCCCTTTACTAAAAGTACTAGGCAACATTATTTGTCTGCACTTACTGATCCATGGCCAAATCAACTGATATTCATTTTTGCATAATATTGTTCCTTAAATATAAGTGACAATTGGTGATGGGAAATGTAACTTGGTTTGAATTTTAGGATAGTATTAGCTAGTAGGGTGCATAAAGTCATCTCTTTAGTAATGTTGACCTTGAAAACAATATGCCACCTAATGAATGGATATGAATGAGCACATCAAAGTGCGTGTTTTCGTCATACATAAACCCAATTGCAACGTCAATTGTATACCCAGTTTGTGATTTGCTACTAAAATGGTATGATTTTTTATTCCATTTTTTAGGAGGTAGTGATGGTTCATCCTATTTGGATACCGTAGAACGCTATAATGCACAGGAAAATACTTGGACTCATATGACATCTATGATAAACATAAGAAGTTCTCATGCTGCTGCTGCAATGGATAATTATATTTTTGTTGTTGGGGGAAATGATGGTAGTTCTAGCCTGAAAAGTGTCGAAAAGTATGATCCAAAAGAAAACACATGGACACGAATGCCTCCTATGAGCACGCGGAGAAGTAATTTAGGAGGAGTTGTGGCTTGGGTATTAACAAAGAAGCGATGACCTTCATGGTATCGTTTGACAAAGTGTCGATTCATCCGTGTAAGGTCAAATCATAATTTTTAGTCATTTTGGGATTTTTCCATTAGGGCCTATAAACTGCTCTTGTGTTGGGAGCTTTGTCATCTTCTTGTGACTAGCCCCCTTTAGTCCATTTATAATCAATCTGTGTTTTGAAGTGTTAGTTAGAGCCCGCGCCCGTTCGTAAGTATTCTATCGTATTCTACAGATATCATCGGAAAAGATCAATTTATCATTTGCTTCTATCACAGGCCCCATTTATCACAGGGTACATAGGTGGACCACATAGACAAGCTACACAGATGGGCCACGTAGACAGGTACATAGATAGGCCATATAGACAGGCTACATGGACGGCCTGCATAGATGGGCCCTAAAGACGGGCTACGTAGGAGGACTACATACATAGGCCACATAGATGACCTTCATAGATGGGCCACATAGACGGGCTACATACCTAGGTTGGGCAGATGGATGGGCTACATAGAGAGGCCATATAAACAGGCTATATAGACAGGCTATTTAATTACAGTATAAGTGAAGCCTTTATTCTTACCTAATTTATTCTGTTAGAATTGTTTTCTTTTAGTATTAATTTATACATCGGTACCTAATTTATTATTTTATACTTTATTGTATTGAATTAATTCGCCCATCTTAGTATATCATCTTCATTTATCGATTGTTTCTTCTGCGATACAAATAGTACTTACTTCTAGCTAAGTAGAGTAAGTGGGTTGTTGCAGTAGCCTCGAGTAATCAGGGCAGGGAATGACCATTTACAGGGCAGGGGTCTAATCCTCAATGTGGGACACAATAAAAATGTTTTCCTAGATGATACAGCTTTGAACAATACTTTTCAGATTTAGGAACGGAAGAAGTATTTCAGGTGTCTTACATAAAGTCAAGCCATTTATCGAATTGTAAAACCTACAATCAAACTCAATTCACAATGAATGCTTATACTATAATTCAAAACAATGAAATGTTGAATTGAAACAAGTGAATAAAGCTTTCAGCATCAGACATTTTGAACTGACAATGGAGAAGTGCGTTGTACGATACTACAGTGTTGCACAGACAGAAAAACATTCAGAAATATCACACAGGAATATGTCGATTAGCAAGATACACTCAAGGTACAAAAGTTTGCAAACGGTGTCTGTGAGTCAAGGGGGTGATGGACTTCTTTAAAATTGGAATGATTAATGTACCTGCACTTATATAACATTACAGCCACTGTTCTTTTTGCAATATATTTGTAATTGAATGATGCTATGCAAGAATGTCATAACGGTATTAAACCCGAGAACAAAGTTATCAAAATAATAAATTCTCATTCACTGTTACATAGAACCAAAGAATGAAAGATGACATAACAGCAAAGAATGCAAATGACTTGTAAAGATGAAAAAGCCTAAAAGGGGGGGGGGGAGAAGCTATTGTTTTCGTTAGAAACATGATTGATCTACTTCAGAAAAGATAAATCTCATGATGACTTCTTGAACTGAGAGGTAAAGATAAAGTATAATAAATATCCGTTGTGTCTCTGTAAAGTTTAGAATTTTTTCTTTTTTGATCCAAGTTCAACATAGGAGCACGTTGGCGATAGATGCTTCTGCTGTGTATATGGAACTTTGCTTTGAAACTTTTCATTTGTTGGGCGTCATGACATTGTTTGTATTGACATTTGTAGTATGTTATGACTGAAAAATTTTACTTTAATTAACATTTTGTGTGAACTGATATCCTTTTCATTATTATTATTATTATTATTTCACATGTTTAAGGAGGATAGTCCTTCGGCATAGCTGATTTTCAAGGGGCAGTCCATCTACAAACTTACAAAATAACTATTATATATATAAAACTAACTTAACCTAATTGCAATTCAACTTACATATACTATGAAAAACCCTATTGAAAGCTCTGTTAAAAACCCTATGCAACCTAAAATAAGTAAATACAATATCAGAAAGAAAAAAAGAAAATCCAAATGGCAAACAACTATCTACAAGTAAACGAGACATTGATTAAAGCTATACAGGGAGGATGCCTGCTTACACTCAGTTGTGAGGCCATTCCAAGACTTTGCACCTCTAAAAGAGAAACATTTCTTCCCATTTTGGAGTTTTTATTAGGTAACCTTAGGTCAGTTGATGTATTCCTAAGATTCCTGGGATGTTTTTGTGAACAGATTACACATGTACTGTTGAGCCAGTTCGTGAAGAGATTTGAAGACCATGATATTAGACTCACTAGCAATTAGCTCATCTATGGTCTTCTAGCCAAGTTTCATTATGAGTGGCATGCCCGGGGCATCAAAACTGCTGCCAGTTATAATATGAGCAGCACGGTTTTGTAACTTTGCAACTGATTGGTCTCAGTCACACCACAACAGCCCCATACAGAACAACAATAGCGAAACTGTGGCTCCACAATACCTGTATACATACATGGTCCTCAAAGGTTCTTCTGGGAGAAAGGATTTTGCATGCTTCCAAAAGCTAATTCCCTTGGAAACTTCCAGCTCATTATCCTGGATTTTTAGCTTCAAAGACTCTCCTTGATTTTCCAGAGTTTTATGCTTTGGTTTTGTGGAAATCACCATGGAATGTGTTTTCATTACATTAAGTGAAAGTTTGTTGCCTTTAAGCCATTTTTCAACTTGTGGAAGGTCACTGTTGGTGGCCTCATTCAGCTGAGCGATGTCAGGATTGATGGCAAAGGCTTGTGTCATCAGCATACATGGACACATTTGATTTTTGGACAGCTCGTGGGAGGTCATTAATATAAATGAGGAATAGAAGGAGCCCAAGATATGAGCCTTATGGTACACCAACATTTATTTCCTCAACAGATGAGTCAACACCATTAACCCCGGAAAACTGCTTCCGATTGGAAAATGTAGGATTTGAGCCATGCCAACTGCCGCTGCTGAATACCATAATAGTCTGGTTTCTTGCATAGTATGTCATGGTCAACTATGTCAAAGGCCTTTTTTGGTCAATAAATACCATCCCGAACTCTTTTTAGAGTATTTGTTTGATATAAAAAGTAGCCTTCATTTCACTTTCATAGGAAAGTGGGCTTCCTCATTAAAGATGGCAAGCAGATAAATTTGCAAATAAGTGAATCTGAAATACCCACTAAAGACATCTGTCCGCTAACCCAGAATAACGCCCGGTTTCCATTTAAGGTAGGTTACTGGTCGAAATTTGATGAAATTTTCAAGAAATGTTTTTTACTTCAGAAATACTCAATTGCCATCGTACAACACTATCTGGGGTTTCCATGAGCCTCAGAGCTTGCTTAGGCAATTATTTTTCATTTTGAAATGGAGCACCTCTCAATCAGCTGACAATATTTCAGGGTAAAATTGTTGAAATTACCCAACTTTATGGGTGCTTGCTTCTCCATGTTTCATTCTCGCCATAGGCAAACCATATATCAATGTAAAGCTCAATGTACGGCAAATCTGTTCAGAGCAACTAAATGTGTATTTCGACCACCTGTTGCTGGATATAAGGGGTTTTCCCGGAGAGGCTGAACAATTGAAATTCTCTCTAACCTTGTTTACTGACTTCTGATTGGCCGAGACATGTGAAAGCTTCAGTTGATTGGATGCTTTGTATTGCATGCTTCCATAATGGCAGACCTTCACCTCCCGATCTTAGTCATCTTCTGAACCGTTCTACATATTTGCGTGATATCTTCTGTTATTTCATCATAATTTGTGACATAAATAAGTTGGTATGGGAAAGGTGAAGCTGTCTACTCGGAAAGCGTTTGTAGGTAGGCGAAAAATGAAGTCAAGGCAACGAGGGAGAGCTGTTGTGATTGAGGAGTCAGTGGTCACAGCTACTACCTCTGTACCCAAACCACATTCTACAAGTGAAACCAAATTGAATGCGTTTGGCATTAATATGGAAGAAATGCTAAGGCAATCTGAAGCTCCTGTCAGTTATTTTGAGGACTGCTATCTCTTTGTCCAAAAGAGCGTGATCTTAGATTTTTTTAGTGTCCTATTGTGCCCAATGTGTAAGCAACCAGGGTTGACTTTCACCACATCATCAGGTAAGTGGGGGTTTGCCACAAAAGCTAGACTTGTCTGTGAAGTTTGTGATGAGTTGGTAAAAGAAGATTTCCTATGTGAGCGAGTTGGGGGATCAAAATCGCAAACTGATCCATTTGATATCAACCTTAGAGCTACCTTGGCTTTCCGTGGAATTGGCTGTGGCCATAGTGCTATGAAGGAATGGGCAAGTACAATGAACCTGCCACATCTAGTTAGCTATGATTCTTACAGAACTGCTCATCAGAAGATTGCAGATGCCAGCAAGCAAACTTTTCAGGAAATTGTGAGTAAGTCAAGGGAATCAATAGTAACTGCATACAAGGAAATTGATGAGCACCCTGATGAATATGGGATATTGAATATTGCTGTCTCCTTTGATGGATCTTGGCAGAAAAGGGGTTTCACATCTCACAATGGCATTGGTGCAGTAATTGATCTGCTGACAGGGCTTCCTATTGACTTTGAAGTTCTCTCCAACTTCTGTATCAAATGTAAGGCTGTAGAGGGAGAACAGGAGGATTTGGAATGGAAGACAAGACATGAACCAAATTGCCCCAAGAACTTTGAAGGAACAGCAGGTGCTATGGAGGTTGCTTGTGCAGAGAAACTGTGGAGTAGGTCTATAGAGAAGCACAATTTCAGATATACAACAATTCTGTCAGATGGAGATAGCAAGGCATTTGATGCTGTAACATCATTAAACCCATATGGAACAGACATTCAAATACAGAAAGAGGATTGTGTGAACCATGTCTCAAAGAGAATGGGCACAGCACTGAGGAATTTGGTAGCTATGTCAAAAGCTCAAAAAGTTCAGTTGTCAGGAAAAGGAAAGCTCACCCAAATGAAAATTGCAAAGATTCAGAACTACTATGGGAAGGCAATAAAAGATAATTCATCTGACATTCAACTCATGAAGAAACGTATAATGGCAATCCTTTTGCATCTTTCATCTACAAATAAGATGCCAAAACATATGCATTGCCCACCAGGTAACCATTCATGGTGTTTCTGGCAAAGAGCCATTGCCAATTCCACTGTTCCAGATTCTCATGAGGATCATGAAACATTGCCACCAGATATAGGGAAAAAACTTGTACCTATCTTTCTTCGCTTGTCAGATGAGGCCCTATTAAAGCGTTGTGCAAGACAAAAAACACAAAATTCCAATGAGTCATTCCATAATGCAGTGTGGAAGTTGTGCCCAAAAACAATATATGTAGGTAGGAAGACTGTGGATACTGCAGTAGCACTAGCAGCCTGCCAATTTAGCATGGGGGCTACATTCAAAACATTGTTATGCAAAACAATGGGGCTTGTTCCTGGTGAAAACCTGAAGAGGAAAGCTGCAGCTAGGACTGCACTGAGATTAGAGAAGGCAGAAAGAGCAAGTTCTGTTCTAGCAAAAAGAAGAAGAAAGGAACTGAAGTTTAAAACCAAATTGAAAGCTAACAAGCAGAAATCACTAGAAGGGGACACATATGCTGCAGGCGCATTTGACTTCTAAGTTATGAAAAATAGTCAAAAATTAAAACATAACCAAAACAATTATTGAGTTTGCATGCTATTTACATCTTAGTAGGGTATGGAGCTCAAAAATGTAGTTTCAGAAGATGACATAGTCACCCATCAAGTCTTAAACTTGCTTCTGAACTTTAAGGCCATTTTTCTCAAAACATAGATTTTCCCCCATGTGCAGTGTTTAGTTTCTGCAAGATTTTTAGAGAAAGATCAGAAATCTGCATGTCTATACATAATCTTGTTCCTCCACATCTGCAGAACAAGATATAAGCATTAAAATTTTCATAGGAGGTGTCTGAAAAAAGTTAGCTTCATATGAGTCAACATGAAAAATGGCAAAAATTAAACATTTGAGGAAAAATTGCAATATCTTTCTATAAAAATCCTTTAAAGCAAAATTAAAGGCTTTATCCTGTATCCCAGATCTTGGGCATCAGTTTGATATATTGGAAGATTATATAAGTAGAGAAACAAAAATTTCTTGCAGAAACTTCTAAGGCCACTAATTGGCAACTAATTAGTGGTTACCATGACAACCAATTAAAATAAATGGAACTTGATGACAGATTTGAAATCAGCATAAAAAGTAGTATCAGTTTGCCAACTTTCAGTAAAATCTATCAAAAACTGTGGATTTTGAAATTTCGACCAGTATCCTACCTTAAACAAATCCAGTCGAATCTGTCGAGAGGGCTCGCAGTTCCCTCTAAAACAAATCGACCGAATCGATCAACAAAATCAGAGGCAGTTGCAACATGGCCTAACCAGGAAGCAGGTAATAATTGCGCTTTTTTATTAAAATGAAGGGAAATATGTCGAAATTTTTAAGCTATGAAATTTAAGAATTTGGGTAAGACAGCTTTACTGGGAAAGAAAAGAAAAAGGAGAACACCGTTCATTGATTAAAGAAATGTAAGTTGTTGATGAAATGTTGTTTTACCAACAGCCTAGAACGATCCCTTTTGTATGCCTCACAGAAGGAGCATAGTAGATCACGGAAAGAAAATCGAACAACTCCTATAGCAAAGATGGCAGCAGAGGAAGATGCACTCCTAGACTCATTGCTTGAGAAGGAAATCCCTCATGGAATGCAAGAACTGGTTGAAAGCCATACAAATCTAGCAAATCTTGCAGCCTACTGCAAAGAGAATTATCGGCAAAGTGGTGACAAACATGCAGTATTGCAAGAAACTAAGCGTTATGCCTCGCAGTCATTGGCCAGTGTTGCTTACCAGGTTCATTCGTTGGCTGTCAATATGTTGCAAATGATGGATCAGCAAGTGATACAATTAAAGAAAATGGAAGCATCTGTTGCTGGAATATTACTGGTATGATAGAATAGGTTATTGTACCTATTCATAGTGCGTAATAGGCATAGAGTAGGCACTGTAGATTGCTGGGTAGAAATCAAGATGGGAGACGAGGCTCCGTTGCTGAGTCATTCATGCACCTCTACTAGAAATAGTTGGACTGCCTACCCACTCTACAGTACTCTATGAATAGATAAAGACGATGCTCTCACCTACCCTTTAGCCAGGGCTGCCTATATCTCAAAATTTCGAGGAGTTATGGCGCTCTGCAGTATCTCAGACTGTTATAATTTCTTAAATGGTATATAATTTATTGGAGTGGATCATCTATTTCTAGGAGAGATAAATCTCTATATACTAAGATAAATAATATAAATCTCTACTAAAGATCCTATCTCTCCCCCTCTGAAGAAATGACCCTTTTGCGCTAAATATTTGGCGGCCTTGCGCATTGAACAACTTGAAATTTCAGTTACCTTTCCAGGTGTGAACTTTGAATTACATTTGGCATCTTGCTATTTGATAATTTAGCGCAAAAATTAAAATTTTATAACTGTGTTTTGCATATACAGATTCAAATTCAGCTCATTTCTCTTCTTCAATCTACCCAAAAATAATTTCAAACTTTACCTTTCCCAGCTATTTGAGAACCCTATTTGTCATTTTGGTACCCTCTGGTCCAAGCATAGCGAATAATAGAAGAGAATCTGAATATAGGTCAAGCTTTTGAAGAGCCAAAATGCCCATTTGTCAGTAATTAACAAGGAACAGTTTAATTGCTTTAGTCTATATATTTTGTTTACGGGCTCTTACTGACTAATGGTTGACTAGATCAAGCCACTGGAGGGTGAGAGTAGTTTTGCCCAACCATGTTTTTGTAGGAAATTCTTTTCTTCTGTATTTTAATTTTCATTGTAGAGTGTTGCTAGACCCACTCTTAAGTACTCTGCTATTTACCCAAACTTTAATCTGGCTGATGTCTTTTTGCCTTTCTATAAGATGAAATTATAATAATTTTCCACTGCCTCAGACCCAACCATGATGTGTCCTCCTATGTCATTTAACTTTGTTATCAGCTCCTAAGTTATAAATTTCTTTCAATATCCATATAGATTAGTCAGTTGAAAACTTCATTGTCATGTAAGAAGCAAAGATGCTAGATTATCAAACCAATGCTCTGTAACCTGGAAAAATATATGTGAAGAAGCAGCAAAAGATGACCCAACTGTCATTCATGTACTAATTTTATATGTGAATTTCATAGAGTCAATGTGCAATAATTGCAACATGTAGAAATTTCACATTGCGATATCTTGATATGCTTGTTGCACTCAGAATTGTTGATAGCTGCTTTTCAGTATTGCAGAGTTTTGCTAGTAGGTAGATACAGTTCATATGTACAAGGTAACTTTAACAATGCACTATTTTAGATGTTTTCACTTGAGATCTCATGTTGATCAATCATACTAATACATTTTTTGTGACTTTCTACTGGCACAAATAAGTCTTGCAATTTTGTCTTTTTACTAAGACTGTTGATATCCACAAAGAAAAGGTTGCACGAAGGGAGATAGGTTCACTTACTGCCAGCAAAAATGTCACCAAAGGTCATAAAATTGTTGCACCAGCCACACAAGAAAAACAACGGAGATACAAGAGAGAAGAAATAGATTACTCTGCTTTGGATGATATTGGTATGGTTTTAATATACACACACACACACACACACACACACACACACACACACACACACACACACACACACATATATATATATATATATATATATATATATATATATATATATATATATATATATATATATATATATATATATATATATATATATACAAACTAAACCTAAGCCGCATCCACAACGTATATAAATTACATAAATAGAATAAACCACAAATATACTATCCTTTAGGTAAATGTTTCGATCAGAATCTTCATCAGTACTCAATATATATATATATATATATATATATATATATATATATATATATATATATATATATATATATATATATATATATATATATATATATATATATATATATATATATATATATATATATATATATATATATATATATATATATTATATATATACTCATTTCAAATAATAGATAGCAGATGAAATGATGATAGAAATGTATTATTTCATGCTAACTCAGATTACTTAATTTAAAGCAATTTGTGAAAACTCTGTTGGTACTGCAGAACTTCACTTCACTGTTTCTAGACAAACTGAAAAGCTTTTTTCATCTGACACTCATACATATATAGCCAGATACAGATACACGTGATATGATGAATAATATGTCCAGTTAGCTATATGATTGACCACTTGGCACTTATTTACCATTGTTTACTTGAAGGATCTAAGTAGGTGTGAAAACTCAAATTCTAAAATGAAAAGTGATTTGACCATAGGACAATATCTCATCAAAAATCCAGACTGTACCAAAACATATTCAGCTGATAATTGTTGGATCATAGGGCAAGCAAAATTGTCCTTTCATTTAAGTGTTTTGGAATCAGTTTACATAAAAATTCAAAACCCAGTCTTATGTAAACAAAAGGAGCTCATTTTCTCACTTAGACTCTTCACATAAATGATGGTGAATAGGTGCCAAGTGGCCAATTATACAGCTAACTGGACACATAAGTATCACATCATGTCACTTGTATCCACATCTGGCTATATATTTTGGTTCACTTATCAGTTATATCTGACGGTTCATACCCTGATCAGTGTTGGATGAATAAAAGCTTTTCAGTATGTCTATAAAATGGTGATGAGTTGACTTAGGAGATTACACTACTGACACATCACAGTAGGTTGATATTGAGTTTCAAATGGATTAAAACTTTTTAATTTATTTCATTGTTGGTATTCTCATTGTAGTTGTTACCAAGCTATCTCAGATTCTACCTGTTTGTATTTGTGAAGTAAAGTGAAATGTTGGAATTGTATGTCTCATCCAAGGTGGGACTAGTTAACCAAGTGTCCTTTCATGCTTTGGATGAGACAGCAGAAGTAATGCTGTTTGTGTATTTTGTTTTAACCTTTTATTGATGATAGAAAAAGGAATATATTAAGATTTATAGCAATGAGGTCCAAACTCTCTGTTGAGCTCTGCAAAACTTATTGCCAGTTTATAGTTTTAGTTTAGAACTTCACTGATCTTTCCTGACTATCAATACACTTCATTCATCATCAGTGGCTCTGCTCATCATCACTAGACCTGCTCAATATCAACAAGTCTCATTCAAAATTGCTAGGCTCACTAAGCTTCTTTTGCTACCCTTTGATTTCACTAAGTGCCAATTCACTTCAATCACCATCAGTCAGCAATGGAGCTGACCATGCTTGACTTTTCATGTACTGAATTGGATTTTTTTCTATGAATAGGACATGGTGTTCGTACTGAGCCAAAGAAAGTTGTGAGGCGACCATCACAGTCATCAACAGGCTCAGGAACAGGAAAGCCCTTATCAGGAACAGAGAGTTTGCGCTCAAGTTCAAACTCAATCAATAGCAAGCAAGGAACCAGACCAATGCCTCTATCACCACCAGTTCCTCCACCGTTGCCTCCAAGTGTTCCTTCATCTGCACAAAAGTTTGCTGTACCAACTCCACAAGCATCCTATTCTAGTGCTTCTTCCTCTGGACCACCACCTCCTCCTCCTCCTAATGTAGGAGGACCTGATGCTCCACCACCACCACCACCACCATTGCCACCACAGTCATCATCAAATGCAATGTCTGCGGCTCCTCCTCCACCCCCGCCACCCCCACCACCTATGGATGGGCCAAAACCTCCACCCCCTCCCTCTGGAAGTGGGTTTTTGCCACATCCACCACCTCCACCTGCTCCAGCAGTCATCCCACCATCTGGCCCCATGGTGAGTGCCCCACCTCCACCACCACCACCACCACCACCTCCTCCTCAAATGTCTGGTATGCCACCTCCACCACCACCACCACCTGCTCCAATGTCTGGTATGCCACCACCACCACCACCAGTCACAGGAAGTGTACCACATCATGAGGATGGTTAGTTGATTAGCATTTTTAAATCATGACATTATGCTGTTAAAATCATTGAATTGATCATTATCAATTTGAAAGTTATTTTGTATCATATCTTAAATTGTCGTTTTATAGTACATGTTCTCAACTTGTCTCCAATCGCCAAGTTTTTCAATTTACTTGCTCTTGTAGCATATCTTTGTTTCATTATATATTTCATGTTATGCATTTTCTTCTTCTTTTTAACTTTTGATCACCATAGTGACAGCTTTTTATCTTTGTGTGCGATTTCTATAATGACTACATGAGCTTAATGTTAATTGGCATTGTAGACAAACTTGATAAGCAAGTCTGCATCTACTTTATGCTGCCATATACTTAAACTACACGTCAAAGGAAATTATATAGAAGTGCCTATGGATGTAATTGCGAACAGATGTCTTTTCTCCTCTTTTCTTTGACTGTAGATGGAACCAATCATGTTCAACTCAGTTTTTTAATTCATCCATAACTTATCTTGACCTTTACTTTCATTTTTTTTTTCAGATTCGGAGTTTCCACCGCCAATGGCCGGCATGTTGGATGGATTGGAAGATTCACATGACGTACCATCCCCCTATCCTGCTGATCAAACGTACGACGTGCCCCCAGTTCACCGTTCATACGAAGAACCTGGATACCAAGCAGGGTTTTTAACTGCCACAGTACTTTATAAAGGTCAGTAGAATTATTTTAGCAAAATTCACTCATTTTAAGTTAGATCATTTGTCAAATAGCCACCATGAGAGATACTTTTAATACAACAAAGTGACCTCAAATTGAAATGTGAAGTGAAACGAATTCTTTCGTCACCCAGTCAACCTCTAAGAGTGCTGCAGTTTGTATAATTAACTTAATGATTTTTGTATCTTGCACTTGTTAGTTCATGTTAAAACATATGCCATAGAAATATATGCCATAGGTTGCGATGTTTAGTTATTGCGGATTTTCTAGTTAGTTGATGTTGGTGTGAAGGTTTTTTCTGTGCACTTTTGTTTATACAACATCAATAGCAATTACACACAGTCTACAGACAACATCAATAGCAATTACACACAGTCTACAGCACATTCAAAACGATACCACTGGGAGGGCGCATTATCTATGCCATACCCTGTGGCCATTACATATAAAGGTGTTTGGAAGACCGTCCTGGAGTTTTGACCCTATCAACCCGAAGGCTAAAAACCAACTAACTAACTACGAATACGAACCCTATTTATACTATTCTAACAACGTAAACAACTATGAAATATTGTCACTCATTTTATTGTCCATACGCAAGGCGTTAATTAGAACAAAATGTCCTCAAAGGAATAATTAGCACTTTTAAACTGTCCAACTTAACGCAAAAACAACTGAGATAGTAAAAAACACCTTTTGTCTGATTTGGCGTAAACATCTATTGTTTCGAACTGCTTAAACCAGTTTTTTTTTTTTTTTTTTGGAAAAACAAGTATTGTTCCACTTAACAATTAAAAAATCAACTGTGTCCCATAACGTCTCCTGAACATCCTCCCCCTCCTTGACAGCTACGCATGTCAATTGATGCTCTTCATCCTGTGATTTCTCTAACACCATGTCAATGGCACATCCATCATGATGATGTTACCAGCAGCCATTCAACAATCTTCTAAAAGGCATAGTTTGTTCACTGGTCTCTTTAATAACTTTTGTCCCATTTGTATTTGTGCCACTCTCACTTTTCCATCTTTTCCAGGAAATACTTGAATTATTTTTGCAAGGGGCCAATGAGCTCTGGGGCTATCAGGTGATATCACAATAACAATATCTCCTACCTTTAAGTTTCTCCTCTCTTTATGCCATTTTGTTGTTGGATTTAGACCAGGTAGCCATTCTTTAAGCCAACGTTGCCAAAAATGCTTCACTAATTCTTGAACACGTCGCCATCGTTTTCTTGGACTGAACGTCGTCTGGTCCACTGTCTCTGGTGCAAAACTACCTCCCATTTGGCCATGGAGAAAGTGGTTTGGGGTCAAAGGCACATCATCATCTACATTTGCAGTCTGATATGTCAGTGGTCTTGAATTCAGCAGCGATTCTGCTCCTGTGATGGCAGTCATCAACTCTTCATCGGACACATTTGCATTCATCAAGATTGTTTTCAACGCTCGTTTTGCTGCCTTGATCATAATTTCATGAGCTCCACCAAAATGTGGCGACAAAGGAGGGTTGAAATGCCATTTGATACCACGATTTGCAGCACTCTTGATTATGCGATCCTGGTTCAGACTTCTAACGAGTTCTTGTAGCTCCTTGTCAGCTGCTACGAAATTACCACCATTGTCAGAAACAACTTCTCCAGGCTTCCCACGACGACTCACCATTCGATAAAAGGCATTCAAAAATGAATCAGTATCCAGGCCAAATGCCATTTCCAAATGTACTGCTCTAGTAGCTAGGCATGTGAAAAGACATAGATATCGCTTTTGTCTTCGCTTACCTCTCCCTTGGATGGTGATGAATGGCCCTCCATAATCCACAGCTACTCTTTCAAAGGCTCGTAATGACATCGCCAATCTAATGCTTGGTAGGGGTGCCATAATCTGACTGCATGCTCTCGCTTTTCGTCTTTTACACCAGTTGCATTCGTTCTCCCATTCTCTTATCTCTTCTCTTGCTGAAATGATCCAAAAACGAGTTAAGATCGCTGCCAGTGTCTGATTTGTACCACCTGCATGATGATCCCTTTCATGGTAGAATTTCACAATCAGCTTAGTAACCCAGTTCTTCCTTGGTAGAATGATAGGATGTCTTGCATCGTATGGCAGGACGTCAGCATACCTCAATCTTCCATTGCACCGTAGAAGTCCATCTTCATCGATACGTGGCTGTAGAGCAACCAATTTGCTGTCACTCTTCATCTGCTTTCCTTTCAATAGTTGCTGATATTCAGTTGTAAATGCCTCTTGTTGCACTTCTTTGACGATGTGAATTTCTGCATCTCTGATTTCTTCATGTGTCAATTCCCCTTGAATTCTTTCTTCTATCGATGTTCGACAGTTGTGCAAGAAACGGCAAACCCAAGCTACAAGTCTTGTAAGTCGAAGCCAGCTTGAAAAATGAGACGGATCCAAAGGCCAAGAATTCTCTTTACTTGCTTTCATCGGTTTATCCTCCACTGGCTCTCCAATCGTAGATTCCTTCGTGCTTACTGCATCAGCAAACAACGATTGATTCTCTGCTGCAGACTTCACTTTTGAGCGACCAGACTTCTTCTGTTCTGTTACTGCATCCTTTGACATCTCAAATTGATTCTGAGGCCATTCTACTTCATCCATTTGCAAGAATTCTGGTCCTTTCCACCATTGCTCATTGCATGCCAACGTAGATGTTGCCATCCCTCTTGTCAAGTGATCAGCATATACATACCTCGCATAAACAACAGCTCCATACGCTTCTTCTGATGCATCACTGAAAACGTGTAATTGCATTGACTGAACATCTTTATGCTTACCAATGTGAAGACATCTTGGCACTGAAAGGTCTGACAATTCGCGGAGGTCACTGTACCAACTCTGAACCTTTGACTTGACTTCACCAACCAGCTCTTCATCCCAGTCAAAGCCTTTTCGCCAGATTTCCTGCATGACCACTTTTGCTGTTATAATGAATGGTGCCAAGAAACCAAGAGGATCAAACAATGTTGCAATTGTGCTGAGGAACGATCTTTTCGTTATGATTTGATTTTCTTCAGGTGGGCTTGAGTGAAAACTAAAAATGTCCTCCTTTGCTCGCCAAAGAATCCCAAGTGTTTTTACAGTTGGAAGCTCCCCACTGTCCAAATCAATTTCAGATGCTCTGTCTTCTACTGGGATTGCAGAGAGAACTTCTGGAGAATTTGAGAGCCACTTACGTGCACGCATGCCAGCCTTGTTCCATAGAGCTGCAAGCTGATGATAGAGTTTTACTCCCTTTTCTTCATCTTGCACTGAATCCATGCTATCATCCATGTAGGTTGACTTGAGTGCAGTTTCTGAAGCCATGGGATATTCTGATCTGTGCAACTGAGCATGCTTTTGAATCACAAACTGTGCTTGAAACGGTGAACTTGTTATACCAAATACCACTCGACTGAATTCATACTCTTCTGGCTCTCTGCTCTGGTCACATCCTCTCCAAAGAAATCGATGATACGCACGATCAGCTTCTGGAATCTGAATTCTCAAATACATCTCAGCAATGTCACAGACTAAAGCAGTGGGATGACATCTGAAGCGCAGCAAAACATCAAACAATTCACGTTGCAGCTTTGGGCCTGAATATATCATATCATTCAAGGATGTCCCTTCATACTTTGCTGACGCATCGAAGACAATTCTGATCTTGGTGGTTGCTTTGTTGGGCTTCAAAATAGCAAAATGAGGAAGATACCACTTGCTCTCAGGTTGCTTCTCAGAGATTGGAACTTTTCGTATGTATCCTTTGTCCAAATATTGATCAATAACTTCATCATAAGCCTTCATCACATCTGGATTCTTGAGCAAACGTTTCTCGGTGTTCTGGAGTCTTTTCATTGCCATTTTATGATTGTTCACCATTCCATGACTGTCTTGTTTCCATGGTACTCCAACTTCATATCGACCATCAATGAATCTGAAAGAATCCTCAGCTTTTTGCAGTGCAGCCTTCTCATCAGTATCCAGCACCGTTGTCTGAGTGAACGTTCCAGCTGAATCAATATCCCAAAACTTCTTCATTGTTGCGTTGATTTCATCGACATCACTTCTTCTGCTTGCTGTGAACAGAGTCGTCATACTGAAATTGGTATGAGCATCAGGAATGTTCTTGCCTTCTGGACATCCTACGCATGTCCATCCCAATGGTGTTCGTCTGGCAATGGGCTCCCCTTCTTGTCCTCTGACTTCTTTGTAAGAACAGTGCAGGTCAAGGTAGTCAATACCAATCAGCAAATCCACAATAGGTCTCAAGCCTGAGTCTGGAAAATTGATGTGCTTCAAATGAGGCCATTTGTCTGCATGTTGTGACCATTGGATGATCTTCATGTTGCCAGTTACTTTCTTTGCTGTAAGTGCTTTCACTCTGATATCAACATCGCCATTTACACTTTCCAGTCCAAACTCAACGGGCATTGTTTGAAAAGATTTGCAATCGCCATTCAAAACATTGACCTTTATTATTTCAAAAGTACCATTGAGACCAAGTTCTGCTGCAACATCTTCATTCACATACGTTTGAGTGCTTGCATCATCCAGAAGTGCATTCACTTTCAATCTTCGACAGCCATTCTTCAAAATTACTGGAATTGTTCTCAATGCAGTTGTTCCTTTGACATTTGGTGTTGAACACACCATCGTTGTTTGCGTTGCAAAATTCCTCTTCAAATGCTCCCCCTCCGTGGCTGATGAAGACAACTGTTGCTGACTGCTGCTGTTCACTGCTTGTTGAATGGAAGCTTCTGGTTTCTTTGTTTCATCGTTGGCTTGCTTTGCATTGTTCCTGTTACCCATGCTATGTAGCAGCTTGCTGTGTGTTTCCTGACATCCATGAATATCACACTTTCTACTTCGAGTACACTGATTGCCACTGTGGTCATCACCAAGGCATCGAAAACACAGTTTGAATTGCTTTGCCAGATTCCATCGCTGACGAATGTCCATGTTTCGAAAATCATCACATGCCCAAACACCATGTCTACCATTGCACACTTTGCACAGTCGTTGCTTCCCATACTTCCCATGAGTGACGTTTGATTTACCCAACTGAAAATGATTCACTTGTTGTCTGTCTTCAGTAGCTCCAAAGAATGTCGCTCTCTTCTCTCCTGCAAAGCCTCTTGATCCACTACTTCTTCTATCACTTGATACACCATGTACTGTTTCTCTTGCAACTGTGTAGAATTCAGCTTCTTGAATCACCCACATCTTCAGTGTTTCAACGCATTCTCTTCTTCGATTCTCAAAAATCCATCGATTGTATTGAGTCAGCAGTGTTTCTGGAAGTTTCTTCAGTAGCTTGATGTAGAGAGATCCATTTCCCAATTCGTCATGACGTCCACTCTCCAGTAGATTCACCACCAAGATATCAAGTAGATCTGCAAACTTCTCTATGTCTTTTGAACTTCCATCTTTCACTGGTTTGAAATTGTCCAAGTCTTCCAAGTGAATTGCGATTTCCCTTCTCTTGCCACCAAATTTTCGCTCCAACCTGTCCTTTGCAACTTCATATGCAGCTCCAGAAAAGCCAAGATTCTCAATCGCTTCCAGAGCAACGCCAGATAGATATTGCCTCAACTGCAGCAGCTTGTATTCAGGAGTCGCAGGAGCTCTGTCAATGCAGGCCAGAAATGCAGCTTTCCAGTTCTCGTACTTTCGCTTGTCACCAGAGAAAACGGGAATTGCAACACGTTGCAGTTGTCTCCACATGTCTTGGCCAAGTAACTCTTCGTATGTATATCGCTCAGATCGCCTGTGATCACCACCACATCTGACTGACTGTTGCAGTTGCCGTGAATATTCCTCTGGGTTCATTGGAAACTGACTTCTTCTCGTACCACCTCCAGCATTGAATGCCTTTTGCTGTAGCTCTTCTTGTCGCTCACCATCGTTATGAAATTTGGAAGCATCACATCTTGCTTCCTTTCGAAACTCTCGTAGGTTGTAAGATCCCGCTGTGTTGCTCGATTCTGCTTCTTTTCGTTCATCCAGATACTCCTGTGCTCTGTTGTGTGCCTCTTCAAATTCTTGCACCAACTGCTCCATTTCCTGAGTGACTTTCTGCCTTGCCCTTCCATTCTTCTGCCATTGATAATGCTCTGACAGTGCGATCATGATCTTCAGTGCCCTTTCTTGTGTGTTGTCCAATTTCGCTTGCCCATCTCGAACCTGACGTCTGCTCGGTAGATCCATTTCTTCAACCAGTTCCAACAACTGCTTTCTTGCTCGTGTGAACGCCGATTTCGCCTTCGCCTTCTCTTGCTTCAAGCTTTCCAAACTTTCCTCCAAATCTTCCACTTCTTCTCTTCTCCCGATCCCATCTTCTGTCCTCGCATCTTCGCCAGTGTTTGAAGTCATACTTCTCGTCAGTTGGCCTTCCTTTTTCCAAGTCTGTCCTCGGCAAAAACTACCCTCTGCTACCAAATGTTTGGAAGACCGTCCTGGAGTTTTGACCCTATCAACCCGAAGGCTAAAAACCAACTAACTAACTACGAATACGAACCCTATTTATACTATTCTAACAACGTAAACAACTATGAAATATTGTCACTCATTTTATTGTCCATACGCAAGGCGTTAATTAGAACAAAATGTCCTCAAAGGAATAATTAGCACTTTTAAACTGTCCAACTTAACGCAAAAACAACTGAGATAGTAAAAAACACCTTTTGTCTGATTTGGCGTAAACATCTATTGTTTCGAACTGCTTAAACCAGTTTTTTTTTTTTTTTTTTGGAAAAACAAGTATTGTTCCACTTAACAATTAAAAAATCAACTGTGTCCCATAACGTCTCCTGAACAAAAGGGACATTTACACTAGGAGCGAATTGGCGAAGAAACTAGATGATAGAAGTTGTCGCTCAAAGTCGGTGCTGGTGTGAAGGTTCTACTCGGTTTTGGCGTTAATTTGACGACATTACTATTCCCTGACAGGTTTTATGGCTGGTTATAGGCAAGAAAATTTCTATCCTATTGCATGATTTTTTATCTTTTTCTCCTAAACTGTTGTTATCTCATTCAAAGTTCTCATTATTTACCTCTCATTGCGCCCCTTCATTCCAAGTGCAACACAGAGAAGCTTTACTTAATAGTTTTAATTACCCGCTTCGCTCGATGAAGCCCGTCACTTCCCCAAACTATATGAGCACCCTATGGACTGCATCAGTTCAGTAAATTGCGGTGTTGTGGTATTGTGGTATTGCGGTATTGTGGCATTGAATGACATGGGAGTCACAGAATTTTATCGTGTGCTTTTGTTGGTTATTGCAGTCAGAGCATTATTTGCATATGACAAAGATAAAGACGACGAGCTTGACTTCAAGGAAAACGATATCATTTCAGTAATAAAAGAGAATGATGACGGTTGGCTTGATGGCATATCAGAAGATGGTCGCACTGGTCTTTTGCCAGGAAATTATGTTGTTCGTGTATAGATGGACTGATTGCAAAGCTAAATGACAATGTACTCATAGCAATATTCTCATTTAAGAAGTTTCTTCTCTCGAATTTAAAGGGATTACTATTTTGTCCTTGTGGCCAAGTATTTGATCATTGGATTGATCGGTTAGAATCATGCTTGACATATTTTGTACGAATTTGTCAACGAGAATGATGCTTCTTATTGTATTAAGTATTGCTAAGTGTAATCTAATTTCATATTTACAATTTTAAATCTGGAACTTTTCTAGAAGGCTCTGGAGCCAACACTCGTCATTGGGAGACTTTAATGTCGATTTTATTGAATTATTGAAAAAATTCTTATCTCTTTGATAAAGCTCCATTCTTATCGTGGTCAAGGGCAGTTTTTGACTGTGTCAGAAATCTTAACTTGATTGAATGTTAGACCTTCTTAATGGTTTATTCATGATGGTAATTCTTTTCTTTACTTATTGACACCCATATCTTTATAGTTTATTTAGACTTTGCTTAAATTATTTTTTGATGCAATCCAAGTATTGTTATAAGGGCTTTTTGCAATAGTCAATATGTTTTTATTGTATCTGCATTTGTTTACTTGCCATATGTTCTCTCTCTCTTTCTCTTTCTCTCTAGCTCTCTTCGATATGCTTTATATGAAATCTATCTTGCCCTTGGAAATATTATTGCTTTGCCTACTGTGTAGATTTGAATCTTTGTCTACGATATCAGATCTTTTCCCTCATATTCAAATACGTCTGAAGATAACACCAGCTATGTTTAAATTTCATCTGCTTCTGCAGGTATATCTTGATATAATACTATGCATCATATTTAATAGCTTTTAAATTAATAGTGTAAATTTGTAAAGTACAGAGACGACAAAGAGCATAGTAGATGAATGTTGACTTCTTTGGTAGTTCTATAGGTGCTAACTTAGCACTGACATCAGTTTCATGAATCTGTTGCCATTATGTGAAAGAGAGTCTAAGTCACCAGTGCATGAACCTTGTCTTTAAGACTTGCGCAGTCATGGTACATGTCCAGCAAATTATTTCACAACATGTACTCCAATCTAGCTTTTTCTTCTATTTTCTTGTTGACATGTCATCTTACAGGAACGTATTGAAACAACGGCTGGGTCCCTTGAAAGAACAATATATACAAAGTTAATAGCTTTGATGTATTTCAGTGTTCTATTTTTTATGAGCTATATCTATCTGCCATTCGTAAGCCATCTATTGGTAATTATCGGGACTGTAATTCATTTATCCTGGGGATCGAGTGCCTCTGAATTTTATTGAGATAACTATAAGCCTTACTTCTGGCCTTCAAGTTTCCCATTCATATTTATAATATCTTTTATCTTGAAGTACTAGTGCAAGAGCTCCTATATTAGGTTTGATTTTGATTGGCGTGGAGTTTTTCAAGTCTAATCTTCCCATTAGCACCATGAGATTTGATTTTAGATTTTTACTATTCTACTTAAAAATGCAGTTTTCGATTGCTTGGACGCATTTCATATTGCAAAGTGCATAAATCATGATGAAGATTAAATATCAGCACATTCGAGGATTGACTTTAGATATATTGATAGATGACACCATTAAAATAAGGATCGTCAGATCTTCCAGTATGTATCTCCTTTAACAGTGCAATGCAAGCAAAGTCATCACATATGTCCTTGGAAGCAGAGCATGCAATGTGCAAACCAGCATTGGTGTATTTTAGAAGTGTATTCAAATGCACTGCGTCAGGAATGCGTTGTTACGCCCGTGATGATCTGTATCATTGATGACAATAGTATTTCATACCTGTTGATTTTGGCGAGCCCGGAATAAATGTATTAGCTTGAGTGAATTGATACAATTGCCTTATAGGCGTTGCTGGTTGAGATTCACCATTTTTTGGTGTCCCAGGCCTTGATCTGGATTTTGACCTGGGTCTGTTTCCAGTAGGGCTCGATGCACGAGAGCTGTAACATGAATGGATAGGACTATGAGCATGCGATGGGCTCGGTGAACCATTGCGAGATCTACATTTCTTGTCGTATAGCACAATTGATGTAGCAGGATGCTTCGTGTGGAGAGTTGGTGTCGTTGGTATAGAACGTATACTGGAAGACCTACTCAAACACCCTTGACGGTTTGGGCTGGAAGAGCAATGTGTGACTTTCTGCAATGGAAGACTTGGAGTTGGAGGTCTGTTGCGAGTCTTGGTCCTACCTCTGCTGGGACTCGCACTTGATGCACGGCTTGATGCTACTGTTGAAGTGCTTCGGCTTGTTGGTCTCCCTCTTGTATTTTGTCGTGCATTCAGTTTCAGTTGATGTTCTTGCCTTGAAAGCCTACGTGCTATTTCTTGAAATTCATGAGGTAAATGACTGTACATTTCTATGCCATGTGCATCTATTCTTGACTCAGCATTCTTCCGGAAGTCAAGTTTCTGCTTGAAAATCTGCGAAATAGAAATTTGTAGCATTTCAAGGGGTTATAAAGCCATCCACGCCTTTCAGTCATATTCATATTACGTCATCAGTTTGATGGTTTGTAGATAGTTATTATATTATATTATTAATTACTAAAGCATCGTATGGTTATAAACCTTTGTAACTTTTATATAGCAGAGATCTTTCGAACATTTGCATACCTTCTTTTGACCTCCTCCGGCAATATGAGTGACATTTGCCATGGATCCGACCTTTGGTTTGGCTTTTCTTCGAAACTCGGTTTTAATATTCTCAATCTTCGGTCGCCCAAAGTACACTGCAATAGATTTTGAATACTCTCCTGTGAAATTTTCTTTTTGTGCGTTGCGAATTAAACAAATAGATTCAGCAATATCAAGTATATCATGCACATGGTATTATAAGTTTTAATTATGACATTTATATCTTAGTATTAGCAGAGATATCACACTTGTAAATTTGCAGTCTTAGGACCATTTATGGCAGTACTTAGAATGTAACTTCAAAAAACGGGATTTGCAATCAGGATAGCAATGGATGATGTGTGCAATTTAGGTTTCAATGGTGGAATTTTGCAATCTAGGTTTCGATGGATACAGCATACAATTAGACTCCAATTGATGAGCTTTGGAACCTGAGCTTAAAAGGGTGATATTTGCATTCTATGCTCTTCAACGGTATTTACTGCCCTTCCCCTCTATTTGTCCCATAATCAGTGTCATAAAAGTTGCTTAGTTTCTTGCAATCTTAGGAAATTTGCTCTTTTTGATTATAAAGTTTCCCTTACTTGGTTTGTACGTTTGTTCTGATTTTGCCTTTGCTGTTGTGTTTGTTGTTTTTCTTCCGTATGTTGACATCGAAGTCCTTGTAGGAGATAACGATCTCCCTGGAGATGTGGATGCTGTTCTCTGCAATAACAAATGGATTGTTTATCTTATCATCACTATTCAAATTTAAACTTATCGATGCTCAACAGTAGGATAGATTCGATGTCATTTCAATGTTTTCTAACAAATAGAGCACTACTTAACTGTAGTAAAAACGAACAATACCACACTGCTTTTTTCGAGGCAGTTATAAACTTACTCTTGTTTGAACTTTCGCTTGTACATGACTATATTTAGCAGATGATCTTCTTGCAACTGGTTTTGAAATGTTTGAGCGAGCTGTGAAAAGAAAATTTTTTTGTTAGTTTTGCATTTCCCTTATCACCATAATTAATTCTTCTAACTTGTGCACTTTCATCGCCATCATTATTATGGATATTTGTTTTGTTTTTCATTAGCATCATATTCTTCTCTACTACCTTTATTGTATTCATCAATTGTTGTATGTTCACAATTAAATATCAGTTGTAAAAGATTTATATCATCATCTACCACGCACGCTCTTTACGCACAGTTTTGCACACGGTCTATACGTATCTTTACTGTAGAAAGTTGTACAGCTTTTTGAGTACATTGATGGGGAGATGTATGTATTCATAGGAAAAACCAGTCATACAGAGTATATACCATTCATATACAGCGATGAATCAGCAGTCTCTTTTCCTTTGCCACTTTTCGTGTATTCGAGGCAAGTAGAAATGATTGGTATATCATCTCTTTCTTGGTTGAGGAATCGACTGAGGCGCCCTATTACAGAACCAAATCTTGTAAATAACTGTTCCCTTCTTGCAGAGTCAGTCGGTTGAATCCAAAATCTCTGACATTCTTTACTCATCTCGTTATTTTCTATCTTAATTAAAGCTTAATACTTGAAAGGAGACTAATAGGAAATGCTATTTGAACAGAAATCACATTCAATTTTATATCTCCGAAGTTGATTTTATCTTATGTAAAGCTTTTTGATGAAAGTTTATATGGCTTTTTAAAACTATACTAATTCCTTACTTGTTCCAGTAAAGCCAAAGCGTCATGGAAATAAAAAGTAGAATGAATATCCCTTTGTACACACTCAGTTTAAATCGTGATATTTTTCATCACATTACAGGATAGCTATCAGATTTCTATTAAATAAAGCTACCTTTTGAAAAATCTCGGCCTGGTAAATTATCTTGCAGTAAGCCTACACTCTCAACTGTCTAGAAATGATTGAAAACCTGTCTACGAAATAATTGTACGTTGAATTATTTAGAATTTAAATTCGCGATTGGTTAGTCCATGTTTAATTTTACGATGTTTAAGGTGGTATTCCCTTTACACCCGTTAGACTTACGCACTCTTTGGTCGTTCAGCGATCGTAAAACTTCCCAAGTATTGTTCTAAGTATTCTGGTGTGCAGTAGTATGATATACTTGTCGTTTGATGCTCATTGAAATCCATAATCATGCAACAAAACACAGCAAGTTTGACTTGTTAGATGTTCTAATTGGCAAAAACATCTAACAAGTGAGCAAGCGGGTCAAATCATTAATTATTGATGAGAATTCTCATTGGCTCATTCGGTGTCACGTGATTCTTATGAATTCTTTTATCGTGGTTGAATTTCCACAACAGTTTATGTCTTTTCTTATGAAAATATACAACCCCACATATCAGACGAATCTTTTTAGTTCTAAATGGAGCATAGAATTAGATTTTTCTTACCCTTTTGGTTCTCTTGTGCTCCTATTACTTTTGGTAACGGGGAGTTCGGAACCAGTTTAAGCGGAGAGCTACTTGGGGTTTTAAAAGCTGTATTGCGTTCAGAATGTTCTGGAAGGAAGTCGTCCATCTCAAATTCCACATCATGAATAAAACTTTCGCTTTCTATTTTGGCAAGGGAGGTGTGTTTTGGTGAATCTGAGAAAACTTCATCGTCATAGATTCCTGAATCCTGATATTTATTCGTACTTTCCGCATCAGAGTTGTAATCTTTTCTTTGTTTCTGCCCCCCGGAACCATACCCAGAATCTTCATATAGTCTGAGGTTATTTATTTCTGAGTTCGTGTAGGTCTCACCAGAAGACAGTAGCAAGTTTACCGGGGTGTTATTGACATCCACTTGATAACTATGATATGTTGCTTCATCGCAAGAATCTACGAGCTCAGGCTCAGAAGATCCTCGTCGTGATGATTGCAGTCCATATTCGTGTTCAAAGGAAGTCTCTCTTTGATTTGGATGTGATGGGATATTTGGAATCAAATCGAGACTATCATCTAGATCCAGTGATGAGTCGAAGCTCGTATTACGCGTCCTTGTGTTGCCCATGTCAGCATTCAGCTCCTCTTTTATTGCATTATCCCACTGCAAACCTTCCTTTGCTCCATAAACAAATCCAGATTTTTCATTTGGATCGTAAAATATGCTTGAAGGGTCATCAATTGCAAAGTTAGGCTCTTCTTGTATCTTATGTTCAAGCATTTTTGGCAAATATTCTGCATTCTTTCGAAAGAGATCATAATCATAAACTATGCACAATTGAGGCTGGACCCTTCAACGAGAAAAATGATTCAAGCTTCAAGACAGCTAATACGGCGATACAATTTTCGATGAGTTGAAGTGAGTCAGCTAGAATATGGTAAAGTTTTCTTACTGAATATCGTTATTGTTTATTGTTGAATGCGATATAAACGAAGAATGATAAATAGGGCAGTTACAATGAGCCTTGAAGAATGAATTTTTACTAGTATTATTATTCTTATTATTATTCGCAACTATTATCATCTGATCAACCCATTTTGTATTCTGCATGAGTAATAGGCCTTGGACTATCCTTGAGTTACTAATATACTAATCACTTGTATATCATCTATTTATGTACTCCTTCAATCAATCATTTTTTAGTATGATTTAATTTTATTGTTGTTATTATTTTATTGTTTTCAATGTATGTAACAAGTTTGCCAAATACAAACTACCTGTTGTTAGTGAGATTTGTATTTGTACATTATATATTATTTCAGACATCAGAAGTTTTAAATAAATTATTATTTTTTTTTTAATTTTTGGCGATTGGAGTGAAGTTTTAAAAATTATAAATTTAGCTTTCAATGGGCAAAGAAATATTTATAATTACGCATAACTAAAAGTTAATTCAAGCTTCTGCTAAAGTTCGTATGGGGCCTCTATTGTATTGAGAGTAGGCAAGATTTGCAAAATGGAATATAATGATGCGTCTAGTGAAAGACAGGACAAATTAATGCAATGTTAATTCCTATGTCCTAGATTCCTTCATTTTATTATTTCTTCAAAAAATTGCTTTAATTGCTTCGATTATCATTTGGACGGACTGTTGAAGAAGGTATGAAATGATAATTTATTATGAAACCTTACCTTAAATTTTGATACTTTGTAGTTTTTTCTCTAGAGAGAAATCTATGGTGAAGTATATAATATAATATTATATGATATATCGTATGGTTATAATATAATGTAGCATAATGCACTATAATATTATATTATATTATATTGTTTTATATTATATTATATTATATTATATTATATTATATTATATTATATATGCTGTAGTAAAATAAAATATGATGTAGGATAGTGCGATCTAGTATATTATGTAGTATACTATAATATAATGTAATATAATATAATATAATATAATATAATATAATATAATATAATATAATATAATATAATTATAATCAGCTATAATATGATGAAAGAGAAAGTGTGAGGAAATACTTGACTCGAGCGGAATGCCAACTCGTGACCTTCGACTTTGTACGTCAATTGCTTTAAATATCCTGCTCAGGTCAGTTATTTCTTTGCACTTTCACTTTCACTAGCTTTAATTTGTCCAAAATCCTGTTTTCTTTACGTAATATAATATCATTTCATATTGTGTAATATAGTATAATATAATATAGCATGATATAGTATAGTGTTAATAAACTCCAAGTAATTAACTTTTTGCTACTACTGATGCATAGGTCTTGGTAGTTTATTATGAATTTCTAAGCCGTTTCTTCATATCTTTATTTCTGAGCATAAAAGAACTTTAAAAAAGCACGTGTTGAAAAGCGCAAAAGAGGTCTTTTTACATTTTTGCAGATCAACTGAACTATGACGGCTGCATTATTAGAAAGAAAATTGTAACAGTTAAACACCAGATTTAATAGCTTAGTTTACGTTAGACAGTATAATGATTATACAATATATTTATTATTATGCTATTCGATGTTAAGTATATCACGAGATAATAACTTAGAATATATACTACAATATCAGCTATTTTGAATGATTTGTCAGCGGATACAAATGTTTTTTTTAAACAAATAGTGTGTGTTCGGAGCCATCTCTGGATAACTTCAGTCTTTGTCAGTATAAAGGCATCGATTTTTGGCACTGGGATATTGTTGTTTTCCTCTTATATTAAACCTTATGTTCCATTTAATCTCATAAAGTACTAAGCCCTTTTAAAAGAGCCCATTTTTACTGAAAATCTTTTGAGTTACAAACATCATTTATAAGGATACCTAGCTTTTCATTAAGCCTCAATATTCTTTAAATTTGTTTGACTTTGAACCTAGGAATATTCTTAAAATATTCTTAAATTTTAGCGATTTTGAGCATTAATCCTCGTATACACTGTATTCTTATTGTAAAGTGTGTGTGGCTGACATTCCTTGAAGAGTTGCTGAGTCGCATAAGTGTAAAACAGGATGAGTTCCAGACAGGATGAATAAAACTCATTCTTGTTTTGTTTTCTAAAAAACTCAAATCAGCAACAAATCTAAACCTTGATGAACCTTGAGCCTTGCATTATTCTTATATTATTTAGAAAATTTCAGCCTTGATACTCTTGTAAACTATATTCTTATAGAAGAAAAGTGTGTATGCGAAAATCTCCGTAAGCGCTCAAACGCTAGTATGATCGCCTCACTCATGCCAAGAGAAAATGAGACCATTGTTTATAATTATGCAATTAGATGTACTGGCATGACTGCTGCCCAGAAGATAAGCACATTACTATTCCAAATCAAAGATAGAAATTTTCAACTCACAATTTGCGAATGCTCGGTGGAGCACAACAGAACATCGTTGCCGATTCACGAGCAATTTGCGTTAACTTATCAAGCGTGGTGATTTTATGCGACGTTGTAAAGCTTTCAAACAAAGGAAGATCTTCCAGTTACTACTGCCTGCGCATTTCACGTTTCAGTTATCCAATCCTTTATTTGTATGGAATGGTGTATCTATCAAAGGCCCTCTTTGATTGATATTTCTCTGCTTAATCATTTTCCAGTGTTTTTCTCATTTTGAGCTGCTACTGATTGAACGTGGCACAATAGCCGGTGACCTCCCATTCACAATAAGCATTGAATCACTTGATTTTTTGCCTCTACGCAGGTGTAGCTTTTGAGGAGTGCAGGCAGGTATAAGCATAGCTCAAAACTATGTTTACTGCTTAGGAAAATCAAGATCAAACATCGAGAGATCAAATTGATAGCTGCGTGAAAAGTTGAAACCTCTTTTTCCTAATATACTACTTTTGTCTGAGTTTTGAGGTACGAAAGAACGCTAAGTTTTTTCATCAACTTCAAAACAAATATTTTTTAAAGATAAAGAACTGATGATCTCATTACCCTTTGCTCTTTCTTATTACTTCTTTGGATCTTATTGCTAAATAGAATACAGAACTTAAATGTATTTGGTCTTCCTCTTTGATTTACTTTAATCCACCCTTGTTATAGTAGCTCCCTCCCAGCTCCTAATATTTCTAGGGAAAGAACACCATACGCTGTAAGGTAATGATAATCAATTTTAATTCATTGGCTCCATTTCTTCTCTATTCTCGTTCCTTTTACTGGGTCCATTCATTGCCTATGGCTATCTTGCACTAAATTATGACTAAGGGTACCATCCTGAATAGTTGAGAGACAGTGGCTGTGCTGTATGCTACATCTGTGAAGAAACCGCATAACTATACCTATTAATTTGCTTATACTGTTCAAATCTCAACACATTCAAATTTAAACATATGAACTAAACTGATGTAAGATATACATAATGGCATAATAAATGGTTGGTTCATATTGCCAAATAAGGAACTTGCCAAACTAACAAAAGCTCGTTGAAAAGGGGGTTGATCCCCCAAACTCTCCTACTTTTCATAAGGGGACTGAGCTCCCCGAGCCCCCACCTATCGGCACCCCTAATCATGATATTGATTAATATATGCATGTACAATACCGTACAACGTTTTTTCAGTTTTACCCCCAATGAAGTCTTTCTTGCATCAGTTCCAATAGTTTACATATTGTTTGTTTTTCTTTGCAGAGATCTATTTTGATGTTAATTATAAGTTGTACCATGCAGGTAGTTGTAATGTGTTTTAGTACTACAAATGGTACATTAGAGTAGGCCATATGTCATAATCTCCTCTAATATTATTAACATCTAAAGGAACATGAGACAGGTGAAGTGAGATAGGCCTGTTTTGGTAGTTTAATGCCTTTTGATGTTTTCGTTTTTTGCAATAGTTATTGTAGAATCTCTAGCTACTCTTTAGATATTAATGATATCCATAGTGAACATGTTTTTTCCACTGTTGTACCACATCGCAAGTCATGCTACATATCACACTAAAGCAGTGCATCAGCTATGGTTCAGGCTGCACATATTTAAATTGTCTTAAAACACATCCTTGGATTCAATTCAGCATAGATCTGATCACTGCGTGTCAGACATGGGCAAAGGATAGCCTATATGCCATTCTTGGCCCTTTGCTCAACTCTGATATGAAGGGTTCACTGCAAACTGCAAATTAAACATAATTTGAAATTTTTCATATCTACTGCCTTAAGCAGCATTGTTTTTATTTTGAAGTTGCTTTTTACTCATACACATAAGACACAATTGTATAGAGTGTATTATTGTGTAGAACTGAGTTCTGCCTTTTCATAAAGCTCTTTGCAATTATGTGTGCTTTTCACAGGGCCCAATAGAGCAAAAATGCCCAGCCATTCCGTACTACGAATTTTACTTTTGAGCCAAAGTCATTGCTTTTGCAAAAATATACATAACAATATTGCAAAGGAGCATCATTAGGCTTTAAGGTTTAATGCTTCAACAGAAGGCATGTCAGCTACAGATACTAAGATGACAATCCAACTTGAGCACTTTCAAAATGCTCTGAGGGATGAATATAAAGATTCCTTCTATCTTATTGAAGCCAAGATGTAGTAAATCAAATTCTAATTAGAATGGCAAATGTTAGTGACTTTTCCATCAAGTCATTCATCTCTCATTACAAGGGATGAAATCATCAATCCACTATTACTCAACAATATCTTGTCTTGTTGTTGAAAGTGTTACCTATGTTGCAGCGGAATTAGAAGAGCACCAAACAGATAAAATAAAATGCAATTTTTAACTTTCAGTAAACAATGCAGGATACAATGTTATTATAATACAGTGATTTTACCAGCAACTAATCCTCAACTCCTTTTTACAGACAATTATTACTTGCAAAAATGAAAAGCAACAAGGAACCTATACCACACTAAATACTAATTACAAATAAAGACAAACAATTAAAAAATCAAGTAAATGGACCACTAGAGCCCCAAAACATAACATTATCAGTGTAACAACTGTCTGTGAGAAACAGGGAATCTGTTAAATAAACCTTTCATCTTTCTTTTATTTACTAACTGCTTCAGGATACTACTTCCCCAGTTAACCTTTTACTGTCTGCCTTATTCTGCTTAAGTACTGCCTACAAAATTCTAACAGCTCTAAAGGAATCTATGGTTATCAAAATATATATACATCCCACAAGTTATATACAACAGCAAGATTTGCTGTGAGCTTTATCTTATCTTTTTAGAGTTGTGAAAACAAGGTATGAGCCAATTCATGAAATATTGTCCTATAATGAGTGAAATGTTTGGAACAAATCTGGGCATTTACATTCTATGCATTCAACAAATGCTTCTGCATAGCACCACAGTAAACTACCTTGATTTAATACTTTCAGAGTCTTGATTTTTGGTTGGTACAAGATACACAGCCCCATCTGCTGTGTATGTAAGGGCAAAGTTGTCCTTGGAGTATGGTATGCCCCTTTCATCTCGAAGATTTTTGAAAATATGTTCATACAGAAACTCTGTCTTTCTAACTATTTCCTCTCTTTCCAGTTCAAGTTGAAGCCTCTCATCAAGCAACAACTGTTTTTGTCTCTCTAACTCATTAACTCCAACATCAAGTTTATCAATTGCATCTACTTTACGTTTTCTGCAGTTTCGGGCAGCAAGTTTATTTTTTCCCTTACGGCGAATTTCTTTGGCTACATGTTGCCTCAGTGGGTCAAGCTGAGTAATGATGTCATTGAAGTCCTCTATTTTGGTGTTTATCATATCTAGTTTTGTATATGGAAGATCAAGCCAGATTTTCTGCTTTTGATCATCTTCAAATTTTTGTCTCTTTCCTTCATTTGTTTGTAGCAGGTCACTACTTGAACTGCTACTACTTGCATCTCCAATATAGTCCAAATCACTTGAAAGGCTCTTAGTTGAGCAATCGCTCTCTGATGATGGTGAAACTGGTTCACTCTTGACTTTCCTCTTTAAAACTACAGATGGTTTCTCAACATGGTCATAACTTTGAATTTCAGCAATAGCATTGCCTAAAAAGAAGGTAATATACATTCAAATAATATGCTACTTATGTAAATTGTGTGCAATTTGTCAAAATAAATACTTAATATCACAAGTAAATTTCCTATCTTGTTTCTAACAGTTGCAATGGAAACCAGAACATTCTGCCAGAAATATCAAGTGTGAGTGGAATATTTCTAGGTGTGGAGTGCACAAGATTATCAAATGTGCACTCCAGCTGCACATTTAATTAGTTGATTCACATTATATACCCATCTAATATTGTTTGGAAATTCTTTTCTCATGGTGCTAGCTACAGGCACAAAAATTAGGACTTCATAATGGAAAATATCCACACCTCACCCTCCCAGACAGTGGTGTAACCAACATAGATTGAACTTAGTGCAACAACCAAGGGCCCCAAAAGGGCCCAGCAGAAGTCTTAAATGGGCAGGTCTTTTGCATTTATTGATATGAAAAGGTATTTAGTAAGCTGGCATTCCCATTCAATAGAAAAATCCTCATTTTCTACTTGTCTAGATCAGTGGTCCTTAACTGTTTTTACTTCTGCTCCCACAGAGGTTTTGCCTTGACCTTGGAATGAACCACTACAACAGATATTTTGCTCAAGGCTGCTGGAGTGTAATAAATAGGTCAAGTTCTTGTCGTTGAGGCAAATGTTTCTTGACCCCTTGGAATGAAGTCTAGCGCCCCTGTATGGGAATCCTTCGTCTAGATATTGGAAGACAATTTAAGTTAGAACAGGCCCTCTTGCAAAATACTCCTAAGAGCGCCAGGCCATTCCGCTACACCACGCCAAGCCCCGCCCCAGATCTAAAGAGGCACTTCTCATTAAGTGTGAAGTAACATTTTCCAGAAAATATCTTCTCAGGTGTGAAGCTGCCATACTTTCCATAAAAGTCTAGCAGTCTGCTTTTGACTTAATAGAATAAAGCCGTAACTTATCTCACCTTTCCTTTTAACTTTTGCAGCTGTACTTCCACTGTCCCTCAGTAACTGTTCCATTTCACTTATCCTGGATGAGCTGTCGAACGTTGAAGTGCCCTTTACGTAAGAGGAGGCCGTCCCGCCCACCTCCAGTATGCCTCCTCTAACTTCTGTATTCTTTAACGATGTAAACTCTGCTGGAAATTTTGGGCCATGTTTAGGGCTAAAGTCAGGAGTGCTTGGACTGTCAATGGCAGCCCCTAGAAACTGAGCTAGTTGATCTATAGTTTCGGATTGCTGTGATGTGATGGAAGTTTGTCTTGTTACTGTTGGTGAATCAAACAGGCTACTTATTGCGCTTTCTGTCGCAAAATCTGAAGGAAAATCAGCATTCAAGAAACTTTCAATGTCAAAGTACTGGTTATCACTTAATGGTGCATACCCAACTGCCCCAAATAACTCTCCGTCATCGATTGGTGAGGATGGAGAAGGAGGCCATGGTGAGGATGGCCTAACTGCATTTGGAGAGCCGCCATCTTGCGAATTGAATGGTAGTTCTTGAAGTTGTGAGCTTCGATCTATACCTTGGTTATCACCATGACTTGTCTCACCTGAGTTTTCAGAAAACAAAGGGTATGCAAAATAATTTTGATTGACTGCAACTACTTCTGATGGTCTCTGAGATTCCTCTAAATTTATAATTGTATTCAAGATATTCTGTTCTTCCTTTAAAGTAAGAAACGAGTTGTTGTGATCTCCAGCATTCGTTCCAAAATTGCCTGTACCCTCTGCATGACCATTTAGTAACTCGTCAGGACTGTAATGTGTGTTGGTTGGCCCGATATCTTGTAAGCCTTTGAAACCCCAATCTGTAGCCGATAAGGCAATGGCTGCTGCTAAAAGCACTTCGAAGAACTTCCCGTTCATTATGTACCTGAGAATTTCCTTATTTATACTTTCTAGTGATAACTGTAGATCCTTTTATTGAACTATCTCTACTTAACACCACGTACAACTCCTCCAAATGTCAAGGTAATAACTACTTATTTAACGAAGCTTTGTAAACTTATTGACAATATGCAATGACACAGCAAAAACAAGAATAGGCAATGACGTCATTCTTATTTTAGATCACGCCGTCATCCAATCTTCAACAGCCTCATTTACGTGTTGTTTGAGCTTTTTAATCGCCTTATGCAAAACTGTATAGCAAAGGTATGTTCAGCTGTGATTTCAGATTCAGATTCAGATTTTTATTTCTAACAATAGCCTACGTACAATTTACATCGCATAGGTAACAACAGCTATTGAAGAATAACAAAATGTAAACGTAACATGGTTAGAGCTAAAATTGTCTAACAAACAAGAATGAGTATAACAAATAAATACTGACCAACCAAGCAAACGAACACAAAAATAAATAAAAAAAAAAAAAATAAATAAAATAAAACAAAATGCTCTAGATCTACTCTTCTATGATTAACTGCGATCTAAGTTATTAAGGTATTAAAGATCACGTTTTTCATTCTGCGAATAGCTATTTTTTAGGCACTTGGTTATAAACTGAAATATATGTTGATCGCAAATTTGGTCATTTTGTAGCAGAAAAATGAACTTTGCCGTCTCATCGAGACCATTAAAACATTTGTTATGTAGTGATATATATGCAAAAGTTTTTTCTCTCTCAAGTTTATTTAATTTGCATCTCATAATACAATGCAGTTCGTCCTCTTTTTCTCCGCATGTGGTACAAATTCGTTGATCTGGACTTGGTTTTGGTCTCTGGTATCTCTGAGTTTCTATTTTAAGTTTATGATCCGATAGTCGAAATTTACTTATTGTTTTCCGTATAGTCAAGTTGCTTATTTTTGTAATATATGTTTCCATTCCAAAATCCTTCTTAAACAACAAGTAAGTCCGCATTTTCGGTTGATTTCTTAAACTTGACATAGTATTCTGTACACTAATATCAGTAATACGTTGATATACGTAGTTTATTAATTGTCTACGAGGTGGATGTTCGTTAATTGTATTGTTATGGGAATTTGCCCATATATCGCCTAAACCATGTTTTACAATGATATCTTTCAAACTTTGCGTCCAAGAGAGCCTATTCGTTATATCTTCCGTATAAATCGTTTTAAGAATAACATTTATTGGGTCATTAATTATGCGAAGCCAATTATCAATGGTTACTTTAAAGCCTGATATGTGTAATTGCTTCCGCCCTAATTCGCATCGGCAACCAACATTGGAAGTACGCTTCGTTACCCCTAAAATATGCTTACATAATTTAATATTCAATTTTTCGATTGGATTCTTATCATTAAATCCCTGCTTTAAACATCCCCAGAGTTCTATTCCATATATTAGTATAGGTTTTACTAAAGCATCAAATAAATCGAGCGATAATTTAGCATAGTTTCTAAAATTCACTCCTAAACAGTTTCTGAGTTTGAAGTATGCCTTCAATCCTCTTCTATACAGGTCATCAAGAAGATTTTTAATAGAGAAAGACGATGTTAATAGAAATCCTAAATAGTTAAAGCGTTTAACAACTTCTAGTTCTTCGTTCTGATAATAAAACTTGTTTGTATCTAGTATTCTGCCACTTTTATTGAATATCATACATTTAGTTTTAGCAACATTTACTTTCATTTCTTTTTGTAAGCAGTAGTTGTCTAGTTGGTTTAGAGAGTATTGCAAGCCCTTCTTTGATTCTGACAAAATTACTATATCATCCGCCCAGAAAAGTGACCCTACCTTTATATTTCCTATAGTTGCTGGTGCAGAGTCGTTCTTATTAAAAAGTTCTGGAAGATCACTAATAAATATATTAAATAAAGTTGGACTAAGTATGCATCCTTGTTTAACTCCAATGTTTACATCAAAAAAAGTCAGTTCGTTTATGACCAATTCTTATACACGTTTTCTCGTGGAGATACATACTTTCTATGACATCAAAAATATTTCCTCTAATTCCCATACTGGTTAGCTTTCTAAGTAGTATATCTCTAGGTACTTTGTCGTATGCCTTCTCAAAGTCAATAAAGGCAGCGTAAAGTTTGGCTTTTTTATTATTCAGATAATAATCAGCTAATGAATGTAATATGTTTAAACAATCAGATGTTCTATTTCCTTTTACAAAGCCAAACTGTTCTTGCTTTATTATTTGATTTGCTATTGCAAACTTTGTTATTCTCTCATTTATAATTACATTAAAAAACTTTCCTATGCATGACAGTAAAGCTATCCCTCTGTAGTTGGTTTCTACCATCTTATCTCCTTTTTTATGTATGGGGACTATTATGCTTTGAGACCATGTTTCTGGGAACACCATATAGTGTAAAAGACTATTAAACAGATTTAAAAATATCTCAGGGTATGTCTCAACACAACAAATTATCATCTCATTTGATATTTGATCTAAACCTGCCGATTTACCTTGCTTTAATTTTTTTGTAGCATTCTGTAATTCAGTTAAAGTTATTAAGTTGGTCATAGTAGAATCAGTTTCTGAGTTTTCTATAGGATTTGAGAGACTTATCTGTTTTCCAGATTGCAATAATGATTTAAACATTTTGTGAATGTGAACTGCTAGTACTCTTGTTTTGGCATACTGTTTTTTCAACAGTTAAGAGTGAGGTCGTGAAATGACTGATAAGATGTAGTTCCTTCGGCTTCTATCACGTGTTTTCTACTATCATTGGAAGCAGATTGGCAAAGGCAATTGTGTACTTGGCCGTAGTTGGCTGGTGCCATTATAGTAGTTGATCAGCAGGTATTTGTGGTAATATCATATCTATGGGTAATACCAATGAATTTGTACATGCAAGAAGCGAATGTAGAGGGGGTGATCGCCTGCTGGCCTGGCAATATTACTACCTGGCTGGCAAATATTGAATGTTAGAATTTGTTGGTGCATGTTGTTGCATACTGTTGCTTGTTTCTCTTGCCTCACTCACGTCCTACAACACACCCGAGCTCCAACCTCACACCAGTCCCTCTCATCCGCACTCTATTCTGGTCCTGTTGTGCTGTTCAGTTGTTTAAATAAGTGCTTGATGCGTATTCGGGGTTCAACCGGTAAAGGCTAGGGTTAGCACCAAACTCTTAGTCAAGCCCCCCGTTGTCAAGTGATAGATTTGTTTGCATCATCCCTTTAGAGCTGGTTTACTAAGCTAATATTCCACACTAATAGGCTACTTAATGCTCTCTTAATGCTTTTTCTCCCTTCTACGTCGTCTTTATTTTTTAGTTTTATCTTGATTTAAGACAAACGTTTTAAAGTGAAAGGGACACGCCATAGCATAAGATTTCTTATAAGAGGTTCGAACCTATTTTCGTTATGCTACTGGTCGTTTCTCATCTTTCCATTTTCCCTCCATCCCTTCCATATCCCTCTTCAACATTTAATATATTTATTTATCTTTATTTCCCTAAACATACATCGGATTTTCTCCAGATTTAATATTTCACTTCTCTTTAAACTTATGAAGGGTGTTCCCCCTTTGTTCCTCATATGTCAGTAGTACGAAAATGAGAGAATGTGCCCATTTTGAAAGGAGATTTATGTCGTTTACATATAACACAAAACCGAAAAATTGGAAGCATGAATTTTTAATGAAAAATCTTTGAAAATGAAGATATGAAAAAAACAATAACTTAATATATAAAAGTTATTGAAATGATTAAATACAACATGGTGCAAAAACGTTTTTACTGCACTTTTCTTAGAAAAATCATCTACCTTCCTCCTACAACAAATTATAGCATATACACACCATATGAGATTCTACTGTGTAATAATCTTAATTTTCAACTATAATATACACGTGCTTATTCGTAACACAGCAAAATAGAGACAAATAAAGAAAGTTGGCTACTTCGCGGAGATTCTGATGATGTACTGAGAATGAAACAGCTAACAATCTTCAGTATGGAAAACTTCAATATGGAAAAGAGGGGACAGGATAGCTGGTAAACAAAAGATTAGAACTGTATAAGACTTTGGTAAAAACCAGGTCTAACATAGAAGTTAGGGAATTGGGTCCTTATAGTGAAAGAAGAATAACAACCAGACAATTTTCAGATGAAAACCGCGAATCTTGATACGAATAAAGAAACCTCATAATATCTCTAAGAAGATCTTTTGTTAGATGTCAGGAATCTCATTTATCTTTTTTATTCTGAAAACAAGATGGAAATCACCCTGGCATATTATAAGGATGGATCTAGCATACCCTGCCAAACAAGGCCATTGAGTTTTTCCCTGAAGAGAATGGCTACAAAGATTTAGAGGTCATCCATGAACCACCTCCTGAATCAAGATAATAGATGGACAGAGCATAAAGGTCCCACTCCTCCTATAGAGCAGCAATTTCAGTAGCATATCCACAAATTTGCGCAAAACAGAAAGGGATGCCAAAATATTCACAGATCCATAAACACTGCTACTGGATAGCTATTTCAACTTATGGTTTAAAATCCAAAGTTTTCATGGACGATTATGCATATGATGACGATGATGATTCAAAGTGACATTTTTTAAATCTAGTCTTAGTAATATGGTGCTGGCGGAATTCAATAGATGAAATATGCCCCCTTGACGATAGTGTCTTCGTAACCCGGTTGATATTAGAAACTTGACTGATACGAGGCTTTCGGCTGCATTTGAGTAGGCAGCATTAGAAGAAAACCAAAGGATATAATAGAAACAGGCTGGGGAGAATATGAAAAGAATAAAAATTGGAAATGGTATTGTACTTAAGAAAAATGCATTGTGCAATCATTAAGTGTTAAGTGTTCCTACTCTTTTCCCGTCAACAAGGTACACGGTATTACGTTCTTGAAATTAACAATAAAACAACAACTTAATGACTAAAGATCAAAGAATATGCGTGAATGTTATTTATTCCAAAAGTGTTTGTCCTACTTTTCCTATGCCACCTGAACATGACGCTAAGAAATATAAAAGTCAAATTTCGGAGCAGTTTTTAGGTATCCAAATAGCAATGAGCATGGAACATGTATCCATGGGGTGCAAAGTCGCCTACAAAAAGAAGCCATCATCATCATCATCATCGTCATCTCTAGCAGGGGCTGAAGATACTGCTGGCTGTGGTTTTGGTGCATAAGAGATGCCGCCAGGCTCATATGATGGCTGCGGAGGATATGCTTGCTTAGTGTCCGTACGTACTGGTTCCATTTTCGTCAAAGGCATTGCCGGTTCCGGTTCTGACACGGGTTCAAATTGTCGATTGCTCTTGCTTGTTGGTGCTGTTGATGTAGGCTCCTCATTTAGGATCAATTGAAGATCTTTTTCCTTCTTTTGATATTTACGTCTATATTTCGCGATGCAATTGAGTGTTATAAATAACAATATTATCGCCAGGATTGCTAGAACAATTATGATGATGACAACGACAATTTTTGCAAACGTGAATTTTGATCCAATAGGAGCAACTGTGACAACAGGGTTGCGGAATTTGAATTGTTGAGGTTCTATAATGGGGGGCAACGGAGGAGGGATTGGCAGCGATGGGCCACAAGATCCATTCACTGGCGGTGTTGGGCTTGTAATGAGGTTGGTGTTCTTGGTTACTAACAAAGACTGCATATCAATATTGACTCCAACTTGGGCATTCTGAGGTAGATATTGATATCGAAAGCCAGAAATGCACCCAGCGAATGTTGTAGGAATGCTTGGGACAGAAAGCCTATACTTTCCAACAGATAGGAATGCTGGCTCAGGGAACGGAGCTGTCTCAATAGTAGGACCAGATATGTTACGAACAGCAGATATTGGATTGCTGTTGTCATCAAGGACATACGTATACATTTGATTTTTCTTATGATGTATTCTGATTGCATGTCGTTGATTGTCACTGAATTTTCCCATAGCTGTAGGGTGTTTCAGTTCAATTGATTTGAAATCTGTTTCATCTGGGCTGAAATTATACAGTAGCTTCAGGACGCCTGCTTGCATGACTAGTGTGATGTGAGCATTTCTCAGTCCGCGAAGTTGGAATATAATGCTATCAGTTACACTGGTCTTGAATGCGAGGTTCAAGTAACCTTCTTGCACTTGAACCTTTCTCTGGAATTGATACTCAATAAATCTTCCACTCAGGAAAACCATAGCTTTCTGATCTGTAGCGAAGAGAAAATTCAACCATTGAGAATGTCGCTTACCAACAAACATATAGAGCCAATAGATTCTGCTAACAATGAAAAACAGGGTTACTTAGTGATTTCTAGGACAGATTCAAAACACTTCTTATAAACAGTTCCAAATACCATTTGAGATAAAAAAATAATTATAAAGGATTGGACTCTAATAAATCAAGTGGATTTTTCAACAAACGACAACAAAACCATCCAAATATGGTATTACAATAACAACACCTAACTGGGTTTCTGTAATTTTATGTGAAGTCGGTATCACACAATACCTAGCATAAAATGAATGATACCTATCAATCATTTCAATATTGTTAAACACCACTTCAGTATTGTTAAACAATAATAAAATGCTACATATTTATATTAACTCTTTCTGAGAGTATTGTTCTTACCGAGTTGACAGTGTTGGCCAGAAAATGCAGAAACAGAACAATTACATTGATATTTATTATACTCTTCGATGCAAAATCCTTCATTACACGGCGATTTCACGAGTTTACATGCACTTCCTTGTCCAGGGTAAACACCTATATTTGATAAGCCTGCTGCCTCTGTAGGTAGATCTACTAATTTACCGCCATAGTACTGAAAGACAAATAAAATTTCAGTGTGGAATATTAACATGTCTAGCTTGATTGATCATAAAAATAAAAATATAGAGCTTCAGAGCCAGATTGTATCCATCAAAGTTAAAGCCCGAATACTACTATCGCGGCAGTATTTCCAAATTCAAACTCATATGATAAACTATGTAGATTCCAATGAAAAAAGAAAGGAAAGAGCTACAAATAGCCAAATCAAATAGACAACAATCTAACCTATATATATATATATATATATATATATATATATATATATATATATATATATATATATATATATATATATATATATATATATATGCATTATATCATACGTTTTTATTGAATGTAAAGGCTATAAATCATACAATAAATAAAAATCAAAAGTGAATTTGGTTTGAGTGATGTTGAAATGCTTTTTTATTTAAATGATTATTCCATGTTTATACTAGATCATGATACTAGAGCAAATCTGAATTAGAACTTACGAATGCTCTTATAATGCCCATAAACCCAACATCCAATCCATCATTTCTACCACCAACATAAAATGGACTTCCATCAAGATCAAGATGGGTAATACCATACTGATAGTGGAATTCGACAATGCGTGTTATGTTATCAACAGTAAAGTTCATTTCCCTTCTGTTGAAATCCAGCCGCAGATTGTGAGGATAATTGTCATCAAATGTTCTGTTTATGGGTGCAATATCCACATCCAAATGCATGTTTTTATAGTATCCTAAAAATTGCAAAATATACTATATGAAGTCTGCATAATCGAGATGTTTGTCACACATAGCATGCCCATCAGCATTTCACTTCATCCTATTAACAGATGGAATGAAAGAAAAAAAGAGTTATGATAAACATAAGCTAGTTTCTTGTTGAACAAGCCTCCAGTAAATGCCAGCAAAAAAGAAGTAGCATAGGGTATCTGGTGACAAAAATCACCAACAACAGGAATATATCATATCACCACATTTGCATGACATAATTCATGTGTCAACTTTTAATAAAGTTGGCATTTACACTTTCATTAGAAATCCTGATATTAGTTCACTAATCTAACAGATGATATTTTGCGCACTATTCTCCATGGTACATTCTCAGCAGAGTATGATTTTGAATCTTGCAGCAGATATGCGCATAAAAATATCCGTTTACCTAAGTTTATGGTTGCACGAGCTCTAGTCCTTCCTATCAACTTTATTTGCAGAAAATCCCCTGAGATGGGACCTCTCGCAAACACAAGGACCCCTTCTGCTTTTGTAGTCAAAAACTCTAGCCAAACATCCCCGGCATCTAGGTAATTGTTCCAGTCATTTTCATCTGTTAGTTCAATTTGCAAATATGACCATGGCTCTCTGAATGTTGCTGCAAGGTTTGCTGTGTCTAAAAATACACAATATTTATTTCGTTTAATCTTAATTCCATTCATAAGCAGAATAAAATTAAATGAATAACATAGGACAAGTATAAATTTGAAAACGACCTAAATTAGTCTGAAAACCCACAACGAGAATATTTAGGGAAATATAACTTAGATCACAACGTAGCTGAAATAAGATAGGGAAAAAAATTATTTTGTAAACCATGATTAGAGGACCATATATTTATGATGTCATCAATATTTGAAAAACAGCATTACCAACTCCCCAGCATTCTAATGCTCCAATTGAACTAATGCCTTCCTTTCCGGTGTCTGACATCACGTCAAAATAATCAATTCTCCTAACAGGTAAATGTTCTTTAATAGTTAAATAGCCTCTGTCTTCTACATTTTGCTGAAATTGCACTGCATCACAGTTACAATGCATGTTCTTATCTCTGCATGTTCTTGTTATACCACATGCACAATACCCCCTTCTGCCTCCGGAACCACCCCAGTAGTAATGCAGTTTATCATCAAATCCCATCCACTGGGCCTAAAAATAAACAATTCACTATAAATAGTTCTGCTAATATTAAAATTTTAACTCTTACTGTTAATATTGCATGCATATAGCTGCACATAATGAAAACTAAACCATTCTTTCCAGCTATGAAAATTGAAAGTTCTATGTATACAAAGGACTGTACTCCTAAGTTCCGAATAGATGGGGGAGGGGTTGGAATAATATGGGGATTGGAAATGTCTCTAAAACTTAATAAACAGGGTGGTTGGAATAACCATGGTAGGTGGAAAATTTCTCTATGTATAATAGCTATGGATGAGTTTCACATATTCAATACTTTTTCCTCCTGTTTTTCAATTACATCACGTGGGTTTTTATCCACGTATTCTGCTTCCCCTTAAATATCCCTTCTCCCCCTTCTCTTTACTGAGGATGACTCAAGGCTGAGTCGAAACATCGGATTTGTCATACTGGATTAGTCATACCGAAAATGTAACCACTGGAATAGTCATGATTTGTCTAAAATTAAAATGATTTCTCTTTTTGTCGTCGTACTGATTGTCAACTGTAAACAAAGTGAAAAGCACAATTTTCTCATGTTACAACTCAATCGATATACAGACACTAAAATAATAAATGGGGGGTCTGGAATAATAATGTCCAGAGTGGGTTTTTTTCCAGAAAATTAATAAGCGGGGAGGATGAGGGCCTTTATTCGGTACTCAAGAGTATATACTAATTTTGTCATTGGTTTCCAAAATTTTTCCATCTAAGCCTACGATATTATGTATAACGTTCCAACACCCCCATGTGCAATGTATAAAAATAATTTAATCAAAATAACATCTGAAACATCATCTATTTACTTGATACAAAATATCAGAATTTTGGGCTCAGACTGCTGGCTGTTCTCAGTTGTTTCTATCAAAAATTTGTTCCATTTTGGGCATAAAATTATATTGGGAACCACTTATGGATATTTACAGAACATAACTGAGACACTTAACAACTGAATATATTAAAGTGTTACTGAGTTACCAAACAGTTTAATAAAAAAGCCAATAGTAATAATTTTGATACAGCAATGAATGGAAAATAGAAGTTAATATATCCAAATATCAATA
The DNA here is from genome assembly GCA_964019165.1 of Mastigias papua. Lineage (NCBI taxonomy): Eukaryota > Metazoa > Cnidaria > Scyphozoa > Rhizostomeae > Mastigiidae > Mastigias > Mastigias papua. The sequence continues at coordinate 373,195 of OZ025268.1, forward strand.
TGAATAATAGAATACAAACCTTTTTGGGGCCTGTAGGGGATTTAAATAAAGCACTTCTGGCACATCGATATCTTATATATTGTCTACAATTTTTAAAATGTAGCAACAACTCTCTCAAGCTTTCTTCATCTGCTAAATAAGTCACTGGAATTATTTTTTTCCCTGTTGGATTAATAACATTGGTGTCAAAGCTTATGGTAGTATTGATCTGTGTTATAGTTTCCTCAGGTGTTCTTCCTTTTCTGCAAAATGCTCGTACAGGGTCCAATCCTCCTAGACCATCCATATCAAGCCAATACTTATCATTCTTGAATCTGTCTCCAGCTTTCTGATGAATTTCTGTACAGGTGTAGTTAAAACGAGCTGCAAAATAGAAGGATCATTTAACAGACATTCTTTCACTCATATCCTTTCATACAAAAAGCCAACCTTTGATTGTTCAAAAACATCAGAACTAACGATCACCTTTTTTGAATCATTTACTGTTATTCATAAAATGAGTGCATCTTGTGCAGGACACTGTTATCACTATCCTACAATTTTATACTCAGAATAATGTCATCTAAAAAAGCTTGCAGTACATCGTGGTAATACTATGTCCAATGTAGTATTCTAACATTGCAACCCACCCAAGCCTTGTCCTGAGCAAAACAAAGGTGTTCTAAAACATGAGTTCCATGCACACTTTAGGAACTCTGCTCTGCATTTCTTCCAACAATGCATTTAAAATACATAGGAAAGATTTGATAAAATCAAATTAAATAGGGACTCCAATCTAGGAATATGTGATATCTCAAAGGTACTAACAAAGGTTGTGATTTGCTTGTAGGGTATGCTTACCCACAAAGCTGGGTGGGTTTCCCAACTACCTAGGCATAGGCAAATTACTACAGGATTAGCTTAATGATGATGTGAAGTAAGACTTTTTTAGTCATAACAAAGAGGCTGTTTTTGGGAAATCTCTTGTGATGACTTGAAAAGATGGCCATTAAGACACAACTTCAAGAATTTCAGGGCTCAATAAAAAGTGCTCTATGCATACTTTTAGGTATGTCTCGGGTGCCCATGCTCAACCGGGTGCTTTTCACACAAATACACAACACACAAATAGTTTCTGCAGTAGATTTATCTAGTCCTCTCCCCAAAACATTTCAGAGTAAACATGCGTCATGGGTTTCACAATTGTTTCATATTCATACAAACAGATGTGACAATAGGAGGCTTTGCAAATAAAATTATTTATAGGTTATTTTACCACAAGCTAGTCTAATTACTTTAAGTATGCAACAGTAAAACTTACATTCACTGCAGCATGAGCCTTTATATGGTGTATGTCTACAATCACATCGGAAAAATGTATCTGTCTGATTACACTTTCCACCATTAATGCATGGGTTGGGTGTACAAAAATCTTTTAAGTTGCATTTGCCCATTATAATTGATACTTTTTGTAACTGTGTATAATCAACCACTCTGTCATTTAAAAAGAAATTCTTCATACAACCAGTAAAACCAAAACCAAAATGAAGTGGCCCTCCATTAAAAATGAATTGATTCATGAACTTTGCTCTTCGCTTCACACCATCTACAGTAAACTCTGCTTCATAATTAGGCGCTCTGTTTGATACAAAGAACTCAACTGTGTGCCACTTTCCGTCATGTAGATTAGGTTTGGCAGTTTTCATTACAAGATGGCTGCCAGTTTTCTCAACAGTAGCTCCAAGAACAAGCCTTCCTTCCCTATCAATTGTAAGATCTAGAACTTTTGTGAACTTGTTTGTATAGTTAGCTACTATCTGTTCTGGAATGACAGTTCTGAAATCAAACTTCAGCTTCAGAGAATTTGACACATAATTCTTATAAGATAAATGTGATACTTTGTTTGGGAAGAAGATTGGGTAGTAGTTGATTGCTTGACAAAATGACTGAAATCCTTGTACACTGGACCTTCTTGCTATCAAATCAATTCCATTCATGAAAGCTGATCTTATGCATACTGACTCCCCTTCTTGAGAAACAGATCTTTCTGCAGACACACCAACATAAGAATATAACCCACCAATAAACACTTCCTCTACACTGAAATCAGTGGGGGCTGGAGGTGTTCTTCTAAAACCAAAGTAGCGTGGTTCTCTTTTGCCATCAATCATAATTGTTATGTCTTGAGTGTTCTGAGTTACTTTGACAGTATGCCATTGGTTATCTGCCAGGTCTTGGCCAACATACATATGATGATAGCCTGTAACCTGCTTATCAATATTGATATGGCCATTGCCAAACTCACCAGCATACCTAAAAAATTTACCATGACATTCTTACAGAATCATACTGAGCTCAAAATGCGACATTAACTTGAGAAATTGCAAACATTCCAATCACAACCGTAATGATGATTATTACAAAAGTGGTGGCTATTGTAATGCTAACAATTGTTTGCATTGATATGAAATATTTTACCTGATCTTCCCTCTGACCAACTCAATGGTGAGGTAATCACCTTTTTCAACACTTTGCGCATGCAAGAGCATACCTGTAGCATCAATAGTCTTAAATGTTATCTCAAACACATTGTACTGGCTTGTTTTCTGGGCTTGTTTGTAAAAAATGTAACCTGGCTGGTTGATGTACACATCTAAAGAAAGCAATTCAAAATAGATAACAGTAGATACTTTTGATGGTATAATATGAACTAGCAAAATGAGTCTACAGATCAAATGTCAAAATAGAATTAACTTACTAAGAACTTAGGCCTTAATTTATAAAAGGTAAATCTCATCATAATTCTAAGTGCAGTGGTGTGATCATCCTCCTGATAATCACCAATAATACCATCACTCAAAGCTGAAATATATATATATATATATATATATATATATATATATATATATATATATATATATATATATATATATATATATATATATATATATATATATATATATATATATATATATATATATATATATATACATATGATTTGTACTACATCTGTTTTCATCTAAAGGATGCAAAAAGGATTGAGTAAAATAAATGATTTGATCATACTTTACACATTCCTCATAATCTATCCATTGTAACAGATGGGTGTGATCAAACTTTAAACAAAATTAGATAGGTTTTTCCATTTATTCTGGAGAGACAATAGAAATCTTTAGTTACTACTTTTTCATATAATGTAAGAACAACTGGGTTCACAGAATCAGGTCATGAACATTACATGGACAGACTCGCTGGTTAGCAATTTGCTCAATTGTAAAATTTGACACAGATACAGCAGTCCTTATTTTGACCTGACTAAAAGTCTTCTACTAACTAAATGTCAAATATATAAATATTATGGTGTGAATGAAAAGTTAAGACCATCAAGCCAGTTTGCAGAGTATTGCACATGCACACCATTTTTATTTTCATTGTTTTCCTCTAGCTTCTGCACACGGACTGTGATTTGAGACTGACATAAATACATCTCATGTTGAGCACTTTACAATTGCAAGAGCTAGATATTAAAAAGCACTGGAAGAAAATCTAAATATTTTCCAAAAAAGCTACTAATTAGCATGCTAAAGTCATAATAAGATACAGTGGAAACCCAACACAACTGAAATAAAAAATGGCAAATAAACTGGCTATGGTGCATATGAAGGTTGCTAGAAATAACACTTGCAAAATTAACTTTCAACAAACAGTATTCGCAAAAAGAGCACTCAAAAAGGCAAAAGGCAATCAAACAAACACAGATCAAATAAGAGCTTTCCCCATCATGAACAGAATGAAACTGGTGAGAAATGCCCTTCTTAGGGTACATACAAGGGCCTATGCACTATAGCTTTTACTGTCTATTTTAGTAAAAACACAAAAAATCCGGAAGCTGAAAGATCTCATTTATTACACTTTCCTCATGCATGTAAACAAATTGCTTAAGACGTTCCAGCTAATATTCATATGCCAATGAACAGTAAAAACAACTTATAATCGGTGCAATTCCAGGGGGAGAGTGAGAAATGCTATCAAATACAGCACTGTTGGGAAACACTGTATGAACATTCGAAGCACTGATCAACTTGAACCGTTATCACTGTAAAAGCGACCTATCTTGTTCTTTAACACAATAAAGCACAAGATGATCTTCATAGTACACCATAGCGCAGTTAAATAAAATTAAGTGTATAAAATGTTGCAATGCAAACAATGTTTGGTGAATATGTCCTACATCAAACAAGATGAAGACGTTGAAACTAATCATATAAAAGAAAAACTAAGTATGTAAAGTAAAATAAAATGCATCACACTTACCACATATAGCGAGATCAGCCAGGAAGAAAAAAAGAACAAAAGTCAAAGTAGCCATTTCTTGATGCGAACTACTACTTGCCGCATAGTTGATTTGTAGCGCCCATAAAATATCCCACAATTCAGTGTGAATTGAATAACCTCTCGTAGTCACGTGACCATTAGTAAGCCAAACAGTGAGTCATGCCTTTGTTTGCTCAAAGCTATAGATGATTGTACTGCAGTTTCAATGATACTTGTCAGAAGTCTATTGTTATACACATCTCAATGGTATTCATCTTTATGATGTTATTATAGACCTTGCATACTGGCAACTTCTACTGTTCTCCAAACTAGTGACGCATTTGAGCAACAACATGAACGATGGACAATCTGTCGTGCAATTCAAGAGTTCATTAAAATGTCCGCAACACACTTGTAACTAAGCTGCCATAACTTCACAAACAATACTAAATTAGATTGTTATCTGATAGTGACTCTTATTTACTTTTGAGCTAAAAGAAAGTGAATAGCTAAAGTAGATTATTTTTACCTACTTGTTGTAATCATGTTCATGCTTGCAGTTGTAGACATTTCTTACAAAAGTAGCATTTCAATAAATTTTCCCCAGGGGGTGCTCATATATATTTAGGATAGGGTGCTCAGGTTACTTTTTGAGTTATTTTTGGGCTCAGCAAATTATACAGTTACTTTTTTGGGTTCATGAAATGCCGAATTATTTTTTTGGGCCTTGAATGGCTTACACGCAAGTGTAGGCTACCCCCGTAATTCGTTTGTGTTTTGTTACTTCCCGTGTTTTGTTCATACTATATGTCCCCTTGTATTGTTTTCATAAAGATTCTCAGATTATAATTTAGAGGTACTCAGGATAGCAAGACTAATTTGAGCTTTCTCATTTAACGATAATCTGAGAATCTTTATGAAAACAATACAAGGGGAATATATAGTGTGAACAAAACACAGGAAGTAACAGAACACAAATGATTTTTTTCACCAATTGTAGATGAAAACTTCACAACGGATCTTCTGGATGGAACGGATTTTCTTCGTTATTTTTTTCGGCGTGCAAGGCAGGAAATTTTTTTGGGTAAATTTCTATGCTAGAATTATATTTCTGGGGGGATAGTTTGTACCCCAGCCTAAGCACCCCTATCCTAAATGTAAACGAGTACCCCCCTGGGAAATTTGATATTATTAAGACTTTCCAGTTATTGTAAATAGGTTTCATTTTCTTCACGATATATCAAGCAGCAATTGCGCTGATGATTGCTCTAACTAGATCTCCCTACATCAGTCTACGGTAGGGTGAGAGGGGACATTATTGAAACGTGCAAGTTCCAAGCTTCCTTTGTTTGTCCAGACATCAAACTACACTACAGGCACGCAGGAGGGGAGGGGCTGCAGCCCCCCCCCCCCACTTTTCTGCTCATGTATGACATTAAGATTAAGGCATTCGATCCAAAAGAAATTAGATCTCCTTTTTCCGTGTTAAAGTTCATTCACCTTTAGAAAGTACCAGGGCTGGAGTCATCAGGACCTATTGGAGGTAAATAACCCAAGTTTTTTCAAAACGTGATGCTATAGACTAGTCCAAAAGTCTCATAAACATGTAAAATCAGGGAAGGGTTCTGTGTTCTTGGTCACCTAGTGCTTAACATGATCTTGTTGCTCTGAAAACGTATGTCTCTATCATTTTACCTGATCTGGCAACAATCTTTATAGAGTAGCAATAAGGTCTATTCAACTTTCCCACCAAAACTCCAGTGATTTTATCTGCCATTTTCTACCAAGATTGGATGCATGTCTATATTCAAACAGGGCGTTTCCCATTGAATTATAGGGCGTGGCTAGCAAAATGTTTACAGGGGCTCTGTCCCTGACCCCCTACTGCCTTCCTACTACCGTCATTGTTGCATACTTCCGTATGGACTTGCAACTTATCCCAGCCCCCCCCCCCAATTCAAAAATGTGCTCTGGTGTCCCTGTACTAGAAGTCATCATCTCAAATTGCAGTACTGCCACTGCAAACTGGATTTAAGGAAGCATTCTTGTCAAACCATACTACATCAATGTGGAATGATTCCCCAGAAACAGTGATCAATGCAATAACATTTAAAGAATTTGAGAAACTACTTCACTTGGTTTGGAAGGACCAGCCTTCTAAATTTGACTTGCATGCTACCAACCACTGTGAAACTGCAAGCATGGGTGCTTCCTCTGCTACCATCCAATTTCTTATTCATTCTAGACTCTTCTTATTTCAAATTTCTATCATTCTAAACTTTTTTTATCAACATCCAACTCTGCCAAGGTGAACTGCTGCTACTGCAGCTACCATTAATACAGCTTGAAGCACATGTGCATGTATTAAACTATATTCATAGGAGCATCGAATAGAGGCTTTGTGCCTGTCAATGTATTTATCAATCAATAATTATCAATATCATTGTATTCATGAGCACATGGGAGGCTTTAAATTTAGGGACAGGGTGCAAACTGTCTGCCCAAGTAACTCATCTGTTCCCTAAATTAGTTGGTTGTCCAGCCATATTGAACTACACCTATTTTCAGGAAAAACTATATTTCTTTCAGAAGAAATTGCCCAAAATGAAGTGGATTTCTGCCAAACTGGGGGAGCTGCAGCCCCCCAGCTCCCCTCCTCTTGCACTTATGATTGTATTGTGCTGTCAATGCAAAACCCCTCAAGCTGGTAACCTGAGAGATATTTGAATTTACTGTTTCTATGGTAATACAATCTTGCATTCAAAGGCCCTAAACCACCTAAGAAAGACTGAATAGCAACCAGCAAGGCACTTTAACAAAGATGACAGTTGACTATTAAAAGCAAGGTATTTGCAATATTATTAAAGGAGAGCGAGCTGGCATTGATCAACTATGAACAACAGAATACTTGACCTGTGGGTTGAACTTTGGTCAAATTTCAAAATGCACACTAAATTTAGGACTATATTTAAATTTAAGGTAAAAATACTAGGAAAATTACTGCATAAATGCTTAGAGCTGTGACAAAACAAGCAAAATATTGCTTCATGCCCCTTCCCCCACTGAGATGAGCTCAGAAGTGCAAATGCTACAAGATAAACAAAACAAATCATTGCAGTTCATTTCATGGCAAATGTGTGACAATGGATGCTCTCAAATAAAAAGAAAACTGATTTGCAAAGGGTCCCAAAGTCTTATAAATTTCACATGTATCTATATACTGAGCATTATATATGACTGACTTGTTTTTCTAGAAAATTTAATAAAACAGCCTACAATGACAAACACAAATGCACAGATTCCATTCTAGTTGTCACAGATTTATTAGGTTGTTGGTTATGGAATGAGGGTTGTGGGGTGAAGGGTGTTGGGAATATGAAACCATACAATGAAATTCAAGCAAGATGAAATAAATCCAGGGGTTATGACAAAGATGAGGGATACATACATTTGGCAAAAGGTGGTCATTAGGATTCTTCTTTAAGTATTATCCTCCATACATTCTGTTCCACAGAATAACTGTCAGATAGTGATCAAAGTTCATTGTTGCTAATGGCAAGCATGATAATTCTTATCCACCCACTTCCATTAGCCCTTCCATGCCACAGGGTCTGTCTGTTGCCTTTCATTATCAGAAGCACTAGAGGCATATTTGCCCTCTTCAAATCAATGATACTTTCATATAACAAGAGATAAGCTAGCACTTTTATTACATTTCAGATAATACAACAGCAATTCAGCAAAAGATGATCAAACTTATATATAATAGTCTGCTGCTCGTTGAAGCTAAAATGCAAACCATGGTACTAATGATTTCCTAGAACAGTAGATTAATTTCCATTAAAAATTTTCTGAGCTGCAAAATACTATTGAGGGTTTGACAAAGGTATTCTGCACAAACTTGTGCCCCCTTTGCCTCTCTGGTGTCCCTGTAATGATCCACCTCTACTTATGTTTTTCTTCCCATCAACAATAAACACATAAGGCTGGATATAGCTGATGATTTTTCAAGACATACAATTTAAACTTAACTCAATGATTAAAGTTATTTAAACAATTTGAATTTCTTAAAATATTGCTGGATCTCATCTTTCGGATATGGTTTTGTGGCTATGCATGTTGGAAAGTTCTCAGGATGTTCAATCCACATCTTATGATCAATTCCTTTTTCACACAAAATATTTGCTAATGATACTAGACTTTCTTTATCTTTTGCCTGAAATAAATTATTACAATCTGTTACTAAATACAGGAAATAGGTCACCAACCTCAAGACAGATACAGATGAACAATATCACACAAAATATCCTCATTGTAGCAAAAAGTGGCATAGAAAGATGACTTACCATCCTAACTTAGTTGAAATTACTATCATCATAATCACTACTTTCTTAATTTAATTTTTAACTAAGCATTAAACTAAAAAAAGTAGTGATCATGATGATCTGCTTCAGTAATATCACAGAATAGATAATAGGCACAGATCTGTTGTAAAAATCTATTATCTATTCTGTTGTAATATCTTACCTTTCTATTGTTCATATTTACTTTCATTTCATATTCAAACATTTAAGCAGGGTAGCCCTTTAGCAGTGCTGATGCTAAAGGGGCCTTCCTGACCAAAACTAAATAAGTAAATTTAAAATGTATAAGTACACAAAAATATTAAAATTATTAACTATTTACAAAAAAAATTGTAGAATATTTCCTGTTTCATTTTATTTTATTCTAATTGGTAACCTTTACAACGAGTCTTACATTGCATATTTCAATGAGACATATAGCTTTAAAAAGGCTCATTCAGTTCTCTCGTTGCTTACAATTTCGCCCATAAACATGCAGCATGCAACAATAAGCTATATATATATACTTACATACCTCTAAAACAACTTTATGCATTGAGTCCAGATCACTTAAATAGTCTTTTGTAAATTTGTCTGTATAAAATAAATGTACTGCTGCTATACATGCATGGCAACATTGAGCAATCAAAGCACCGGTAGGCCAGCCTTTACTGTCAATAAGATCTCTACGGACAACAACGTATTGTACAACTCTGGAGGCCATCTTGCAATATGTGACTTCTCTGGGTTCTCTATGGTTCTCTGTTTTCTTATGGGGCACAAGGGTACAAGGATGAAATTAATTCCTCTTGACAACAAAATGGCGGCAGTTGCTTTCATTGGAAGCACGAGGGATGAACAGCAATTGGCAAAGGAGTTCTGGAAAGGTGTAAGCTATCCAGATGAGGGTGATGGAAAATGGAGCAAAATTGTGACTGGGAAAGGTATGGTATGTGTATATTCTTTAATAGCAGCCGCTTTACTGAAAAGTTTGAGTGTGGTTCGGCGCGAGACCATACATATAGGGGCTCTTCAAAGAGGCATACAAATAGGGGCTGTCATACAAATAGGGGCGCTGCGGGTGGCCATTTGATGGATCGCAACAACATCACAACTCTAGACACAGAACTCATAGAATAACAACAAATGCGATATGACGGGGGTTATCTCGAAGCAATACAACTACTCCCAGTGGTATTCACTACATGCATTCACTTGTACAGTTTGGATGAAGAACCATTTCATGGCCAGTGTACTGTACATATGACAGACGCACAACTATCGCCTCCTTTTCCTTTCACAGGAACCTTCTAGGTAACCGACTGTTTTCTATTACACTGTAGAGAAATTTTGACGAAATCTTTCATAGTTTTCGAGAAGAGACATACCATACATATCTTAGGCCATACGCCGTATACACCGCTGTAAACACAGTAGTATAGGAAGATAGGGCGCACTTGGGAAATATATGAGTCGTGTCTCCCTATTAATTTCAGATATGAATATTATGTAATCGAATTTTCTCTATCGATTTGTGAAGAAAGTTTAGCGAAATCTCTTATAGTTTCGGAGAAGAGACATACCATACATATAGGGGCATGTCTCATAACAAATAGAATTCGTGTCTCCTTACCCATTTCCGACCAAAATAATATGTAATCGAATTTTCTCTATCGATCTGTGAAGAAATTTTGACGAAATATTTCATAGTTTTCGAGAAGAGACATACCATACATATAGGGGCCCTTAGGCCATACGCCGTATACACCGCTGTAAACACAGTAGTATAGGAAGATAGGGCGCACTTGGGAAATATATGAGTCGTGTCTCCCTATTAATTTCAGATATGAATATTATGCAATCGAATTTTCTCTATCGATCTGTGAAGAAATTTTGACGAAATCTCTTATAGTTTCGGAGAAGAGACACACCATACATATAGGGGCATGTCTCATGACAAATAGAATTCGTGTCTCCTTACCCATTTCCGACCAAAATAATATGTAATCGAATTTTCTCTATCGATCTGTGAAGAAATTTTGACGAAATATTTCATAGTTTTCGAGAAGAGACATACCATACATATAGGGGCCCTTAGGCCATACGCCGTATACACCGCTGTAAACACAGTAGTATAGGAAGATAGGGCGCACTTGGGAAATATATGAGTCGTGTCTCCCTATTAATTTCAGATATGAATATTATGTAATCGAATTTTCTCTATCGATTTGTGAAGAAAGTTTAGCGAAATCTCTTATAGTTTCGGAGAAGAGACATACCATACATATAGGGGCATGTCTCATAACAAATAGAATTCGTGTCTCCTTACCCATTTCCGACCAAAATAATATGTAATCGAATTTTCTCTATCGATCTGTGAAGAAATTTTGACGAAATATTTCATAGTTTTCGAGAAGAGACATACCATACATATAGGGGCCCTTAGGCCATACGCCGTATACACCGCTGTAAACACAGTAGTATAGGAAGATAGGGCGCACTTGGGAAATATATGAGTCGTGTCTCCCTATTAATTTCAGATATGACTATTATGTAATCGAATTTTCTCTATCGATTTGTGAAGAAAGTTTAGCGAAATCTCTTATAGTTTCGGAGAAGAGACATACCATACATATAGGGGCATGTCTCATAACAAATAGAATTCGTGTCTTCTTATCCATGTCCGACCAAAATAATATGTAATCGAACATTCTCTATCAAACTGTTAAGAAATTTTGACGAAATCTCTCATAGTTTTCGAGAAGAGACACACCATACATATAGCGGCTCTAAGGCTATACGCCGTATACACATGCACAGTAGTATTCCAACATAGTGAGTACTTGGAGGAAATGTAAGTTGTGTGTCCGTCTTTTGTTGTCTTGCATCATCATCATCTCCCACAGTTACTGTTATCATGTCGCTTAACTTGTCGGTGACGTATTGTCTAATCTTAGTATACTGTTGTTTTTTGTGTTGCGTCACCATGCCATTGCATTGCCCCCTTAGTTACGTCATAATAATATGTATATAGTGCGGCTCCGGTGTGCCTGATGTAGTTAGTCAGTCATTATGTGAAGTCGTCGTTAGCGGTTGTTGTAGAGAGGCTCAGTCAAAGTGGTTTGTCGTATTGAGAGTGTCGTGATGCCGTTTTTGGTTATTTGTGTTGAGTCATTGTGTATTTTCCTCCTGTAACATCTTTGTTACTTTTCAGTATAGTGTAATGCATTCTGTGAAGAAAGGTTCACGAAATCTGGCATCGTTTTCGAGACAAAGAGACCATACATACAGGGGCCCGTAATGTACACAGTACAATACAAACACAGGGTATATTTGCGAAAAATATAGTTAGTGACCTTTAATCAATTTCAGGAGACTAAGCTTATTTTCTCTATCGATACCTGAAGAAAATCTGGAGACACTTCTGGTTGTTGATGAGAAGAGATTTGGTATTCATGCAGGGGCTCGTAGGGTATGTTTCGTTATAAGCTGTGATATTGGTCAGTCTATCGTAAATTGGCCTTCAGCTCGCCAGAGGATAATAAAAATAGTGATACATGCCTGAGCTGAACTCGTGACTGTTCTTTTGATATTAGGGAGTGGTCATATAGTATCTGCTATATGGGGTGGATGATTTATCTACTTCACCAAATAAATTTGTGGCCCATCCTAGATTTACGTTTAATTTTTGTGGCCCAATAGCAAACTCGTGATATTTTTCATGACCCCATAAACCCCGTAGCCAGGCCTGTGTTTCAGGGGTTGCACAACTGTCTTGGTAAATCATGTGTCACGGGGTCTGAGAGCATTTCCAGACTTTTATGTCATCACAATTGTCCAATTAAATGTCAAATTGTATGGATAAATTTGTGGAAAAGGAAAGAATGAACTGCATTGTACATGCCGAAACTGAGATCAACCAAACTTTAGGAAATATGTCCTTACTATAAAGCAATAATGAAAAACTGCAGAAAAATTTTCAAGGGTAGCAACCAGCTGGGAGCCTGTTGTCCAGGGGTGGCATTTGTCACCCCATGCAACCCCATAGCTATGGCTGAGCCCCATAAAACATTGTTAAAATAAAGTTTCTATGAAATAAAACATAGGTACCAGAAGATGACTGCTCAAGACATATCGATTGTAGATGTAGAAAATTTGAAAATAAAGTCTCATTGTAATGCTATTGCTTTTATGATGGAGAAATGATTTTTTGACAGTTTTGGAGATGAAGATGAACATCAAATTTTTGAAGTTCGTGTTTATATAAAATTGTTTTTGTATAAAAAAGTTTAGTATTGCCATGAATCAGTTGTAGTGAACAGTGTTGGGCTGATGTTTTTTACAAGATTACAGCTCTGGACAGTGCAGTGGTACTGTAGTCTGTCTACATCTGTTGGAGTGCCAATTGCTGATTAGCCGCCTATTTATTTGATTTAGAAAAATGACGTTCCTTATTAAATTCTCCATGGCCCCATAGGATGGGCCTGACCGTTTTTATAGCTCCATAAAGGTAAGGTAGAATTTTTCATGGCCCAGCCAGATATCATCCACCCCCATACAGTAGATACTTTATGACCACTCCCTTAGTCAGGCATTTACCAAATAAGGCTGTAAGACCCCCTCCCCCTACAATGAACCCGACCTCATATAAGCCCCAGCTACATTATGGCAAGGTATGGTGGAATAGAAGAAAGACAAGAAAATACATAATTACGTACGTCACTAGTAGCATTCAATAGCCAATAGAATATTACATACATCCACTATGGCGTTGATCTAACTGGCTCTCAATCTAACGGCCTTTCGGCCGCACTATGGGGTCTTCTGGCATTTAGGGGAATAGAGCAATAAATGCTAATATGGCAGTAAGATCTATTCCCTTAGCATCTTACTACTATGCATGCATAGGGGCCTTTGTCTGGAAAGAGAGGCATTTTATGGTAACCATGAATGTAACCATGGATCATCGCGTAGCCAACATAGACTTCCTCCTGTTCATCGATTTGTGTTTGCAGATGCACGCATTCCTTTGATAAGAAACAGGCCCAGAGGCCTCCACCTAATTGGAGTTTGAAGTCCTTATCTACACGGCTTTTTATAAGGAAACACGTTATAAGGGACCACTTTATAAGGAACCTACTTGTAGAATGACAAAATATTTAAGGAACTTATTCTACTAAAGGAAGGTTCTCCAAGTGAAGGGTTTCATGTTTGATTGGTTGTAAAATATAGCCAAAATTAAAGGCGTAACTGTGATGTAAGGAGATATGCCAGGAGGCTATTGTGCTGTAGAATGGCAGATTCCCCGTCCAGCCCCCTAAACTAAGTAATGCGTCCGTTCTAATTCAAAATTTCATTGCAATAATGCTGTACTTTACAAAATGAATATATGTATACGGCTAGCTATAATACCTGTTCAAATTGTACTACACTTAATCGTCATACTAACTTATAGATAATAAAAATAACAGTGCCGAATGGCTATATTACCAAATGCTAACACATATCTAAACGAAGAAACAAAGCTAAAGGGTTAAAGTAACACATAGATAAAATAATATAGTTTACAGAACTAACCCGTTATACTAAAATATAAGGCGCGCTACTACGGGGTAGGTCTTGGGGGGTCTAGACCCCTGCCTTTTTCCTAACAATAGTAAAAGGATGCTTCTTCTTGGATAATTGTTTAACTGTGAAACTTGCTTTACGATTTGTTTTGTTTTAAATCTGAGAATATTATCGCAACACAGATTCTCTTTAGAAAGTGCTTAGTGCCCTTTTTTGTTACTTCAGACTCCTACCCTCACAAATTTCTAGTTGCGCGCCTGCATAAAGCTATTGGAAGGAATACACTCAACTGCAAAACGACAAAAGTACTAGCATAATGATAGGGGCTCAACCCCTTGAAATTAAAGTTCAGTTCTATTTATGCCATTGTCACCTAGCTTAGATTTCTTTCCGTGCTGACGATGACTCAATGTGTTGAAAATATCTCTCCAGGACGTTAGCACTAAGTAGCAATGCTTTGTCAGCACCTCTCTTCCCAAGGGGAAATTTTGATGCATGCTTTGTAATGATTAACCTGTGTATTAGGTTAAATGCGTTTTCGTACGTGGTTGAACTATATTTGACTATCAATTGGATACTTGCATGTTCCATGCCACCCAAGGATGGGGTAGTAGGGAAATCTATATCTATAGTTTCAAGTAAGTTACGAAGCCATGTTTCCTTCAATGAACATTCAATAAACCTGGTCAATCTATTTAAGTTTACAGTAGGGCACGCATCATTGTATTCCCTTTCTATACTATTTACCAATTCTTTCCACGACAAGTCTGTATAGTTTTGTTCGTGGTGAGATAGAGTTGAATGACTTATTGTGTCATGAACTTCTACCTCTTTTTCTGAATTAGAACAGAGCTTACACTTCCAGTCTCTATTTTCAAAATCGCCATCCTCACAACTTACGTGATACCATTTATCGCAAGTTCCACACTTTATCATGCGGTCACCTAAGTCTGGCTTATTACAATGACAGTAAAGGGGAACAGTAAATTCAAATTTCCTTTTCCAGTGTCTACGTGGACTGTCATCAAACGTTATGGAATTGAAGCTCAACTCCTCAAAGCAAAGTAGTAGCTTTCTGCGTAATAGTTTATAGTTGAAATTTATTTTTTGTGGATCTAGATGTCTAGCAATGGCAAGAGCAAACATGATAGCCGCTATACCACTGTCTGAATCTTTTTTAACTTGTAGGGTGTCTTCAACAAAAATTCTCAGTTCATTCTCAGGGCGAGCTCTCAAGCTGCACGCATCTAACTCGATGGATACATTGTACCTTATTTCTTTACTTTCCCTCTTATAATTTAACCTCTGGGCACTGTCATAAATGGACACGTTACACTGTTCTGTTAGTACATTGGACATCGTTATCCAATGGCTGTCAGTGATTTTCAAAATTTGAACAAATAGTCTTCCATCGCCTATGTAATTGCCTGTTCCCACTATTGGCAGAAGACCTGCTAAGGCAGGATTCTCCTGCTTAATGAGTTTGGAAGATGCGTTTATTATTGCTACATTCATATAACCACCATCCTGAAGTAAATGCTTATCTGCAATCGTCAAGCCCAGTTCTTCAACCCACATATTGCTACGATCAACGTCATGATCATTAGCAACGATACTGTGATTGATTTGTCGCCGTCTTTTCGCAGGACTTGCCCCACGCAAAGAATTAGAATCAATCTCAGATCCTTCATTATTACAGTTTATGTCAATGCAGCCTGTTTCTATGTCATTAAAAAGTAAAGGACTTGAATTAACATTACTCCTAATAGAAGATGCATCATTGGTAACATCCATATTTCCCTCCAGAGGATGATCAATGTCGACATTACTAAATAGCGAGGGGCTTGAACATAGGTCAGAATTCATGCTAGATGAATCATTCACAACGTTCTTACTTCTGTCAAGTGACTTGTCAAAGAGGTAAGCCTGCTCCTCAAAGCCCGACAGGTAGCTTCTACCAAATCGATCCGAACACAATCTTGTATTGGTTTGCACCCTCATTTTATTCATTACTTTTATATTTTTAGCTTCGTTCCGCAGCTCTATAACAGATCTAAATAGAAAGATGTGATTAACGGGGGTCATCTGGTTTAAAAAATGCTTGTCTTTATTAAACGAGCGATGAAGCTGCTCTGCAGCTTGGCTATTTAAGGTACCCTTTAGTTCTTTCACGCAGCCAATTCGACGGAGCACTTCGTTATCATTGTTTGTGTTGCCTTGGTGAAAAATATCAAAAAGTGCTAGTCGGACATTACTGCCTGTTACAGGATGGGATTCAAAGTCTACAATTTGTTGATCTGCTGGTAAGTTATCTTCCAAGAAAGGGAATGAAATTATTAGGTTACCGGCTTTCGCATTTTCAATATTTTCCACTGTACCCGCGGCAACACGACCTTCAAATGGACTGAAAAAATTATCTTGGAACCTGTTTCCTTGCGCAGCGACCATGTGTGCCATATCGCACACTAGGACGTTAGGTCTATGCTTCATGCTTCTCAACATGTCAATATAGTCTCTAGGACTTTCAGATCTTAATAAAAACTTGACTCCGTATATAATGCCATGGGTACATGCCATTGTAAGCCAACCACCAGAGCAGCCCCAAAGCTTCTTGAATACTTTATTAAATTTAACGTTATTTCTATTAAGCGCTCCTTTAATTCTGTTTATCATGTCCAGTTTTGAGCCTTTATCACTGACACCCACTTTTCTTGCTGTTTTTTTAATTTCGACTAACTTTCCTTTATGCAGAAATTCCATAAGACGTTCCTCAGATAATTCTCTGCAATCAGCTTCTACCTCCCCAGTGGTTCTGTGAATTTTTCTGTGCTCAGTATTTACCATTAAGTTATTTGATCTTGTAAATTTACCTATATAAGGTGACCAGTTACAAATTGATGGCTTAACCTGGAATTCCAAAGGTATATTAAGAGAAAATCCCCTCATAATCATATTAGTTTCAACTTTATTCCAAAACTCCTGACAGTCCACGTAGTCACTACTGTCATCTTCATTATCCGGTATGCTATCGTCAATTGTGCGGCACTTGAAAACAACTTTCCTATTTAAATCTGCAATCAGAACTGGGGGATGGAAGCCGCAAATTACACAATTAAAATCATAACTGTGCTCAGTTAGGGCCTCAAAGTGTAGGTAAGCGTTCAAAACTATCTGTTGCTTGAGCTTAATATGCAAATATTGTTCAAGAATTTCACAAACAGTTCCCACAGCTACATGTTGTTTAACGCTTTCTCTAATAAATAGACACATGTCTAGTGTCAGAAGGAACTTATCATCAAAATTATGGACTCCATCATTTACCTCTTGGTATCTATAGCACATTTGGCATTCAGGGCAAATTTTGATGAAAGTTGCGTGACCATGAAGCACACCATTCATTGATAAGACTTTTGCATTCTTCGTAACTAACAAGGGGCCCTTGAGGTTTCCTTTGCACTCGTGGCACTGATTTTCAGTTGGTATAAATGCTTTAGGTATACTTTCATTCGAAACTGACGTAAAGTGTGATGGGAGGTTAGTTGGTATTTGCTTGCATGTCTTCAGATAATTACACATCCTTGCAAGTGCAGTGCCTTCTTCAGGAGGATAAACAAAATTTCCGAAAATCAGGGGGATTTGAGGTTTGCTACCAGTACACTGTTCATCTGAAGGATCGTCAGTTCCTTCCGTGTCAATAAAGGCGTTCTTTATTGTCGATTGCAACTGGTCGGTTTGGTATAGGAACCACACACCCATCGCCCGATGTATACAAAAGAAACTATGTTGAAGGCACTGACAATCTAGGTTCCCATTTTGAGTGTTAAAGGAAACGATGCATCTCATTTGCACTGGCCTACTTTGCAGATTGCAGTCAAAAACGGACAAATGTATATAATTGCCATCATGCCACTGCACAACAGTCGGAGCATTTATTTCAATAGCTTTCTGATTTACTTCTATACATTTCGAAATAGTCTCAGTTTTAAAAATTTTGAAACGATTATCTTGCCCTAATTCATGAACCTTTGTGTCCAGGAGAGTAATTCGATCTGGATAGCTCGCGTTATTTATTTGTAGCAAGTGTCTGCATTCGCGACCTGTCATTTTTGCCCTCCCTGCCAGCTGCATTTCAAGTTTGCACTTAGGATCACAACAGTCCACTGACGTTGACTTACTAGAGTGAAGAATTTTTTGTACATGAACCGGATATCCAATACCACCCTTCTGATTTTTTCGAACCATATACAGCCCTCGCTCTTGATCACAACAGACAGCTGTTATGGCAATACTGTTATGAACAGTGGCAGAATGACGTTTCAAATTCTTTTTCAACATTTCTTTCCCACATTTATGACAAGTCGAAAGGACATTAATAGCCCTGCTAACTTTAGATGCATAGGGCATTGAAATGTTATCTGCTACATGACTGACATCAGTAAACTCTTCTTGTTTTTCAGTAGTTGTTGTTGCTAGTTGTGCTTCCTTGTCATCTTCAGTGCTTATAATCTTACTATCAGGCTGCTGATTGGGCAATTCTGTAATAGTAATACTTTTATTTTTGGTAGCTGTGTTCTGAAAAGATTTCGAAGCATTCACATCACAACTATGACCTTGCAAATGCTGTTCAAACAAGCTCTTATGCAACACTGTCTTATTACACAGAGGGCAGTGATAATGGTATCTTGATTCACTGTACTTGCAATCTGGATGTTCTTGTTTGCATGGTAATATACGATAACCGTTAAAATCAAAAGTTCTGCTTGGATTCACGTGAGCTTGTTGAATATGGCGAGTTATGCGATATAATGACTGGAAGTGTTTCCATGGGGGGCATAGGGTGCAATGATGATGTTTATATATATAATTACATTTCCTTCCGTCGGCTGTGCTACACTCATCTACAAGGCTACAAATAGTATTATTTCTAGAGCTTAAAGGAATGTTGGAAACATGTGGTACACTGCTACAAGGTGTACACTTTTCTAAAGTGTCCTCAACAGAAATTTGCTTTCCTTCAAATAGCGTTGCATTACATGCACTATCCTGCTTCTGCGCCTCGCTAGTGACTGGTGCTGCTGTTTCCTCCTCACCTAATTGCAAGCTAGTAGATCCATTAAGTGTGTGTGCGCATCTTAATAAAGAGATGTCAACTGTTCCATTCAGTAGCCATTGCATTACAACCAAGCGCAAGAACTCATTATAATCTGAAATCCTCCTTAAATATGCAAAACCTTCAGTGGCTTGTTCAGGTCCTCCTTTCAATGAAAGAAAGGAGTCATCTGGACAAGCAGCCAGGCACATGGAAATTATGACGGAGATACCGCATATATGGGAACAAGTCTGAAGTGGATAATGTTTCCAACATTCCTTGCTGCATGAGTGAAAGATTTCGTTTTTTTGGGGGGTATGACACATGGAGAAAACTGTGTTATGAGACGTTTCACTACCATAAACTACAGAAATTAATTGTTGCAAATCCCCAACCACATTTTCGGGCAATAGCCAGCCTTGGGAATCCCCGTAAAACCATTCGTTTTGCTCCGCGTAATAAACCCCCATAGCAAAATGGCAACCAGATACTAGTTTGTTTCCAATCATTGTATTTCCCAAATATGTCTTACCATTCAACTTACCTAAGTTAATTGCAAAAATTATTTTTTTGGGCTTCGCACTTGGATGCTTCGCACGTATTCTTTCACCAATAGAGCTTATGTCAGTGACAAAATTATAATAAAAAACGAAAACGTCCGGGTCAGAATCACTCAAAAGCTCCCCTATACGATATACTACCAAATCTGACAGCCAACGATTTACAGCCAGTCGCTTAATCTCGCAAGTTTTCAATTGTATATTTGGCCAAAAATGCCCTTCACTTGTATCTTGCAGCATGCTACAAAACGTTGCTGCTAGGGTCGAGTCTACAACTGGGGTACCGGTTGGCTGGTTAATTCCGTCACTAATTTTACGAAACCATTCAATTTCCTGTGCGACTTCGTACTTAATATCTTTCTTCTCATGCAGCAAACGCAAATTTGAATATGAGAGATTTGTTCAAAATTTCTTCACAGTTTGATCGAGAATGTTCGATTACATATTATTTTGATCGGAAATGGGTAAGGAGACACGAATTCTATTTGGTATGAGACATGCCCCTATATGTATGGTATGTCTCTTCTCCGAAACTATAAGAGATTTCGGCAAACTTTCTTCACAAATCGATAGAGAAAATTCGATTACATATTATTCTCGTCTGAAATGGGTGGGGAGACGCGATTTATGTTTTTCGCGAGTATACCCTAGATTCAGTTGTACACTTTGCATACTGTGATTTATGCGGAGTTGGACTAAGAGCCCCTATATGTATGGTATGTCTCTTCTCGGCGAATATGAGAGATTTGTTCAAAATTTCTTCACAGTTTGATAGAGAATGTTCGATTACATATTATTTTGGTCGGAAATGGGTAAGGAGACACGAATTCTATTTGTTATGAGACATGCCCCTATATGTATGGTATGTCTCTTCTCCGAAACTATAAGAGATTTCGGCAAACTTTCTTCACAAATCGATAGAGAAAATTCGATTACATATTATTCTCGTCTGAAATGGGTGGGGAGACGCGATTTATGTTTTTCGCGAGTATACCCAAGATTCAGTTGTACACTTTGCATACTGTGATTTATGCGGAGTTGGACTAAGAGCCCCTATATGTATGGTATGTCTCTTCTCGGCGAATATGAGAGATTTGTTCAAAATTTCTTCACAGTTTGATAGAGAATGTTCGATTACATATTATTTTGGTCGGAAATGGGTAAGGAGACACGAATTCTATTTGTTATGAGACATGCCCCTATATGTATGGTATGTCTCTTCTCCGAAACTATAAGAGATTTCGGCAAACTTTCTTCACAAATCGATAGAGAAAATTCGATTACATATTATTCTCGTCTGAAATGGGTGGGGAGACGCGATTTATGTTTTTCGCGAGTATACCCTAGATTCAGTTGTACACTTTGCATACTGTGATTTATGCGGAGTTGGACTAAGAGCCCCTATATGTATGGTATGTCTCTTCTCGGCGAATATGAGAGATTTGTTCAAAATTTCTTCACAGTTTGATAGAGAATGTTCGATTACATATTATTTTGATCGGAAATGGGTAAGGAGACACGAATTCTATTTGGTATGAGACATGCCCCTATATGTATGGTATGTCTCTTCTCCGAAACTATAAGAGATTTCGGCAAACTTTCTTCACAAATCGATAGAGAAAATTCGATTACATATTATTCTCGTCTGAAATGGGTGGGGAGACGCGATTTATGTTTTTCGCGAGTATACCCTAGATTCAGTTGTACACTTTGCATACTGTGATTTATGGGGGTATTCTACCTTGGACGCTCTAATGTGCTACCGCAAAGTAAATTCCTCATATCTTTCCTATTTTACAACATACACCATAAGAAGTATACATTTTCTGAAAGCTAATCTTGTTGTCCTTTCAACTATGTAACTTTTTATAAGATCAAGTGTCCTGTTGAGGCACTACACCTCTGTCTAAGAGTACAGTTGAAAGTCATATGAACATCAATCAAGAAAAGTTTTAATCAACTGAGTTATACTTCAAATAATAACTGGTCACTTTCTAAAAAATACATGTTTTAAAGAGTGTTTTCAATGATTTTAAATGTCAATCTTACCCTCTGAATTTTGAAGAAAAATTTTCAAACATGAAATCCCAGTTTGGGGAGTTGTGATACCCAGCAAGTCCTTGGAACAGGTTATTACTCAAAATAAATCATTTAAAACAGTTAGCAGCATATAATCAGTATATCCTGAAAATTTTGTATCAATCAGGGCTCTCTGGGCTGAGGTATGTTTTCTCGAAGGTTCCAAATAGGCATTTTGAGAAATCTCATTTTTATTTCAGAGTACAAACTTTTCTGATTATGCTTCAATAGGTAATGGCCATTGTAGTGTTTCTTGCAAACAGAAGTATAGCAGTATCTGTGGCTTCTTTTTGATTGTCTAGAAAGTCCCTGCTTCATATGATACACCTTCCTTCTCCTGATATGTGTCTTCTTTTGCAGCTTTCAATTGCTGTGCAAGTGCTCTCCTAATTTTTGTTTTGTCACTCCTTGCTTTTATAGCCTTGCTTATCCTGTTCTTGTCCCTTCTAAAAAGTTTTTTCTTGGAAGGAGTGGTGACAGGTGTTCCCATATTGTCCATCAACTTTGCAGTCATAGAAGACCCTCCATTAAATTGCAGAATTGCTGTTGCGGCAGCAAATTGTACTGTTGAAGCACCATGAAATTTGTGCTTCTGGCATCGCTGCCAAACCAAGCTGTTGATGCTTTCATTAGCATTTTGTGTTGCACCTACAACACATTTCCTAAGAAGCTTGTCTGTACTTAGGTCTGTGAAAATTGGTTTCAACAAGTCCATGAATATTTCTGGTAGGCAATCTTTTGCAACATAGTTTGAGGTCCCCATTGCTTTGTCTCTTTGCCATGAACACCATGACATCCTTCCTGCTGGACAATACTGATGCTGAATAGTAAGGTCCTTTTTGCAAATTGTGTGTGAGAGGAGTGCCATTATATTTTTTCTCATCTGGTATACAGCAAGCTGTCTCTCAGCACCAGTGGGGACTGCACTCTTCACTGTATTTTGCCGGATAGCAAGCCCATAATATCTCTGAAGACGTTTGATCACTGATTCTGTTAGACGACTTCTACCACCAATTGGCTTTCCATCCTTCAGCTTTCCTTTTGTTACTGACTTCAGGTTCATTAATCTTTTTCCCATTCGTTTTTGGACATGTCCAATACAATCAATTTTTTCAATGGTAATACCTTCTCCATAGCAATTACTATTTACTACTGACATGTAGGCTCTACTGTCACCATCAGAGACCATAACAGTGTATCTGAAATTATGCTTGTCTAATGACCTGTGCCATAGACGTAAAGCACCTTTCATTTCCATTGCACTAGAACTCCCATCATAATTGATCTTGCAGTCCCCTGATTTCTTATGCAAGTCAATTTCTGTTGAATACAACTCTGGATCTATTGTCTTACTTGATTCTAAGTGAGAGCAAACTTTGCAATGCCTTGAAAGAACTTCAAAATCAAGTGCTTCTCCACTATCAACTGAAATCACATAGACCACACCAAACAAAGATGTATGACCTCGTTTTGCCCAGGTGCCATCAAAACTCACTGCAACATCAAGAACTGAACTATCAGTGATGTCACGATCTTCAGCTTTCAACAAATTTCGAAGGCGAATGCCTGCTTCTTTTAGTTCCTTTTCTGTTTCAGTTGTTACAGTGGAGAGGACCCTTTGCACTTGTTTGTAGTAAGAGACTCTGTTTAAATTTGGTGAGTTAAATATTATACTAAACTTTTCCAGACCATTATAACCTATTCCACTTTCAAGGGCAAAGAAGGCAGCCCTTTTGTTCACATCATTTGATTTTCCATCATTTACAGAAGCACTTGTATCAAAATATGTCCTAGTTTTACAATTTGAGCATTCCAGGTATAGTGATGACTTCATTCCAGATCTGCTGTTGCAATCTTCCTTTAAAATGAGCTTCCCTAAAATGAGGATCTATGATTTAACACAATAACAAGAAGGAAGATTCAATAAACAGCCTATCCTGCAAAAAGTATCAAAACATTGCCAACTATTGCAGATTACCCATTACAATTCTGTAGTAAAAATCTACTATCCCATGACCTTGAAGTAAAACATTCAAAATTTGAATTGTTCACCTAACTGTACATACCCTTTGAGCATTTGTGTGTCATTGTTAGTGTTTGGCCAAGAGTCTTCATGTCAATGAGCCTGTATCCTTTTGGAGGCTCATCACTGTCCTCTGAGTAGCATTTGTCTGAGCATTTCTTCTTGCTACTCGTGCTTGTACTCAATGGAGTGTTTGATGAATGAGCTTCTAATTTTCTTTTGGAAGGTACATCTTTGTTTGAAGTACTCGGGCTTGTACAACTCGTTCCATAATCACTGTCATGAGTACTCACGGCCGATTCTTTACCAGACAAGATGGTTACTTTCTCCTCACTTTTGACATCATTTTCCCATGATGGTGTTCCTTGAAAACCTTTGCGCTTTTTCTTATACCGACTGCGTTGTTTACTACCTGGCATAACTGAAAGGTATCCTATTGCTAAACTCAGAAAATTAAGAAAAACTACTGGAAGTAGATTCTACAAGTACTTGGAACTTTGTTTTAATTCTGAGTTTGAGAGGAGCATAGCCTTCTGCCTCTGCTTGAATATGAGACATATGTATCTTAGCAACTACTATTACGTTATTTCTGTAGTTTCCAGCGAAGAGTATATGGTACATGAGCATGAAAAACTTTATGGAAGCCTAAAAACGATTGAAAACAACGCAAGTTATCAGCTGATCGCACCTATGATAAAACCACTGTTCAATAAATCGTTCATAGCACTCGACTTACATAAGATATAGGAAAACGGTTTTTTTCATACAAATGCTTACACAATTTGCCATAGGATATATTTTTTTCGATTTTTCGTCGAATTTTTTAGTTTTCAAGGTAGAATACCCCCTTATGCGGAGTTGGACTAAGAGCCCCTATATGTATGGTATGTCTCTTCTCGGCGAATATGAGAGATTTGTTCAAAATTTCTTCACAGTTTGATCGAGAATGTTCGATTACATATTATTTTGGTCGGAAATGGGTAAGGAGACACGAATTCTATTTGTTATGAGACATGCCCCTATATGTATGGTATGTCTCTTCTCCGAAACTATAAGAGATTTCGGCAAACTTTCTTCACAAATCGATAGAGAAAATTCGATTACATATTATTCTCGTCTGAAATGGGTGGGGAGACGCGATTTATGTTTTTCGCGAGTATACCCTAGATTCAGTTGTACACTTTGCATACTGTGATTTATGCGGAGTTGGACTAAGAGCCCCTATATGTATGGTATGTCTCTTCTCGGCGAATATGAGAGATTTGTTCAAAATTTCTTCACAGTTTGATAGAGAATGTTCGATTACATATTATTTTGGTCGGAAATGGGTAAGGAGACACGAATTCTATTTGTTATGAGACATGCCCCTATATGTATGGTATGTCTCTTCTCCGAAACTATAAGAGATTTCGGCAAACTTTCTTCACAAATCGATAGAGAAAATTTGATAGAAAACGATCGGTTACTTAGAGGGCTCCTTTGAAGTGGATAAGGGACGATAGTGTGTTATCTGTGATACGTACTGTCCATGTACTCTATAGTTGTAATCCATTGAGTTAACCCCCGTCATATTGCATTTGTTGTTAATCTGTTAGTTTTTGGGCTAGATTTGATTGTTGTTGCGATCCATCAAGTGGCCACCCGCAGCGCCCCTATTTGTATGACAGCCCCTATTTGTATGTCTCTTTGGAGAGCCCCTATTTGTATGGTCTCGCTCCGAAGATGATTGAAAAGTTTTGGCAGTTTCGTTGTTGTGAATCGAACACTTTTTGTAGGCCACAGATCTGTGCTAAATGATTAAAATACTTACGCGAGTACACATTTTTATACCATTTATCCCGTACAGAGCCTCTTTTGTCTTATTGAAATACGCCAGCGTACAGCGAGCTTGGGATTTCTGTACGCCACTTACCTGTGGGTGGCGTGACAGTTAAAAGCTCTTTGGATGCGCCAACCTGGAAGCGAAGAGAGGGTCATGACCCTCTCTTCGCTTCCAGGTTGGCGCATCCAAAGAGCTTTTAACTTTTCATTATTTTACACTTACATGCCAATCTATGCCTACATGCATACATATGAAATTTAATGCTGTAAGCACCTGAAGTGCTTGTTCATTAATCTAATAAAATATAGATTACTGAGTATTGAAACTCATTAAGTATTGAAGCTATTTAAGCTTGAATGTGGGGGTTTAGCCACAGATATATTCTTATGTATGATTTGGTTGTTCCTACACAGGGGAGTATTTGAAACTAGCCAGTTAGTAAACTGAAATGAGTAGGATGATATCAGAAACAAAGATTAGAAAGTGTTTATAGAAGGAAAACTGCCTAATTAACTTTACAAAAAGAGGGCCAAGGACAGATCCCTGAGGTACCCCAAACTCTACTGATTTTTGTGTGGAAATAAATGGTCAATGCTCCACACAATAATCAGAGGGTTTGGGGTGCCTCAGAGCTCTGTTCTTGCCCCCAAATTATTTAGTATGCATGCTAATGATCTACCTGATGTCCCCAGTAAGGGTTTATTAGAAATATTTGCTGATGATACTGAGCTCTACTGCATTGGAGACACAATGGATGAAGTTACAATAAACATACAAACTGCTCTTGATGAAATTAATGCATGATGTAAACAAAACAGCCTCACAATACACCCTGATAAAATAGAGTAGACCTATTTAGAGCACCTCAATGAAAAGCACATTATTGTGATAAAGGCATCCTCTCAATAGATTGTTTTCATACCATGTCATATAGCTCTGGGAGACATCCATACTCTGCAGACCAGTCCAGGTGCCTATATGGAAATAGCAGGAGCTGCACATCTGACATATAGTTTCCTAAAACTAGCTTTGCACATATGATGAAGAAGGTTTTCCTATGTTTGGGAGTGTGTCATACAAGAGTGATCTGTTATCAAATCCAAGCATTTTGCATACTTATCATCATAAGAGAAGAATTTATGAAATGATTATGGATGAATGTCACATATCTGTGCCAATCATTCATAAGTTTTGTGCCAGTGCACTCTTAACATATTTATCTTTATAAATTGTCTATGCACAGTTGCTTTGGAGTTCCCATTAAGCTCTGCAGGTTTTCTGAGTCAGCAAATTGATGATGGTGCATAATATAGCTAAGTTTTGTTTAAACACTGCTACTTACTACAAAGATTTAGGGTGTGGCAAGTGATAGGCATTATTTTCCTCTCTCTCATTTGAAAGTAAAACTAAGTGAGGACCATTTTTTCATACAGCAGAACTTACAATCTGGAAAAGTAGCCATGCTATAGACTCAATGGAAAACAAAGGTATGTCAATAGTTACCACCGTCACTAGCATTAGTAGGTACTGGATTGATTCTGCAGAAGTATTTTGCTACTGCATTTGAAAATTGTTTTATTCTGGCATTTCTAGCTAGTTGTATGGAAAAGATGAATTAAAATATGATATGTAGTTATTGTGTTTCAAACAGCTTCATTGAATATTCATGTGGTGATTTTCATTTCAGACTGTATATATGTTTTATACATCTACATTGTCTTTTCTGATAAATGGATATTGCTGATTTCTCTTGGAATGACCCTTCTGAAATACATCATTCAATGAGTCAGATTTTTCAGTCAAATTTTTAGGAGTGATTATAGCTTTATGGTCAGGACCATTTGGTAATCCTTGAACATCATGTAGTTTTTGGGACATGGCAGCTATGTATAACATATTGATCAAATATGAATCTATCTATCTCTAGTTTTCTGTCTGCTGACAGGTCCTGAATTTTACCTTGCCACTCCAAATTCTGTTTGATTGCCCTGTCTTATAATTAGCATTATTTTTTCAAGCATTAAAAAGATTTTGGTCTGAAGTTGAGAAAAGAGAGAAGACAGATGAAGAGCAAAAATTTCATACTTTTGTATGTTTTTGTTGAGTTTGCCAATTTTGATGAGTTACATGCATCTCATTATCTCTGACATTTTAGTGCCATTGTGCCATTCATCTGATTCATCAGTGGAAAAATGAGACTTTTCCATGAGAGTATTATCTTCTCAAATCCCATATTTCTATACCATGGCTTATGTGCATGTCATGTGTTATGGAATAAGGGATTGCACACCAAGTTAAATAGCTCAGAGATTGTCCAGTTCATATTGAAAGCAAGCTCACAAGCCTGCAGTAATGAGCTTGTATATATCAGGTTTGTTCAAATAGTATAAATACACATGGAGAGAGGGTGTACTCAGCAATAAGCACATGTTTCTGTATAGTGGAGAGGGTTGCCTCACAGCAGGTACACACTCAATGGTAAATTGAAGAACATAACACTCATAATTAATAACTCTGTCCTCACCTATTAAAGAAAATTTGATGCTTTTCTGATCATTCTCAATATACCATTTACTGACATAGTATATCTTCAAGTGATTTGCTATACAAATACTGACACTACATGCCATTCATTTCAACTGCTTTGGCGGAGAAAGTTGCTACTTGACACTTATATACTATGTGACTGAAATCACTGCCAATCACTGAAATTCCAGCCAATGAAATCACTATATTTGTAGACAGACATGTCATTTTAAGGCCTCCAGACACCAGGAGATTCATATATGTAGGAATACAAAGATCCATATATCTTAGAGCTATTAAGCTCAAACCTTCATCATAAAAACTGGTTATTGAAATGTGATTTAGATTTTATTTTGTTTACTTTTATTTTTAGACAGGTCCTTCATTGATAACAGAAATAAGTATTTTCTGAAGAAGCAAACCTGTTAAAATATGTGGAAATTATTATTATCATTAATGATGTATAGAAAAATTTAACACTAATAGTATAAATAGCCAATTCTGAACACTAGAGTATTCCATAAATTGACTGTTTTACTGAAACTAATGCTAATTTAATACTGAAAGTAGCAGACTGATAGTTACAAGTATGTTTTCTAGGTATATAATTTAATGATTTGCTTCTATCAATCAAGTGACCATCCACCTAAAATATCTTAAGTGTAATAGAAATACAGCTAGAGACGTTCTTTGTTGCCAGGAGGTACCAAGTTTTTTATTCTTGTTTTTAATTTCAAGAGCAAATTCAAAAGTGAGAACCAGTTGTTGTTACAAAGAAGGAGAGAAGAGCGCATCAAGGTATTTTCTATGCAGTCAGATTTTATGCAGATTTTTGCCCTAATAATTGATGTCTTAATTATTTCCCATTAGAGAGATTATCATGCATTACAGATTGCCAATTAGAGGAAATACCATATTTTATGAGGTACCTGTTAGAGGGGGTATCATTCATTTGTAAATGAAGCTTGAAACGTTATAGAGTAGTGTAAAGGGTCTATTCATTCCAATATGAAAAATATATGTCAATATTTAAATTAAATTATTCATTTGCCCAAGTTGTGTGTTATGTTTCATATATGCATTGGTGCCTAATTGCTATCCCCCTACTAGTTAGTTTTTGAAAAGTTTTCCAACCCCCCCTGACTTGTATTAAGACCCCCAGCAACTACTTGCAGCACATTTTGGAAGACTTATTGCTTAAGGCAATTGAACCCAAATAATTCGTGTTGGCAAGGACCATCTTTTTTTACGAATTTTCGTAACTGATTGTTGCAAATTTTAGATGAAAAGACTGCTAAGTAAGGTCTTGTTTTCTTAGCTACATAATTGCTCTGTTACTATTGTTCAAACTGGTTTTCGTTATTCGTTGCTTATTGCACCGAAATATTGAAGCAGTAATTGCTAAGGAATTTTGCTGCTAATTAGAGAAACGAACCACCTTAAAGTAACTTTTTAAATTCATTTATTATCTTGATAGTATATATAAATCCGACCCCCCCCCCCATAATTGAAGTTTCCAGAAAATTCCAACACCCGTTATTTCCTACCCCCGGCAATTAGGTGCCCATGAGTACTATTTCATAGTTGTACTATAAGCTGTCTTTTTTATACTATGACACTCATAAATTAATGAGACATTTTGCAGTTCAATCATCTTGTGAGGAATTAACTTTAAGGTATAAACCATAACGCCACTCAATTTGCAAAATCAAGTAACATTTGCTTTCTTATACTTTGCACTTTTTATTATTATATAATATTGAGTTACTTCTTTCAGAGAGAGGAAATATCAAAAACTATTCTCAACAATGAAGAGCTCCTAGAATACGATGTAGGGTAAGATAAATATATTCATATAGCAGTGTTTTCATTTTCAACTTCTTGTAGTTTACAGATTTGTTTAGGGTTAGGAGTGGTACTACAGAACTTCACTATTGCTTGAAAAAGCGGGAACATTGTTTTTAGCATACTAGTCAACTAAAAGAATTTTCCGCTTTTTCGAGCGATATTGAAGCTTACAGATTAAATCAAAGGCCAACACCAATGACGAAAAACGATGCAATGGCAGTCATATAGCTTCAACAAGACTAAACGGATGCGGGTCAAAGTATTTTCCCTGCAGCGCAGCCCCCTCATTCCTTTTCTTTATTCTCCCCTTTCTCATAGTAGCTAGCCCCACCACTGGAGAATACTTATACTTTAGTCATTAACATTGACAGGCATTAAAATGCTCTTTCTTAATTGGGAATCGGGATCTCCCTGTCTATAGGATGCGGCCAAAGGCACTATTAGAAGGCATGGTTTGTGGCACATTTCCTTTTACACCCTCCAAACAAATTATTATTATTGTTTAGGATGCAAAATATTATACAGGCTGGAAGCTTCAGTTAGTAAGGACACGATATACAATTAACTGATTAACTGCCTGACCTGTAAAAAGAAACAAAAATAGTAAAGGTGTTTATGTACAAAGTGTATGAAAATGGTAGTAAAAGATTGAAAGATTATTTAAGGTTAATTGTAGATAGCAAATTAAATTAAGTCCTATATTAGCTGTTTGAATTATTGAGTAGCAGATATGAGACAGGAAGATATGCAGACGAGCAATCCGCACCGGCCACCCTAGCCAGACGAAGAAGAAGAAGAAGATTGGTCTTTGAATTGTATTTGAGGACTGTTTACAATAGAATTTCCATGGAGGTTCTATATGTACAAAAAAGGCTGTACCATCTGAATAATAATCCGAAACTATTTGCGTACTATGTAAAGTGGTACTATTACCATAAACAAACTACAGTGAAAATAATTTGTTAACCAAGTGAATTGCTAGTATAATATCATATGTATCTTAACTTTACGTATTACCTCTTGCTGCCTTAGTCCTCTTTTTCCTTTTCTGAAGCAGTGAATTTTGGAATTTTTATATAAGTTGGATTTTGATGCAAGTATTGTTACTTTTCATTTGAAGTGAGGAAGAAGGATCACATGATCTTGATGCCATTGAAGCATTTCGAGATATGAATGACTTTGATAAAAGACTGAAAAGGACATAGTGGTATGTCTACATCTATAAATATAAATTTGGTATCATAGGAACAAATTTGACTTCATTTTGCGCCTTTCTCTGTAATATAGTCACATGATTTCGATCATTTCATGATTGATTGGCTGATTGGCTGATTTACTGAGTGATTGATGGCTGATCAGACAGCTTATTCGCTGGGCCAAAGTTTTTCTCCTATTTATCAAATCGATGTCGCTTTTTAATAACTTACTCAAATTTTCTCTCCATCTTCATATGTTTATAAACAAGCCTCAGCGTTTCAAATGCAATTCCCGCTGTCTTAAGCGTTTTCTATCCCCTTTAATTCTCCTCATTATTCGAATATCTCGATAGATGAGTTAAATATGTAGCCGACTTTTTCAACATTTAATTTTGGCTTGAATAAGTACTATTCGTTGACCAAACGGAATGCTAATAGCCAAGATCAGCGTCGAATATTTTATGGCTCTATCTAGCAGCTAAGCTTGTGTTTATAAGTTATGTCAATAATCTTATCGGTTGAGATATGGTTTTATTTTTGGGCTATTTTGTTTTAACTGCTATAAACTTTTTCTGAAGGAAGGAAAAGCATTTTTTATAATCTAGCTAGCTTTAGTATTGTGAGAAGTTAAATCACAAATTGCGCACTATTTTAGACTTTTATTGCTATTCAAATGTCTCACAGCAATGATGTTATTTGCCAGTTAATTAATTACTAGACATCAGGCCAAGTCCCTTGGCTTTAGGTATCCAGTACCTTTCTTATAATCTTGGCAGTTCCTAGCAGACAAGCTTTTTGTAAAAGGTCTATGCTGCATTATATTTCAATCTTCTTCAACTACCTCTCAAATTTCTTTCCTATCGTGCCCAGACCTCCAATAATTAATGATACAATGGTAGCCTCTTTTACATTCCACATTACAGTTATTATTATAGTTATCATCACAGCTGTTGATATAGTTTGCTGCGTATACTTATCAAATATCAAGCCAATACCTGTAGCTTCAGATATTCAGCACAAATATCAAGCCAATACCTGTAGCTTCAGATATTCAGCACAAAGCGAAGAGTTCTTGCAGTTTCTAATAGAGATGCTTTCTGTAGAACTCCGTAGGTCACGTTTGGACTGATGGTATTGAGCCAGCCTTTGAAGCTCTTTGGCACGGTGCCAAGGGCTTCAATGATAATGGGAATGAATTTGATTTTACTGCAATTCCATTTCTTATCAACTCCCATTTCAAATCATTATATCTCTCGATTTTCTCTTCTTCTTTCTCTTGTACCCTAGTATCAAACGGGCAAGCAACATCGGTAATCATGCAAGTTCTTTTCTGTTTGTCAAGAACTGCAATGAATTTATCTCTGAGTTCAGTTTTCTTGAAGAAAATGCTATGCATATCTTTATTATCAAAGTTGTATGTTCTCTCTTGCTTAATATCTTGCTTTGTTTTACCCTGATAAATAACTTCTTCTTTCATTACTGCTTTCAGCATTGGCTCATCACTTTCAAAAGCGTATTTGTACAGACTATTCTTTTCTATTAGGAGACAATCCTCCACGTTGATCATGCCCCTACTTCACTCAGACCTTGTAACAGAAAACCTGTCTATGTCCCTCTATTATGGAAAATGTTGTGCATTGTCGAAAATGTTCGTGTTTTTCTATCCAGTTCTTTAACTTCACTTAAATTCCACTTGATTATCCCTGCACAGTATCTGATAATTGAAGCAGCCCGACAGTTAATTACTTTTACAATGTTTTAGCTATTAAGTTGGGATTTCAAGATATTTCTAACTCTCATTGCATATTCTATCTCACGATTATTCTTCATTTTTTTGTCTGGTGTCAGCTTCCAATACACCCAGGTACTTATATCCACCCTCCGTATCAATCTCTTTGATCAGCTCACCTGATGGGATTTCAATTTCTTTGCATTTGCACATCTTCCCTCTGTTCATCGATAGAACACCACATTTGCTTACACTAAATTGCATGCAGATACCATTGCTAAAAACGCGTACTGACTAACATGTCAAGCTCCTTTTCATTCCTTCCAAAAAGCTTCAGGGCATCCATGTATGATAGATGATTTATAGAAATCTCTTCCTTTCCAAGTTCATAACCAATCTTGACTCTTCGTAGAATAAATGACATTGGGATTAAGCTTATTACAAATAGGTATGGTGACAGGCTATCACCTTGGAAAATTCCTGGTCTTAATGTTACCTCTCCTAGAGACACTCCACCTGATGTAGATTCAGTCTTCCAATTTTTCATACTATTTGTGAGTGAAATTTTAATGTTATCAGCAACTTTAAACATCTCAAGGAACTTTAATAAATATGAATTCGGGACGATATCAAAGGCCTTCTTGTAATCAATCCATCGCATTGCTAATCCATTGTGTCGCCTCTTGCATTTTTTACTGATCACCCTGTTTATGAGTTGGTCCTTTGTACCTCGAGTCCTTTTATGACATCCTTTCTGTTCAACAGGTAATACAAGCAACCCACCAAAGACATAAATGACATAAACACATAAAATAAAAATATTTTTCAGAAATGCGGACACAAAAGACATTTTTTTCAGATACACCCTGAAAAGTATTTAATTGATAGCACATTATGCGTACTAAGTGATAGCTACCAAGAAACAAAGATAATTTTTTAGATTTTTCAATCATATTGTGATTTGTGCTGATTGATAAATTTGAATTTACCTGTAAATGCTTTGGAGTTTTCGTGGCATCAGTTTTAGTTGCGTCCATCCTTAGAGGACATCTGGATTTTTGGGCAATTTTTTGACCTCCTCTCCTCTGTCTAGACTTTCTATTGGAACATCAGGTCATTTTTCTAAGGGTGCCCATTTCCCATGAACACTCTCCCCCTTGTTACCGACATCGTTTATGGATGGCCCCGTCACAGTGATCAAGGACATAAAACGGACATAATCCAGGAAAAGATCTCCCATAAGACATAAAATGGACATATTTTGACAACTAGAAGCACATAAAACGCATAAAATCAGGCAATGGTGAGGAACTTGGTAATAGATGATGTTGTTCGAGATGATCGTAAATTTCTTCATAAAACACCAGTGAGTACTTTCCACAGCACTGATGAACAGGTAAAGGGGCCTATTGCTCGCTACCTCGTTTCCTTTCTTTTCATCCTTTATATTCTTAATCCGATATCCCTGGACACCATCTGGGCCTGGCGACTTCCAATTTGACATTTTACTCAGCTGTCTCCTGAATGACTCAATAGAAATACTATAGTTACGCTGCTGGTGTGTCTTATCATAAACTTCTTTTTCGACTGATTCGACCCATTCTGCTCGATTTCTTTCTCCCAATTCTCTTTCCAGAATGTTTTAGCTTCATTTGCATCAGGGATCATATCATTACTTCTCTCTTTTCCTTCTAATCGTTCGAAGAACATTTTCTGATTATTACTGTGCATTCTATCAACACGTTCATTCAATTCATTAAAGCTGAAAAATTTAGACAGTATGGTTTTTCCACGCATGACAAAACTGATTCCTTGTTTCAGCCAGTACACTGGTTTCAGTTTGCTGATGATGCTGCTGCTATAATAAGTGGGGAGAAAGAAAATCAGTTACTCTTGAGTTGATTCACCAGGTGGTGCCAATGGGCAAATATGATCAAAAGAGGAGAAAAATGTATTCATCGTCATCATCATTTATTTATTTAGAGTCTGTTTATACAATAGCTGACTTACAGCTAATTTAGGCCTACTATCTACAATATACAAAGATACAAAAGAAATATGCTAAGAGTATATGTATAACAAGCTAAGTAAATAAAGGATAATTAGAAGAAAAAATTATAAATACGTTTGGCCATCTCGTTAGTCTTTTAGTCGGTCAGAAACCCAACATTTTGGATATCTATTTTGCATAACCTGCAGTTGCATTTATCAAAATTTCAAGATCTGATGTGTTTTTGAAAACTCTAAGGCTTGTTGATGTTTTATTTTCATGGAGAAGGAGTTGCCACACTTTATTCCCAAGGTAGCCTATGCTTTCAACCCCATAGGACGTTGTTCTCACTTTGGGAAGTTTAGCATCATAGCCATACCTTAGATTGTAGGAAACATCGCGTTCCCTGAAAATTTCCTTCATGAACAGTGGATTTAGATTTTATTTTGTTTTGTAGATCTCAGTCATAGGCAACTGCAGACTCCTTATATGAACATGTAATTTTCTACTCACTCTCTTCAACTCCAGCCTTTTCTCTTAATCACTCAAGCACCAGTTCCTCCTGTTTAACAGGATGAATCTTTAGACATCTTGGTGGTAATTATGACTTTGCTATGAGTAATCACGTTCATATAAATAAACTTGGCTCTTTATTTTCTGAATTACTGAAGGAAATTGACTCTTTGCCACTTCACCCTAAAAACAAGCTTCTTCTTTTTAGCAGATATGTTCTTTCTACAATTTCTTGGCATTTCACTGCAGCAGATCTGTCTTAGACTTGGGACTTGGGTTACTGAAAACCTTGGCAACTTTGTAACCAAGTATGTCCTTCAATGGCTCGACCTTCCAATCAGTGCTACTTTGGAAAAAATGGAATTTCACACAACCCTTAGGCTGCTTTTTCTGTCATCTACTAGAAACTCTTCTTCATGTCGTAACAGGCTGTAGGTCATACCTAGAAGAGAACCGTTATACTTGGTGCCACAGCTCTGCGCTACTAGCCTTTGCTAACTTCTTTAGGACACATTCAGGATCATCTCTCTACGTTGATCTTCCTTGCTTTTTTTCACCTTC
Source organism: Mastigias papua (assembly GCA_964019165.1). Lineage (NCBI taxonomy): Eukaryota > Metazoa > Cnidaria > Scyphozoa > Rhizostomeae > Mastigiidae > Mastigias > Mastigias papua. The sequence continues at coordinate 409,335 of OZ025268.1, forward strand.
TATTATAACAGGAGACATTTTCCACTCTGATCGTATTCTTGTTACGGCCGATAAGCCGATAAACGATATGAAATCTTCAGTAGTCTCTATAATTTATCGACTTAGGACCCCTTTTTACAAAGCCTCCTTTTAGAACAGTTACTACCATACAATGGAAACCCGATAGTCAAGTCTCAATAGTATCTGTGTTTTGAAAATTGGATACTCTGTTAGTAAGTACTGAGTCAATTGATCTTGGTCTATCGGGTTTAAAGCGAGTTGGCTTTTTTATTAGATTTTTTAAGTTATATGTTTCCAAAGAGTTGCTCATTTCAGTTTCATGTTCTTCCATATTGAAATCCCTCATTGAAATGAAATTTTTTATGCCTGGTACCATTTATACCAAGGGACTTTCCTACTTCTGCAAAAAAAGTATCTTCCGTTTTGAGAAAGGGTACAGTACCCTAAATCCTCGAATAAGCCCCCACCTCCGAATAAGCCCCCACCTATAAAATCATTTTGCAAATAAGCCCCCCAGGAATGAGCCTATGTCCACATGGGGGCTTATTCGAGGGAAGCATAATTGTAGAATAATATCATATTTCAAGAAGCTCTACAGGACAATAGCTGTACAGTATCACTTACCCTGAATGGAAGCAAAAAAGCAAAGAGGAACGTGACTTTCGTGATAATAGAAACATTATAATGCTTGTTAAATCTTCACACAACACTTTGGAACTCTTTTGACGATATCAGCTTCTGTAACTAGAAGCTCAAAATTTAGTTGATTGAGAAAATTGTGTCGTTTTTTATATCAACCTTTGAGGATAATGCCAGACTTTGAAATAAGCCCCCTCGAATAAGCCCCCACCCAAAAATTCATTTTTGCAAATAAGCCTCCGGAGGCTTATTCGAGGATTTACGGTATATGCTTGCTAGAAACCATTTTTTATTTTTTAGATTAATCTCAACAAAGCACCAGTTTTCATTCATCGTAATGAATTTTGTCGATTAAAATTTATTAATAAACTCGCAGCACTTCAGTATTCAATTGATTAGTAGTAGATATGGTTTTAAAAGAGATTTTTCCCAGGTGTACATGTGATTGAGCTGAGCAGCAGAGACGTAATTAAAAAGTACTTAAGTTTTTCGATGGCTTATGGATTGGAATTGACCTAATATTTAAACTACTTTGATTAGACGTAATCAATCTATACAAGAAATTTCACCAAGATGGTGAAATAGGAATATAATTACTATATCTTGAAAAGGTCAAATATATATACATATATATTCATGAATTAATTATAAGCCCTTTGTACTGAAGCGATCTCTGTTTTGTTTTCTGAAATTAGTTTGATTTTTTGTCAAGATTTTTCAACTTATGCTGCTTTCCACACTGCTGTTTGTTAATTCAATCCAGTATGGAATTTTCTTTGGCAATCATTGTTCACCTTATGCTGGAAAGGAAAGACTTGAGTAAGATGGCGGATATACGTCGGGTAGAATTTGCAGGCTATTTTAAAGCTCTGAGTCTTCATGGATGGTCTAATGTTTTCTCAGCTAGTGCCAGAGGCCGCAAATTCATTTGGTTGTTATTATGCTGTACGTCACTTGGTCTCTTCATTGAATTTGCAAATAGAATAATATCGTCTTATCACAGAAGAGAGACATACCTGGCAACAAAAGTTACTCCAGTTGACTCCCTCCGTCTACCTGCTATCACATTTTGTAATTCAAATTTGCCTATTAATGACAGTGCAATTCGTACAAATGCGTCTATTCCAGTGGCTCAAAAATTACCACCAACCTGTTCAAACTACAGCTCAGATGACTTTGTCAATGTTATCAACCAACGGTTCTTTGATAATGGCTGTAAAACTTTCATGGCCCTTGCTCGGAATGCTACCATCGGTTATGGTCATTACAAGTTGGACCTTAAGTTCCCAGGCAACTTTTCGTTTACTCCTAATTACTGGCCATGTTTCACATTAAACAAAGATGGCCATATCATTCAGACGGCGAGTGGTGAGAGAAGAGGATTGAAAATTATGCTGTATTTTAATAGCACTGATGTTGAGGACATTGGAGTGAAAATACGAAATTGGCACATCATTGACTTTCGTTCTGGAATGTACGTTGATATTCATGATCAACAATATAATATTCGACGATTTGAAGGAATATCATTATCTCCTGGTTTTCATGTTGTAATAAAACTTAAGAAAATCACTTCCAAAAGACTAAAAAGCCCATTTGAATCGAATTGTTATGACGATTCTGATAATCCATCAACCAAAGCAATCAATGGCAAATACAGTATCGAGAACTGCATAATGAATTGTGAATTAGACATTGTATATGCAAAATGTGGGTCTCTTCGTAATTTGGCTGGCCCATTTGTAGATATATCACTTTACCCAGAAAGATCAAACAAAACTAACGACGAATTCAACGATTGTGTCGTTCATGCAATGAAAAGTGCTAATCAAGCGAATTGTAACTGTCAACTTCCGTGTGAGCAAATCGATTACGAGACACAAACAACTTATAGGACATGGCCACAAGCATGGGAAGTTCAGCGATTGATTCCAATCCTATCTGATGTCACAGGAATTTCTTCAAAAGACATTAATTTAGACTTGATGAGAAAACATCTTATGCAAGTTTCGATATATTACTCAGATCTTTTTGAAACCAGAATTAGTGAGGAAGTGGCATATGGAATTGAAAAAGCAGTAAGTGATTTTGGAGGGCAAATGGGGATGTTTCTAGGAGCATCATTTCTTTCCTTGTTTGAAATTCTTTTCGTTATTTATGATATTGTCAAACTTAGATTTAAAAGGAATTTGTCCTTAAGAGATGAACAGATCAATGAACCTGACAATAATGGAAGTCATAAAAATATCTAATCTAATCTAAGCTAGCTGTTAATTTTTACAGCATGAAAGTGATAAAAGGGAAGTTGTTTCGTCAGGGTCTTAATAAAGATATATGTGTATAAGTATATATATATAAATATATATAAATAATATATAATACATATATATATATTTATATGCATATATCGTTATTAAGACCCTGACTGAACAACTTCCCCTAATATATATATATTTATATATATATATATATATATATATATATATATATATATATATATATATATATATATATATATATATATATATATATATATATATATATATATATATATATATATATATATATATATATATATCAGTTCAGTTTTCAGTATTCTGGAATTCTGGAATTGTAGCAGTAGTTATCCTGGAGCACAGAGTAGGAATTGCAAGATCGTGCTATAATATTTTGCAACTAGCTAAGTGATATTGACTTGAGTTATTATTAGAATTCTATGTACTATCATATGAGAGTTGTAATATAGTTGTATAAGCACAACTGTTTGTGAAATATTATCTATAAATGAGATGTATCCTAAAGAGACGACTATAAAGCTAAAAATGTTACGAAATACTTGTATCAACGATTTAAAAACAGTGAATAGTACTGGAAAACAATTAAATTGCACGATAAATAAGAACAGCTGCTGTAGAAATAACAATTATGGGTGCAAGATATCATCTGTGCAGAACATACAAATGCATACGCTGCAGGAATACATAAATAGTTATAATATAGTGTATCTACATAGATATACCCTAAGCTTGTAAGCATAAATACAACGTAAACTTTCAATAATATTAACCGATTTTATTTCGGCCAATGAGTATAAAAAAGCCTGGGCCAATGATTCGATGAGGACAAACTAATGATAAACTATCTATAAAAACAGCCCTATTATCAATATTGGTATGTAGTACGTGAATTGCCTATCGTTACAAAGGTTTTAGACTATGCTAAGCAGAAAATGTAACGTAAATTCAAACAGTTGGATTTACTAATCTCTTTCTGCACTGTTACCGTATTTGTTTGATAAGGCATTGGATATCCGTATATACCAAGAAAAATTAGAAATCGATAGTTGATCATGCTGTTATTATCTCCATCGAACTTGCCAAAGTAACTTCCGTTGTACAAGTTGTAAGTGATACAAGCTCTGAGAAATGAGATCATAAACTGTGCGAAAGTTCAAGTAAATAAGAACTTCTTTGAATTGACACATTTTCAGTTTTTCCTTGGGATGCCAAAGATAGCACAAGCCTTACTTAAACTGCTTCTGGCTCTTCTTTATCAGCCTGTGATAACATCTTCCAATCCATCTTTCCATTTGCATTGTGAATCAACGACGGTATCGGTGAGTGAATAAGCCTCCACTTATTTGGATAAACTTCTTCAATCACACTTGAGCCACAATATGGAACTTTTTGAACAAACCTAATAAAACTGCTCTGTGTTCTAGGTTGGCCGCCAATGAGGGGCCTTGTACATGCATCTAACGATGCTGAATGGCCTATTATCAGAATATTTTCATCATCTATACCAAACTGGTCAACGATCCATTTCATTGCATTGTGTGTTCTCAGATAATACTGTTCCATTGATTCATTTAATTGGAAACCACTTGTGTCCATAAATTGCTCATATTTTGTATCAATATTCATTCCAAATGCGAGCAGTTCATCACGTGATAACCACTGAGGCAATTTCCCACGACACCAGGCTAACCATTCATACAGACCGGGCTCGGTTCTTATTTTCACGGTTTCTTTTATCTTCAGCGCATCCATAATTGCTTCTGCTGTTTGAATGCACCGAAACGCCGGTGAAGAATATACCTTTGTAATTTTAATACCATGAGCAAATAGTGATTCACCAGTTAGCCTCGCTTGACAAGCTCCAATCTCTGTAACTGGTGAATCTTGTGCAAATTTCTCTGGGCCTCCAAATCGAGTTGGCAGACGTTTTGGCATATTCAGATTACGACGATGGTAACCACCTTTATCATCAAAAAACTGAAAAACCCATGAATGTCCAAAAATTACATCAACCCTCTCTCCATGCCTTATTACAAAAATTCGTCGCGGTTTCCGCGGATTCGCCAGCGACGACTGTTGGGTAGGTTTGGCTTTCTTGAAAGATCTTGGTAAGGAATTCACTCTCGCAACCGAGGCATGAGATTGGTGCGATTGGTGCACACTAATACTCCCAGAACTTCGCAAAGAGTGTTGACGGTGTTTTGGTGAAGTTGGCGGCGATGAAGGTTTTGATGACTTTTCCTTCAATCCATCATTCTTGTTTTCATCTAATTTTCCGCTTTGGCCAGATGATGCTGATTTGATATGAACTTGTTCGTGCACGGGGTAAGCACGTGAACTCACCTTTTCTTCTCGGGTTGACTTAGAAAGAGTCATCATCCTTTAAAAATAGCAATATAATTTGAATGGTATTAGAACTTGCGAAACTGGCCTTGCTTCAATGGATAACGAACCATTTCTACTTTCAGTTAAATATCTTATAATTCATCCCTTCCTTCACAATCTATAGTTCTTCCAAATACAATTCTTTGTCATAATTTTATCATTTGACTAACCAGCATCTACTATCGTCGTAATAGTGATCTTCAACTATCAAAAATTTCTATTCCATATGCATCTTTGGAAGTATAGTAAAGGAATTTTATTAAAACAGCAGGCGTATGGCTAGGGAAAATAGGAAAAGATCAACTAAATCGCACATAACATATCCTAAGGAATGGTTTTTGATACTCTTACCAATGCAATGTCCATAGTTTCCATTCAGAGGATCTCTCGGTATAATTGGCTGGAAAAAGGCCCGATTTCCCAGTTTCATGTAATGTGCCTTTCAACCAGCCTTTGTAACCATCTTGTTCGATATCAAGAATAATATGTTGGCCATGGACCATTGATAATTCATCCTTTGATTCAGCGGCGTACGGGTGCACAACATATCTAAACTGAAAAAGAAAATGGCATGTTGAAAGATTTAAATTGATTAGATATTTATCATATAATCAAAGAATTGCACCTATCATTGTTCTTTTACTCCAAACAGAAAGTAACAAATAATGTCATTTCGTATAGAAGAATAGTCTCATAGTAACATTGCTTGATCACAGTCAGTGTTTCGAAAAGGAGTTTCTCAAGTGGGCGAGCCTACTACTCAAGAATGGATCATAAAGATTGTCGGATTCCGGATGTCGCTCTCCACATGGGAATTGTTTATTACTGGGCACGCGATTAATCGCTCCTAAATGTAATCATGGGCGCTCGCCTGTCCCCCACTGAAATCCCTTATCAGATGTGTGATCAAAGATGGAAAAGTTGAAGTTCACTTCCTCACAACATTTTCTATTGCAATAAATGACCAAGTGCAAGTTTCATGAGGAAACCATGCTGCCCCTACTGTCCCCATATGAGGAGGGAAGAGGGCAGGAGGCATCTCCTTGATTAGTCTATCTATTGAGAGAGAGCTCCTCCGTAAAGGAATTTCTTACATACAACTTCCTCCTCTACTTTGTGTTTTTTGTACTATTGCATTTCAAAATTTCCCATTATTATTTCAGTAATATATTTTTCAATTTTTTGATCTTGTACGTAGTAGAATTTTGACACTAAAGAATTGAAAGAACTGCCCCGTGCTTCTGGGCCCCTGCTTGAAAATGAATCCTTCCTCTAGCTTATATGTATTTGTGCTTAATAATTAAGGCATCTAAGGCTGAAGTATAATCCTTAATGTATTTATTCGCCCTTATCAAACACACAGCACTTGCCTAGCTTTGCAGAAATTTGAAGTTTGATATGCTTATAATCTTTATGCTTATTGATATATAGTATACTCTGAAAATAAGAAATACAATTTATAGTTTGCTAAACTGGATGCAACCTAAAAAAGGAGGCATTATGAATATGAAAATATACAAAATTATACAAGTAACATGTATGACAATGAAAGGCAAATATGTAATGTCTTCTACAATTCCATACTTGTATTAATAAAATGCAAAAAAAACAATCATTCCATAAACCTGTTTGGCAGAAGCAGTTCGTTTATCCCGTGAATAAAGCTGAAGTTCCCATTCAGCAGGCAAATCTAAGCTGATGTTATTTACAAGTGATTCAAGAAGTTTTTGCTTGTCCTCATCAAACTGACAGGCTAAAGTAAGGTGGAACTGACCAGTATGGATTGGTGCTGTAACTCCTAAAAAGAAAACAAAATAAACTTTCTGAATACTCAATCACTAATAATACAGTTCAGAAAGATACTATTGATAGTTTTGAATTTATCTCATCTAATACCCTAACCAGATCTAAAATCCAATATTGGCCTCATTCATTGTACTGATATGTCCAACATGCAGAGAAATTTAGTATTTTTAGGCGTCAATGAGAAATTAATTAATGGTGGCCTTAGGCATACCTATGTCAAAAGTCATTGTAAGGAATAGGGAACTCATCTCTGATAATGAAGTATATGATACTAGCCACTACCTTGTTTTTTCAGTCTAAGTTAACAACATATATATACTTATACATATATATATAAGCAAGAGGCCCCGGTTTGGTCCCAGGTGGAGGTAAGTCTTAATTTTCTCCTGATTTTTCTGAGCATAATATAAACCTTTCTGTTTGCACTGAAAAAGGAGAAATCCTGGTTACTCACTAGCTACTGATTGTATATATTAGAGCTGTTTGAGAAAGGTGAAAGCCAAAACTAACCATAGGGGGTGAAAAAACAGGAAAATTAAAACAAGCCACTGTGGTCTAGTGGTTACGATGCTTGCCCTGAAAGCAAGAGACTGTGGTTTGATCCCAGGTGGTGGTAAGTTTTAATTTTCTCTTGATGGTTCTAAACATAATACCAACCTTTCTGTTTGCACCAAAAAAGGAGAAATCCTGGTTACCCGCTAGCTACTGATTGTATATATACACACACACACACACACACACACACACACACACACACACACACACACACACACACACACACACACACACACATACACACAAACACAAACACAAACACAAACACACACACACACACACACACACACACATATTTGATCAATAGTAATGCAACTGCCCATCGGTTTCATTGTATTCTAGTCTTTTTTCACTTTTTAATTAAAACAAATAATTAACCTGCAGTTGCTAGGCATTATTAATTTAGGGGTAGGGGCTTTCTTTAAATTAGTCAACCTATGCTGAAAGCTCCTCACTCTGACAAACCATATTACAGTTTAATCCTGTTATATCTAATATTAAAATTATATCTAATGTTCTACATATTAAAATTATATCTAATATTCTACATATTCCTATCACTTTCTTGCTGTATACCATAATTTCCAGGAGATAACCTACAGGTGATACATTGATTTCTATTGTTCTAAGGGTTGAGCAGGGTGATCCCCTGTGCAAAAATTGTCTGGCAAGATTTTCCCTTCTATCTGCCTCAAAAAATATTTCCAGAAGTGTCTGTAGAAGAATTCTCACCCAATTATGTCAAGTCTCTTGGAAATTTCACCTCCCCATAAATTGCTTGTCCCATCTACTTTTAATCACTCATTACAGTTAGCCGTGTTCATCACTTTCAACATGGGGCCAAACCGAAGAAAATCTTACACTCCTGACTTGTTGAAAATGGTTGAAGGTATGCCTAACTCGCAACACTCCTGTGAATTGACTCCATATAATCAGATCTTCCCAGGCCTATTCTTGGAGCCACAACACCCCTGGGTGCAGATTATATAGTGGTTTGGGTTATCTGATGAAATGGGCAACAATATGCATAGTTTCTAGGCACTGCTGGTTATCTGCTGTATGGGTTATACACCAGAAAATACAGCATGTATAGTAATGTAAATTGTAACATGTTTTGTTGGATGAATTACTTCCAACAACTATAAAACAAGTTCCAGGCTTTGGAAGTTTAATTCCTTATTAAAAATGCTTATTTTAACTACTTAATTTTGTATAAAGAATATATACCGTAAGAACCCGCGTATAAGCCGCCCCTGCGCATAAGCCGCACCCCTAATCTAGGGCTTGAAAAATCAGAAAAAATGTTTTGTCTAATATTTTATCGTTAAACATATTTTTAAGCATAATTATTAATTAAAATCCATGAAATTCCATTTTCTTTTGCAAACATAACAACTTTCAACTAGAAACCGGTTGTGTATGAAATTCGAGACGGCATATTTGCTAGAACCACAGAGCGGAAATAAGTGTAGCATTTGTGAGCCTCATTAGTATAGCAATAGCAAGCCTCGTTTTTAGATATAATGAGGGTCAAAGTTGATCACTCCGCACATAGGCCGCACCTGCAATTTTGGGGGGGCAAAATGAGGAAAAAAGGCGCGGCTTATACGCGGGTTTTTACGGTAATTTTAACTTGTATTTAACTACTTAGTTCTAAACCATAGATCCTTGAATTAGCCCCCTGGGGGGCTTATTTATTTCTGATGCATTTTGGGTGGGGGCTTATTTGAGTGGAGAGCTTATTCAAGGGGGGGTTATAAAATTATTTGACAAATGTTGTATTAAAAGCTCATTGCCAAAGATCCTTTTCTCCATACTATTACAAGAACAGTCTCAATTTAAGCATAAGTCTTTATCACAGTCTTCATCATCACCTAGGGTGGGGGCTTATTCGAGGGGGGCTTATTCAATGGGGGCTTACTAACAATTTGAAGTTCTAGCATGAAGGCTTATTTGAGGGAGGGGCTTATTTGAGGGGGGCTAATTGGAGGATTTACGGTATGCAGAATGGAGACTTTAAAGTTATATTTCTTAAACAAACATAGATGCCATATCTAATTTCATGTATTTAATTTCATTTTTAATTTAAATGCACTGTGAAAACCTTGTATTAGGATCAGTATATTAATGAAACATGAACTTGAAACTAGAATTAAAGGAACTTTGAACTTTTTTGCTGGACATTGATATATGAAAAAGGGCAAAGTGAAAGAAAGGTAGTTGTTAAATCAATTGGGGTTACCTAGGGATGCATGTACTTTGTCTGAAAATACTTTAACTAGTTCATTCAACCAGTTACTTGCAGATTCCTCCATGAATAGAGCCATGTATCCCTTTGACTTATGTGAAAATAATCGAATTGGACTAAGTCTCCTTTGAAACTGCTTTTGTGCCACATTCTCCAGAATATCTATCAGTGGTGGCACTCGAAAATCCTCTACCTGAAAAATGAAACTAAACTTAACAACACAGTGATTTCATGAACATGATAACTTCAGGTTTTCTCAATTTTTAGAAACTTAAGTAAACAATACAGTGGATTTTCAGTAGCCAATAATCAAAAACAATAATAGTATAACCAACTATTGGTCATGTGACTCTTGCCTAAATTAAGAAGGATATCTTAAAATGATAAATAAATGATATGTTGTCAATATTTTAAAGCCAACTATAACAAAACATTGACATAGATTAAATAATTCTTCAACAATCAACACGACTTCCAATTTCTGCTGCAAAAAATTGAAGCTTGAAATAGAAATTAAATTTGCTCTCTAATAAAAATGCAATGAAACTAAGGAATCTATGTGAAGGTTTTCAAAACATGACATATGGATTCAGAAATGTGTTCTATGACTTATGCTTTTACCCATTCTCCAACTCTGGTAACACTACTTACATTGATGAAAAATCTTATACAATAAAAATATTTTGTCTTAGGGCTGAGTTACACATAGCGATATTCGCAATAGATAGTCATTTATGGATTATATATTGGCTTGCCTAGAAGCGATCACAAAGAATCTAACCAGTCTGATTCTATTTGGCCCACAATTAGATTCTCTGTGATGGCTTCTAGGCAAGCCAATACAGAATCCACAAGTGACTATTTAATGCAAATATCACTATGTGTAACTTGGCCCTTAGAATTTACATATAGTAATGGGCCTTAATGAACATTATTATTTATTTTCCCAAAGCCAAAGGCTTTCTTCATTAAATACAAACCTGAAAAAATCTTGTTAGAGTGATGTGTGGAAAACAGTCATGGAAGGCATTTCGACCACATTGCTTCAGTGAAGTGGACCAGAATTCAGTTAGTTTATCATTTAATGGCCCTTTAGGTGTTAAAAATAGAATGTACTGTCTGTAAGGCTCGGCAGTAACAGATGGGTCATCCCTGTGGTACTTTAACCTGGAACAAATGCAAAATTGTTAAAAAAAACACGTCTTATGACTAAAACTAGTACTACAACTTGGTAAAGAGAAAAATTGCACATCTTCCTTTATATGGTGATTTTTACTTGCATTAAAAGGCAGTCTACACATAACCAAAACTTAATTAAACTCTTAAGTAGTATCCTAAGTGAGTGACACCCTATGTGATAAATTAGGAGAATGAAAAACTGACTGAGAAACAGTCGCAAACAAATTAGGTGGTGTTATTTTTCATACACATATGGTCAAATAGATATCTCATATCTAAATTTTGATACATCAAAAACATGCTTAAAAGTTTTTATCCACTTTGTAAAAGTAGTTCCATATTTCTATGAAAACTGCATTATTTTGACCATATTAGTCTTTGCTTTATTTATTCACAAAAATAAGCTTTTCATTAACAAAACTTCACAACTTTCAGGTAAACTACAATAACTTACCACTTAGCAGCAGTTGGAAAATCTTTATGTGCTGTTGCAATCAATGCTCTTTCACTGCAAAAAAGTTAATTTGAAAAGCTTCTGATGTGAAACATGGTCAAAGTTGGTAAAACAAAGGTGCTAAAAATAAACATAAAACCAAGTCAACCATGTCTTGGTACTTGTGGGCAAAATGGTTTTGTATCCGCATGGGCCTGGATTTGCATGTAATTTGACATTGTTCCACAATTACTACCATCAGACCAAAATCAGATTTAGATCTGAACAACCCTAATAAAATGCTCTTGTCAAGCAAAGAAAAGTACAAAATAAATATAAAAAGCAATGAAATGCAATTCCTACAATGTATGCAGAATAATAATGTCACAGAAGCAAAAATGTGTCTGTTGCATCAAGAGGTATTTATTTTTGACAAACAGTTTCAAACTGATATAGCAATGAAATATCATCCCCATGTCACACAATAACTAGAATGTGTGACATAATTTAAGCATACAGGTTTACAATAAATACATGATTCTTAATAAGAAATACTTAATATTCTTAAAATGTTTTGATCTTGAGCCTAAGATTAAATTATTTTTAAATTTTGATGATGTTGAGATGTAGTATTCCTAAAGATCATATTCTTATCATAAGAGATGTTCAACAGACACCCCCCCCCCCCCCAGAGAGTTGCTGAGTCATACCATAGTTGAATGACTCTCAGACAGGATTAATGAGTTCCAAACAAATAGTGTGAAAATCATACTTCCTTTGTTTTCAAACAATAACTCAAATAAACATAAATCCAAGCTTTCATGAGCATGAACCTTGCATTATTCTTATAATATTCTTTAATTTCAGCAATTTCGAGCCTTAATATTCTTACAGACTATATTCATATATAAAAAGTGGGCAATAGCCTACACATGATGTTTCTTCTTGAAGTCAGAGATATACAATATGCAGGCTGTAAACATTATTACATAATCCAATGCACGGTGGCTTTAACAACATTAAAACAATTCATAACATTGTCAAAGGAAAGCATTTGGTACACCACTAGCATATTAAAAGACCATGTGAAACCTACCTAGATTCATATATACCTTATATGGAGTGAAATTCCTTAATGGGCACTTTCCAAATACAAGTTACCTGATAGTAGTGAGATTTGTATTTTTATATTATATCAGATACCACAAGTTTAACAAAATCTTTCGGGAAGATACAAAGCAAGGATCTATCTAATAGAATGGTATTTGAAATTCCTTAGCTGTAATGTCTACCATTCTCTATATTTATGGAAGGAAGAAAGAAACTAAGCCACAATTGTAAAATACATTTTCACGATTTCCAATATCAAATCAATACTTACGCCCTTTCTTTAGGGAACCCAACATCTAACAGTGACTTCATTAAACTCTTGTGCCAGTGAACATGATCTCTGCAACCTTGCCTATCTGCATTTACTCCATGTCTAGAGTCCATACTCTGAATATTGCTCATTTCCTTCTAAATGTTCAAGTTTTAAAAAGTAGGTGTAAACTTGTGAATCGGTAGGTCTATAATCCAGACTAACGCCGGCTGATCTGTGGAGACAGTATCAATGCTATATCACGACATTCTCCTTAAGATTACGTCGAGTTTCAAATATTTCAAATACAGCATGTATAAACTGATCGTAAACAAGTCAATTTGTCAACTGAGCGTTTCAATCTTTCCAATGCAACTTCTGTAATCATTTGGCGGCAAAGTTTACTCAATGAGTCAATGAAGCTGATACAACTCTAGGCCTAAAGCAGAAGTCAGTTCATTGGCTGGCTGTCAAGTCTCAACGTCAAATAACCAGCAATCACATAGATATTAACTTCAAATAATGGGAACATTCATCACATCCTTAAATTCACGTACATCGTGAATTCATAAGTAGTTTGAACGTTTTCTCCTTTTGTTTAATGTTATTCACACAACATATTTTATCACCAGGAATTCAAAAGCACAGGGCACTAAGAATTTAAAGCCGTCAAGGATTAGTGAGCACAGGGGACCAATGTTGTATCGTGCCTTGTTACACACCCAAAGCAGCAAAGAGGCCTACGCTTTTCTAGAGCGCATATAATTTTTGTCCAGACTCGATGTTCTAATGTTTTGATAATTGTAGACTCAAAGATTCTTAAAATTGTTCTTACCTAGCAGGTATGTAATAAGTTCGGCTTGGCTACTTTTGAAAATAGAGCAACGAACGCTCGTCAGAATCTATTTGCCTAGAGCTTGTAAGGGTTCGATCTGAGGCTGTACCTGTGTTATTTTTCAGCAAATTTAGCCCAGTGTCCTTATAAAGTGTGCTCTTATAAAGAGTGTAGTGCTACCCTAACCATTTCGATGTAATATGGGGAAAATTAAAAACATACCTTTCCTCCAAACCTAGCTTTAAATGCGTAAAATATTGTGATATTTCAAATAAGACACGTTTTTAATAAGAAACAGGTATATAAGAGACATGAGGTTCAAATCAGGCAAAAATTAAGAAACAATTAAGAAACACAGGCAGGCTGAGTTTCAAAAGTAAACATTAAAATCTGTTTTTGCGAGAAAATTGTTAATAGAAACTGAATAGAAAAATGCTCACAACATCCGTCTCTCAAATGTTTTTAGCTAAAACTTCAATTTCTCGTCACATATTTGCTTTATTGCTATAGGAAATTTCAAGAATTTTAAGAAACCCTTTAAGAACATTTAAGACTGGATTTGACAAAATATCAAGAAACATCCAGGCTGAAGGAGGAAAGTTTGCTTCTTATAAAAAAAGCGTGTATTCGAATGAAAATGTTAATCGACAGGTGTTATACAAGGAAAATCTTGCATAATGTGTTAAGGATAATTAACAACCAAAAACTGTGGTACATCTGATAGGAACTTTTTATAGCAAGCAGTAGAGTTTTATTTTGTTAAAACAGCTAACTTTTATCATCGACTGAGCACTCTTTTTGGCCTATTCTCGTTGAAAGAGTGTTAATGTACTTGATAAATGATAAGTGTTTTGATAAAATTTTGTTATTCAATAATTTTAAAATTATTAAAATTATTATTAGGAATTTTAAAATTATTAAAATTATTATTAGGAATTTTAAAATTATTAAGAAAAATAATAAATGACCAGTAAGGAACCGGATATTTGCATTCTTTTCTATGTTAATCATTAGCAAAAGGAACAAAATCTCAGAAGTCACAAATAGTTATTTTTCCACGTTTTTTCAGTATTTTTTGTTTTAATTTCCTACATCAATGTTAATACAATGATGCCTTTGACGAAATCGTTGGATCCAACAAATTCCAAATTTATTTTTCTGCGTAACAGAACTTTCATGTAGAAATTCATGAACTACCAGCCTTCTAGGAGCAATGTTGTAACATCCAAAAGTGAGAAGTAAGGATAACCACTGAAAACCATTGAGTGATTTTGCAATGACCTCGTTTTTAGCACATTGTGATAAGAAGGGAAACATCATTGGCAGAAGCAGGGAAAATATATACAAGAAAGCTAATATAATACAGCTGGGGTTTTTCTATTGAGTCACCTAATAACTTGCAGTTCTATAAACCCCATGATTTACATAAAGAATATAGCTATACCATTTCACTAAAAATGTCCTTCCAACTTATTAGGCAGACTTCCATATAAGCATTTGAGCCATATCGATCCTGCTCTTTATTTTCCAAAATGTTCTCTTGACATCTGCTTCTTTTTCTCGTATCGTAATATGTGACAGTCCCCATTCCCCTATCATGCCTCACGTGCCGTGAGTATGTGTGATTTACATATGCAATGAATAGCCCGTTCTAGCTAAGTCTCTTAAATCGTTTGATCCATATGGGTACATGCTCTCATGATTCGCATAGTTCATCTTGAAGTAATATTCTGGCGATTGCATATGTGGATAGTGTGTTGGCATCGTGTTATAGTGCATCATTGGTCCTGTATACATTGATTTACCATAGTCCCAAGCTCCTGTTCCGCCATTGTTTTGCATGACATTTATCATCGCCTGACCCCCAGTTGCTTTCAATAGCTTCTTGTGCTTTGATCTGCGATTTTGAAACCAAATTTTTACTTGAGTCTGAGTTAGACCAAGAGCTAATGCAAGCTCACCTCTTTCTGGTAATGAAAGGTAATGTGTCCGTTCAAAGGCACGGTTGAGTTCTCGTAATTGATAGCTGTTGAAAATAGTCCTGGGTTTTCGCTGGGATTTACCCGCTCCATCCTGAGTTGAATCAAATTCTGAAATAGAGATGAAACAGTATCAATGGATCTTTCTTCTTAAATGATAAAAAGTACTAATCATAACATAAGGGAGATTTCCTCTCTACGTGAAATAATTTTATTTAGTTCATTAGACTCTCTTTCACTTGTCAAGATTGCTGTCTTGGACAAACAATGCCCATCTCTTATCTTACAACTGTCTTTTCCAATCGTGATTGAAACCGATGATTTTTGTTTGAGAATAGGGGAGCATTCCAAAGACACTAGACAACAGTTTGGGTATAGATGTTTAATTTTATCTTAAGTTTGGATCAAATGACTAGAGCTTCATGGCTTCTTATCTCATCAAGTTTTAATTGGATTTCAAGGTAATTTCCTTGCCGTTTAGACCTTTCATTCTAAAGCCAACATAATCGAGATTTTAATGATATCTGCTGGTCGATTTGTCTTATTTTACACAGCCAAAATCACCGAGAAATACACAGGGTAGCAATGTATCAAGTCATATCACACGAAAAGTAGTGCCGATCCTACGCATTACTTTCATGTGTTATTGACATAATAGCAAAGCTTCATGTACATCACAGAGCTAGCTCATACATTGGTATACTCATTACGTCGATGAAAATTTAAAGACGATAAACTATTTAACGTAGAAAGAAACGAAATTTTAGGTGTAATGTATTACCATCATCACTGCTGATGAGTTTGAACCTTTCCAATGATGAATTGATTTTTAAGTCATTATCTTTTACCAACGGCTTGCAATCCTCTTTTTCACAACTTTTCAATGCTGGAGGAATTTGGCTTTTAATATGATTGTCCATTGCAATCTGTTGTTGCTCATAAGCTTCCATTCCTAGATGTCTAGCTAATGTTGTTTGATTTTGATAAGTGTTTACAATTGATGGTACTTTCCTGTCAATCATATGCTCATATCGTAGTCTCAGTTTGTCTGATTCTGAAAGTGTGTCCATGATACCTTCAAATATTCCTTGATTTCTAAAAAGATAAATGATTCATGACAAATAGAAGTAATGAACACAATTTCCTTTTCTATTGCAATCTGAAACTACTCTACACTCGAACAGCCGCCAGGCAACCATTGTTTAATCGAACCATACACCTAGCAAATTGTGCTTCTTACCATAGTGTCAAAAAATGGTGCCCGGAATCAAAAACCCTGACTACTGTTGGCGTACTTTTGCAATGAAATTATCACAAATTCCTTTGTTTTCTTCCGTTCTTATTCTAGCTAGTCATAACTTTGTTTATTTTTGCAATTCTTGATTTGTGCAATTTGTGGAAAATCCCCTATGAGCACAATAGGCAGTTTTCTTCAAATTGTTGGTGATTTAGAGCAAATTAGAGGTGTGTTGAGCAGATGAAACAACACTAAGCAACTACTATATCCAAGTTTAACGTGTTCGCCGCTTACATTAGCCAGTTCTCACTTAAGACTCTGTTCTTTCAAAAGTCAGGTGCTCACCAGTCGGTGCGGCTCGCGCGGATTTTACGCCTGCCTAAGGCAACAACAATGCGGAATTAATGCGTGATATAGCCTAACTGTTTCCACCTGCCGTTGATGGAGGGACCTTGTGAATAATCGTTTACCGATAGCTCTGATACTAGGAACCGAATGATTTGTCTCGTTTCTTCTTTTTTGTATAGATGATCGATTCATTGATAATCATAATTGCCGAAACGCTTACGGTCAATAACTTCTAAATTGAATTTTTTCATTCTCCTGCTACTCTCCTTTATATTTAAATATCTCAAAGCAAGAGCACCTTTGCTCTCGTTGATCTAGAAAAATTAGCTGCCTCTTATGTTTTGTTGCTCGTCCAAAACACGAAGGATGGTATCAGACTATTCAGCTTAACTCATTACGTTGTAAATCATTGATAAAAAAATTTGAAACTGTGACAGAAGGTATGAGGGGCAACAAGAGCGGGTGAATGAAATTAATGACAGTGAAATGGTGAATTATGTGTAAAAGAACATGTAATATGAAATGATAAATAGCTCGAAGTATTTTAGGAGTGTAAACATGTCTAGTATTTTGAATCCGCTACAGTTGCACAATCTTGAAAGTTATCAAAAGTAGCTCAAGGCTTGCTTGTAATGAGATCTGGTTGCGTTTGCGTCAGTAAAATAGCTATGTTCAGAAGAACATGTAGGCGGCCAATATGGTTTGTCTTTCGATTTTAAGATAAATCACAATTAAGTCAATTTTTGATTGATCATTCATTAGAATTAATCTACGGTCCATTGTACCAGGTGGAATTTAAGCCTTTGGTCAGAGATAAGACTATAACTTCTTTTGACGAGTGGAACAGCATAATAGTGCAATTTAGTGATGTAAATTTTGGCAACATAGATAATGAATGTCTTGGCAAATTACTCTGTATACTTTTCAGAGTTTTTCGCCAATGCACTTTTTTTCGGAAAGATTTTTATGCCGACACTAAAGCGAAAGTTATTTTGTCATCATTGCTAATACATTAGATGTTACAATTGAATCAAATCGCTTTGATCGCACATTCAAGGTGATTACAGCTTACAAATTCAAATGTATTGCCCATAAAGAACATTTTGATTCTATTGCAGTCACTTTGCAAGCAAAATTAGGAATATCCTTTTTTGCGAAGAAGTCGCTGATCAACAAGTAACGCTATTGGAATCTGCTTGTAAATTTCTACTCTTTGCTTGGTACTTTGCTTCTTACTTATTAGTTGGGAACTGGTCCCTTTGGCATTGTATGATTTTGATTCCATTCCGGTTCATCTTTACCCAATTTGAAGCTGCATATAGTTTTCTGATGTTTAGTTATTTTGGCTGTCTGTTCTTTTACATATTTTGATTGCTCAATTGGGCGACTCATTACCAAATTCAAAGCCGAATTCCATGCGTAGTTTGCGTGTGTAGCTGCATGGATCATTTCTGTCACTGCTGATACTATTGATTATCGAACTGATTGTGTTATTGCGAGTCAAATCGATTGTATGATCAGACTGATAGTGTGATTGGCTAATACTATTGATTATCGAACTGATTGTGTTATTGCCAGTCAAATCGATTGTATGATCAGACTGATAGTGTGATTGGCTAATACTATTGATTATCGAACTGATTGTGTTATTGCCAGTCAAATCGATTGTATGATCAGACTGATAGTGTGATTGGCTAATACTATTGATTATCGAACTGATTGTGTTATTGCAAGTCAAATCGATTGTATGATCAAACTGATAGTGTGATTGGCTAATATTATTGATTATCGAACTGATTGTGTTAGTGCGAGTCAAATCGATCGTATCAGCAGACTGATAGTGTGATTGGCTGTATGATAGCTATTGAGTGGTGTAATGTTTAGTAATCACAAGTTTTGTTGCCTCTTTGCTAGCGGAACCTAAATTGTTCTTCTTAGCATTGAGAATCCTTATTCCAGTCAGATAAAGTTGTTTGTCACTACACCATGTAGAATCCTACTATACGTTAGATCCTTCACCAAAACGTCTGCTATAGATAGCTCAGTGCAAGAAAAAGCTGTATTTCTAAGTAAACTCTAAGTAAATAAAAAGAAATTATGTGAAAATGAAGGAAGGATATTATGGTTATGAAACTGCTAAACAAACTTCTGGTTTGGTATAATCACTCTTTTTGTGTCCGTCACGATACCCTCTATTTCATATCTGGCATCGGTAATCTCAAATTAATTCCGTATCTTCTTGTCGTGTTCTATTCACAAAAATGTCATAGAATCGCCGATGAAATTCACTGTTTTCTTAAACAAAGCAGCTAAATCAGGAATTGGAATTAAAAGTATCCGAACGATTTAAATGAATAAGAAATAGATGGGCGTGCTTTATTCTTATGCGAGAACTGTTCGAGAACCATTTCGATTAACGAGATGAGTAATCATCATCAGTTGCCATCAATCGTCATCATCATTTTGGTTTCAGGGACCTCGCTGTTACAATGAACTTCCCTTGGAGATTCGTTCCTTGAACTCTTTTGTATTATTTAAGTCAAAACTGAAGGAGTTCTATGAATATAAGTGTAAATAAGATATCCTTGTTGAAACGATTTCTTGAAAATACTTTGTTATTACTTCGGTCAGTTTTACATTGTATTAGGATTACTATCATTAAGTTTTATTACATTTTATTTTAACAGGGCCCTTGTTGATAACAATACTTTAGAGTATTGATAAGGTATTTTACCCTGTATAAACATGCATATTATTATTATTATGTTCTTTTTATCACAGGAAAAGTTCCTGGTGAGTTCATCCCGAAAGCAAGCTAGAACAACTAGCCTCAGGTTTCGAGAACCTTTCTCAATGTTCTTGCAGTTCCCAACAACGCCGTTTTCTGTATCACTTCAGTCCTGATCTTGATTCCTATTTTCTCTACGTAATGCTCTGCTTCTTTCGTGACACATCCCAACGCACCAACTACAACTGGAATGACACTTACTTTTCGAAGGCGCCATAACCTTGCGATTTCTCTTTTTAGATCTTGATACTTTTCGATTTTCTCTTGTTCTTTCTGTTTTATCCTTGTATCTCCTGGCACGGCTATGTCAATGATCAAGCACTCTTTTTCTGGTTTTAGCTCGACAACAATGTCTGGTCGCCTATGCTCAATTTCATTATCTGTATTAATGTTAAAGTCCCACAGTACCTTGACGCTTTCATTTTCAGAAACACCTTCTGGCTTGTGATTGTACCATTGTTCAGCCCTGGGTAGGCCATACTTCTTGCAAATCTCCCAGTGAACTATCCGTGCTACGTTGTTGTGGCGTCGCTTATATTCCTTCTGGGCTAATTTGCTACATTCACATATGATATGGCTCACTGTTTCCCCTTTCTCACCACACATTCTACAAGTCGGTGAATCTCTTGATTTGTCGATATGATGTTTAACGTAATTTGTACGTATTGCTTGCTCTTGTGCTGCCATGAGCAGTGCTTCTGTCCCTTTCTTCAAGTCTCCATTTGTTAGCCACAACCATGATTTCTTCCTGTCAACTATCCCATCCGTATCTCTGAAAAACTGACCATGCATTACTTTTTCATGCCACTTGTCTTCTCTTTCTCTTCTTTTTTGATCCTTATACTCTGATGGTTTAATGATGTCATTGCTAATTTCGTGTTGGTTATGCACTGCTTTTAATAATTGCTCTGGGCTGTTTTTAACATACCATCTAAGGCTATTCTCCTCTGACTGAACGGTTTCTAATACACTTTGTAACCCCCTTCCACCTCTCTGTCTTGCAATATACAATCTATCGATGTCACTTTTCGGATGTAACGCTCCATTCATTGTCATAATTTTCCGTGTCTGTCTGTCTAGTTTCTCCAGTTCCTCTTTTGTCCACTTCACTATCCCGGCCCCATATCTCATCACAGCTACTGCCCAAATATTCATTGCTGAAGTGGCATTCCTGCTGTTTAAGTTTGACTTCAATATAAGTTTAATCCTTCGCTTGTATTCCTTCGTGAATCTCTCTTTCATTTCCTTCTCCTTTATCCTATCAAGTTCTACTATACCCAAGTACTTGTAACCTTCTTCCTTGACACCTTTCATCTTCTGTCCATCTGGTAGTTCAATTCCATCACAGGTGACCATCTTTCCACGCTTCATGATAATTACACCGCATTTTTCTATACCAAATCGCATGCCAATATCACAACTAAATCTATGAACTGTATTTACAAGTGATTCTATATCTCTTTCACTCTGTCCGAATAATTTTAAGTCATCCATATATAGAAGGTGATTTAATTTTGGCTGGTTTTTTCCTAAACTATATCCAGCTTTCATCTTTCTCAAAATCAGTGACATTGGTATGAGACAGATAACAAATAGTAGTGGAGAAAGGCTATCTCCTTGGAATATTCCACGTTTGACTTTGACATCCCCTAATACTTTATCTCCTGCGTTCAACTGTACCTTCCATTTCGTCATACTCTTTTCCAGGACGTTCATAATGTTATCAGCTGCCCCAACCAACTGTAGACTCTTTAGTATCCACGAATGTGGTATCATGTCATATGCCTTTTTATAATCTACGTACGCCATAGCTAAGTTAGTGTGTCTTCTTTTACAGTTCCTAAGTACCATTCTATCAATGAGTAGCTGATCTTTCGTTCCGCGTGACTCTTTACGACAGCCTTTCTGTTCTGATGGTAACATATCATTAGTATTTACATGCTTGTACAGCTGCTCGGACAGCATACCCGTTAGCAATTTCCACATTAGTGGTAGACATGAAATAGGTCTGAAGTTACTCGCAGCATTTCCCTTACTCCTGTCCTTCACACACAATACCGTTCTTCCATACGTCATCCATGCTGGAACATCCCCTTTTTCGACTAACGCATTCAACTGACAAGCAAGTCTATCGTGTAATGAAGACAAGTTTTTCAGCCAATAGCCCTGTACTCCGTCAGGTCCAGCTGCTTTCCAATTTGGTATTCTCCCCGTTTGCTTTCTTACATCCTGGACAGTGATTTTCACATCATGTTGTTTATTGACTCTACTTAATTCAGTTTCGATCCCTCGTAGCCATTCTGCATCATCGTTATGTTCCACCGTGTTTTCCCATATTTCACTCCAAAACTTTCTACTTTCGTCCACATTTGGTACTGTGTTCTCTTTAATTACTTCACCATTCAGTTCCATGAAAACTCGCTTTTGGTTTGATGAAAACACCCTGTTTATTCTAAATTGGTTTATCCGCTTTTCATATCTATCTATCTTTGCTGCTTTTGCAGTTATTCTTTGCCTAAGCTCTTCCATAACAACCTTTACCCCTTTCTTTTTCACATAATGCTTTTTGAAGATCTGTTCTAATTTCTTTACATCTTTTATTTGTCCTCTCACATAACGGTCTAATTTGCCAACAGTTTTCCTCAACTCATTAATATCCCGCTGGATCCTCCTTTTCCAAAACGGTTCTTGAGACACTTCATCCTTTCTCTGTTTCAATCCTAACCGTTGGCTCACATAGACAGCTACAGCATTTATCAGATCGTTTGTTTCTGTTACATCTACTGTCATAATATATTCTAACACCTTATTCACATTTCCAGTAATCTCCCTGAGCTTTTTCCGGTCTGCGTTTCTAAAAGAGACATTAGTGATCTTTTTCTTCTTTCTAGACAATTCACAAATAATCTTTATCATTTCCAGCTGTTCTTCCGTTAATTCCGGATCAGTCAATATATAAAATTCTGATGTTGTAAAGTCTGTTCCATCCTGCGTTGGTTCATTTTCAGCTTCCAGTTGCTCTGGTCTCTCTTGTTCGCTGATTTCGACATTCTCTGAATTAATTCCTTGTTCTGACAAATCATTGTCTTGTTGCTCACTTACTAGTATTTCTTCATTATTTCTGTTCCTAACTTGCATCCTAATTTCCTCTAGTTCAACTTTGCTAAAGTACTTATTTGTCTTAATTACCCTGACTTGATCTAAGAGCCTTTGCGCAGTCACTTCAAACAATCCTCTGTCCATCCAATTTCTTCTCATCCTCTTCATAAAACCTCTCCTCTCTGGTTCACCTTCGTAATAACATTCCATTACAACCTTATTAAACGGCCTCCAGTTTATTCTTTCTCCTCTTCGATTGGCAGTAGCTGGATAACGACCGGGCCTGCGCTGCTCATCCACAGGGCACCTGCCGAACGAAGGACCTTCACCAATACAGGTTCCAGCCCCATTCACGTTGTTATCTGAAATATTTTCTTGATTCATTTTACACTCATAAGAGGATTGTGTTTTAAAGGTGCACTACCACCAGTATTTTTATCGAGACACCATCTCTAGGAGGGTTGCCAACCAAGGCTGAAGAGTCCCCCCTACCCATGAGACAGACTAGCCCCCGCCGGACGCCAACCCGGTACTTCAAGGTCTCGGGGAAATTATTATTATTATTATTATTATTATTATTATTATTATTATTATTAGATTTGATGGACTTCTGAGTGAACATTTTAACTAAATTTATATCATTCATAATTTTTAGTTTATTGCTTTTTTTTCTTTTTTTGTTTCTAATCCAATGTGAAGCAGCCAATATTACACTGCCTAGTTTTAGTGAGGTGTATTATTGTAGATTAGTTATTAGTATCAAAATGAACAATGTTTAAAAAAAAAAAAAATTATTATTATTATTATTATTATTATTATTATTATTATTATCACGATGGACCATCTTGAATCGTCATCGATATTCTTGAATCGTCATCGATCATCATGAATCGTCACCAATTGATAAGGTTCAATAATTGCAGCATAGTAGAGCTGATACAAACTGATTAGACGGTAAGAGACGACTGCAGATTAAGAGGCAGCCGTTACAAAGCGAGATCCATGAGTTACGGGATTTAATTTGCCCATTGTCACGAAGTTCCATTGATGCATTTGTTAGAGCCATGTAGGATGAATGAAAATGCTTAGCAATTATCGGTATACATGGCAATAACACAAGGAATGTCTGTTCTTTTGACCAGTGACAGTGGGGGGTGAATTATTGTCTTTTCGACTTGATGATGCTTTTCGTAGTTTTTAAGCAGGAATGCAATCAGCCCGTCATTCATCCACCACGATCTAACGGTTTCTATTCATAGTTATTTACCTTTAGCTGCATTCCGTCATATTAAACTGGTACCATTTACAGTGTGTTAGCCGATCCTAAGCATTTTTCAGTCAATCAAGTTTCTAGTTTCGTCCTTCATCCTAATTTTTATTGTACATAGCTGAGAAGAAGCAAATATGAGTCCTGACAAACCGACAAATAACCGACTAGTTTACAAGGGGGACTTTAACGTCTAACAAGCACGTGCCATGGTGCTCTGACGTATGTTTGAGTGCGATTTTTCGGTTTTGCGACAGCAAAGGCTTCCATTTCGTAGGACACGATTTGTCCGGAAACTGCGTGTTTATGCCATATATTTGTTTAAGTTTGGGAAATATCATTTTATTGCTTTTTTAGCCTTCTTTGTGCACTTAAATACGATGGTTTGACTTCATGAAAGAAATTGCAGTATAAAGAAACAGACGGAACAATGCATCAATATCATTAGGTAGTCATTATCCTTGCTTGTTGGCCAATGCCATAGAACTAGAATCCTACAGTTTCTATGGATGATAGGGGAACAATTCAATAAAATTATTTGATTGATTGCAGGAAACCTTTTGGTTACGTTTGACTGAAAGAAGGGTTAGAAATATTGGATCGTTTAGCATTCAAGTTTTAGAGTCCTCTCTTCATATTGTTTGTCTATCAGTCAGGAAAACAGATGTCCTCTAGATAAAAAAGAACCAGCGTGGATATTAGATTGAATTGAAAAAGCAATTGTTGAACTGAAGATAAGCAATATGGAGCGATGTATGATCATTATATGGGGGAGAGAGAAAAAAGGCAGCAAATGTCACTTGCAGATGGCAAATGTTTCACCAGGATAATTTTACGTAACAGTAGTCGTGATTAAGTGATCAGTAAGTGATCATTAAGTGATGATTAAGTGATGATTAAGTGATCAGTATGTGATTAGTAACTGATGCAGAGTTTGCAATCATTTTGATGTATCTAATTTCTGCCTTCATCATCCCCGTTTCCGGCCATTCTCAGTATAGGGCGAAAATTGTTGAGCTGCATTCTAATTGAAGAATCAGTGGACGTAATTCTCATTCAGAGACGTCTACGCTGGGGAAGCAGGGGCGGTAGCTACCCCTCCTGCCCTTTTCCAAGGACTTAATTACTTTAGTGCAAAATGTTTATGATGTACCCTCAATAGGAACCTTTGCCCCCCCTGCCCTCACTGCGGGCAGGCGTCCCTGTTTTCATTTGTAGACAATTGTAATAAACCTCACTGTCCCTACTTTGAACCATAGTCTATGGTTGTACTAAGAAAGCTTTTAAGTTAAAATGTGATATTATACCATTTTTGAAGAACTCTGGCAAGAAGTCAATTCTAAAAACTATTGACTTCTGTCAAACTAGAAAGCTGCTACCGGATGTCCAACTTTTAACCCAATAGAGAATTGTTTTAATTTACCAAGAATTTTCGACTGTTTCCATTGATGGGTATCAAAAACAGTGATTTCGTTTTCCGTTCTTAAATTGGCTGTCAAGAAGGACACTCTTATTTTGCCGTGAACTTTATGAGATAGGTTGCCCAGTCCCTTTTCTCTCTCCACCTTCATCTTTCATGTGTCGCCACTGCAAGCCCGCTCATTACCGGATGAGCACAGAACAAGCATCGAGATGCCACTTTAAGAGCACATCAAATTATTGGTCTTCTTCAATTATGATACATGATCGCTCTTTGTTTGAAATGGAAATTTAGTAGTAGGATTTCTTAAGACTATTGTTGCTAAAGCCAAAGTTGGTATTTTAACTTTTTTATCTTCTTGCATTAGACTTGCCTTCAGATTCATTTTTATAAAAGGCATGCTTCGTACATCGACACAACGATTAATCAAATGTTGAAACCTTTCCTACAATAAAATGGAGTTCATTCACTGCAGGTTTTCATCTTATATTCGCGCGTTTCTATTTCGCTTAGACTTTATACGGAAACTTAAATGCTTCTGAATCACTTTTCGTATTGGGTGGATATTTCATGATATGATGACTTTAGCTTCGGATTTCGAAATGATAAGCATATTATTGTTTCTTATGGTGTTTAGTTTCGTTTTCACATACTCAATTCAAACATGGTTGGTTATTCCTATGCCTTCTTTTTCACACACCCCTCCCATTCAATCATATTTGGTAGCAGCTGTTGTGCAGCTTTGTTATCACTTGCCCCATTACATTTTTTTTGGGCACATCTATATGTATTGTACTGTTTTCGCACACCCCATTTAAGCATGTTTGGCTGCGCCTATGTCTTGTGTTCACATGCCCCATTCAAACGTATTTGGCTGCACCTATGCGTGCTGTTCTGTTCTCATACACCCATCCATATATGCTTGGTTACACTTGTGACTGCAATTCTGTTGTCATTCACCTCAGTCAAACATTTTTGAGTTTGAATAAGTGTTTATTAGTGCACACCGTTGGTCATCGAAGCCATTTTTTGATTCAAGGTGCATCCTAGTTGGTATGTTTTGCAATTTTTTTCCGCCATTAGCTATATTTTGATCCTCCCTTGAACTATTATGGTGCTAAGTTTAGCTTAGTGATTCTATGAAGTGCATAATTTATAGCGTAAAAGTCACAAAGTACTTTGAGCAAACAACGAGAGGACAATGTTCCTCACAAGATGTAATAGTTGCTCAGCCGATTGGATATATTTGTATCTTGCTAGAACTTTTCAAAAATTGCACAAGTGGTGGTAAAAGGACGTTAAGTCATCGATGAAATTAAAGAGGAAGGTCTTATTAAATGGAAAAAGCAATTCCAAAAAGCTGAAGTTATTCTTTGGTATTTTTTATTGTGCTTGATTATGGCTATCGTGAATTTAATGTTTTGATGCTGAATATACAGTTTAAAGATCAAGGCATATTTGAAGGATTGAGCCCCACAAAGCCTCCGCTTTTGATCTGCATCATATTCACGATGAAAGAGAGTTGTGCAGACAAGAACAATGTTGTGCTTTGCTATAGGAGAGTTCGCTCCATGTGCATAATAATCATAATCATGATTCCAAGACGAGATTTTTGCAATGATGATGTTCATCCCAATTTACAATGAAAAACATTCATTTTATGAACAGATGTCTCCAGCAATTTTGCTGATGGATAGATTTTTGCATAATACTATCATTTTTATTGTTTTGCTTTTGTTAGCAAATATGTTAAGCTATGCAGTACGTTCCTATGCAGATAGTTGAAAAAATTCCTACTCGTTTCCACAGCAACTCTGTCATGTCAAAATCCACTTTCTCCTTGTGCAATCGACAGGAGAGTAGGAAGGCTGTACCAAACTTTTTTCTGGATTGTTAATGCATATACACTGATATCTGTACGTAGCCACATCCATAGCTAACGTGCAGTTTTAAACCGAAGTCCATAGCTCATAGAATGCAAAATAAAAGTAGTTTGCTGAATTTTCTTAATTTTAAATTAAAGCTAATATGATATTCATGATGTATTATAAAACGAAATGGACACCGTAATATGAATTACTGCTATCTTTGGAGTGATTTTCGAGAACAAAATGTAACCATTACTTGTAATTAACTCCCAATTAAGTAGCCATCATAAAGAGATGATAGCAATGCAAATTTATCGTTTCACTTGTAATGACTTAGATCGATCACTTACTTATACACACTCACACACACACACACACAGACACAGACATGCACAATTAGATACACTCGTCTTAGTTTATCCGTTGCCTTTTATAACTAAAACGCCACGAAATTAACTCACAACACAAGATTTGGTCGATTCAATTACATTTCAATTAACTTTTCCATAACATTGATTAGAGCTGACGACCTACCGTATTAATCTGCTAGCCCTCAATCTATCAAAGCAGTTCAGCTGGAATTGGCTGATCAATCACTGTGTGTAACAAACTGTGGGTTGTCTTATGCTCTTAGCTTTCGTTCTTCAACCTCTTTCACTCAAGCGATATCTTCCTGTAAGCCAGCTCTGCTCCTTACTTTACACACCATTGGCTGCTTTCACTTAAAACTAATTTGCCAAATTTCTTTACATGGGCGGAGCTTGCGTACAAGATTTTCTTCGCTCTACACAAGGACATCGTTGGTTGCGTGAAATCCCCATTCAAGCGAAAAACACAGATAAGGACTTCATTTTTCTTATCGTTCTCATCGCTGACTTTTCAAACAGACACAAGATAAGAACCACATCGGGAAGGACTTCTAGATCTTGATATCAGATATGATGCTTTGGCAGTTTCCTCTCTAAAATTCTTAAGTGTATTTAAGTACTCGGCCAATCCCCTTCGAAGCATCACTCTTGCGTCATTATCATGCACAAGACAAATCTACACACCAATGAAAGGAGAAAGTCACTAGTATATTCCTGAATCTCTTCTTGCAATTGCTTTTCTTGGTGAATATTTTGGTCCTGAATCCTAATTTTAAAATACGTTAGGAGTAACTAACGTCAATTGCACTGTAAGCAACAAAACCAAAGACATTCAATGATAGAAAATTTACTGATTTGGTGTGAATGAGAAGTTTCCTATTTAAAGTCAATAGGAGATTTTGCATCAGTTAATACAACTGGAGACAAAATACAACACAATATGATATTTCCTTGCTGTCTCACTTACTTAAGTGAAAGTAAATGCATCGATTTCATCACTCCTCCTAAGATGGATTTATTTGCAAATGTTACGTCTTTATTTATTGCATATGTTACGTCCTTATTTATTGAAAAGTCTATTGGTACTACAGAACTTCACTATAGCACGAAAAAGCGGGAAAATGTTCCCTCTTTTTTGTGCTATAGTGAAGTTCTTTAATTATTGCAAATGTTACTCTGCACATATTACACACAGGTTCTATTACTCCCAAACTCCTGCTATTGGTCACTTCATACTTCATAAAGCTCTTTATTTGACTGCCTACTGCTGATGATACATTACCAGAAATAGACAAGCTTCTATTATTTTTAGCCTTCGCACCTTCGCACCTTCGCACCTTCGCACCTTCGCACCTTCGCACCTTCGCACCTTCGCACCTTCGCACCTTCGCACTTACATAGTATATTGCTTGAGATGCTAATGCTCAGATTCATTCCCACTTTGTATCAAGAGACGAACTTGCGAATTCTAACTCTGAAGTCAAAAGGAAATGCATCTTATTCACCTGAATAAAATGAAAAGTAAACAGATACTTTATGTCCAAAATACACGACTACGAGGGATACATTCCCTATGAACCAGAGGAGTTTAGCCTTAAATGGAGATGCAATCCACTTTAGATTTAATCAGGTTTCTAATATGAATTTTCTGAATCATTCTTACGTACTAGGATATGTTTTAAAGGGCATGCGCTATAACTGTCACGGAATTAGTCTTCATCCTCTCACTCGATTTGGGGAATGATATCTCATGAAATAT
Source organism: Mastigias papua (assembly GCA_964019165.1). Classification (NCBI taxonomy): domain Eukaryota; kingdom Metazoa; phylum Cnidaria; class Scyphozoa; order Rhizostomeae; family Mastigiidae; genus Mastigias; species Mastigias papua. Next base: position 439,205 of record OZ025268.1, read on the forward strand.
TCATTACATTTTAATAAGTTATACAAGTGTGAAATGCTTATCGTTTGCAATTTAGTATTACTAAGATTTTATGCTTGGTACAATTTTATTACTTCATTGAAATACATTCAATAATGGGGATGTTTCATATCAGAGTGTTAAGTCATAACGATTATTATTGCATGCTGTCTGAGAATGCATTTCATGGTATATAGGTATTGGTTCCTAAAAGCAACTCTTTTGTGATATAAGGCAGTATTCTATTCTCAAATAACCTATTTTTAATATGTAATACCCATGCATCTAAGTTTTTACATTTGCCTATATCAGCATACCAGGATATAAACTGAGGAGGAGCGTTTACAAAATAACAGGATATAGACTGAATTTTCATTTATAACTAATACCATGTGGAATATATAATATATCATTGTACCTAACTTAACTTGTAGTTTTAAGCTGCAATTGTACGTTTTTAAAACTTGTTAACACACGCCAAAGCCCTTGCTCATTACAGCATTTTGTCATACGGACAAAGTAATGCTATATACATAATTATGTTAGAATTTGTTTCATTATTACTATTATTGTGTGTGTGTGTGTGTGTGTGTGTGTGTGTGTGTGTGTGTGTGTGTGTGTGTGTGCGTGCGTGTGTGTGTGTGTGCGTGTGTGTGTGTGTGTGTGTGCGCGCGCGCGCGCGCGGTGGCGTACTAAAGTACTCTTGATTGGGAGTGTAGCAATCGCCGACAAGCTTGAACAGGCACCAAACTTACCGAAAAGCCAGAATCGCGATCGTTGTGACAACTTTTGACTACAACTCAAAGGACTACTCTCTTATGGTTCTGTGAAAAGTGGAGTCTCACAACCTCACATCCCATACTTCGGCACCCCCCTGATAGGGAGTTTTATTATTGAATAGTTTCAAATGATTATGCCATCTATATTTTAACCATACAAGCACTAAAGTGGAAAGCTACATATTTCGCAACTTTTTTATAAGAATATAGTCTATAAGAATATCAAGACTCGAATTCTCTTAAATTTAAGAATAATTTTTGCAGATTTGAGCTTTGTTTCAGAAAACAGAGCAATTGAGCTTCACTTATCCTGTCTAGAACTCGTTACACTATGATGGGACTCAGCAATTCTTCAAGGAGTGTTTGTTGCACACTTTTTACGTTTCTATACGAGAATTAGTGCTCAAAATCGCTAAAATTTGAGAATAATATAAGAAAATCTTAGGCTCAAAATCAAAAGAGCTTAAGAATATTAAGGCTCAGTGAAAAATTAGGCATTATTATAAAAAACGTATTTACCAATGAGATTAATATTATAGGTTAGGTTAGTCAGAAGTGGCGTCTTGCAAGGAGAGGGAGACTTGCAAAGGGCCTAGTCAAAAGTGTACCAGGGTGACTGTCTTCAAAGATCGAATTCTGATGCAGATTACGTTGTATTTAGTCCCTCCTGTCTCTCACCCAAAATGTTTTGGCTGTACTTTTTGATAGTCAATATTTTACCACATCACAACCGTACTATAACTCAACTAATTTGTCGTGGGCACCCATAGCAACCACATTTAGGTAGGAAAATATATGTCAAATTTGCTGCTTGCGTATGAAGCCTCTGAAGTAGGTGATTACGGCATCTTCGTAGTATCAGAAAGAATACATGGAGATCTTTATCTTGGAATCGGTGCAGCCAAGTGGGATAAGTGCATAGTGCCATTGTGTTTATGATTTCCTGCGTTGGTTCCACAATACAATACTGCCCCCACACGTTTAGTCTCCTGTTCTCAAGCATTAATGCCTTCCAAGTACTTGGCAGAATCATAAACTTTTTTAATTTCGGGCTCCTGTCCCTTTTCCATGGGAGCAGCTAAAATGTACACCCCTTTTCCTCTCATACAACATTTGAGTCGATAGCCAAAACCTGTAGCATTGTACACAGGTATCACTTCATTCTGTAGGACTTTTCATATTTCCTTCAGATAACATTGTTTAACTGGGGGAGGGGATGCTGTAGCTAGTTTATGGCATAAATCATAGCAAGTGTTCGAAGACTTTTGGCAAATATTGTAAAAGATTTTGTGACACATCATCGTCTAGTTTTCTATAGCTGCCTTCTCTCATCGCTGATACATGATAAGGCACCACCCATCTTTAACTAGAACAGCAAGCTCATATATTAGAGACATAATTTCCATGCCAATTGGACAGCAGGTTCGTTAAAAAGCAACTTCATTGTGTCCTCAATCAGTACACCATAACGGAGAATATTTCTTCTTTGCATGTTTGGTATCAAAATTTTCTGAATGATTGAGGAGAATACAACTTGGCTTGAGAGGAATATCAATGAAAGACTGTTATTAAAGAATGTGCTCATACCTTTCTCTCTTATGTCCGTTTTTCTTGGTGAATATGTCTATATTAAAATATCATGAAACAAATGTTCTTAATCAATTGTAGTTCTTTTGGAAATATCTATAAATCGTACTGCTTGGTCAAATAGCGAAGCAGGTCATATGGCACGGAATGGAGACTTCTTCTCACTGCTTAGATCACTTATCTTGAAACAAGGCTTACTCCATACAGAGCATTTGACTGCGTGAAATAACGTATATCAGAATCGGATCTTTGTAGTTGGGATACTATGATTATTGATCTATTCCTACCAGAAATTGTACATTTAGCTTTAACTTTTACACAATCAAAGACTTAGCTTTTCACTTTTTTCGCTGATTATTATAGATTGAGTTACTAGGTTGCTAGAATGTGTAGGCAAGTTGTTTTTTTTCTAGATACGGAAATCAAACTTTAACTCCTATTTTTATTGCTTATCTACAAGATGGGCTTCTATCGAACCGATGTGACTCAAAGAAGGGTATCCCCAGTTGAAAGTTCTTAATATTGATAATGATAATGATCATTGAATCATGATCATAGGAATCATGATCATAGGAATCATGAATATATACTTGCGATCATTGCATTGTGATTATTAGAATTACATATGTGTACATGGCTTTTCAGCTCACTTCTACTGAATCTTCTACTTTAAGTACTATGTCAGTTGCTGACTTTAGTGTCTTTGACCTTTGGCCTAGTTCAATCTTGAGCAAGACAGGGAAGCTCTCCTTACTACTTTTCCCCCTCTATAGGCCTCCCTTGACCAATCAATCTTGCCATCAAGTACTAACTTCTCTAGTCCATCTTCTCTGACAAAGTGACCATGAAATCTCTGTATCTTTAAGTTGTTTTTCAAATAATTTTAACAATTTCCGTTTGTTCCCCTCATTTTCCCTAAGGCCTTCAATCTTTACTATGTCTGTCCATGGAATTCTTATCATTCTGCACTTGCACCACATTTCCATTGATTCCAATTTCTTTTTCATACTTCATTTCTGATTCATTTTATGGCTGACATTTTTGGCGAACATTTCGTATGTAAATTTAACATTAGTAAGAGGCAACCTCTTTAACTGTAGATCAATGGACCATTTGAGTACTTCATGTGTCGCATCTCTAAAGCCATTCTCAATATGATCTGCAAACGAGTAGCAATGCTTAAGAGACAGATAATTACCTCTGCGCTGGCACTGGTATTGTAAACTCCTATGTTGGCTTTTGTAACATCATATTATCAGTTATAGGCTGCTTTTGATGCAATACTTCAGTGTTGGCATCGCAATCTTTCATCCTATTCAATTAAACTACATTTAAATTACTTGTATAGCATACCAAAGCAGATATTACTATTTGCAAAAAGCAGTTATCAGTGTCTCTGTGTCCTCGCAGTTTTCAACTAATTTGATTGAGATGCTCGTAATCTTTTGATGCTCAAATAGGCCTCAATTACAATATATAACGTGATTAAGCTTCATAAAGGATATTAGACATACTACCATACTACTGAGCTTTTCTAGGCTATATCAAAATTTCCAGACAAAGCGCATCATTAGGTGTTCAGTTGAGGCTTCGGTTATTTTTTAATTTTTGTCTTGAAATACTATACGCTGTCTCTAATCCTAATTTTGATGATGTTGCCATACCAGTTAAATTTAATAGGAAACCTTTACGATCTGGTTAAATGCCATTTGTTACGAAGCTCGGTGGTGGTAAATTGGCGACCATTAATTTCATCTATCAGCAATTGCTCATTTTCAGTTTGACTATTTTATCATATTAAACTTTTGTTAAAAGTGATATGGTCATTTCAAGTAATTTACAAATGTTTTCCCCAATTCTTCTATTAGCTACTATTCTTGTTTTCAACAATTAGTTTACATATCGCGTAGATCTAGAAAGAGGCAAGCAAAACAAATGAGAGTGGATATTCTTTGCTGATCCCATCCTCAGCATCGACTCTTCAAGGATTGTTCCTCAATGGAGTCTCACTTTCATCATTAACTCTTGTATCAACGCTATTCCTGGCCTTAGTCTACGTCTCATTAAAAATATCCTGGACTAACATCACGTCACGTCTTTGATATACCTCTATTCCTCATGCATCACCAAAGTTCTGGTTTTGGTAGCCGATTTTCTTCATTTACCACTGTTGCATAGTTGATCCTGATTTTCTCTATGATTTGGTCTTATGTAGTGCAGACGGCCCTATCTTGGTTTTCCATATTTTTAATCTGGTGGAACTCTTCTTCTTATCTCTTCCTCGAATTTCATTTATCGTATGGATGGTCTTTCAGGCGCACAACAAGGAAATTTTGAGGGCAGGAGTCTAATCAACAAAAAAGTGCACACTAAAGTCTTTCTCAAAAGACGCATCTTGAAATAATGGCTTTTAAATATAAAGGCAAAAGAAATGTGTAACACAGATTATAAGCAGGTCTGTCAAACAAAAGTGCTATAGGCAACTTCAAAATTCTCCAAGAAATAGGACGTTTTTACCTTTTTGAGGAAATGGGAAGGAGCCTAGACCCCCATAACCCACCCCATAGATTCACGCCTGTCTTTTACACTTCATATATCGGCTGTCTTGGGTATTCTGTGTATGGAATGTTTCCACCTCTCCACATGTACCTTCCCAGTCATTTGCTTTTGCTGCAGCCAATACTCTCTAGGTCTCTTTCTTTTCCTCTAGTAATTTTCTTGATAATCCAAACTTCAAGAAATATCCAATTTCTTCTTTCCAGTTGCTCCCTAAAGGTCTTCATCCCACCATTATGTTTATTTTTTTCTCGGTGCTCTCTATCCAGATGTTACTTCCAGCAGGGTTATTGTTCTGAAGGTCATTTTGTTATTTGCCAGCTAATAATTTTGCTACTTTGCTTTGATATCATTGTCCAAGTAGCCTCCTTCAGTCTCTACCATCTGACCTTTTGTTCCTCTCGCTCCTGTCTTGGCTCAAGGATATCAGGCTTCTCTTCTGTTTTCTTCCATTCCGTTTTAAAAAGCACATCATTCTCTCTTCCCTTCCTATTTGATACCCTGTACTTAAAGCTCCACCTCTGAATCTGTTCTGTTAATGTTGGACTTTATTCTGCAGCTCAACCTTTTCTTGGTTGGGTACCTCTTACCAACCTGTTTGAAGCTCAAACGAAACTCCTGTAAGTCTCTTACTGATGATGAGCTAGTATTGACTCGAAAACTTTCTCTATGTATTGTAAATGAATTTAATTGTGGCAATTTTTTAATTACTGTGTGGCTTTCCTCCCCTACTCATTTAGCCGGGCGTGGGACCAAAACCAGATCCACTGGTTTGTGCACCTAGTGAACGAGTTGGAAATGTTGTTAATAATAATAATAATATACGAATATTTATACAGGATAAAACACTTCAACGAATCATCATTGTTATCAACGTGTGTCCTGTTAAAAATAATACATCAAAATGAAACTTATAAAATTTCCTAATTACCATTTTTCAATGAAATAAAAGGTTAAAAACATTTATAGTGGTTCTTTGAGCTGATTAGAATGTTCGATTTAACTAAAATAGTCTTTGAGGCTTTTCTCATAGACAGAAGCGTCAAAGACTATTTTAGTTAATGCAACACTGTTGTGACTGTTGTTGGTTTATTTCTTAAATTTATGGATCCACTTGTTGAATTAGACTGTCATGCTCCAACGTAAAAGTCCTTAGCATTTTCCCTGCTGTACAGATCAGTCTTTGTTGTGTAAGGAAGCTCAGAAATGACTGTATTGGTAAAGGAGATAAGCTTTTTCATAAAGGGCTGGAATATTTGGAATGTACGGTCTTGAGTAAGCCAATATCATGCGTTTCATTTGCACTAGAAAATGAATTCCGTATTGGTTGTGGAAGGGTTGCCGAAGTAGGGACAGTCAATCACGAACGATCTTTTGGATGGCTCTGTTACATATGATCAAAGCACTTTAGCCAAATGCGACCTTAATACTTTTACTAAACTATCACTAATCTATGCTTGTCATAGAGCGTATCATAAATCGCCAATTCACAATCTTCGATATCTAATGTAATTTGTTAAGTCGCCCTGTCGTGCTACCGTATTGATCTCATTGCTTCAATCGATCAACCATCACATTTAACGGGCAGTATTGGCGCAAGCAATTTACTTATTTGACGTACTTATTATTTGGTGTATTTATTCAAAGCTAATTGCAGCTTTACTATATCAAAAGTGGCATAATTCAGTTGATTTTAAGCGATTACTTTTCATTATAAAGATCAGTTTAATTAATTGCATATTCTCTTTTATTCTAGGAATTTCTTTAGGAAACATCTGTTGCACAAACCAAAAATACTCAGGTGAAGTTGATCCAAGACTTGAATCTTTGACTTAATCATAACGATTAATTACTCACAAAAATTACGTCGTGAATTTTGAATTGAATCGCAAAGAGGAATTTCCTCTGATAAATATCATTAATTGTGATCGAATGCTTTCATACGCCTTTTTTGTTGGCTGTAAAAATTATTCTTATATTAAATCACACAACTTTACATGTTATTATGTACTCATTAGATATCATTAGTTGATGGAAGTTCTGAACGTCTCAGAAAACGTCAAACAAATCCCTTGTATCTTTTCAAATAAGATTTCTTATGTTTGACTCATGTTATACTGCAGCGCCAGGATAGTAAAGGTTCAAAATCACTAGTTTTTTACTACGCTGAAGGTAGAACCGATGCGATAAAACTGTAGCGGTCAAATATGGCGATATATCTAAATAGCTAACTTCATATTAGTTAATTGCTATTTTAGTTTACCCCTTAGTCAATCATTGATTGTTTTGATAGATTTAAAAGATTCTGACAAGCAGCAGGCATACGCTATTAGCAGATTGCATCTATGCTCATGGTATCTCACATGCTTTTTCCATGTTGGGGAATTCTAAAAGACTTTTAACATGTAGTGGGTCTAAGAGATCACTTTTTAAAACTACTATCCCACTTTTGCATTTCTGGATACACTCAGGTGTTTGGACACTTTCGGGGGGCAGGGGGCAAACAGAAAAATGGTAGTATCTGATGACGTCATTATGAAATGTAGAAGTCACTAAAGAATCACTTCAAGGCTGTTGGGGCCCCTCTCATGTTCGATGCAATGGGCCATCTACCACTCTGCCCCCATCTCAGCCTTTCTTGAGAGAACTGGTCACTCTAAGGGGAAACGATACCGAACACCATGCTACTGTTTATGGCTGCAAGCGAGGTAGTAAAGTGTTTTCCATTTTGCCTTTGCGTTGTTATGCACCGTTCATGTTAGTCTGTAATGTAAAGAGAGGACAATGTGGAATTCAGTTGACTACCTAACTTTATTTGTCCCTATATTCTTATGCATATGAGGGTATGCTTTTTTGGTGATATTCTCTCCATGAAATTATAACTCTGAACCCATGTAATTTCTGATTGAAATGAAAAATTGAGAACTACAATAGAACGCAAATTTGCCAGTTATTGTTGTTCTTTCAATAGTTTATCGTGAGCAACAGCTCTTGAGAAATTGTGTGACAGTATCTCCTTTGTTATATCAACTTGTGCTAGTTGTTGGAAAACGCAGCTTAATGATGAAATTCAGTACAAGAATCGCGACAAGAAATAAAGACATTTTATTGTCTTTGTAGATGTATTTTAATTTCGACAAATCATTCTAAATACGACATAACCGGTAGACCTAACTTGTGCTAGCACAGTATAATGCAGTTGACAAGTACTCTGGTTGGAATAACAAAAATATACTGAGCCACAATCTCTAGATTGATAGAATAAGCATTCAATGAAAGAAGCAAAAAGAGGTTCTTCTTCCATCAAAGTGATATTATTAGAATCAAGCACTACCTTAAATGCCTTTTGCAAAGATTTTGTTATCAGAAAATAATTAAAGTTCTTTAACAACAAATTTTCTTTAGCTCAGATTAAAATCAAAACCATTCAGTTTAGACAGATTTTTCCAATGATTTTTTTCATTGCATTGAAAATGAGGCTACTTTTCTGCCTGTCTCCATTTCGCAATGGGCCTCTGCCTCTGCTTATTGGAAAGGTAGTTCTATCTTTTGTTATTATTTCTAAGTATCAAAGCGAATAGATTCACGACAAAAAAGCAAAATGATAAGTTATTATTTGCTAGCAAGCTTCCTTGCTATCTATCCAGAGTTCCATCCCCTTTAAATTCGAACGATAACAACAAAGCAAGATCGTAATGAAAATAACTTTTCTTTGATATGCAAATACAGCGTGGGTTTGCGAAAACAATAGAGATAAGTCAATAGAAAGCCGCTAAGGGTAAAGTATCTTGAGTGTAAGACCCAAAGCGAGATATGGCATTTGAAAAGAGGACAAAGCGAGGCCCGTGCATATTGACCATGAGTATAGACATCTGTTAGTCAGAGATTTGGTCTCAACAGAAAATATCGTGATAGGATTTTGAATTCACGCCATTGTATGAAATTACTTATATAGAACCTCAGACCAATGAAATAACAGTATAGGTTTGGTAGCTTTAGTCGGATCGAAGCGGGATTAGGATTAAATTGAAGAAAGTCATTAGTAACCGTTAGGAAAAGAGGCCAGTATCATGGATTATATGGTAAAAGAAATGGTTGCTCCGCAAATGCGTTTCATGTCACAAGAGGCCTATAGTGTGGAGGAAGATACTGCTTCGCTGATTTCATTCTCAGAAACGGAGATGCAGAAATCTCTACATGAGAGTATTCCTCCTCAGAGTCCAGATGCACGAGGTATGATGACAGAAATTAAAAATGGTATGTCATCATTTCATATTATCAATCTAATTATCATATTTCTTTGATTAGCATATTTGATCGATATGAACACAATTACATTCTCAATGAATTATTAGCGTATTTTACATAAATTGCATTAAATTTTTTATTTAAGATGATTAATTGCTCTACATTCACATTTTTCAATTATGATAAAATTGATAAAGCAAACTCTATTATCATTCTCTGTTTTACTTTGATTTATATTCATGGACTCATGATACTCAACACTTTTAATTACTTCATTCCATCAAAATACATTCTTCATGAAAATAGTAATAATAAAAGTAATTATAATAGTAATAATAACGGTCATCGTATTAATATTAATGATGATGATTATTCTTATAACCATTAGCAAAACTATCACTTATATCTATATAGATAGTTTTCAAAACTTAGTTCTAATGAAAATATTTCACCGTTTTAGCAGAGATCTTAAATTTTGAGCAAGTACCCTTTGCAGAAAGCTGAAAGGTACTTGCGGCAAGGATGAAAATAAATATTTATGGTCTCTCATTGGTTTTCAATTGACACTTGTGTAGAAGAATTCTTGAATCAGCTGGCAACAAGGAGAAGTTGCATTAAAAATTTTCGATAAATAATTTAATGTTTTCAAAGAACTAAGCCTTTGAAACTCATGACAGATTTATTTGCAATATTTGTATTCCCCAATTCATTTACAATTTCTCAAATGATTAATTTTGGCCGTACAAACATATTTTAGCATGTAGCGCAAAGCATCGTTGATGCCCAAGAGATTGCTAAAGAAATCTTTTGTCCCCATTGTCCACAGAGCACTTTCATGGCAATATAATGATGATTGCAAGTCCCATTTCGTTCGTAATCAACTGTATGTCGGAACTCACAAATGCATGGAATACAATAATGGCGATTGTTTGCTTTCAAGTTATGCAAAGCCAAAACACTACAAAAATTCAATGAAAACTTGAAACCTGAATACGCCGCATCATACGAATAGTCTCTGGCTGCTCTTGCTAGCCTCAGCTCCACAATAGACCTTGCCTTGATTACGTCACACACTTGCAAGTGTGTAACGCATTTTGGTACACGTATTTAGCTCGCGATCAGCTCTCTTTATGTGTTAATGGTGTTTGTATGGATCTCTATATTTATATCAAAATTTGCAGTTGAAAGTTCAACGAAGTTTTGAAAAATCTCTGTGCTGTAGCCAAATTGCACACCCCCAATTTTGTTCAAAACTTTTGCACTGAGACTTGTGTTTCAAAATGCGAAGAAAACGACGATTCTGTCCTCTTACGGCGCAGAATCCGATGTGGCTTAACGTGTCTGGTATCAGTGAAGAAAGGAAACAGAAGACAGTGCTTGGATGAATCTCTTACTGCGTGTCAAATTATTTTACCAATACTCAGAGAGACATTTTCTTCTGTTCTTTACCATTCCTAATATTCAGGGACCTGGATAACATTACTGGATTTCTTTTAAAACAAGCTTCGATCATATCTAATCTGGCTATGCAAGAGCCTTTTCATTTTTCATTTTAAATATTGATACAGGTTACACGAATTTCTGATATATGTGGATGTTTTACAATGGATGTTTTACAAATCGTCCTATTTTAACATGCAAGCAATGTCCAGTTACTTCAAAGAAATGTGTGTGTCAACAAAAACTTTTAGTCATAAGTCTATATTGCAAAATCTCAATAATGACATCATAGATCATAGAGCATAAGCATTTACGACCGCCGCATCGTATTCTCGACGCTAGTCTAAAGTGGACCTTCATCAGTTCCATCAGCTGAAAGAGCTTTTGAAAAAACTAAGGGTGTGCTGTTCGGGTAAAGTTCAAGGATTTTCAAACCTTCGTTGCTTTTTTAGTCGTAAATTTTGAGATGAATATATAGCTTCGTACAGACACCATTGAAACACAGGCAGCTGATCACGCGTTAAATGTTAGTACCAAAATGCATTGCGTATTCGCAGATGTGTAGCGTATTCCAGGGAAAGGTTTGCTATTCGGCGACCAAATTATTGAAATTCTCTCTTACCATAGACAAGTGATTCGCAAGAAGCCTGGACATATTCCCCAAGATGAAATCTCCAATAAAAATCGTCTGAGTGTAAGAGTGCAAAACTATAAACCAGCGCTGTCTTTGTTTAACAAGAATAAAATATTCTGTCATTACTTGCAGTATGTTTTCTATCTACATATACATGAAGAAAAAGAAGCATATTCAACTATGTCTGATTTTAAGTACCCACTGTTCGCTTTTTCCTCCGACAATAATCCTATCAAATCATCAAGCCATACATACTTAGATTTATAAAGTGGAGTTCTGTACAGAATTTGTTTTTTAACCATTTAAAGATCAATTAAAGCATAACACCAGTTATCTATAGTTAATACTCAACCCAAAGAACGAATCTTTATATCAATTATGTCCTTTTTCGTAGAGTCTCATTCTCTTCATAGAGTGTCATTCTCTTCATAGAGTGTCATTATCTTCATAGTGTCATTCTCTTCATAGAGTGTCATTATCTTCATAGAGTGTCATTATCTTCTAGATCATGTGCTCTCATACTAATCAACTACTGCTATTTTTTGATACGGAACTGTTTGCAGTCCATTTAATGGAGCTGCATTCTTTCGATCACCAAACACTTCTTCTGAACAAGCTTGTTAAAACTGTCCCTCTGATAAAAAACGCTGTCACTATTGAAACAAAAACAATTTTACAATACACTTTAATAAGCTTTTTAAAAACAGTTTTATTGCGAGATGGATCTATCCCAGTGTTTACCTCCTCTTGATAAAGAGGTACAAATTTTCTTTGAAGAAAACAAGCATTAGCATCAGTACGTTGTCAAGCAAAGAGAGCTAATTGCAATTTTTGCAGCGAATTTAAAGCGATAGCTATGCAATCTGAGAGATTATCACAGTTATTACCTACGATGGCAATATTGTCAATGGGAATTTATTTCCAGAAGGACATTACACATTGTATAACTGTGCTATAAATAACCAATTATAGTTATTTGTATTATCACGTGGTTTCATCCATCTATTTACGTCTGGTTCGTTATTATCTTTTGTTATCATTTATATCAAGCCCTCGTTGTAATTTACTTGACATAGGGAGACTAGATAGTTTGATCTCTTTCAAATTATCTAATTAAAATCTTCAAAAGTTATTTTGCTTCTATTTTAGAACCTAAGACTCATTTACGGCAATCACTTCCGATGCATTGTAATTAATGAAATGAGCCTTCGCTTGTTGACAATGTGCAAAAAACTACATCGCGTTTTTATATCATTTGATGACATATAACGACCAATCAACTAGTCCTATGGCATCTTGTGGCAATGCACTTATGAAGCTATTTTTCATTTGAAAATGTCCGAAGTATTTTGAAAACAGGCAATTAATTCAATTCAATGATTTTAAGTTGTCTTATTTTGTCATCAGAATTGTTGGTAAGTTAAGTAAACAAATAACTAAGTATGTAAATGTGTAATTACTTGAGTGAGTATGTAAGCAGCTAACGAACATCGTTTGGCACTACTACCTAGGTGATGGCTATTCTTTATCTGCTGATTTGAATTTTGTATAACCAAAGTCATTTGTCAATATCACTGCGGACGTGGAAGAATATATTGTCCAAAAAATAGATTATTACTTTTGAGTGTTGGAGTGTTGTACATCAACAGAGTGCCAGAACATATTCGATATTGCCATAACTTAATAAAAAGGTGCTAAGCTTATGGTTCTGCATCTATTTATATCAGATTTTATCCTATGAATGATATAAAGTTATTACTCAGTGTTAAATTTCATAAGTGAATGGTAGGCTGTCTCATTGGAAAATCAGCGGAAAAATAATGGTCGATTTTATTTCCTCAGAGCAACAAGATGAAGATTCATATTACATAAGCCCTGAAAAAGAGAAATTGAATCATAAGTTAAAGAGAAAAGCAAGAACAGTTTACAACAGCTATCAACTTCAAGAACTTAATATGCATTTTTCAAAGAAGCAGTATCTAGCCCTTCCTGATAGAGTTGAGCTTGCTTCTAAATTAGGTCTCTCGCAAACCCAAATCAAGATATGGTTCCAGAACAAAAGATCAAAATTGAAAAAGTTCTTGAAATCGTCTGGCACTCCTGGGATTCAAACAGGTATTTATCATGAAATTCAAGCACATGATGGATATACAAGAATGGCTTATCCTAACCATTCTGTTTCACCTTACCCCACTGATGCCATACAGTTCTTTTCCTATCCTGAACGGAGATATCTGCAGGAGAACCAAAGGCAATTAAGAAATGAAAGAATTAATGGGGAAGTAGATGAAAACGTCTTTTCCTCAGATGATTTGGAATCAATTGCAAAGTCTTGTCAAAGACGATCTTCACCACTACTAGGAAGATGGAATAGGAATATGGCAAAGAGCCATCCACTTCATCACCCGGATCAAATGCTTCCATTGGGTATTGGCGGATTTCAAAATTATTCTCTTTCATTCAACAGCATATACAGCAACAATTTTAATAATAACATCTCCCCTGTGAACCTTTCTCATTCCTATCCTCAATGGTCTCCATTTCAGCCGTCAGTTTGATTTTACAGCTTGTAGTAAACCCTGTTGCAATAACAAAAGCAATCTAACATATTTATTCTTAGCTAATGTAAATAACTTTTGGTACTATGTTAAATGAAGATACTCACTTGCAGCTAGCAGGTTAAGCATTACCTAAGCGTAAAAATGCCGGAAAAACTTAGGTATTTTGCTTATATGAACCAAGTATGATATTTTTGCTTATATGACGATTTGATAACTCCTTTCAAATGATGAAGGCCTTTTTCCTTATCGTATTTAATATCCTTAAGTTTTCGATACCAAAAATTCACCCCCTTTTCATATTCCTTTCTAATAAATTTGCTAGATTATCATTGTATTCACAAAGTCATTTCGTCTGTGACGTAGGCACTGAACCAACTTTTAACGCATTTCGCATATCCCCCCCCCTTGTATTCTCTACATTGCTTTGAAAGGCTTACGTAAATGAATTGGGAACGTTATTTGAGTATGTCCGTACAGTGATCTCTTGCCGTCATTCTGTCAATTTTTGTACAATTAAAGTTATAGAAGTTTCTTTACAATCTATAATCTATCAAGCCATCTATGGATGACAGGATAAGGTTGTTATCTCCTTAGATAAGATTGCAAGCATCAAACAACTTGTAGAAAGAGTGCAATTTTGTAGGTACAAAACTATAGTTAGTTGAATGTTGTTGTAAATTGTTAATAATGTCATCTCGTTTTACATATCATAGTGGGTTCCATTGCTATCCCGTTACAAACTGTAAATCTCTTCTGTCGATTCTGGAGACTTGTAACGTACAATTTTGGTGTTTATAGTTGTGCAAAAGCGAATTGGGGTAAGCCTCAAATCTTAAAAGCCATTGAGAGGACATGTTTGTATATCTTAAGCTAATACCGTAAATCTCATAAGACCGACATTATCTACTCCCAAGCAACCAGTATTGGTTATGCCAAGATATCCATCTCAAAGTTGAATAACTCCTGCTTGTCAAGAATGTGTTTGCATCCTATTGAAGCACAGGGAAACTAAAATGTGGTTAAGATATGCTATCAATTCAAATGCATATTGTTGTTCTTGTTAGAAGCAAAGAAAACTGTCTGAAGGGAAACAGTATTTCCCCTTCCCACTTAGTCCCTTCCCACCTAATCCCTCCCCAACTAATCCCTCCCCACCTAATCCTTTTACAGATGCAAAAATGAAGGTTCTTAAACGTGAAGTCAATGAAATAGCCGCATTTAAAGAAGTCTCTTTTCGATAGGATTTTTAGAAGTGTAGAAAATTACTACAAGGTCCTTTTATTGATTCATGCAACTTCATTCTGAGTCCAATGGCCTATGTCTTCTAAGGAGTGATCTCGGTATCATTTCATTTGAATTTGGTTGTTTGGTTAAGAACCTATACAAGGTGTAAAGCAACTAAATGTAAAGAACTGTGAAGAAGTGACTCGAAGAATAATGAAGTTAGCTTAGTGTAAATTGATTTTCTTTTTATGTAAACATTTATCTTTACTTCCACGCTCTACAACTGAAAAATATTTGTAAGACCTGGCTTGTTCAGATATTTAGCACAATGTAATTAAAGTGTTGTTGTTTATGAAACTCCTTTTCCAAGAATGAAAAGTAGCAGCTTGAAGTCAATGCACAAATGATGAGTTTCTCGTATTTGATAAATCATTAATATCTAGAGTAAATGAACAGGTTACTACAATGGTGCTGATATTAAGTCCCAAGGAAACTTCCAACAAAATACATTCACCTTTCACTTTAATTGAATCCCATGCTATAATTATTAATTAATAATTAATAATTATTTGACATATTTTTACTCATAGTTTAGGGTAATTTGTTTTCAACCTAATCACATCATTTCATTTCATATTTTATAAATTTGGTTCAAATTTTAAGTTTCTCCTGCTAATACTTTACCAATTAATTATCGTCTATCATTTCTCTCAACATCAAACATGCAAATATAGTCATAATCATTCTTGGTTTTACTTCAACAATATCTTCAGGCAAGGCATACACCCTTGCCCCTATCTTTCTTGCAAGTGATATCGCATAATGTGCATTAGAAATTTTCTCTTCCTGATCATTTCCTGCTTTTACTAATGAATAATTGACAGAATTTGATCTGATACTGTCAATCAAATCCAATATAACAATACTTGTTGCTATAGTGCTGTCTTTGAAACTGGAAATTAGCGTGTGCTTTCCACATTCAAGCAGTTTCATATTCGCCCATTTGATAATTTGTGATTCGGTGATTGGTTTGTTTGATTTGTTGCACTTTTGCAGCAAAGAAAGAGTATAGAGCTTCATCATCTGCCATATAATTGCCAATGTCAGCTTGATGTTACCATCGCGTATATCAGAGCCTGCTATACCAACTGTTGACATTTTCAGTGCCATGCAAATACGGATAACATTATTGCAATTCTCTAATCGTTTCATGTTAGCTCCATTCGTTTTGAAGGGTGGTTTGTTAACTTTGCCCAGAGCTATTGGACGAACTCCCCTAGCTACCTAAGAAAGAAGGAATACCACTATGATGACAAAATAGAATAAACCTGGTATTACCACTTTAGAAGTTATGAATATATCAAAGAACAGAGTACTGAAGCAAAGTGCATTTTGATAAACAGGGAATGACTATAGGAATCCAAGACATTTTTGGTATTTTTATGTTTCATAATTAAGACATTTCTAGTCATAATTGTCCAAACCTGCTAGTATATGTTATGATAGGAAACACCACTAGAAACAATCATTTTGGAGGAAAACGTGACAGTAACACTTTAGGAATAACTGCCAATGGAGGAAAACAAGTGAGAAATGGCAGAGTTCTACTAGAACTGATTCAGTAGTGTATGCAGAACAAAGAAAAGCCTGCAACACACGATAAAGCAGTTTGGTGGTAAAAGACCCTAAAATTCAATTTCGTCATTAAAAGTAGCAAAAACTTTATGATTTATTTTAGTTTTAGCTCAACCTTCATTTTGTGATTGCAATCTGTGATAACTCAACAACATCTCAGTTTGCAGGAGCTCATCAATTTCATAATTCATCTTTATTACTACATAAGTTCCACGTATATCCTCCTCTCTAACCAAATACAGGTAGACTATCAAAACCTTTCGTACATTGCTTATTCTGCTACCAATTCCAGATCAATTGCACAATTTTATTGAACAAACTATATGCTTACAATATCGAGCACTTGAAGTAGGACCCATCCATCCTGAAGCTCGTGGTGTAAATCAAATACAAATGGTTCTACTCCCAAACTGTTTATCCAGTTTCGAAATGCTTTTTCATCTCTTGTTTCGTTTATGTTCTCTTGAACGCCTTCGCTGTCGTCATCATCCAAGTTTGGGTACATTTGGAAACAATGGCACAGAAACGCTAAATTCAGCCTCCCCTTCTCATTGACAATGTCACGTGCTTTAATAAATCTCCTGCACTTCATTTTTGTCGCTGCATTTATAATCTTAACTGCTCTCTTTTCAAGAATCTCTGTTGTGTTGCCTTCTGGTAAGTCTAAATCCAATTGAATACCCCGAGGGCAAATCTGTAATATTCATAATAAATAGCTTTGCACACAATATCTTTGCAGTAATATAGTATTGAGCAAGGCAAGGTCCATTAGAAAGAAGCACTTTACTGACAATACCATGTCATACTGACTCCGCTGATGCCGTCTCATTATCCATACATCACTATCACAATACGATGCAGTGCTGTTGAATGCCTGAGGTGGTATGATGAGAATCGCCCACAAATCCTATAGTACTATTGTGACAAATCAACATTGAGGGATACAGATGAATACGTAAAATTGAAACCATCAGCCATGATTATTAACGTATATTTTTGTGCTATACTTGTATGCTATACTTCATTAGTCCTAATTAGTACTATATTTCTCAATTTTACCTGTTTAAGCAAAGCTGCATAGATTTCAGAATCTTGAAAATCTTTCTTAAAGTTCTTTGCAGTTCTTTGACTTCCTCCTTTCTTAACATGGTAGTTCACCCATTTTAACAGCAAAGCCTCTGAAGGCATTCTTAGCAAATCCTCTCTTGTTTCCCATGGTTCCAACAAGTTTTCTAAACCAGCAAGATTCTTCACCGAAGAGGTAGTAAGTAAGCTGATCTGTTTCAATGACAAAATTTCCCTTTTCACATTCAAATATTTACACTGTCTCATAAATAATTGTTTGTTGAACAATATAGAACAGTTGAAGAAGACATGTTTAACTTTTTATTTAGCTGAAATATTCTAATATTTCTAATATTCTAACATATATAAAGCATTACTGGTGGAAAATTGTACAGAGTAACAACCATTGGTATGATGAACAAAACACGTCTACAAAATAAACACCCATAAGTAAAGATCAAAATTACCCATAATGCTGTTTGTAAGTAACCTAACGATGCCAGCACAAATAAGCAAAAGTAGAACTGTCCGAGTGCAATGACCATCTTTCTGTTTGCAAATGCATAATAAATCAAGTAGATAAAGATTTTAACATCTTTTAGCATCATGATTCGAAACTTTATTTTTCGATAGCTAGATAGGATGCAATGTTGGCTAATGAAATTTACTAGCGTTTATAGCAGTCCACCTTTCCTTATACACGTTTTTTTATAAGAACAACCTTTATAAGAAACACCAGACTGAGATTAGGCCAAAAAATAAGAACAACTTAAGAAACAAGGCAGGCTGAGATTCAAAAAACTCAAGAAATAAAACATCATTAACAAGCGAAAATAACAATCTACTACAGGACAGAACAGTATAAATTGCTAAACAGCGATTATCAAGTACGTGTTATGTTTTGACACTTCTATGCTCAGGAAATTCGAAAACGAAAATAAGAAACAGTATAAGAAAAACCTTAGGCTGAAAATATACGGAAAAATAAGAAACGGCAAGCTGAAACTGGAACCATGTGTTCTTATAAAAAAATCGTGTATGACAAAGTAGGTTTATCTTTTGCACATTTACACAACTAACTTAACTTTCCCTTTCTTTTCATCATAAATTACAATTTTGATTGCCTTGTTGCAGAATCATACTGAAAGGTGATACTATGAATTCTATGGCGGTACTAATCAGGGTTGAAATATAGTCAAAGTGTATGATCTGTTGTTCTACAATATCTTAGCATGAGGTGGCAAACTAATTGATATACCTCAAGGATAACTATTTCCAAGTGAAGAATTGTAAATGTAATAGAAATCAAAATTACCTTTTCTGCAAAATTGTTATTAAGAAATCTTATTTAGATCACTGCATTCCCTTAGTGTCAACAAGAACCTTAAACCTTTACTGATTAACCCGGAAGTGAAATCGGACTTTATCATTCTTTGAAATTATTTCGTGCATCTTCTTTGTTTAGGCATCGATGTTGTCTGAAGAAAATTTGTATTTTTCGTTTTTACTAGCTATGCAAATGTTTGGAATTTGCATTGAAGTGGAGTTAATGGATCATTGACAACAATGAAAGACTTCGAAGCTGCTACAAGTTTATAAGAAACTAACCCTGAGTAACTGCCAGAGTAGTCCAAGCACAAGATGAGGTGTTCCATTAAGTATGTCCTCTGGACCAATGTTGATGATACCACATCCAATGGAGCTTGCTGAATTTAATGCCAATGTTATGTTTTCATGAATTGTGTAAACATTTAATTTGGTTTTGTTTATTGCCCTTTCATCAATTGTACCAGGTGATGTGTAGTTCACAAGCTTACATAATATGATTCCGTCTTTGAGACTCTCAAATAGAGCTTCTGATGAATTGAGGCTAATTGGATGGTACCCTTGAAGGAAAGATGAAAGTTACGCTACTCTACGCCAACTAAAGTTGGTAATACGTATATAGATCAATACTTAAACCAAAAGACAGACTATAATCAAAGTGAATATATATTTATGAAGTACTTCCTAGATCTCCGGTGCACCTCCTTCAAAGGAAGCGTGCGAAAAGTAGCAAGCAAATAACCTGAGCTAGAGAGCACTGAGAAGGTAACGAGGCTACACCTGAAAATAAAGCATTTATTACTCAATGGGATAAAACTGTTTATATTTGAGCTGTTTATCGAGCACTGGTAGCAGCTAGGGACTCACATGCAGCGTAATACAAACGATAAATGAATGATACAGCCTAATGCCTGTTTAAATTGAGCCTTTGTTATCGAATATTTGTGACTGATTATTTAAAGGCAATGGTCTTGTAAAGGACTAGTAAAAAATGCAAGGATCATGTTGTCGATTTGCATTCATAGTTTTTAAATATATATATATATATATATATATATACATACATATCTACTGTGGTCTAGTGGTTACGACGCTTGCCCGGAATGCGAGAGACCCTGGTTCGATCCCAGGTGGTGGCAAATTTTAATTTTCTCCTGATTTCTCTGAGCATTATATCACCCTTTCTGTTTGCACCGAAAAAGGAGAAATCCTGGTCACTCGCGAGCTACTGATTGCATATATATATATATATATATATATATATATATATATATATATATATATATATATATACATATTGCCAAAATTTCTCAATATTATGAAGTCAGATAATACGACATTTTTCGGATTGGTGCTCAAACCATCATCAGGGCTGGCTCGCTAGGTGAGATCCCACTGTCTTAGAAAATCAATAATAGGAAAACAGGATTTCGTTTATATGGAGAAAATAGCCAGCCCAATGAGCGGGTTCTCACCACAGCGCTGCCTTGACCTCAGTAGCTGAAATATCTTGATATAAACACGAGTCACATTTTAACCAGTTTATCTAGCCAGCCGGCTAAGTAAGCTCACAAATAGACGGCCTAAAAACATCTCCTGCGTGTGCACGACTTATCACAGATGAAGTCACCTTTCTCACCTGCAAGTTCTGCATCTTTCTCCAACATCCCATTTACCCATTCTGCAAATGCAGTTCTATCATCATCGTCATATGAGTGCTGTGTACCCTCCGCTGAGAAAAAAGACTGCCCCCCTGTCACCTGCATTTTTCCTTTGCTTGCGAAGGGCACCAATTTTGGGTTCATTTTTGCTGTAGCTACTTCTTCAAATATTTTTTTAAAGTCTTCAAAATTGACATTGCCACTCGCTCCAAGCTTCAGCTTTTCTAATGCACTTCGTATTTGGTATGCTGGAACTTTTTCACCACAAGACAACAGGACATCCATAATATCCTGTGTGCTAATTGTTTTGTTGCCATCCTCACAATATGATACGAACTGCTCTTTTATTTCCTCGAGTCTTTCAGGGTTTATCTTAGAGCTAGGGCTCTGAGCAAGCAGGGCTGAAGCTGGGTGAAGCATCTTGCCTGTATGCTTGTATCAATGTGGCGTCTAGACGTTGGATAGGCCGTTTGATTACATATAATTTAACTATTGCATTTCAATGTGATGTCAAATTATTCAGTCTTTAGCCTTTCAGTTTCCGCGAATCTTGCGGTTTCCTACTTTTTTCCTTCCTAGATTCAGGCATGAGCTTGTTAAGTAAAAGTGTTTTCTAAAATAAGGGAAAGTTCAACAGAATGTCAATTAATGGCTTTAGAGTACAGTCTTATTCTGAACGTGATCGTTAAAGTATGAGAGATTCTTTCATTGAAACATCGTTTTGCCCGACGAATATCTTTTGTCCCTTTGACTCTAACAAACCGGGAGCTCACACTGATTGCTAACCTTTCAGAATGTTTCCTATTTCCGCCATTTCTAAAGCCTCGATCAATCAATTTTAAAAATGCTTAGCAAATATACCCAGTCACACAACATACTGACCATTTGATCATAGGTCAAGTCTTATTTTGTATTGATTCTTGCCCAGTGCGGTTTGGTCGCTATAAAATAGAGTGAAAAAGGTCAGTAGATATCACCAATGTCCTGCCGTTTTTTACTTTTAACTTTGTCCTGTTGGCGCATGCGCTTTTCAAATTTGCCATGGACTTCAGAAATAGACCATTAACTTATTAAATCAAATCAAAAGCAACTGATTCGAATTGAAAGACAGCAGGAGATACATTTAATAGAGAAAGGAAGCGATGGCGAAAATTATGTTCATCTCGATCAATCCTGTAGCATAAAACCATTCACTTTGAACTGCATTTCCTTGAAACTATCAATGATGTTCCGGAAAATGTATTGTCTAATTAACTGCTCTGCTTTTTATGGCAAGTTTAAAGAAGTTGTAATTTAGGAACATTTTACCCCCTCACTGGAAGGGCATTCCAGAGAACTACTGCACGGTGTTTTAATGGCAGAACAAGCTAAGCAAATGTCTTAGTTACTCATTTCACTATGCCATTCTATCTTTCAAGGTATTTTTAATTTGATTTCGATTCTCTTATTATCGTTATTTGTAGCTACGGTATGTATTATCTCCTTGCAATGTTTGAAAAAGACATTCTCAAGAACTTTCATCACAGGGATACAAGGCTTACTACACACGTGTCGTTGATGTTGTTGTTGGTGATGGAGCTTTGAAAATGGCGAATGTGATGAGTGGATTGGTTGCTCTTTTTATTTTTTTATTTCAGGTATAAAATATCATGTGACCTTTGAATACTATGGGGTTCATTTGCAGTATTGTTATCAAAATTTCCCTATTTTAGCAAGTGACAGAATAAACAGTATATGTGGTTTATCTCCACAACAGTAGGTATTTATGTCAGCAGTGATTGGTGCCGGATTCTTTCATACCCCATGTAATTCCATTCATAAGTCACAAATATTTTTCGACTGGTTTGTAAGACGATCAATCTGTAAATGGACTGCACATTATGGAGAGTGAGGGTTTATAACTTAATGCGTTAAAATGGAATGAAATGAAATGAGTTATGGGATCATTCTTTGAGTCCTTATTTACTTTGAGCACCAGCACTACTCACTAGATGGGAGGCAGAACGTTTTGGCTGTTCTGTAGTATTTTGGCATACTGTGTGACTCTGTTGTTGAGCCAAGAGACAAGTATTTTCGTACATTTATTTCCC
This sequence comes from Mastigias papua, assembly GCA_964019165.1. Classification (NCBI taxonomy): domain Eukaryota; kingdom Metazoa; phylum Cnidaria; class Scyphozoa; order Rhizostomeae; family Mastigiidae; genus Mastigias; species Mastigias papua. Next base: position 462,008 of record OZ025268.1, read on the forward strand.
TTTTAGACTCAAAATGATTTCAGTCTCTTCATTTACTCCTTTGTAGAATGTTTGTTTAGCATCTAAATTAATTTGTAATCTTTGATCATTACACACTTTTTATACGACTACCTAATTTTTCACGGAGCCTCAATATTCTTAGATTCTTCTGATTTTGAGGCTAATAATATTCTAAAAGTATTTTAGTAAATTATTTTAGCGATTTTGAGCATTAGTTCTTGTATAGATTACATTTGTATAATAAAAAGTGTGTAACTGACACTCCCTAAAACGTTGGTGGGTTGCATCATAGTGTAATGAATTCCAGACAGGATAAGTGAAGCTCAATTATGTTTTTTTTCTAAACAGCTCTAATGAGCAAAAATTGATGAACCCTGATGTAGCTTTTTCTTTGGATTATTTGTAAATTATTTTTATATGTCAGAGAATTTAAGGTGATTTTCTTATAGACTATATTTTTTTGAAATAAAAGCTTGTACTGTAAATACTTAATTGCCATCCTTCCAATCTGTTTAACTGCACTATGCCTCATGTTTCTTAATATTCTTGTTGACTGTTGATGATGTTCATGTTTGTTTTTCAGGTGCTATCTCTTGAAGCAAAATTGAGTTTGAAGAACATAGAAGGAATATATGATGTAAAAACTTTTAAGAAATTTTTGAAGACCCACAAAAATGTCATTGTAATCTTTTCTAAAAATGGTATGTATCACTATAGTAAATATTGAAACTATTATATATGTTATGAATGTAGATTTAATATTCTATATATTTATATAAAATGATGTGTTTTTAATAAGCAGAGTGAACAAGTGAAAACTTATATTTATCTCTAGCAATAGCAATGAAGGTCATTTCACTTCATTTAAGATATGCAGTAGTCACCAGGTAAGCAAATATCCAGCAACAGGATAGAACATCTGTGGTCAGTAAACTACTACTAGTTACTTACCTGATTATAGACATGCCAGATACTTCCTTAATTTTTCACTCAATATCTATTCTGTTTATTTAGTACACTGCAAATTTTACTGCTGCATGTTTAAGTTTGTCCAGTCTGTTTCAGTTTTACTGTAACTTTTATTTTCATCTTGCAGATAAATCTGCATTTGATACAATAAAATGGAGTGAAAGTGTTGCTAAGCAAATGAAGGGTCAAGGAGACATAATTTATATCAATTGTGGGTATGTTGTGAGAAACCCTTAGATGCCTCATTTTGAAGTTTTTCAAGCACTGTTTCATTGACAGTTATTTATCAATATTATTTAAATGATATGCATCAAATAGAGGATCTTTATTGCTAGCTGTATCTGCAATTTTGTATTGTAAATAAACATCTAACATTTTCTATTTTTCACTTTAGTGAAGACAAAGAAAGCAAAAAACTTTGCAAAAAGTACAAATCAAATCCAAACCCACTGGAATTAAAGCATTTCAAGTAAGTAGCAAATGCTATTATGCTAAGTATTTTGTGATATATCATCATTAAGTTGTGATCAATTGTTTTTCTTTTTTATATATATATCAAAGCAGACCTAAATACATACAACAAATATAACTGCTGTGCCACTCACTGCAGGAAAGGACACGAAGTCAGCGAGTTCCCACAATGATTGACACTTACAATTAATTAAGGAATTAAATCCAAAGAAACATTACAATAAAAAGAAAACAAAATGAAAAGCCTGATCGCTGTGCAGAACTGCCGCTGTTTGATAAAATGGTCGACCAACTGCCAGCCCGACATAGAGCCCCTGTACTATAGAAAATGAATTGGTCCTGCATGCTAGTTCAGATACCAAACAGCAACTGCCGGTTGGATGGCATGTTTATCAAGCAAGACCAACTACCCGATTGTACGTTTCAGGGTTAAGAAACTCCACTCCAGGTCAGACGGACAATTAATCAGACCATTCCACAAACAGCCTAATTTTACTTGAAACGTTCAGAGTTCTCGATATATTGAATGGTTGCTTCTATTATCATTCTATTATCTATCATTGAAAGGGATGGGCTTCCATACAACATTAGATGACATAGTTCCACATGATCAATTTTATAATATCTGGAAAAATTCAGATATTATTATATATGCATTGATGTGATGTATATGTTGATGTTTGATTTCATTGAACCTTTATTAGAGATGGAAACTTTCACAAGGTGTATGATAGGAAACATACTGCAAAGGTAAGTTTTTAACTCATCTTTTTGAATTGTTTTGATATTCTCTATGTCATCTGTATTTACATAGGATCATTTTTGTAACAGTCTTTTGAAAATACTCCTATCTTTACATTGTTTTCTTTTCTCTTTTAGTCCATGCTGAACTTTTTGAGAGATCCAACTGGTGATACACCATGGGAGGAAGACACAACTGCCAAGGATGTTGTTCATGTTAGATCTGATAGTGTAAGTTTAAATCAAATAATCATTTATTTGAGTATGATGGTTATTATTTTTGTTATCATTTGTTACCAGAATGATTGTTTTGATGAAAATTGTTGATTAGTCTTGATGATTGCCAATATTGATCCATTTTCAATTTATTTTTGTTTTTGTTCATGATTATTATTATCATTATTATTTAGTGATGATTATGATGATGATTATGATGATGATTGTGATGATGATTATGATGATGATTGTGATGATGATTGTGATGATGATTGTGATGATGATCGTGATGATGATTATGATGATGATTGTAATGATGATTGTGATGATGATCGTGATGATGATTATGATGATGATTGTGATGATGATTGTGATGATGATTGTGATGATGATTGTGATGATGATTGTGATGATGATTATGATGATGATTGTGATGATGATTGTGATGATGATCGTGATGATGATTATGATGATGATTGTGATGATGATTGTGATGATGATTATGATGATGATTGTGATGATGATCGTGATGATGATTGTAATGATGATTGTGATGATGATTGTGATGATGATTGTGATGATGATTGTGATGATGATTGTGATGATGATTGTGATGATGATTGTGATGATGCTGTGAGTATTCCTTTTTCATTTGGAGCAATTCTTGGTAGTTCGTCTTTTATAAGAAGACATTCCCCAACTAGTAAGAGGTCTGTTTTCTTTTAGGATTTCATAAGGCTACGAAGAAAGGAAAAGAAGGGTCTCTTGGTCATGTTCTATGCCCCATGTATGTTGAGTATTAAATTGAAATGCTTCATTATCGAATTTATGATGAAAAACCAACAAAGTGCTTTAAGAAAATATTAGAACAACAGTATTGATTTTAAGGACAATGAAACTGATGAAAAATGCTAATATTAGATGAGGAATATGTTTGTGATATGCAGAATTTCATTTTTTAATGCAGTAATTAGTGTTGGTAGTTACCATAAATGGAACTGAGAACATGCATTGTGGCCATTATATGGCATATTGAATTTATTGTGCTGTTGTTTATTCATATGTAGCTTTGTTTAGTCAGCCATTGCATGCCTTCAAATTCCCTTGATCTTTTGAGTTATACCAAAAGCATTGTCAGAATTATCAGCAATTTATTTAGCAATTTCTATTTCTTTTCTAATTCCATCATATCCATCCAGTTTCATTGTTTATTTGATTTGAATATCAATTTTCAGTAATAACACAATATGCATAAGTATGCATTCATTTTAGTAATTTTTTGGATTTTTGTCACCATAGAAGCACAATTAAGCCTCTTCAGAATTGAAGCAAGATATTATATACATAGTTAATTTAAGTGATTGTTGTTGTCAAAGGGTGTGGCCATTGCAAGAGATTAAAGCCAGAATATTCAGGTGCAGCATCAGAAGTGAAAGGAAAAGTTGTAAGTTGTGTTGCATTTTATGTCTTACTATAAAACCATCATTGAACATCATTTTCTTTCAATTATTTTGGCTTTCTTTTGTTTTTCATGCATGATTGATTATGGGATCCATTTCATTCTTGCAATTATTGAATTGATTATATGACCATGCTATGGGATCCCAGATAATTGTGAATCCCTTTTACATTCCCCTGTAAAACTTGTATATGTCTTCTTCACTTATTTCACTCAATTTAACTGAGACCCCTGATAGGATTAACACATGCTAAATGGGACCCCTGCGTATCATCCAAAAAGCAGCTTTACTCCACTTTGCTTGGACTGAGACAAAATTTTAGCTGATTTTCATGATTGCACACGCATTGAAAGTTATAATAGGTGATATTTTTGAGTTCACAAAATATCAGAAGCTGTCACTGTAATCCGTCACATTCTTGTTTTCCTTCATACTTTTGATTGTTATTGTCTTGTTGAATATGAATTCAGGAATACTTGTTGCAGATGGTGTATAACATGTAAATACGAATTTGACCACTCCGCGTAAATGAGACTAAAAGTAGAGTTCAATTGCAAGCACCAGTTATTGAAAGCTTCGCTCTGATGGGGCTGCCGCTAACTGATACTGATCTAGGATTCTCCCTGGGGATCCAAGTTACCCGGGGTATGCTGCATTTTTTAAATAAATGCAAATAGAAGTCAGACAGTCATAACTGAATGAGATCTGTTTTTTAGACTCTTGCTGGGCTGGACTGTGATAGACCTGAAAATGCGGGTGCAAGAGAAGAATTCAATATCACTGGCTACCCAACTTTAATTTATTTTGAGTAAGACAGACTATTTTGATTTTAAAATCATTTAAATGGTGCATCAACTTTCTCATTCAAAGATGAAACAATTATATATGCGAAAGAGGGGCCTTCCTTCAAGCGTATAAGTTTCTCATTTCTCACAAAATTGCGCTGCGAACTTATTTTCTAATAGGTACTAAATGAAGCATGTTTCTTTTCTCTTCTGTTTGCTTAGTTATTTTAGCTATGTAGCTACTTCATGGCGTCGTTTTTGGTCATGAACCCATTAACAGTTAGCAAAAGCTAGCACTTGTATCCCTGTGATGTATTTGATTGTCAATATTCGTCTGTTTTTGAAAAATGATCATTGATCTCTAGTCGTTCTTCATTTAGTTTTTTTGTTTCCTTGATCATAAATTCATAACAGTCATTACTGTTTTTGGTTTATTTAGAGGTGGACAAAGGAAATTTGATTACGGTGGAAAGTATTCCAAAGATGGCATTATTGAATGGCTTCAAGAGTGAGAGACTTATTTTTGAATTGGAAAATTTCTGCTGAGTCAGTTATTTTTCTTATGGTGTATTGAATCATATAGCAAATGTCTGGAATAGATTTCATTTACGTAGTCATGTTGTTTGGTTGCAAATGTCAATTCTTTGATGTAAACGATTGCTGCAATCTAACTAGTTTGGCGATTTGTAAAAAGGTTAAACTAAGGATATTATTTATCGAGCAAAATGTTGTTGTTGACAGTTCGTTACTTGTGGTTACTCATTAAGTTATAAATCCTTACTCTCCATAATGTACAGTCCACTTACAAATTAATTGTCTTACAAACTTATAATGAGTAGATATGTGGCCTAATAATATCCACCCTCGGCTTGTAGCCCGCAGCCTCCTGCTCCTCAGCCTCAGGATGCTGAAGAGGAATGGAAAGATCAGCCGAGTGATGTGGTACATTTGACTACTGGTACATTTGATGCTACGATTTCAAATGCGTCATCTGCACTTGTTATGTTCTATGCACCATGTAAGTAGCGGCGAATGCTTCTATCTTTCAAATCAATATTCCATATTTTCCTGGATCTTGTCTATTTCTTCATTCCACTGTTAGTGCCCAGGCTTCAAACATTTGTTGATCTTATGTACTACTCTTCATGTACTCAATATTAATACTGTGTGTTATAATGCTTAAGTCGTATTATAATACTGTGTGTTATAATGCTTAAGTCGTATTATAATACTGTGTGTTATAATGCTTAAGTCGTATTATAATACTGTGTGTTATAATGCTTAAGTCGTATTATAATACTGTGTGTTATAATGCTTAAGTCGTATTAATACTGTGTGTTATATCGTATTTTCTATTTCTGGAAGGGTGTGGCCATTGCAAAAAGATGAAGCCGGAGTATAATGAAGCTGCGAAACGGCTTAAAGAGGAAAAGGTAGATGTTGATGCATGAAAAATGTACAGCAATAGATAAGATAAAATGTATTTCGAACTTTGCATTCATTATAAGTTAGAATTAACAGCAAGTAGACAGGTACTTTTATATACAAAATACTATTACAAACAAGAGGTCTTATGAGAATATAAAAATGAAAGGCAGTCATTAAAATACAGTTTTGATGATTAAAATACATCAAAATTCTAGGTAGTTGTGCACTTTCTTGCTAAATGAATTGATCTTTCTCATACAAACATGGTAAGAATATGGCATTATGCTTACATCCATTGAAGTCTCGTTGTTGTTGGTTTTAATTGCTATTTTCACTAGCAAACTTGTGGTGGTGACATATTTATCGTTCTTGATCAATGTCGGATTCGAAAATATCTTTGCTTGAATATTACCCTCAGAATAACCCCCAAATAACCCCATGGATATCCGCGGAAAAGACTTGTTTTATTGGCAGCATCAATAAAACCTGGCTATCTATTGACAAGAGTTTTAGGGTAAAATACCAATGCCTATCTATTTTAATTCCATGTTTTCCTGTCATTTTTATATTTTAAGTGTTTGCTGCAAGTATAATGATCTGTGAATATCTATTCCGCTTCAGATTGATGGTATCCTCGCAGCGGTTGATTGTACTAAAGAGCAAGTACTTGCTAAACGATATGACGTCAGTGGTTTTCCAACGGGTAACGTGTACCACAGTTCCTAATTTATGAGGATGTATTTGATGTTGAATTAATTATTTCATATTGTTATGATTAACCATTCATGTAAGAAACTAAATTTGCTTTCTTTTTTCCATTTAGAAACTCTTTGACAGCCTGATAATACATATACTAAGTGTCAAACTCATTGACTCAAATCTTGTTGGCACCATGGATAAAATTTTGAGAATCACACAGCCAATTTTGTGAAAAATTTTGCAATTTGTTTGTTATGGGAATCTGTATCAGTTGTAATAAGGGATAAGGGAAATTTCATATGTCCTAAAATTTCCCTTTTCACGTGATTGGAATTGGACCACTAGCTACAACGAGTTACAATCCCTAAATTCTTATGATTTAGTCTCAACACTGTGAAATTAAGTTTTGTTGCGGGTATTAAGGCATTTTTGTAAATCTGGGCAAAAATAGGAATTTAATATGATTGTAGATTGTATGATTTTGGAAACATGCATGTGGTTTTGTCCTAAGTGTTTATGGTCCTGGAATGGATGCTGATAGCATGCACTTAGGCGAATGATGATCAAATCATGATAGAATAACGAGGTTAGCCTTATTATCGTAGGAAAACGAGGCTGGCCTCCGTAATAGTAAACAGTCTAGCCGTCTGGATCACATAGATAAAGAAGATCAACTACTCTATCATAGAAAATGGATGAAGAAAGATATGAATTATTTGCAGTATTTTTTGTTGAAATTTGAGCTCTTTTTTATAATTCATAATCAAGATTTAGTCGTAATATTTTGTTGTTTTTATTTTAGTGAAATATTTCAGGCAAGTATTTGTAATTTTTGTTTTTTCTGTGCATTGCTTACTATTGCTTACAATTCTTGTTTGATATTTTATGTATATTCAATAGAGTCCATTTTATGAAAATTGCAGTTTTTATCAAAATATGATTAGTTCTTCAAACACTTTTTTATGTATGAGTCCTTTTAGTAGGTGGATGTTCGATAATGTTTTTAACAGATAAAAAGTTATAGAGCGTCAATGGGGGCGAGGAGGGGGTATTCTCATCTACTACGTCATTTTTTTGTAAAATTCGTAGTAGTATACGTCATTTTTACATGCAGCTTACGTCACTATGGCGGAACAATCCTTACTCTCAAATGTTGTATGTGCGCATCAGAGGCTTGTGACCAAATATGACGCGATACATTGTGAGCGTGAATCAGATACTGGACGTGCATATGCACTCTTAGACAGAGAAATGAATTACTGTAGTTTTCAAAATCGTACTTAGAAGTCGTAGAAAACTCCTTTTATTATGATCTTTTGTACACGAAGCTAGTGAATTTTCACTACATTTAGTGAGGATGTAAATTCTGATGGTGTTATGACAATTAAATTTGAAGTGTGATAGAAAATTGACTGAACTTTGCCATTATTGGGAAAAAGGGGTATTGCAGTTTTAAAATTTATTGCAACGTAAATTTGAAAAATTATTTTCACAGTACTTCTGTGCTTTTGTGGTTATTTTCTTTGCTTTTAGGTTTTTATCATTTTTGAAATAAATTCATTTTAGTGAAGGAGAGTTCAAGTTCAAAATGAATGAAAGAACGGCGGATAGTATAGTTGATTTCATGAAAGAGTGAGTTTCTTCAATGATTTTTTCGAAAAATATTTGCTTGTTAAGAATGATGGGAGTTGTATTGCCCATTTACAATTTGTTAAATTGCTATCAGAGTTTTCAACAATTCAATTCACTTGTTATTCTTTAATTTTTATTTTTGGTTTATGATTGCTATGTCCGTATCGATTTTTTATACCATTTCACAATTTTGTATTTTCTTTTCACAGTCCAAAGGAGCCACCCCCACCTCCACCCCCTGATCAGCCATGGAGCGAAACGTCAGAAGAGATTCTTCACTTAAATGATGCCAACTTTAAAGATTCATTGAAAAAACGGAAACATGTCCTTGTTATGTTTTATGCTCCTTGTAAGTGTAAACAGATACACACTATTTCATTATTTTTTGATAATATTTCAATAATGGAGTTTTTGAATGTTCACTATGAATATTTTGATAATCGAAATTCGAGATTCAATTATCTCTTTTGTTTTATCTAGGGTGTGGACATTGCAAGAAGGCAAAACCAGAATATGAAACTGCTGCTAAGGAATTTTTCGATGACAGAAAGGTAGTTCTGTCTATTTTTAGTATTACTGCAAGCTACGAATTTTTCATGATTTTGAATTTCTTTTTAACTTAGTTTGTCATATGGGGGAGGGGAACTGGGTGCATGTACCATAGCGTTGAAATACTTAAGTCACATGAATGAGTAGAAAACCACATCAACATGAGGATTGTCTCGGCATGGATCACTCTAAAAAAGTAAATATTAGAACTGTACACAATGCTACATTCTAAGTGTTTCAGTGTATTATCATTTTCAATGTAAGCCTTTTTCTTTTCAGGTGACTTTTGCGGCAGTTGACTGTACCGAAAATCAAGCAACATGCGGAATTTTCGATGTATCAGGGTAATTATCATCACATTTAGTCATCAATTTTTACATTGATTCTTGTATACCCTTAGAAATACGTCACTGATGCATCACTCTTCTCGAATCGATGACGTTATATTTCGTATACGCACACACAAACACACACACGCACATATCATAAAGCATATTTTTGAATTTCTTTCCCAATATATCATTTCAGTTGCAGTTTGAGATCTATAGTTCGCATCTGCTTTGTAAATAGTTTCATCGTTTCAATTTTTTTAGGTATCCAACTTTTAAGTACATGAGCTATGGAAAGAAAACTTTTGCCTACAAAGGTGGTAGAGAAGTGAGTAATCTTCAAATATTGTAATAGCCCTGATCTTGTGTTGAATAACTTGCGTTGCTGTTTAATCCTGGAGCCTTTACCTTTATTTCATTACATATTTTCCCTTTGCTATTTGTAAGGCTTCCACCGAAGTGATTCCTTATCTTTCCTCGTAGACCTTTACAAAATATTTTCAGATTTTCTACTTTTCATTCTGATTTCTTTTGCTGTATGCCATTTGGCTTTTTTTCTACTTCGCTGCACTTTGCTTTTCAGGCCCAAGACTTTATCAACTTCATGAAAGATCCAAAAGAAGGTCCTCCTCCGCCTCCTGAAGACCCCGCATGGTCAGATTCGCCCAGCAAAGTTCATCATTTATCAGACAATAATTTTGATTCGTTCTTGAAAGAACATACATCTGTTTTAGTCATGTTTTATGCTCCATGTAAGTGTTCTCTTTTAAATTTCTTTTAATTTCCTGTTATTCATAATCTATTGTACGCATTACCTCTGTTCCTACAAGCAGATAAATCGTAAATTGCCTCCGTCCCATGATTGGCTAGCAGAACAGTGCATATTGTTTTGTTATTGTATTAAGAGCCTCGTTTTGGTGAAGGTTTTCTTTTTGCTTCTTGTTTTTCTCTTGATACGTTATTGATAGTTGGATTAAGGCTCGAGCTTAATTGTTATCTATTAAGCTAATTAGTACCAACTAACTCTTAGGATTAAGATTGGAGTTAGAGTTTGGATTAGGGTTGGGGTTAGGGTTATTTTTCGAATGATATTGTTCGATCGCGCCAGTTTTTCTCGTTTTGGAGATGGAACTTGTTGTCAATTTAGCAAATCCCACGTGGGAGGCATGTTGCATTTACAATAATCTTTTCGTGCCTTCTTTCCAGTGCCTTCTTTCCAGTGCCTTCTTTCCAGTGCCTTCTTTCCAGTGCCTTCTTCTTTCCAGTGCCTTCTTCTTTCCAGTGCCTTCTTCTTTCCAGTGCCTTCTTTCCAGTGCCTTCTTTCCAGTGCCTTCTTTCCAGTGCCTTCTTCCAGTGCCTTCTTTCCAGTGCCTTCTTTCCAGTGCCTTCTTTCCAGTGCCTTCTTTCCAGTGCCTTCTTTCCAGTGCCTTCTTTCCAGTGCCTTCTTTCCAGTGCCTTCTTTCCAGTGCCTTCTTTCCAGTGCCTTCTTTCCAGTGCCTTCTTTCCAGTGCCTTCTTCCAGTGCCTTCTTTCCAGTGCCTTCTTTCCAGTGCCTTCTTCCAGTGCCTTCTTCCAGTGCCTTCTTCCAGTGCCTTCTTTCCAGTGCCTTCTTTCCAGTGCCTTCTTCTTTCCAGTGCCTTCTTTCCAGTGCCTTCGTCTTTCCAGTGCCTTCGTCTTTCCAGTGCCTTCTTTCCAGTGCCTTCTTTCCAGTGCCTTCTTTCCAGTGCCTTCTTTCCAGTGCCTTCTTCTTTCCAGTGCCTTCTTTCCAGTGCCTTCTTCCAGTGCCTTCTTTCCAGTGCCTTCTTTCCAGTGCCTTCTTTCCAGTGCCTTCTTTCCAGTGCCTTCTTTCCAGTGCCTTCTTTCCAGTGCCTTCTTTCCAGTGCCTTTTTTCCAGTGTCTTCTTCCAGTGCCTTCTTCTTTCCAGTGCCTTCTTTCCAGTGCCTTCTTTCCAGTGCCTTCTTCTTTCCAGTGCCTTCTTCCAGTGCCTTCTTTCCAGTGCCTTCTTTCCAGTGCCTTCTTCCAGTGCCTTCTTTCCAGTGCCTTCTTTCCAGTGCCTTCTTTCCAGTGCCTTCTTTCCAGTGCCTTCTTTCCAGTGCCTTCTTTCCAGTGCCTTCTTTCCAGTGCCTTCTTTCCAGTGCCTTCTTTCCAGTGCCTTCTTTCCAGTGCCTTCTTTCCAGTGCCTTCTTTCCAGTGCCTTCTTCCAGTGCCTTCTTTCCAGTGCCTTCTTTCCAGTGCCTTCTTCTTTCCAGTGCCTTCTTTCCAGTGCCTTCTTCCAGTGCCTTCTTCCAGTGCCTTCTTTCCAGTGCCTTCTTTCTAGTGCCTTCTTCTTTCCAGTGCCTTCTTTCCAGTGCCTTCTTCTTTCCAGTGCCTTCTTTCCAGTGCCTTCTTCTTTCCAGTGCCTTCTTTCCAGTGCCTTCTTTCCAGTGCCTTCTTCTTTCCAGTGCCTTCTTTCCAGTGCCTTCTTTCCAGTGCCTTCTTTCCAGTGCCTTCTTTCCAGTGCCTTCTTCCAGTGCCTTCTTTCCAGTGCCTTCTTCTTTCCAGTGCCTTCTTTCCAGTGCCTTCTTCTTTCCAGTGCCTTCTTTCCAGTGCCTTCTTCTTTCCAGTGCCTTCTTTCCAGTGCCTTCTTCTTTCCAGTGCCTTCTTTCCAGTGCCTTCTTCTTTCCAGTGCCTTCTTTCCAGTGCCTTCTTCTTTCCAGTGCCTTCTTCCAGTGCCTTCTTCCAGTGCCTTCTTCCAGTGCCTTCTTTCCAGTGCCTTCTTTCCAGTGCCTTCTTCTTTCCAGTGCCTTCTTTCCAGTGCCTTCGTCTTTCCAGTGCCTTCGTCTTTCCAGTGCCTTCTTTCCAGTGCCTTCTTTCCAGTGCCTTCTTTCCAGTGCCTTCTTTCCAGTGCCTTCTTCTTTCCAGTGCCTTCTTTCCAGTGCCTTCTTCCAGTGCCTTCTTTCCAGTGCCTTCTTTCCAGTGCCTTCTTTCCAGTGCCTTCTTTCCAGTGCCTTCTTTCCAGTGCCTTCTTTCCAGTGCCTTCTTTCCAGTGCCTTTTTTCCAGTGTCTTCTTCCAGTGCCTTCTTTCCAGTGCCTTCTTTCCAGTGCCTTCTTTCCAGTGCCTTCTTCTTTCCAGTGCCTTCTTTCCAGTGCCTTCTTTCCAGTTCCTTCTTTCTTTTAAGATATTTTTTCTTACATTTCCTTGTTCTTTCATGCATGCATTTGTTATTTTTGCAAGAAAGTATTATGAACAATGTATTTTGTTTGATTAAAGCATAGTAGAACCTTGTTTCCAAGTACCTTTGTGAAGGAGAGCCTGGTTTTGAAATGGTGTTATGAAGGAAAGCCTTGTTTTAGAATTTAAAAATAAACTGAATAATATGGTAATGCCCATAAAATTTCTTTCAAATTTGCTTCAATGCATTTTCATCGTATATTTATGTTGGATAGAACCTCTTACCTAATAGTCCTGCTGCTATTACTAATGGTCCTGTTTATTAGGGACTATTAGAGTAATGATGTTGTGAACTTTACAAGAGTTCAGTGTTTCCTTAACCCCTAACATTTGCAAATGTTTAAAAATATTTTGGATCGTATGTGTTATCTGTTTAATATAAGTTTGTCTTACTTTTGAAACAAGTCCCTTTTCTTAAGGTTATATTCAGTAAGTGTATATATTAGTACTTATTAATTATTTCATCAAACAGGGTGTGGACATTGTAAAGCAATGAAACCTGCTTATGAAGAAGCTGCAGATGAGCTTCACAACAAAGGGGTCTGTGCTATATATATATATATATATATATATATATATATATATATATATATATATATATATATATATATATATATATATATATATGTTTTAAGAACTTTGCAGCGACTAGTTGATGACAGAAGTGAATGCTAACAATTATTTTTTTTTTAATTTTCCCGATCGTCTTTTCTGTCTTTGCTTTACTTGTTTGACTTTTATAGATAACAATTCACTTGATCAGCTTTTAAATTTTCAGTTATAGTTGTTGCCTTTCTTCGTTATATATCATGATGTTTTAATTTATATTTATTATTTTGATTCATTCATGTGATTTTCAGATTGTAATTTCTTTTTCATTCATTTTCGATTTTTAGGCATCAGGTGTATTTGCTGCTGTAGATTGTACAAAGAATGCTTTTTTGCGAGAGAGATTTGAAGTCACAGGATTTCCCACATGTGAGTCTTCATCTTATCTTCATCATCAACTGTTTTGTTATGCTATATTGTTTTATATTATATTATATTATATTATATTATATTATATTATATTATATTATATTATATTATATTATATTATTTTGTATTATATTATATTACGTTGTATTATATTATATTATGTTGTATTATATTATATTATATATTATATATTATATTATATATAGTATATTATATATTATATATTATATATTATATTATATATTATATATTATTATATATTATATTATATTATATTATATTATATTATATTATATTATATTATATTATATTATATTATATTATATTATATTATATTATATTATATTATATTATATTATATATTTCATTGAGAGCTATCGTCAAGTATGAAATTATATTAAACAATGATTATCATTTTGGACGATAATTTATTTTGTTCATTTTAGAGGCAGATTATCATTCTCATTTTAGACAAGAAAACATCTCTACTCTCTTCTTTTAATGACAGTAGTAATGAATTTCATTTGGTGTTCTCTCTCTTCTCTCTCTTTATTCTCTCTCTTCACTATAGCGAAAAAAGCGGGAACATTCTTTTAGCATACTGAAAGCCTTTTTTCTTCTTTTCCTTTCGTCCGACACTCGTCAGAGTATGAAACGTCGGGTACCGACCGAAAGATGAACCGAAATATACGCATACCCAGATGCGGGTACACATGATATAATGAATTATGCGTCTATATGGCCCTATGATTGGCCAATTACTCTCCGGTCCGGAATAGACGTCCCCCCGACTATTTATTTTTTCAAAAAATGCACACCAGGACATTCTTATTTCAACCCCCCCTTGCTTATTAATTTTGAGCCAAGAGGAAATTTTCCCAACCAGACCCAGAACTGTCCGGCGAAAGTAACTCGTTGTGAGTGTTTGCTGCGCTGACAAAATGCTACCGTGAAATGCGTAGTTGCTGCAAGAAGCACTGAAAACGCAGCCGACAGTTGTGCCAATGATGATAGCATTATGAACGACGATGATAGATACATTTTTAGCATGCTAGAAATATGTAATAAACGTAATAATTTTTTTTCAAAAAGCTAAAGTTTTTATCCAATGCATATGTTAGTCTTCTCTCCACATCCATTTATAACAGCCCACCCCATAGACATTCACCTTGGAGCTTTTTCCACCCCCCCCCCCGCTTATTGCAACCCCCTGCTTATTTACTTTGAGACTTTTCTTTTCCAACCCCCCCCCCCCGCTTATTGGCACCCCCTTCTATTCCGGACTGGAGAGTAGTTCCTATTCACCATTGTTTACTTGAAGGGTCCAAGTGATATAATGAACTCTTTTTACGGTCTTGCTTGCCCAATGATCCGAAAATTATCGTCTGTATATGTTTTGGCGCATTCTGGAGTTGTAATAAGATGTTGACCGAGCTTCACATCGGCACGAAAATTCATAGACTACACAACTTTTTTGAGTGGTAGGAACGCTATCTTTTTTAGCAGATGGTAGCATGACCCTAGTATTATAAACCGCACGGGGCTTCACAGCATAGAAGCAAGATGTAATGGCTTTATTAATTTGGTTTTCAAATTTTGATGAGACATTTCCAATCCAGGGCAATTTTAGGTAAAAAGAAATGTTCCCGCTTTTTCGTGCTATAGTGAAGTTCTGTAGTACCAACAGACTTTTCACGTATTCTGTCTCTATTCTGTCTCTATTCTGTCTCTATTCTGTCTCTATTCTGTCTCTATTCTGTCTCTATTCTGTCTCTATTCTCTCTCTATTCTGTCTCTATTCTCTCTCTATTCTTTCTCTATTGTTTCTTTATTTTTTTACTATTCTTTCTCTATTCTTTCTCTACATTTTCTCATTATTTCTCTTTTTTTCAGTGTTTCTACGTTTTCATTCTTTCTTTTTTCCTTCATTTTTTATACCCTGTTCTATCCTTTGTAGTCGATGTCTTCACCGATGACTTTTGTACTGATCCTCTTCTCCCTTGTCTTTCTTCCTTTTGTCTGACCCATGTTTAGATATATGAAAGGTCATCGGTTCTTTTACTGTTGCGCTAAGAATTCACACTTCTTCTTCAATCTTGATTTGTTGATAACGCCTGTGAGAATAAGTTCGTTTGGTTCCAGTTTTGAAATCCTTTCCTATTTTTCAAATGAATTTGATAGTCTTGATTTTCTTTTTGGTATTTTAATTACATTGTATATTATTTCCTTCGTAGTGAAATACTTCAGGTTAGTAACTCCTTTTATTTCTATCACTTGTTTCCCTTATTGTTTATTTGAATATCTTAGTAAGCATTGTATTTTGAACCGCAGTAAGTCCTCGAGGAGTTACTGTGGTTCTGCATTTTATATACCCCAGTTAAATACCTATTGTACTAAACCTTGGGAATACGCCTTTGCAACGAGTCACTGTTGATTTTCTCATTGATATACATGATAGGATGTTTTGAACAGCCTTTTTTTCCTTACTTTAAGCTGAAAGGGTGTTCTGTTGTTTCCTTTTGCAAATAAAGTTCTAATTTGAAAGTAGATGGATTCTTTAAGGAAGTTTTGATATAGCTTGCCAACATATTCATATTCATTCTTGTCTTTCAAACCACAAGTCATTTTAAGATTTTAATGATGTCATTGAAATGACCAACATAGATATTATTGTTGATTGCGAATTTCGCGTGCAAACTGGCTCACGGTTTAAACATGGGTTGTTATGTTTTAGTACTTTATTGTATAGGTCTGTCATATGTCGGCCCTTATAAAATTATAGATTAAATTTCATAGGATTGTTTATTATTCAATGTCGAGAGCAATATGTTCCATTTAGAAACCTTTCGCCAAATTGCGAAGCCGAGTAAAATTAAAGCAACTTGAAATTTAACAGAAATATTTAGCGAGATTTTCGTTCTTAGATTTTGAACAAACAATCTGAAATCTGAAATGTGATTTATCTGTCTAATTGTGTAATTTCTGGTGCATTGCTTACTTTATTAGCAAGTCTTTGATGTATTATTTTTATCGCTTTATTTTCTTCTTTGTCCTATAGTACAGTTTCCTCAGTTAATGATCACAGCATGTTAGCATTTGTTTTTATTTTGAAGCCTTTTATCTCTTAGGGTTGATGTCTTTCTTTTGCAGTGATGGTGAAGTGAAAATGAAATATGAGAGCGGACGAACAAAAGACAAACTTGTTAGCTTTATGTTAAAGTAAGTTAAATTACTTTCTCGTCGATATGTCCTTCTATATTTCATATTTGTTTGTATATTCATGTATTTTTATTTTATCATTATTGTAGTTCTTGTTATCCTAACTGTAAAGTTAGAAGTAATTCATGGCAACATTTATAGGGCATTTATTCGGATAAGCTCGTTCTTTTTTCTTAATGTCGAATTGAAATATTTGGTGTGCACCTTTTGGGACCTTTAACATTTGTTTTGGATTTGAAAAGTGAGACTTAGTACCTCTGAATCTAAATGGTATCTATTTCTACCTAGGAATAATAACAGTTTTAATTCGAAAATCTACTAGTCGTAATGGCATTTTATGGTGTACAACTAGCAAAGTATATATATAGTAAATATTATATATATATATATATATATATATATATATATATATATATATATATATATATATATATATATATATATATATATATATATATATATATATATATATATATATATAAACGTCAAGAAGCTACAACCAACCAAGTAATTTATAAGTATAGATACAATTCAAGAAATAAAATTACTCCATTTCAAATGAAATAGAGTAATTTTATTTCTTGAATTCTATACATATACATATACATATATATATAGCATATATATACAGCAAAGCATATATAGCATACAACATTACAAAGCCATTGCTGTACATGCAGGGTCTATTGAAGAGTTTAAATTGGATACGTCAAGTTTTGATTGCTGATATTTTCACACCACAACTCGGCTTCATTCTGTGTGTTACATTTTATTACTTCACTAAATCATCTCTTTTTCAATGTGTTTGCTTTGGCATTTATAGCCCCCAGGCTGCCGTTCCACCACCTGCTAAAGATTGGAGTAAAGAAAGTGACGATGTCGTTTTCCTTACCTCAGCAAATTTCGATGATTTTGCCAAAGAAAAATCAGATATGTTGGTCATGTTTTATGCCCCATGTAAGTTTTTTGAGTTCTTTTAGCGATTGGTACCTTTTTTAAGAACTTTCCCTAGACATAATCAACATATGTACTTTTAATGGCCAAATATATTTTTTTCGCAATATGAAGTGTGTGACCTCGTACAACTTAGTAGAAACAATAAAACCGCATTAGTAACAGTGCTGGACAATTATTCATCCAAATACCACTATAGGAGTCTTCTTCAGCCTAAAGATTCCATTTCAAATATTTTCTGATTTTTTTTAATCTAGGGTGCGGTTACTGCAATAAGATGAAACCTGTTTATTTTGAGGCTGCAAAAGTTTTGAAGAAAACCATGGTAAATATGAGCTAGAAGTATCCCTCCTGTTTTAGTCCATCCAATTTGTTTAAGTTTGTCATTGTTAGTCATAACTTATCATTAATATTTTACTATTATATAACTTATTATTATTATGTTAGTTTGTAAACTTTCAATTTTTGTGTTTTCATTTTGTTGTTTTTGAGGGTTCCTTAACGTTTCTTTTGTTTCAGCCACAAGCTGCTTTAGCAGCAGTTGATTGCACAGTACACACAGAACTCTCTGATAAATTTCGTATTAAAGGATACCCTACTTGTAAGTCTTCTTAAACTCAAATTCTTCTCGTTCGTTCATTTCTTAGAGCCTCTAAACATAGTTATTCGTCCGTAGAGATTGCAACAATAGGTCTTGTCTTGCATTCCTTGTACTTTCATTCCAGATTAGTTTCTTTTTATACACATTGCTGATACATGCGATCACATTGCATGCACGTGACTGATAATTAATGCAATTCGTTTATCTTTACTTTCATTTATCAGTATTTATTTCTATTACTATTTGCATTTGGTATTTTTTATGTTATTTGGTTACTTCGCATAATTAATCCGATCTTTAGCTGATATATTCCTGTTTTGCGCAGTTTTTGTTAAAATGAGTTTTAAATTTCAAGTCATGGAAATGAAATGTTAATATGAATTTTCTTTTTTTCAGTAAAATTTTTCAAGTAAGTACTAGTTTAATCTTTATTACATAATTTAGGCTTTATTGAGAGCAGAAAATTGAAGAAGTCTAAAACGAAGAATTGTTACTATTTTTGTGTAACTATATTAACTAAAATTGGATTTGATTTACTTGAAAATTACCCCCAGTTAAATGGAATATGGCTTCATGCATTATTGTAGTTGCATAAATTTGAAAACTGCTGTATAACTTTGAATATCATTGTATGCAAGGAAATATAGGACCAGTTGATTGTACTTATGGAAATCAATTTAGTGCCAATATTATACAAAAGATGAGAGCAATTGTTTTGAAAATTGTCGATTCAGGCAATTAGTGTGATTATACATGAGGTGACCAGAAGCTCCATTTCGAAGAAAGCATAGATTGTTTGAGATTTTTTTACTTATTTAGATATGGAAAGCATGTGGCTGACTATGAAGGCGGAAGAGGAATCGACGATGTTTTGGATTTCATGAGCCGGTATGTATAAGTTCATTGTTGCTTGTTAATGGCTTTCAACTATTTGCACCTTAACTGTTTGCTTTTGTGTTGTGATGGAAAGTCATTCTTTATTGTCCTTTTTTCAGTGTCCTTTTTTATTCGTCATTTTGGCATTATCATTGCCATTATCATCACCATGCTCTGCCAGTTTTCAAAACCAGATCAAGTTTATTCTTTCTCCCCTTTTCTGTTGAATGTTTCATTCCATTCTATGACGTTTTTATCCCAGGGAAAATAAAGAAAGTGATAGAGCTTCTGTTCTTGACAAATACAAATGGAAAGATCTTTCAAGTTCAGTTGTCCATCTTAATGCTAATGATATTGATGCTACCTTGGTAAAAGAAGACCATTCTTTGGTTATGTTTCACACATCAGGTTTGTTTGTGCAGAGTGTGTGTTTATATGGTGTTTATAAGTAACCCCATCTATCCCGTCATACACTAGGCCTGCCCCAGTTAAAACTTAGGATCTATGATGCTATCTAGGAAACAATTGGATTTTGAAGAAAGTTTCTTTCTGAGTTTGCCCATGTATAGCGTGCAGATAAAAATAAAACTAGATTTTATGGTCTTAAATGAAGTAGAAGCTCCTCAGACCCCTGTTCTTGGTTCGCTGTTTCTTCATATCCTAAATCTTTACATAACTGCGGTTGTAATTCGCATATGACTTGTACCTTGGTATCATGCTGTATCCAGTCTTTTTTGTACATCGATAGCAGTATTCGCTTTTGTCAATTTCTAGATACCGCCAATTTTGTTTCTCTTTTTTCATATTTTTCTGGTTGCTTATGCAACTGTCCATTTTATAAACTGCTTATTTCCTCAAGTTTCCCTAAAATTTGATTCTAAAAGGAGTGGTAATCGTAGGTCATTGACTCCGTTTTTTCGTCCAGTTTGCAAGTTATGCAAATCAGTACGAACTGATTACATGAGAGCGGCATCTCGAATTGCTGGAAGGAAATTCTTATTAGCTGCTGTGGACTGCGAAGATAACTCAGGTACATTTTATTCTGGAAATATTAAGAGAATTTATATTTATTTATATATATATATATATATATATATATATATATATATATATATATATATATATATATATCACCAATCTATCTGTCTTGATCCAAACGCAGAAAAAATACATAGAAAAATAGAAACCACTTTGTATCTTGTACCGGTTTCATCCGTTTAATACGGAATCCTCAGCGAACCGTTCGCTGAGGATTCCGTATTAAACGGATGAAACCGGTACAAGATACAAAGTGGTTTCTATTTTTCTATATATATATATATATATATATATATATATATATATATATATATATATATATATATATATATATATATATATATATATATATATATATATTATATATATATATATATTTTTTGTTTTGGAATATTTACACGATGTGACTAACAGATATGAATATTTCCCTTCGCCTTTATGAAAATAATTAAGATGATTTTTCCATTTCGAAGGGAATCATCTCATCAATTATATTGTTCTTTCTGTTTTTATAGGAATTGCTTAAATGCACCTATTTTTGAAGTCCGAATTCAAATTAGTCAGTTTACTTCGCAACCCATTTTCAAACTTTCATTCTTTTATAGAGTATTGCAAGGAAAACAAAATTGCAAATTTCCCATTGGTGAGATATTACTTTAAAGGGCAACATATCGAAGATATTCCAATTGATGACTCATCAACTCCAGAGGTTTTTTTAAATTTCTTACAGCAAAAATCACAAAGGGATGAATTATAGAACATGAAACATATGATTAAAACCAATTTGTACTTTTAATATAGCTTTTGAAATTCCTTACTTTGGATATTTGATCAATTTCATGTTTTGTGATATCCTACAAAGCTCACGATAAATATTCATCTTTGTTTTGGTTTTCTAAATATTTCTTGATTTTTATCGTAAGATTTCCTTTTCATAAGTTGGAAATTACTTGCTAACAGTCATCTGATCAGAACACTTGTCCCGATTCCCTTACCACTTGTATCTCTTTGTCCGTTACTCTCTGAAATCTCAGACTATCCTCACTTTGAGAGATTTGCTCCCTCAAGGGAATAAAGAACAAGAGATGGCCTTGGCTAGGCCAGAAATATTTAGGCAAACATAGTCGAAGTATTGGCTTTTGCAAAAAGCACCGTGAGGGTTTTTAGTGGTTTTGAGCAAGTGAGTGCATTCAGAAGCGGTGCAAAACAACAACAAACGGACCATTTGCCGAAGAAAGAACATGGGCTTAGTTCTAAGGAGACAAATCTCGCGTATTTTGGTAACATTCACAACTGCGTGTGTCTAGAAATCGAGCCATTGGTAAGTACATCTATTCGATATCTTATCGTAGAGACGGTTCACTTTGAGCCGAAGGACGATTATGGTTGTATGTGGCTATGTTGTTTTTGACATTGCACGATAATTACAAAGTTAATTAGAGCAATAAAGTTACATCTAAGTCGACGTTCATTTTGAATCTTACAGTGAAGTTAAATCTGCCATATTTCTTAGGATTTCGTCTGGCTGACAGATGATTTCAAGTACAGTTGCAGGTGTGGAATAAAAACATAGTTGCAATAACCTGTCCATGCAAATTAAGCCTTACCGAATACAGTTAGAAGAAATTATCACCCGTAGAATGTTAGATACAGATTGGAGATGTATAAGTTAACTTCTCCCTATGCGTACCAAAATGCCACTTTGGAAATAATTAAAAAATTCCTCAATCCCAGTTGTGCCATTGATTGGACTATCATTTATTAAAATTTTTCTATTTAATATCCAAGTATCTAGAAGTTAAACTAGAAAATCGATATTTTTTATGAACATGATTGGAGTACTATGGTTTCATAACACACCTGTTTATACCTGCTGCTCGGATTTGGATACTCCGATGTTTTCAATTGACGTGCAGATATTTGTTTACGATATAAGTCAGGGAGTTGATGTCAGAAAACTGAATTTTCGATTTCTCGTATGATTAGCTAATTTCCAGTACATACACTGGGTTTTTTTACAGATTTTGCTACGAGTATAATGATTGGTTAAAGCTAGTGTTCCACGGTGCAAGTTTTCACAGCAACTTGGTTCGCAATGGTTAATGAAGGAGTTACAGAGCATTTTTATTTATGGGGAGGGGGTACAGATATCAACGACCTGCAACGGCTCGCGTCACTGTTAATGAAAGTCTTAAACTGCGCATGCGCCTAACGTACTATTGCGTTGCAAGTTTCAAATATCGATGTTACACAGTGCAATGGTTACAAAAATGCTGGCAAGCTTAAGTTCCAGCTACGGCAACGAGTAATTTGTTTTAATTTCGAAGAGTATCTTTATCAGACCATGCCATTTACAAGGGTTACAATTTTTGATACAATATTGATTAAAAAGAGGACTTCTTTCCTATCAGTTAAATGTAGTGCGAATTTCAAAGCCAAAAATCGAAAACCTGACAGCTCTGATGGGGCATAACAGAGAACAACAAAAAAGGGAACTCAGTTGATTCATTGAAATGGTATACTCAAGAAATGCCTGCAAAAAATACCTGTACTCTAATACATTGAAAGAATATACATTGATAATTATGTTGCAAATGAAAATGTACACTTCATATTTAAGAAATAAAACTAAGGTATAAATTTAATGACTGTTGGAGAGTATAATAATCGACTGCCAAAATTAGTCGACAGCCTTGGCAACGTAGAGATATATAGATATGGTGTGAAAAGTCAGTGATCACCCTAGTGGCCATGGATTGCATGAAAAAATAAACAATAGAGAAAATCGAAACATGATTTGGCCAGGTTCAATACGATTACTGGACTACTGTGGCATTTCGGTTTATAACAATTTGTTCTTTTTGATATTACAGATAGTTATTTTTATAACTTATTACGGAACTTATTTCTTACAAATGTCGAATTAGCGACAGTAGTCATAAAAGTGAAAACCAAGGAAACCACTTAATTCAAAGAACTGCAAAATGGAATAAAAGTATGAGACATTATTTGCTTTGTACATGACAAGCAATAATTTGTTCCTCAGAAGAGTTCGAACTATTGCAGGAAAATTATTTTTGGCTTAACAACAGAAAAGGGGAGGAGAGTCTGGAGATATTAAACCATATGACAATGATAATGAAAAGAAGAATTTGTCTTTTCTAAACATACGAAGTAGTTTTTCTTGGATGTAAAATTCTGCAAAACTAATAATATAAATATAACTACTATCTAGATTTGCCATGGAAAAATGATACTAATTAGAAGGAAAAAGCATTCTAAAGTAGCCTATGATTATCATGCTATGATATTGAATTAGCTGGAAACACAATACATAAATGTCTGATTTATTGTAATGAAACGACCTCTGGCGAAATATGATAGTCATATGTGCAAGTAAAACTATGTTCCACGGCAAAGTATCAAATTAATGCATTTATCTAAATATCATGTGTCTATCCGTTTTGTGAAATTCTCTGGAAAGACTCCCTTCAGTCCAGAACTATCTAAAATCCCCATAAGCCATCCTTCATCCTGAAATAGAAGACTTATCTATTCAGCTAAATTTATTTGACGTTCAAAGGTGGCAGAGTTGCCTTTGTCAAGCGAACGAATCACGATTTCGTTTTCATGTCTCCTATTTACACTCCTACTGCAAGTCTAAATCATCAGATCTTTTGTACACAGATCAGATCAATTCGTATCTATACACTCTTAGTAACCATTCAGCGACGGAAAACGGCGGCCATTCCGAATTGAGCCAAAAACTTCTGAATACTAATTTCAAGAAGAAAAATAAATCCTTCAAGACAATGATGTGTTGTACCTAAAAGTGAAAAGAAGAAACTAACCTGTTCTTCAGGATCTTCATATTCGACGACATGAATAATTTCACCTTTTTCAAATGCCAGTTCATCTTCATCTTCAGCTGTGTATGAATGGGTTGCTTTGACCTTAAATCACGTGATGACAAAAACAATCACGTGATGACAAAAACAATGCATCATTTGAAAGCGTATAGTTTATTTAATATTAAAGCTCCTTGTTGTCATAGGAAATCCATGATTGGAGCTTTTACTGTCCAATAGCATTTTCACATGTAGAATTAATATTTTTACAATGACTATTCCAACAATAAAGTAAGAGTGATTATAAAAACATACCTTGCAAAGTGCGTTTGGCACAATCAGATTACATTGAGAAGGACTGCTAGCTGCTCTTGGATTTCTATATACAACCGAATCTGTCCTAGGCCCAAGATCCTCTTCTACCCCAACTGTCTCTTCGTTATCGCTTTTACTTGAGCAATGCTCGTCAGGAACAACTTTTTTGACATTTCCCTGAAATATAAAGGTTCATGTTATTTTATCAAAACAATATGTTGTATGTAGAACATAGGACAACTTACAATGAATACAACTATGTAAAAATAAATAAATATCACATAGCTTTTAGGATATACAATTCAATTTTAGAGAACATAATCTCGTATATAAAGCACAAATCAATTTCAGTATCTTATCACTTAAAAGGAAACAAGTGCAAAATAACAGATATGAAGAAGTGCATCAAATCAAAGAAAATCTAATAAATGGGATAATAAACAGATGGGCTGAAAGTGTCCTCATCTTCATAACGAGATAAAGCTAGTGCTAACATCGTTTTGTTCCATAGTTTCTTGTTGTTGATTGGCCTCATCATCTGCCGGTTCTATAGGAACTGCTGGTTCTGGAGCTGGGCACTGTGGAGCAGGGCACTGTGGAGCAGGACGCAGTGGAGCAGGTCTAACGGGGGCCGGCGGTAGGACATTTGCTTTTGAGAGCTCTTGGGTTTCATCTCCATTCATTGTCACATGTTCATCTATAATAAATTTGATTTTGTTTTCAAAAAATACTTGCATCCAAACATACAATATTTGAAATTCAGTCGACAAGATTAACTTGAATGGACTACCCATGTCTATCCAATTCAGTGACATCATTAAGCTAATACTATTATTAATATTAAGTTCAAAATAACTATCATTTAAAATTGCTTCATTTATTAAAATAATTTTGAAGATGTTCACTTTAGCATCAAAATTACTTTTATCGAAATGATTAAGATATAAAACATCTAAGAGTTTTCCATTTAACAGTTGAAGAAAGGATTTCTTAAGCTCGAATGGTGTTGCAGATACAAGTTGACAGAAATTCATAATTTACCCTCATTTTGACTACTATCTTCTTCGTCAGGAACTGCAACGTCATAAAATGTTGCTAGGCCACCTTCTGGTTTAGGTTCAATAGGATCTTCATCCCTTAAAATTAAAAAGATACATAATGAGATACACAACTAAAAATCAGACAGAACAGCAAAAATCAAATTACAAACCTGAAATATTAGAGAAAATGGATTCTATAGAATTTTGATATTAGAAAGGTGTAGAGAAAGCCTTCTTACAAAGAAAATTTTTTCAGTATCTTTCGATTGTTCTTGCACTTTCTAAAGCTGTTTTTTTTGTTTTTGCACCACCAAGAAATTGCTTACAATCCAGCAGAAATGAACGGTATCCCAAAATTTTAGGGGCTTCACCTGGAATAGGCTGATCATCATTTTGGAAGGGCTTCAAACTGCCAATCAATTAATTAATGCAAACTGCAAAATGATCCTATTCCATTTGATTGGTAGCTAAAGAGCAAATGCTTTAAATCTTCGAAAGAATCCTATCAACAGTCAACTTATTTTGAATCTAGAACGATAATAATAATAATACTAATATAAACAGGAAGTAAAAAACCGTCTAAAAATGACTCAAACCTGGTAACAGGAAATGACTTTTTCGTGCTGTATGATCCTGCTGACACATCTGTAATTAGTTGATCCATCATGTCGTTTAATTGATTTTGAATCTAGTATGTTAAATGAAAAACAACAAAATTACAACGCAGAATGTTTCTATTACTTGGGCTTCAAGTCAGAGCTTTGATATAGAATTCATGGAGAGAGAAGAACAGCCTTAAATTCTTAAAGTTACGAACAGGTATGCAAGACCATGAACAATCTGATCATACTTTGGCCAATTCCCTGTGGAATACTCCTTCTAAGGTGAAGACACTTTGAAAGCAGGATACATAAAATCCAATTCGCCTGAAAAATGGAAGCAAAATGCGAGTTAAAACATCATGAAGAGGGAATGGATCCAAAGTTCATTGTGGTGTGTACAATTCAAACTATTTTGAGATTTCAACGGGATTTACAAAAATGAAAACCTTCTGAAATATTCACAGGAAAAAGTAATGAAAATCAAAGAGATAGAAAAGACTGAAATAGTTTACGATGGAAACTAAACGCTGATCAAGCATATGTGCCAAAGCTCATAAGTGTGGTGGAAAAGTGGAGAACATGAAAAATTGCATACCCGTCGTACAAAGCTGGTAATTCATCATAAAGTTCTGATGTTAATTCAACAAAAATAGATTTGGCTTTTTGATAATCATCTTCCGCCTACAAAATATGCATTTGCAATTCATCAAAGGCAAAAAAATTAAACGAATGCATTTCTAGTTCTCCTGCGTGTTCGACTTGAAATATCTCACGTGCTTTATAAATTCAGACAATCGATATCACTGGTTAGTTAGTGACTAGCAACCCATGCAATATTTCAACATACCGACAATAAAATGGCCACATAAAATTGAAGTAGATTTGATATATTTGATATAGTCACACCATCTCTTTCAATGGAGAAATCAATTATTGTTTTGCCTGTGAAATTTTCATCGGTCCACTCATCGCCAACATTTTACGACTGTAGTTTGAATCGAGGTCGGTCCATAGAACGGGCGAAAACATACTTTTACTTGAACTTTAACTCCTCTGCCTATCTATTCAAACCAAGAAAGATTTGACATTGCATATAAGTTTCTAAGCAGTCAGTGCAAACTATTCAAATCATTCTTCATCACACATTTAACGTGGAGAGATTAAAACCATGATAGTGGTTGGAGGAAAGAGACATATGGAATATGGCGAACAAGATGATGGCAAGGCTGTGCTTAAGAATTGACCACCATAACAAACAACTTATTGCAATTCAATAAATATAAACTTTGCTGTACAACTAAGACCATTACCTGAGCTAACTTCTTGGCATCTGCTGTTTTTGCTGTCCCTTTAGCTCTTAAAGTCTACAATGAATGTTTGATGAAAATCTTTGGAATAATTTACCTATCTGCATTGAGAAACCAATAATATAAATTGCTAATGTTAATTCAATACTTTAACAAGCAAAATTTAGAATTATGATGGTCATACCAAATGACATCATAAGGGTTCATTCAACAAGTAAATAAAGGCCATATAAGAGATAAAGTGGAATTCCATCCATGAAGGTGATATTAGGGAATATGAACTTGCATGGTAATGTTGTCCCACCTAGGTCAGAGGAGATGGAGGACTGATTCCTTAATGTAAATAATTATGCTCCCTACAAAACTAAATTTGCTGCTATATGTATAATGTAATGCACTTTCATATATTATACAATGCTATATTCTATTATTTTATATGCTACCATAATATTATACTTTATGATATGCAACATTAATTATTTTTACATCATATTTTACTGTAAGATGGTGCTAGAGGCTGATGGAATTGCAAGAACATTACAAAACAGTGAGGGGTACAAATTCGAATGTGACAAGCCATTACATGGGGATTAGGGGGTCCCTAAGTCAATTTTTCCAATATGTTCTTTTTGAAAGAACCCAAATAAATGATGTCACAATCAATGATGTCATACTAAGCAAGGTCTTGCATAACAAGCAACACTAATGCACTAAAATTGTTTGATAATGTTGCTTGTGCTATGAAGATTGTTATGAATAAGTCATATGGATACATTATAAAGCAACTGGGGCAGGATATACAGAAATGAGCTCTGTAATAAGACATTTCTTTCTGACCAAACTGGAACCATAATTGAAAGTATAAATGGAAGGAACAGCATTGAAGTTGGGAAAATATGATAAATCAAATTTTCTTGTCAACCATTCTAGTGAGAAGGTTCATTAGCAAATGAATAGAACTCTGCACACATACATATTGTTTTTTCAAGCAAGCAAATCATATCAAATATAAAGTAAAGCTTCAACTCTTACATCTACAACATGACGAGAATGATCATAATCTACTCTTTTTCTTCCTCTTTTTGCAATTTTTGTCTACAATGAAAATACCATATAAAAAATTTCCCGCAAACTTAATATGCCGATATTGTCTATAACAAAGATATCAGAGCATACAACAAAGAAGTAGTCTGGTAACAAAAATCAGAGATGAGAAACCTGCTATGAAGACAAATGAACATAAAAAGTCTTTTGCCAATTCAAATGGTGTCATCAATTAAATTAATCATGAAAAACTTTTGCATTAGAAATTGACCACACATCCCTAAATGAGACTACCCTAAACTTTGAAGAAAAATCAAAGAAATCTAGATGAAAAATATACTGACAACATATGGATATGATCTGGCATTTCCTAGGTATGATATCCCCCAGATGGGGTCCTACTATGAACATCTAAACAATAATCTTCCAATGCATTCATCCAATCAAAAACCCTGTTAGGGAACAGACATGAAGCCAGGAATCCCAAGCAAGGGCTACTAGTACAATAAGATATATTTGAGAAGGCACCTAGCCTAAAACTGACCAAATTGATTATATGATCTGTAATTTTGGGATACCTTGACATCTGCAAATGGTCGATGGTATGCCTCCAAAGGCTCTAACACTTCATCTACTAGCCTCTTATTGAGATGATCAAAGTTTGAGTCTAACTCCTGCAAACAAAGACAATATCACTTATGCTCATATACAAATTACATCAAAATCTTATAATAAACAGTTACGTATCTAACAGATACAGATTATGCACAGTTAGAATGTAATCAAGCTATAAAGTAAACAATGGGTAATAAAACTGTGGGCAACAGTCAGCTTGTAGTCTGGCAAGTCCTAGATGAGACCTACAAAGCAATGTATCCTACCAGGAAGAAGAAACAGTCATTCTTTCTCAATTTGACAAATAGGTTTTCATACTTCCATCTTTGTTGCTTTGACTGTTTGCCAAATGTGATTCTTTGAGAAACAACTTAGTCCTTATTCTACCCTGTAAACTGATATTAAAGTTTGCGAAATTCTTATCACCCCGTGTAATTCTAAATGTTTAACTCATTATTATTTCCCTACTTATGTGAGATAGCTGACCACAGACTGTGAACAAGAATTGTGCTGAACTTCAAAAATAATAAGTTAGTGCTTTGCAGGATGGGTCAATAAACATTTTTACATATTTGAATCTTATACATGATAAGTGATCAATAATGTATGAAATCACACTAGCTAGTCAGAAAAATAAACTTGTATATAAATTACTTTCAGAGAGAGCAAATCTATCACTGACCATCTAATACATAGCACTACAGAGAGCTGATCTATCATAATTTCTCTTTTTAGTCACTTAAGCCCCCCTCAAAACTGTTCATAATGCCAAAAATAATTTATCTTGATAACATGCATAAACTCTGTGGTAACATTCTGTCATCTATGTGCTGCAATAAAAGTGGTAATAATTGATAAAGATGGCCATGTTATTGATAAAGATCCCTAAAATACACATATTTTTCACCATAGAAAATCTTTTCATTGTTCAAAAATTTACTAAGCTTTCTCTCTCAATTAAACCCCCTCTTCAATAAGCTATCCCTCTAAAGTGCTTGAAAACAATAAGCCCCTGTGGAGGCTTAACAGAGCATTTACAGTATTTCCCTGATATATTGCAAAGACATTTACATCTTAAGAAACTTTATCCTTTTATCAAAGCCTTCAAAGTATGATCAAAGCTACCAAAGGAGTTAAAAATATAGCATAAATAACATAACTAAGATAACAATTGCTATACACACTTCATACAAAGCAACAAGTTTATCTCTCTCTGACCAACTTGTTTCATAAACATCTTTTACAGCTTCAGCAAAAGCATTACTTGCAATTCGCATGGCTACAAAACATGAAAATGGTGACATAAATTTCAAGCTCTCCTTAGCAAAGGTTTAATATAAATGAATCACAGATTAATAATGATGTTCTGAAGTGGTTTACTGTATGGTTACAATTAAAATCATTCATAACATGGCTAGTTCAAATAACTGATGGCTATAAATTCAAAGCCAAACTCTTGACTTACATGAAAGACATTGAATATATTGTTTTAGCTCTTTTTGTAACCTAGAAGCAGCAGTCTATGAAAAATGGAAATATGAAAGTTATCATCTACATCAAAATAATGATTTTAAATACAAAAAATAATACAAAAAATTGATATGGAAAATAAAAATGAAATATCAACTTCTCAACAGCTTAAGGAAATTGCCATCCTCAACAATAACATGTCAACTGGCAAATTGCCATCTACTTGGCCTATTTGCCCATTGATGAGAATAATAGTCTATGAGTCATAAGGGATAACCCTAAAATAAAATATAAAACAGTTCCTGTGCCAACATATTTTACTTAGGGCCTCAAGAGACCTCTTGAAATACTGCCAAAACACAGTCAACCACCAGGTGATGAGAATGACTTAAATTTCCATGAATAATGTTATCACAGCTTGAGTTCTGGTGATCAAAAAAAGGGTAGCCTATCCGAGCTTAAAATGATACGGTAATATGGGACTTTTTAAACTAAGAAATAAAAAACACAAGAGTTCAAATAAATGAAGTTCAAAGTGTGCATAAAGATTTATTAGTTCAACAGTCACAATACAAAATATAGTTGCAATATTCAAACTCAATTGGAAAAAGAGGCTGTAACCTTACCTGTTGTTTATTAAAGTTGCTTACAAATTCATCAAACACTTCATCTTTTGTTTCATCTAGCTTCCCAACCTTTTGCATAAACTAAAACAGAAATCAACAAATATTAATTCTTTCTAATAAAACTAATACAGCTGTTGTTCCTGATGAATCAATCTCTATTACATTTTAACTCAGTGACTTCAAGAGGATATTACCAGTTCAATTGAAGTTCAGTTCAGTTCATTCTTTCATCTAAATTCCATTAGATACAAATCTCAAAATTAAACAGTTAACAGCAATAAATAACTACATAAAAATTAATGAAACAATGATACAAATAAAAGGACAACTACCTTCATGCAACAACTAGGTAGATCATATGTCTAGTAAAAAGTCATTAAATTAAAAGGGATATTTCTCAACACAAATCATTATATATGGCTCAGATTGTCTTTTTGATCTAAGCTAGCATTTTAGTCAAAAATGCACCTTGTATAACTATTTCCCTGATAGTACGACCGCGGTGATAGTACGTTTGTAGGGAAGAGAGAACGTTGAAAAACCACACAAATCTGTAATTTGCTGCTTTCATTGGTAATTAAAATCCCAACAACACTAAAACAAAGACACTACATGTAATAATCAAGAATTTCATTGCCACGAAGGAAAGTCGATCGTTTGATCAAAATATGACATCCAATGACCCGTAATTTATTCACACAGTTCAAGAACAATAGTGACTGAATGAACTACAATTCTATTTGTTTTTCTACAAATAGACAGCTTTATCTTATTGGCCTACACACTAGATATCTAGCAGCACTTTAATATAAGTACTCGGTGTTAAATAGATTCTCCTGGAAGCTTTGCTATGTAAATCATTTATTTCAGTTTACTATTCGTTCTGCAGCGTTGCAAAAGTTACTTTCTACCTTAACACCAAATGTATACACCCAATCTGAATGATCGAGATCATACTCAACATGAGGACATAAATGCAATTAGCTGATCAAAACAATAATCACTTGGCCTACCTTTTCCTGTGCCCTTCTCGCTCTCTTTGATGTATAAGTAGCAGTTCTTGCTAAAAATCCCTTTTCGCTGCTTTTCTCTTGTTTTTCAGCCATGTTCGATCGAACAGAGCGACAATGCATGCTTCGCAGCGGCTCACGCCACATTATATGTTGGCAGAGGGAGCTAAACGTTGATAAATTAATTAAACTCAAAAAGTCGATAGTAGAGACAAGTGCAAAAATAACTCATCAAAGGCTTGAAGTCAAAGACCATGTCTATGTAGGAATGTAACCTGCTCAAAGATATGAAGTGAAATTTGTAAAATAGTAACACTCGTAAGGATAGGGTGTTGCCCTGGTCACTTTCCATCCTTTTCCCCCATCAAACCAAGTAATTAATTTTGGTATCATATCCAATCTAATCGATTACCTGATAGTTTCCTATCCTTATGGCTAATTCTGATATTATGGCTTCCTTCCCACCACTGTTGTCCCTCTGATGAATATAATGGGTCACGTGGTAAAAAGTCCGTTCCGTTTGGTATATCAAACAATTTCGCCAAACCTGGCATATCACTGTGTGCAAGCAAATGAAAAAGATTCCAGACAAATATTTTGTCTTCTATAAGTCTCTTAGCCACAATCAAGTTGTCGGCTCTAATTTGATCTTCTTTCTGAAAGAGATTAGAGAAGTATTTGAATGAAGACGTGAGATGAGCATTGAGCACTAGTAAGCGTATCTCTTTAAAGGTGCAATTACAAAATCATTTCATATTTCCATATTTCTAAATTGGAAAAACCTTTATGATCATCATTTATGATAATCATATTCCAACTTTTGGAATTAAAATTCTCATCATAGCTACGTTTTGAGGTAAAAATTCTGTTGAATTGAAATTTAAAAGTTTTGCACTTATCATATATTTTATAGAATCCGACTTTCAAGCCCCATTTGAATATTTACTGGGCAGTCTCCTGTGGATGTCCTAGGTCCTTACTTTGTTCGAGCTGTTCCATTTGCTCAAAGTTTGTAGATGACAATTTTGAAGCAAAATATAATTGTAGATCAATCTCAAACGATAAGAAAAGGAAAACAGAAAACTTGATTGGTGTGAGGCCAATGTAGAGGAACTAAGTAGAGCTTAATCTCGTGAATTAATAATTCCAGCCTTGAAAAATAATATATAATAGACAATTTAAAGTTGCTGCAGATCATTTGCTCCCGATCTCTAGCACATTTACATGACTCAAAGATGACCAAAAACTTTTCCCAAAGTAGAAATATGAAGCGAGTTCTTACTCTTGCATGACCTACCTGGATAACTGTCAACAGGGAATCGTAGTAAAATTTTGATTTTGCTGTAAGTAAATTATTGGTAGGAAAAGAGACTGGTCGTTAGTTCTGGGTTTACTTTCATAGCATGGCTCCTAGACTAGTAGGCTTATTGACTGCAAGATCAAGGTATAGTCCCATAGTAAAACGTGGCTATCATTGAAATCAAAACATTTGCTATGTTTTCTGCGAGGTTGAACTAGCTGGAAAGATAGAGCATGTATCCAGAAGACATGAATTTATCCTTCAGGGCATCAATCCCTTTTGTTTCCACCGACGGAATCATGCGACTCTTTCAAAATGATTCTCAGGGTCCAGTTTGTGGAATTGTCACTGTGACGGTTTCCCTTCTTTTTTGTGTACAGGGTTGCAATGTATTTTCATACTCCCTGCACTTTCGTCTTGTAGTGTATCTGTTCGTTTCAACTTTCAACTGACTATATGTAACAAAGGGTATCTAGTGAGCACATTAATTTATGAAGGAAATGCGTTTAAGCACAGATTGATTTTGTAGTTGTGGAAAAGGATGGAAGATCCTATGCTATTGGATTAGAAATAGTCATTTTCCGAAGACTTCTTCCACCATCCATTTACTTGATGCCTAATTGGCTGGACCTATTCTTTGCCGGCCATAAACAACAAAAAACTGCAATCATATAAGTAATAAGTAATAGATATTGCTGCTACCTGTTTGCTATACTAATTATGGCAATGAAACGTTTCTATAGAGAATCATAGAACAATTAACATATGTCAATTATGAGGTCATATTACGTAAGCCAATAGCAGTCTCTCGTCACAATATTTTAACTAAATTTGCTATGTTTTACTGCATAACTTAAATAACGAGCGCTGCTATATTTCCTGGTCATATCCACTTTCCACATTCTCACTTCTAGGTGTCTGGCGAGAAGTCATGGGATCTTGTTTGTTGAATGCTGTAAATCGACAGAATTAAAAATCAAATAGTCTTTACAGACAATATCTTATCTTTCAGGCAACTACTTACAACTTGTTGGAATGGTCACAGTATAGCCAAAAACGTGTAACTGCGGAGGAGAAAACTATTACGGACTTCCCCATTTCCTTCAAATTCAGGCGCTCTGTATGAGCGAAGCAGCGAAGTAAATGATGACCGGTCACTCTTTTTTTATCCGGATTTTGCAACAATATCCAGTTATCCCTGATGACTGATCGTTGAAAAGACACCTGTTATACACTGCACAGCAACTTATTGTTTCAAGAAATTTGACTTTGGATTGGAGCTGACAGTAGCCAGGCCCAGCGGTGGTGAAATTAGTAAGAGCCCAGCTACACTTCCTGGCTGGTTTAAGAAAGCAGTTTTGATAAAAGTAGATGAGAAATCTACACAATTATGGCTCACCTTGAAGGGACAGAGTTTGGTAAAGGGGACTTTGTTCTCTTGGATGAACTTACTATCGATGCATTTATGGAAAATTTGAAGAAAAGATATGATAATGAAAAAATCTATACATACATCGGAGAGGTGGTTGTTTCAGTGAATCCATATTCCAGTCTCAACATTTACAATCAATCTACAATTGAAGATTACAAAGGAAAAGAAATGTATGAGCGGCCTCCTCATATTTTTGCGCTGGCAGATGATGCATATAAAAGCATGAAAAGAAAGGCACAAGATACATGTATCGTTATTTCTGGTAGGTGGCCTAATTTTGCTTGAATTGTTTTGTTTCAAAACAACGCCCAAGAATCAAATGTCATTATTATTTCGGTGTCAATAATCTATTGCAGGTTTTTCATTCCATATGAGACAGGGACTATTGCGGTTTTTAGCATCTGAAACAGATTTTTTTGTCATTAAGCCTGAAATCCTCGTCTGCATATCAAGTTAGGTCAAAGAGAAGAGAAGTTGCGGTACTGTACTGGATTTCCTTGTATGCCTGTTTTTTATTTTTCCCATCCAATCTTTGCATTTGGACTATTAGTTTTATAATAATCCATCTGCACTCTTTCATTTAAGTGTTATTAGCTCTTTCCCTCGCATATTTTAGCAACTTTAGCCTCTCATGTGTTTTGAATCTCTTATCACAAGTCTCCAGACTTCGTGCGGAGAAAGGTGTGAGCCCTTTTTTAGGCATTGCTTAACGAAGATTTCAGTTTCCTCCTTGACTTATTTCATCTTCAGGAATTGCACGCCGTATTGCAAAGTTTGTAATGTGCAGCATTTTAATCCCATTGAATTTTCTTATTTCTCAAGATGTTAAAAGACGATAACAGCCCATTTGTTTTGGAGACCATTGTTTCTTGTTTATTCTTGTCATCATACAATACATGAAATAGCCAATTCGGGTTATTAACAATAAATGAAAGAATGGTTATACTATTTTATTGATTTTTGTGTTTATCTTAATAGTAATAAAAAATGTTACAGGTATTGTTATAGCATTACCATATGTATTACTATGACAACCATAAACTAAAACTCTTGCAGATTTAAAATATGGGTATATAACATTGAACACCTAATTAACCAATAAACAGATATGGAATCTTATCTAAATTCATGTAAAAGATTGTGAACCATATAATTTTGCAAAGTGACCCATCATCTAGATAAAGCATATGTTGTCAAACATTCTGCAACTCCCTTCTATTTTTTCAATCAAAGATACTTATGCTGTAAAGTGTGGTTTCTACAGAGGGGGGGGGGGGGGTGTTACAATTTGTTAGAGCCAACTGTCAGTCTACCTTCTGGATTCTTGATACTAGGAGTTTGAGTATTGGGAAAGCTTTTGCCCTGCAAGTATAGTGACAGATTATCCTAAATTGGATTATCAGAATTGAATTTCATTGTACCAATAGGTGAAAGTGGTTCAGGAAAAACTGAGGCATCAAAAATCATCATGCGCTACATTGCAGCTGTGACAAATCCATCTCGCAGAAATGAGGTTGAAACGTAAGTTGCTGTTTGAGAATCCAAATATTAGTTATCATGTTTATCAATGTATTTAATTATTTTTACATTGCCTCCATTGCATGATAGTCCCTTGTGTGAGGCTGTTAGCAGTGACAAGTGCTTGTTAGGTCAAGGAGAAAAGTGAATTTTTGGATTAGCAATTACCATGCAGTTCAAAAGTAGATGAAGATAAATCACAATGTATGTAATTTTATGTTATTCTATTCGTTTCCAGTGTCAAGGATATCTTGTTGCAATCAAATGCAATCCTTGAAGCATTTGGCAATGCTAAGACTAATCGTAATGATAATTCAAGCAGATTTGGCAAATATATGGATATTGACTTTGATTTCAAAGGTGACCCAATTGGTGGACACATCAACAATTATCTTCTTGAGAAGGTGTGTTTTCCTAATATGTATATTTTAGATGCAGTTTTACTATCAGCCTTTAGCTTACTGATTAAAATTGTTAGTCATGAATATATATATTGCTTTTTATTGGAGATTATATCATCCAAGAGCCCTATGGTCAATTAACTTATGTTTGAGTAAGGTCCTGTATGTACTTCTGTCATCAAATTTGATGTGAAATTATAGCAAAAATATGCCACCACTATAAAGCTATGTTGGAGTATTTTGTTGTCACTGTCCATTTATTTGCAAGTACTCTATTTCCATTATGTGGCCTCATCAGAAGTTGATTTGCATGTCAGTGTTACTATATCTCTATTGCATGACTTCCTTCTTTCTGAACTCTTGTAATTTTCTTCATGGTCCATGCTTACTAGGTAACATGTTTGTTCATATTTACACTTAGGCTAGGGTTGTATACCAGCAGAAGGGAGAGAGAAATTTTCATTCATTTTATCAGGTTTGCTCAAACAATATTATGCAAATAATTGTCCATTTCTTATCTTGTTTGATAATTTTATGAATATCTATACAGGTGGATGGTTCATTTTTTATATCTGTTTAACTTTTCTTTTAAATATGAGTTCAATAGTCAGCTTTTAGGTTGCCAGCTATCATTCATCCTTTGCAAATAATAAGTGAATTTGCCTTCTGAAGATATATTAACTTTGTTCTGCCATTCAGTTTATCAGATAATTTCAGTTCCCTCCTTCATTGATTCTTTGTGAATGCTGACCAATAGGTCAAATGGAGAGTGATGGCTTTCATATTTAATCAATGCAAACAATGTTGTTGTAGATGTCCAATTGAAATTTAGAAATTGCTTGCATGGCTCCTTTTGCTGACTTTTCACAGAGAGAATGCCCTCTGGCATCATAGCTGTATTTTTTTATTCAGCCATTCTGGAAACGCAAAAGGAATACTGCAAAGTGAATACAATGTATTACATTAACTACTCACAGTATTTCTTATATCAACACCACAGAATAGGTAATTCTGTGTCAACACTATGTGTACACATTGACCAATGTTTGTGTTGCAAAAAGCGTTTGGAATAGAGGCAATTATATCCCTTGTACATAAGAATCATTCTAAGATCATGACAATCAATGCTTTTGTATCACTGCGTTGTATGGCTGTCTTCATAATTGACAGCAGTAATGGTAGTAATATTGGCCCTTATGAACATGAAACTTCAGTATTGCTGCCAGAACTCCCTTCTTAAATTTGGAATATCAACAAACATTTCGAAAGAAGCTGTTTTATTTGTGTGGATAGGTTCACAGTTATATGATATCCCCATTACTTCCCTTAGCTTTTGAATGGTGCGTCTGACGACACTCTACAGTACATGCAATTGGAACGAGATGCCAGCTTGTATCGATACGCAAGACAAGGAGAAGTTTATGAAGTAAATCATCTTATGTCATGTATCCACCCTTCAAAGTTGGCCTTTCTTTCCTATTCAATTTTATGTTCGTTACGATCTCTATATTAGTCATATATTGGTGATATATCGGAAATGTTGCGTTTGCAACTTAGAAATGTTATGTGATCGAAATCAATCATATTTCCATTTCTGGAATATTCAATGAAGTCCAATTTTGTTTTGGAAGAGGTACCCCCCCCCGCCCCCCGTGGTAAATTCTTTTTACGACTTTATCTCTGCTGCGTATTTCATTACAAACTGAGTTGATTTTCACTCTCTAGTTAACTGTGATTAACATCGTCATTAACATCAAATTTATACGATTGAACCATCTTTCTCTTCTTATGATAAAAGCAAAAATATTGTCGTATTTGCTTTTCTTATATTTCGATGAATTTGTTAATTATTTTCTGTTTTATCTAGCATTTCTAACTTATTTAACTTCATCCCTTTTCAAGTTGAAAACAATAAATGATAAGAAAGATTATCAAGTGGTAAATGCTGCGATGAGAGCAACGAAATTGTCTTTGGATGATTGTAATGTCATTTGGAAATTATTAGCAGGCATCTTACATTTGGTAAGTCTTCCATCCGCGTAATTGTTTTGTATATGAAATTGACTGATGTACTAAAACAATTTCGTTACTCCGATAAATGACATTCATTTCTGCAGACATTTTGCTCTTTCGTATGGGGTAGACAAATCAAGTTGATCTAAGGAACAATATGCAAGAACTTCAAACTGAAAAGCTCTAAATGCTACTGTTTTGTATATATGTATTTATCGATTTGTTTTTTTCGCGTTTGTTATAATCGTTGAATATTCTGTTGGTAGTACAAAATTTTCATAATCCCACCAAAAAGCGGAAATATTCTGCAATATACTTACGGAACGTTTTGTCCGACACACATCATAATATGAAACTCAACTTTCGGTCATTATCCGATGTTTCATACTCTGACAAGTGTCAGACGAAAAAGGCTTTTTGTATGTTATAGAATGTTTCCTCTTTTTCATGTTTGCTTCAAATACTTTGATGTATTATTTAACTACTTTTTTGAATATTTTTTGGCCTTGTAAGTTTAGGACGTGGCTAGTTTCTTCGCAAATGTGATGCAGTTGGCCTCACAAGTAGTCTCGGCTCTGTTTTTTGTACAGGGAAATGTCAATTTTATACCTGATGAAAAGCAGAATGAACAGGCGAGAGTGAAGAATAATGATACTGTAGGCGTAATTGCAAAACTTCTTGCAAGCAGCGAAGATGAACTCGAGAAAGCACTGTGTTATCGTGTGGTAGCTGCGCGTGGTGAAGTCGTAGAAAAGGGACACTCTGTGAAGGAGGCAATGTATGCACGTGACGCATTCGCAAAGGTAGATTTATTTGTTGTGTCTTGTACTGTACGTCTTGACGTATACTCACATGGTTTCTTCCCGGCGAATTAGCTGGTAGGTTTTAAAGTGAGTTTAGATTTGATATTATTTTCGGTTAACATTTTGACTCACTATCAATCTATATGAATCAGCATTGATTAAATTTATTCAACATCAGCCAACGTCAATCATCGTTAGTCAACATATATCATCATTTGTTTGTTTTTAATCATATCCAGTAAATACATCGTGGTGACCTAGCACCATTATTCGAAAGAGCAACACATAGCAGACATTAATATGTGGCAAGGTTAAGATGCGCAGTCAAAAAAGATATTTACCCTGCTAGTCTATGCAACAAGTCGTAGTCAATTTTTTTTATGTATTCAAACTCTCCAGTCAACTCTCCTTTATAGCAGAATTTCTAGTATTTCTTGGATTATATTTTTTGCAGATATCCTTTTATACTGCTTGTAATCCAAGGAAATACGATAGAAGTGAAGTGAAATGAAATTCATGATTCATGTTTTGTAATCTCGTCCTTAATATTTTTCATCAATAATTTAGCCATAGGTGTTTTATACCCAACATTTTGCTTTTCCTCGCAGGCCATCTATGACAGGTTGTTTACATGGATAGTCGGGAAAATCAACAGTGCCATCGAAGTTCCTGCTAGCAAACGAAACCATGATGGTTGCACTGTTATTGGGGTACTTGATATTTATGGTTTCGAGATTTTTAGTATCAACAGCTTTGAACAAATTTGTATCAATTATTGCAACGAAAAGCTACAGCAATTGTTCATTGAACTGGTTCTTAAACAGGAACAAGAAGAATACAATAGAGAGGGAATTGAGTGGCAACAGGTATCATCATTAATTTTTCCCGCATCTGTTTGAGTTTGTCAGACTTTGATATTGACGTCTGATTCCTTACATTATATATTTTATATATATATATATATATATATATATATATATATATATATATATATATATATATATATATATATATATATATATATATATATATATATATATATATATATATATATATATATATATATATATATATATATATATATATATATATATATATATATATATATATATATATACTGTATATATACTGTATATAAGTATATATGTATATGTGTGTGTGTGTGTTTGTGTGTGTGTTTGTGTGTGTGTGTGTGTGTGTGTTTGTGTAGAGAAATTTTTAAAGAAATAAATAGATACTCAAGAAAAAGCTCCAACTTTTTGTATAACTTTCTTTCGATCAATTTGATCAAACGAGAGATGCACATGAGAATGGAAATTATGTTCATCAGAAGTGTTTCATAGTTTGCTAAGAAGATTGTTTCTGTTTTAATAATTACGCGGAATTAATTTGAAAAATATTTTGTTTTATTGCATCATTTTCATTTCTAGATATCGTACTTTAATAATAAAGTCATTTGTGACCTTGTTGATGTTCCACATAAAGGCATTATCGCCATCCTTGATGAAGCATGTTTGAGTGTTGGAAAGGTCACTGATGAAGTAAGTTTGTACTTTTCAACTCACATATTCGAAGAATTCTGAGAGATTTTCTCAGATCCTATTGTTGTCCTTTGTTGTTTCATTGTGTGTCGTCTGTACAAATTTTCTGCATCATCGTCTGCTGATACTTTGTTTTTTTTTTTATTATTTTTCACCTTTTTTAGATGTTCCTACATGCAATGGATCAAAAAATTGGACACCATGAACATTACACAAGTCGTCAGGTGAAATTTGCATATTTGTAGTTTATAATGAACTGGCAATGCGTATTTTAGTTGTTTCAATCTTCCCTATATATTACACGTATACATATATTACATATAATGTTTTTTGATAATTAATTTAGGTTCAATGTTTATAATATTCGGTACATGGAATTCACACTGGTGGCAGTAATTTTCGATTCAATGTGTAGACTTGTGGAGAGATGGAAAAGTGTTTTGTCGAATGTTCTCTGTACCTTGTATCATATATTCTAGCACAGCCTGGTGTACATTTGTGACTTTGCATAACTTAGCATTTAGGAAAAGTCGTTCTTCCTATCCATTATACACTACCTCGAGTTCCTACCCTCATGTTCCTTTTCAGACTGACAGTTCTGACAAAACTCTTAATCACAACGAGCATTTCAGAATCCGTCATTATGCTGGGGAAGTGACGTAAGTTAGTTTGCAGAACTCGTATATTCATAATACTCGAAGTAGTGTTTCGCATTTGCTGACTTCTAGATGCTTTTCTTGGCATGGTCTTTTACAACATTAATTTTAAGGTAAATTTCTACAAATTCCATATATCCTCTAATAAACCCCCTCCCACAAAGCGTCAAAGCAGATAAGCCCCCCAGGAAGCTAATTTGGGGATTTACCGTAGGTACCATATTTGGATGACAGATAACTTTGATTCTTCTAGGAGGTCCATAGAACAGAATCTTCTTCTTGATCTAGGATATAACAATATTTTGGTGTAGACAATGCAAATGCAAATATTTTTTCTATCTCATGTCTGTTCATTCTTTGTAGTTATTCTGTAACTGGTTTTCTTGACAAGAACAAAGACAGCTTGTATCAAGATTTCAAAAGACTGCTTTTCAACAGGTATTTTGAATTTGTAAAGCGGCTGTTATTGTTGTTTTGTTCTAGGTTTAAGCTGTCACTCACTGAGACACATAATATTTGCTTGGCATTTTGCATCCTTTTTCTGTCTTCATCTACCAATCACATAATGTAATGCCGTAGGATATAATGTTAATCAATTAAGGCAGTTGTTTTAATGCATTTTCATTTTTTGTTTTAACTTTTAGTGTTTTCTTTATTTTAATCCATTATGTTCACTTTTTGTTAGCAATCATCGGTTGCTTAAAACCATGTGGCCTGAGGGAGAACAAGACGTTAACCAGGTGGATTTTAGATTTTGTAGTATCATCTTACTTTGTTATTTTTTGTTATTTGTCAGGTATGCAATTGCTGACGATTAAGTCGAAGTTAATTTCCAAATGATAACTTTATTTTTTGGCCAACATCAGCTTCGGACATGTCCTTCAAAATTAGCAGAAATCTGCCTGTTTGAATCCAATTTAGTTTCGGATTTTGTTTTAGTGAGAGTCCTTAACATACCAAAACAAGCAAAACTGTAAATGAAAGTAAGATCTGGTGTAATTTCATGATTTATTTTGAGTTAGGTAAACAAGCGACCTGCGACGACTGCTACGATTTTCAAGAATTCCATGACTGCATTGGTCAAAAATCTTATGGAAAAGGTGAGACATAAATTTTGTTTATTTTTCTACCCTCTTAGAATTTTTCCAGATTTATCAAAAGTAGTTTTGATTTTTTTCTCGTTTTTTTGCAATGATTATGTGAATGAAATTTACCAAAAGATGATATAGCTTACAATTGAAATCAGTTTTGGATGCAAAGTGAATTTGTAATATTCTGTTTAGTACTAACTGAGTATGGATAGTGTTTTCGAAGATAGGGTTGTTGTTGTTGTTGTTGTTGTTGTTGTTGTTGTTGTTGTTGTTTTTATGTTTTATGATACTTTTTATCACTTTAGGAACCTCATTATGTGAGATGTATTAAACCGAATGCACTCAAATCTGC
This sequence comes from Mastigias papua, assembly GCA_964019165.1. NCBI lineage: Eukaryota > Metazoa > Cnidaria > Scyphozoa > Rhizostomeae > Mastigiidae > Mastigias > Mastigias papua. The sequence continues at coordinate 505,147 of OZ025268.1, forward strand.
AAAAAAGTTCGATGACGAAGTTGTGGAAAAACAGGTTTATATTCTACCATTTATGCACATAACCCAACATGGTTTTAGGCAAAACGTATTATTTGCAGTTTTGTAGCAGTTTTGGATAAGCTATAGATTGATAATATCATTAGACTGTAGTTTGAGATTCAAGGAAAGTAAGACACAGCAGAAGAATATATTTATAGAGTGTGTTGCTTTTCATTTTTTATCATTTTTTGTTGCATCTACTGCATTTGATCGTCTGCTCCTATAATAGATTCGCTTTCCAGGTAACTTTTCCATTGCCATGTAAATGTGACTCATAGTAAACTTTCTAAGACTTTTGGAGAATGTTTTTTCCTATGAGAATTTGTTTCACTTACTTACTGCTCAGTAGCTTTATTGAAATTTTTTTCATCCGATCTGTTTAGGTTCGTTATCTTGGTCTTCTCGAAAATGTTCGCGTCAGACGTGCTGGATTTGCTAATAGGCAATTGTACACACGATTCCTCGCCCGGTTTGTTTGTTTATATTGATTTTGTTTTATTTTAGCAATCGAGACACTTTTACTTGAAAAATTTCTCCTCTGATTCATTCCTAAGGTCCTTGGATTGGCGGTCTACTTTTGCAAAATTTTCCTAGATAGTTGTGTAGTAAACTCCTGACTTTGTGTATCTAGTGCTGTACATTCCTATTGATTTGAATGGCTCTGGTTTCAGGTACAAAGTCACATGCGAAGAAACATGGCCAGTTTATCATGGTGAACCAAGAGATGGAGTTGCTAAAATAATTGGAAAATTTGGTTTCCAGAAAGATGTGACGTACGGTCGTACAAAGATTTTCATTCGAACTCCAAAAACTTTATTCGCTCTTGAAGACGAACGGATGAGCAAACTGCCAAGCGTTGTCATTTTTATCCAGAAGGTAATCAATGGACTGATGTGAATCAGTATTAAGCATATCACTTCATACCTTTTTGCCTCTAACAAAAATTAGTTCTCTTTTGATGAACAAGTGTCAAGCTGTGGAAGAATTAATTCAAGGTTAATTATTACATACTTTGACTGCAATCATGTGTTGTACACCACTTTTCATGATGGAGATTTTGTGAAAAATCGTCAAGGAAATGCGCATCAAATAAAGTTAGTTCCACTGATATATTTGATGCATGACCCACGTATTTGTTAAGAGTCTATTTAGGTAGCTTGTAAATTCGCCTGATCATTTTATTTTATGGTGTACAAAACTTAATTCGATTGAAATTGCTGCGTTTTGTGCTAAATATTTTTCATTAAGTAAACCTCATCAAAACTTACTGAATTATTTGTTCAGCTGTATTTTGTTTTTTATTGCTTTTTATATTTCCTTCCGTATCACATTAATCTTTTCAAATTTTCCTTGTTTGGATTTCCTAACCATTATTACATGCTCTTATTGCATTGTATCTATTCTTTGGAACTAAATGATTCCGATGGTTGTAGCATTAAGATAAACATTCAATATTCTATGCTTTTCTCAGCATTTCCGTGGTTATAAAGCCAGAAAGCTGAGGAAATTCTTGCATGCTATTTACTTTATCATGACAAATTTCAAGAGATACAGAGTTCGGAAATACGTCAATGAATTAGTAAACACTTTTGGGTGAGTTGAGTAGTTGCAGTTGCATCATCAATATCATGTTTAGAATTATTGCTATGATTAACTGATTGAATATCAATCATCAATCAGCCATCACTAAGCATTTCTTCATCATTGTCATCTAGTCTTTTGTGCTATTGTGAAAATGCCAATCATTTCCAGTGGTAGCGACATCGCGCAGCATTTGAGCAATTGTTATTGTATATTATCACTTCAACAACATTTTTATGCAGATTTGCAATATCTAGCTGTGATTTGACAATTTGATTGGTCAAGTAGGTATACATTTACTTTCAACAGTTATTCTGTCATCTTTGTAGAGGAGCAAAAACGCAACCAAATTTTGGGGGGCAGCTCGAATGGCCCCAGCCCCCAAAAGTACCAAGTGAGCTACAGCCGATGGTGCCAGTTTTGAAAAAGGTGTTTAATCGGTGAGCAGTATTATTCTGCCATTATGATCAACTTAGATTGTGCTTTTGAGTGGCACAAAAGACTTAGGAGATATGTTATCAGCATTTGTTGCGATTTATATTCCTCGTGAGCATCGATATAACTTACCGATATTACTTACTGGTATAAGCAGAAATACCGAAAAACAATATAATTCTGCATTAGAAAGTGGAATGCATAGAGACTGAAGCTCTTTGCTAAGAAGTTTTCAGAATTTGTTTTACATTGTTGTCTGTTGATGGGTAAATCGGATACCGTTTGTGGGATTGAATGCAAGCCATTTAGAATACACTTATCTTATATATCAGTAAAAGTGAATCGGTTCATCAAAGTTTTACGTGAATTGTTAATGGCTTATTGTAGCTGGCGTGGCAGTATGATTCTGAGTGCTGTGCCAAGAGAAGAGTGGCCACAAGTTCGAAATAAATGCTCCGCAATGGATGCGTTGGCAGGCAGGCGAAAAGAATGGGGTCTCCATAGAAACTGGGTTGGAAACTATCTGGTAGAAGTAAGAATCTTTAATCATTTCAAGTTTGATATCAGTTAAACTCTAAACACCATGCAATATCATGGTAGTGTTTGGCGTTAGAAAGCGTTTTTCCTCTTGGCAGATATTGGTGGGAAGTAATCGACAGTTTCATACAGGCATTCCTCCTTAACAATTTGTGAAGATTGCTGTTCCTTTGTTTTTGATGGGAGTTTTCATGGGGATTGCAACTTAGTATCGTAATGAAAGGATCCAGAGTGCCCCAGGAAATCTACAGCTGCGGTTGAAAATCTTTAATTTGTCTTCAGTTTTCATTCTACATAGGAATGGGTTAAGCTTTTATCTGAAAGAAATATTGTTTGTAAATGGTCAGTAATTTTTCCGTTTTACCATGTAGGTTAATTTTAATGAATATAGGCAATCTGTTCAAAAATTTGATTTAAGATGCCACTGAAGTGTAAATGTTGGGTAAACATAGCAGATGACACGTCAGTAAGATGGAAAATCTAGATATTTGTTCGTTCAATATTAGCGAAAGCAAATATCTCATTTCCTGGTAATATTATTATAACAATATGATATTGTTGTTGATGTTGTGAGCATTTTCGTTGTTGATTGATCAGAGAAATGCTACCATTTCAGTTGAAGGAGGCGCGAAATGTTGATGCTTTTTCAAGGGTTGTTGATGGATTGAAGAGGAAAAGCAGATCAAGTTATATTCTCTTCACATCGTATTGCGTCAAGGTTAAGGATTTTCTTTACCATTATGTTACCCTTTGGGCCACATATATGTAGTAAATATATATATATATATATGTATAAATATTTATATATTACCACACTTTTTGTATTTTATACTTCTTATTCATAGTCAGTTTGATGTTTGAACTTTCATATAGATATTCCGATCAAGAATTCTGAATTTTACATTTAACATGTTGTCTCCTTCACAGTAGACAGATCATGAACAACATTTAAAATCATGTTTTTAGTCTTTTCCATAAAGATTTGTTTGACTTAATTTGTCTCTTTTTTCCATATTTTAGGTCAACCGTCACAATAAAGTGGAGGATCGTATAATTGTTCTAACTGAAAATATGATCTTTAAATTAAACTCATCATACAAAGAAATGAAATCAATTCCGTTAAATAAGGTAGAAATTCGTCTTTTGTGTATTATATTTTATCGAGTGTTGCTAAGAATTTGTGGGATGAAAGATCCATTGTTTTTTGGTTTGAATTGGATATACTGTGAAGAAGATGGATATTTGGTGTTGCCAATTTTAGGCCTTTAAATTTTATGTAGTTTCTTTAGTTATATATACTTAATCATTTCTTATGTTAATTGAATTCAAGGTCGAAGGTGTCGCTATAAGCCCAGGAAGCGATCAGCTCATTATATTACGAATTCATGGAAATGATCTTATTGTTTGCCTTCATAACGAGAAGCATGAAAATCGAGTTGCAGAATTGGTCGGACTTTTGTCACATGTATCACGAAGGTAATTTGCGTTTAGTGATATATATTTATATTTCTCATTTTTTCAATAATTATTTTCGCTTTGGCCTTTCTTATAATTATTCAACTCTTTTTCGGACTGTTGTTTAGTAAGTAGATGGAGGCAGCTTTGTGTATGATTTTAAATATTTTTGTACTTTATAGATTGTATAACAAAGAGTTAACAGTTGAAGTGACAGAGAGTTTTATATGCGAATTGGGTAACAAATCGAAGAGGTTGTCAATTACATCTGCCCATGGGGCATCCATTCCTAAGTTTCAGTTTCAAGGGAAGGACACTCTTTTGGTCACCTGCCCTTCATAAGCATGTATTTTATGTTTGTTGTCCTTTCACATTCGTCATTATGAATTTGATAGTTTTATAGCAATTGATAGTTTATGCATTTCTGGTCGACTTATCTTAATCTTTCTAATCATATTTCAATCCTAAGTTTTTTGTACGGGTCAGATAAGTAAATTCCGGTTCCTTTTTTCGATTAGTGAACAATTTAACAGTTTAGCAGCTGGCAATTGGCTTCTACATACACTCATTGAAGGCACATTATTCGTACATTAGTTTTCCCCTTTAACTCTTATTTGAAATTTATGCTCGATGTTGTCAGAATGACTTAATGTCATGTTGGAGTGATTTTCAGGTTGAGATACGTCATTGCTGCTAAGCAATTTTGATGCTTTTCCATTAAAGTTCTATGGTGCCCAGGGTATGTTATACGGAGTGTTGTGCAACGCCCGAGCTCTGTTCGCCAGGGGGTCTGTTATGGGGCAATGGCGTCATGAGGTTTGTTAATCTGACACTGTGATTTGATAATTTGTTTCTTTGTTATGCCAATACGAGGAAAGGCACATTTATACTGCAAATGCCCGAAAGATTCAATTTTCGTCCTTTTTTTAAATTTCATTATCAAAACTAATAAGAATATTGTAGTTACGAATTGAAAGATTTTTCCAGCTTAATTGTTTGACTACTGCCCTTATGTTCAAATGACCAGCTGTGCATGTCACTGAAATTACATTAGAATATCTTTTAAATGGGAGCATTTTCACTACTAGACTTAGCTCTTCGCTTTTGTATTTCGAGTAGGATGTACTGAGATTCAAACTGAATTATATTAGCATTTTTTAGACAAGTATTGTCAGATTTCTTGAGTAGTTTTACAAAAACAAAAAATGTATTTAGAATTTAAAGCATTTTGTATTCAAAATCATTAGAAATGTACTGCCACTTATAATTACTTTCGATATTTTAATTAGCTTCATTATTATAAATCATTTTTCAGCTAGTTATTTTTGATTTAGCTAGGCATCAGCCCAGTCAACAATCACAACAAGGGTATGGTACTCAATTATATTTGAAAAGTCTGTTGGTACTACAGAACTTCACTATAGCACGAAAAAGCGGGAACATTCTTTTAGCATACTGAAAGCTTTTTCGTCCGACACTCGTCAGAGTACGAAACGTCGGATAGCGACCGAAAGGTGAACCGAAATGTATAGCCAGATGCGGGTACACGTGACATAATGAATAATACGTCTATCTGGGCCTATGATTGGCCAATTAGGTCCTATTCACTGTTGTTTACTTGAAGAGTCCAAGTGAGACAACGAATTCTTTTTGTTTACACAAGACTGGGTTTTGAGTCTTAATGTAAACTGATTCCAAAACACTTAAGTGACAGGACGATCTTGCCGATTCTCAGTTACATTTCATACTGCCTAAAGGTATTGCTGCAAGTTTTTATAGAAAATCCCTCCTTCTTTCTTAATTACAACTGAACTACTGGGCTTCATCCATGGTATGACATTTCAGATGTACTGAATTTTCTTCCAAGGTGTTCTTTAGCAGTATACCAAGTTCATATATTAATGTTTTTAAATATATCGCAAATTCACACATTGACATGTTTGTTATCATCTTTTATAGCTAAACGCCCTTTACTGGTTAAGCACTTTCTTATGGTTAGACACCCTTTAATGATTAGACACCCCTTTATGCTTACTCGCCATTTTGTGGTCGGACGCCCTTTTTCATTCCTGCAAACAGTTTTGCGCATACTATTTACCTTTTGTCGTTAACAAAGGACACACCTCACCACCGTACTACTTTAATCTGATATCTGACTTGACTTTTTACTTTCTTACGCATGAATGCAATATCTAGGAAACGATATGAGGATTCAACATGTTATTCTTCTTATTCCTAATACAAATCTTCTCCAACATCCTGTCTTTCTTTTGGTCACGCTGCCTTACAACTAGGAACCAACACACAAATCAACTCACAACCACTTTCTTCGCACCATTTTTTGGCCAACATTGGCTCATGCGTCATCACTTTTCAATGTTCAATCAAAATCGATCGATTTCAATTCTGGTCATTTTTCGGCAAAATACCACGGCTATAGGCTTACTTTTTCGGCAAAATTGGCTCATTTTCATCACTTTTCAATGTTCAATCAAAATCGATTGATTTCAATTCTGGTCATTTTTGGGCAAAGTACCAAGGCTATAGCCTTACTTTTTGGCCAGAATTGGCCCATTTTCATCACTTTTCAATGTTCAATCAAAATCGATCGATTTCAATTCTGGTCATTTTTGGGCAAAATACCAAGGCTATAGCCTTACTTTCTGGCCAAAAGTGGCTCATTTTCATCACTTTTCAATGTTCAATCAAAATCCATCGATTTCAATTCTGGTCATTTTTGGGCAAAATACCAAGGCTATAGCCTTACTTTCTGGCCAAAAGTGGCTCATTTTCATCACTTTTCAATGTTCAATCAAAATCGATCGATTTCAATTCTGGTCATTTGTGGGCAAAATACCAAGGCTATAGCCTTACTTTTTGGCCAAAATTGGCTCATGCATCATCACTTTTCAATGTTCAATCAAAATCGATCGATTTCAATTCTGGTCATTTTTGGGCACAGTACCAAGGCTATAGCCTTACTTTTCGGCCAAAATTGGTTCATTTTCATCACTTTTCAATGTTCAATCAAAATCGATCGATGTCAATTCTGGTCATTTTTGGGCAAAATACCAAGGCTATAGCCTTACTGTTTGGCCAACATTGGCTCATTTTCATCACTTTTCAAAGTTCAATCAAAATCCATCGATTTCAATTCTGGTCATTTTTGGGCAAAATACCAAGGCTATAGCCTTACTTTTTGGCCAAAATTGGCTCATTTTCATCACTTGTCAATGTTCAATCAAAATCGATCGATTTCAATTCTGGTCATTTTTGGGCAAAATACCAAGGCTATAGCCTTACTTTTTGGCCAAAATTGGTTCATTTGTCATCACTTTTCAATGTTCAATCAAAATCCATCGATTTCAATTCTGGTCATTTTTGGGCAAAATACCAAGGCTATAGCCTTACTGTTTGGCCAACATTGGCTCATGCGTCATCACTTTTCAATGTTCAATCAAAATCCATCGATTTCAATTCTGGTCATTTTTGGGCAAAATACCAAGGCTATAGCCTTACTTTCTGGCCAGAATTGGCTCATTTTCATCACTTTTCAATGTTCAATCAAAATCGATTGATTTCAATTCTGGTCATTTTTGGGCAAAGTACCAAGGCTATAGCCTTACTTTTTGGCCAAAAGTGGTTCATTTTCATCACTTTTCAATGTTCAATCAAAATCGATCGATGTCAATTCTGGTCATTTTTGGGCAAAATACCAAGGCTATAGCATTACTGTTTGGCCAACATTGGCTCATTTTCATCACTTTTCAAAGTTCAATCAAAATCCATCGATTTCAATTCTGGTCATGTTTGGGCAAAATACCAAGGCTATAGCCTTACTTTTTGGCCAAAAGTGGTTCATTTTCATCACTTTTCAATGTTCAATCAAAATCCGTCGATTTCAATTCTGGTCATTTTTGGGCAAAATACCAAGGCTGTAGCCTTACTTTTTCGGCAAAATTGGCTCATTTGTCATCACTTTTCAATGTTCAATCAAAATCGATCGATTTCAATTCTGGTTATTTTTGGGGAAAATACCAAGGCTATAGCCTTACTTTTTGGCCAAAATTGGTTCATTTTCATCACTTTTCAATGTTCAATCAAAATCGATCGATTTCAATTCTGGTCATTTTTGGGCAAAATACCAAGGCTATAGCCTTACTTTCTGGCCAGAATTGGCTCATTTTCATCACTTTTCAAAGTTCAATCAAAATCCATCGATTTCAATTCTGGTCATTTTAGGGCAAAATACCAAGGCTATAGCCTTACCTTTTGGCCAAAATTGGTTCATTTTCATCACTTTTCAATGTTCAATCAAAATCGATCGATTTCAATTCTGGTCATTTCTGGGCAAATTACCAAGGCTATAGCCTTACTTTCTGGCCAGAATTGGCTCATTTTCATCACTTTTCAATGTTCAATCAAAATCCACCGATGTCAATTCTGGTCAATTTTGGGCAAAATACCAAGGCTATAGCCTTACTTTTTGGCCAGAATTGGTTCATTTTCATCACTTTTCAATGTTCAATCAAAATCGATCGATTTCAATTCTGGTCATTTCTGGGCAAAATACCAAGGCTATAGCCTTACTTTCTGGCCAGAATTGGCTCATTGTCATCACTTTTCAATGTTCAATCAAAATCGATCGATTTCAATTCTGGTCATTTTTGGGCAAAATACCAAGGCTATAGCCTTACCTTTTGGCCAAAATTGGTTCATTTGTCATCACTTTTCAATGTTCAATCAAAATCGATCGATTTCACTTCTGGTCATTTTTGGGCAAAATACCAAGTCTATAGCCTTACTTTTTGGCCAAAATTGGTTCATTTTCATCACTTTTCAATGTTCAATCAAAATCCGTTGATTTCAATTCTGCTCATTTTTGGGCAACATACCAAGGCTATAGCCTTACTTTCTGGCCAGAATTGGCTCATTTTCATCACTTTTCAATGTTCAATCAAAATCCATCGATTTCAATTCTGGTCATTTTTGGGCAAAATACCAAGGCTATAGCCTTACTTTTTGGCCAAAATTGGTTCATTTGTCATCACCTTTCAATGTTCAATCAAAATCGATCGATTTCAATTCTGGTCATTTTTGGGCAAAATACCAAGGCTATAGCCTTACTTTCTGGCCAGAATTGGCTCATTTTCATCACTTTTCAATGTTCAATCAAAATCGATTGATTTCAATTCTGGTCATTTTTGGGCAAAGTACCAAGGCTATAGCCTTACTTTTTGGCCAAAAGTGGTTCATTTTCATCACTTTTCAATGTTCAATCAAAATCGATCGATTTCAATTCTGGTCATTTCTGGGCAAAATACCAAGGCTATAGCCTTACTTTCTGGCCAGAATTGGCTCATTTGTCATCACTTTTCAATGTTCAATCAAAATCGATCGATTTCAATTCTGGTCATTTGTGGGCAAAATACCAAGGCTATAGCCTTACTTTTTGGCCAAAATTGGTTCATTTTCATCACTTTTCAATGTTCAATCAAAATCCGTCGATTTCAATTCTGGTCATTTTTGGGCAAAATACCAAGGCTATAGCCTTACTTTCTGGCCAGATTTGGCTCATTTTCATCACTTTTCAATGTTCAATCAAAATCGATCGATTTCAATTCTGGTCATTTTTGGGCAAACTACCAAGGCTATAGCCTTACTTTTTGGCCACAATTGGTTCATTTTCATCACTTTTCAATGTTCAATCAAAATCGATCGATTTCAATTCTGGTCATTTTTGGGCAAAATACCAAGGCTATAGCCTTACTTTTTGGCCACAATTGGTTCATTTTCATCACTTTTCAATGTTCAATCAAAATCGATCGATTACACTTCTGGTCATTTCTGGGCAAAATACCAAGGCTATAGCCTTACTTTCTGGCCAGAATTGGCTCATTTTCATCACTTTTCAATGTTCAATCAAAATCGATCGATTTCAATTCTGGTCATTTTTGGGCAAGATACCAAGGCTATAGCCTTACTTTCTGGCCAAAATTGGCTCATTTGTCATCACTATTCAATGTTCAATCAAAATCGATCGATTTCAATTCTGGTCATTTTTGGGCAAAGTACCAAGGCTATAGCCTTACTTTTTGGCCAAAAGTGGTTCATTTTCATCACTTTTCAATGTTCAATCAAAATCGATCGATGTCAATTCTAGTCATTTTTGGGCAAAATACCAAGGCTATAGCATTACTGTTTGGCCAACATTGGCTCATTTTCATCACTTTTCAAAGTTCAATCAAAATCCATCGATTTCAATTCTGGTCATTTTAGGGCAAAATACCAAGGCTATAGCCTTACCTTTTGGCCAAAAGTGGTTCATTTTCATCACTTTTCAATGTTCAATCAAAATCGATCGATTTCAATTCTGGTCATTTCTGGCAAATTACCAAGGCTATAGCCTTACTTTCTGGCCAGAATTGGCTCATGTTCATCACTTTTCAATGTTCAATCAAAATCCACCGATTTCAATTCTGGTCATTTTTGGGCAAAATACCAAGGCTATAGCCTTACTTTTTGGCCAAAATTGGTTCATTTTCATCACCTTTCAATGTTCAATCAAAATCGATCGATTTCAATTCTTGTCATTTCTGGGCAAAATACCAAGGCTATAGCCTTACTTTCTGGCCAGAATTGGCTCATTGTCATCACTTTTCAATGTTCAATCAAAATCGATCGATTTCAATTCTGGTCATTTTTGGGCAAAATACCAAGGCTATAGCCTTACTTTTTGGCCAAAATTGGTTCATTTGTCATCACTTTTCAATCTTCAATCAAAATCGATCGATTTCACTTCTGGTCATTTTTGGGCAAAATACCAAGTCTATAGCCTTGCTTTTTGGCCAAAATTGGTTCATTTTCATCACTTTTCAATGTTCAATCAAAATCCGTTGATTTCAATTCTGCTCATTTTTGGGCAAAATACCAAGGCTATAGCCTTACTTTCTGGCCAGAATTGGCTCATTTTCATCACTTTTCAATGTTCAATCAAAATCCATCGATGTCAATTCTGGTCATTTTTGGGCAAAATACCAAGGCTATAGCCTTACTTTTTGGCCAAAATCGGTTCATTTGTCATCACTTTTCAATGTGCAATCAAAATCGATCGATTTCAATTCTGGTCATTTTTGGGCAAAATACCAAGGCTATAGCCTTACTTTCTGGCCAGAATTGGCTCATTGTCATCACTTTTCAATGTTCAATCAAAATCGATCGATTTCAATTCTGGTCATTTTTGGGCAAAATACCAAGGCTATAGCCTTACCTTTTGGCCAAAATTGGTTCATTTGTCATCACTTTTCAATGTTCAATCAAAATCGATCGATTTCACTTCTGGTCATTTTTGGGCAAAATACCAAGTCTATAGCCTTACTTTTTGGCCAAAATTGGTTCATTTTCATCACTTTTCAATGTTCAATCAAAATCCGTTGATGTCAATTCTGGTCATTTTTGGGCAAAATACCAAGGCTATAGCCTTACTTTCTGGCCAGAATTGGCTCATTTTCATCACTTTTCAATGTTCAATCAAAATCCATCGATTTCAATTCTGGTCATTTTTGGGCAAAATACCAAGGCTATAGCCTTACCTTTTGGCCAAAATTGGTTCATTTGTCATCACTTTTCAATGTTCAATCAAAATCGATCGATTTCACTTCTGGTCATTTTTGTGCAAAATACCAAGTCTATAGCCTTACTTTTTGGCCAAAATTGGTTCATTTTCATCACTTTTCAATGTTCAATCAAAATCCGTTGATGTCAATTCTGGTCATTTTTGGGCAAAATACCAAGGCTATAGCCTTACTTTCTGGCCAGAATTGGCTCATTTTCATCACTTTTCAATGTTCAATCAAAATCCATCGATTTCAATTCTGGTCATTTTTGGGCAAAATACCAAGGCTATAGCCTTACTTTTTGGCCAAAATTGGTTCATTTGTCATCACTTTTCAATGTTCAATCAAAATCGATCGATTTCAATTCTGGTCATTTTTGGGCAAAATACCAAGGCTATAGCCTTACTTTCTGGCCAGAATTGGCTCACTTTCATCACTTTTCAATGTTCAATCAAAATCGATTGATTTCAATTCTGGTCATTTTTGGGCAAAGTACCAAGGCTATAGCCTTACTTTTTGGCCAAAAGTGGTTCATTTTCATCACTTTTCAATGTTCAATCAAAATCGATCGATTTCAATTCTGGTCATTTCTGGGCAAAATACCAAGGCTATAGCCTTACTTTCTGGCCAGAATTGGCTCATTTGTCATCACTTTTCAATGTTCAATCAAAATTCATCGATGTCAATTCTGGTCATTTTTGGGCAAAATACCAAGGCTATAGCCTTACTTTTTGGCCAAAATCGGTTCATTTGTCATCACTTTTCAATGTTCAATCAAAATCGATCGATTTCAATTCTGGTCATTTTTGGGCAAAATACCAAGGCTATAGCCTTACCTTCTGGCCAGAATTGGCTCATTTGTCATCACTTTTCAATGTTCAATCAAAATCCATCGATTTCAATTCTGGTCATTTTTGGGCAAAATACCAAGGCTATAGCCTTTTTTTTTTGGCCAAAATTGGTTCATATGTCATCACTTTTCAATGTTCAATCAAAATCGATCGATTTCAATTCTGGTCATTTCTGGGCAAAATACCAAGGCTATAGCCTTACTTTCTGGCCAGAATTGGCTCATTTTCATCACTTTTCAATGTTCAAGCAAAATCCATCGAGTTCAATTCTGGTCATGTTTGGGCAAAATACCAAGGCTATAGCCTTACTTTTTGGCCAAAATTGGTTCATTTTCATCACTTTTCAATGTTCATTCAAACTCGATCGATTTCAATTCTGGTCATTTCTTGGCAAAATACCAAGGCTATAGCCTTACTTTCTGGCCAGAATTGGCTCATTTTCATCACTTTTCAATGTTCAATCAAAATCCATCGATTTCAATTCTGGTCATTTTTGGGCAAAATACCAAGGCTATAGCCTTACCTTTTGGCCAAAATTGGTTCATTTGTCATCACTTTTCAATGTTCAATCAAAATCGATCGATTTCAATTCTGGTCATTTGTGGGCAAAATACCAAGGCTATAGCCTTACTTTTTGGCCAAAATTGGTTCATTTTCATCACTTTTCAATGTTCAATCAAAATCCATCGATTTCAATTCTGGTCATTTTTGGGCAAAATACCAAGGCTATAGCCTTATATTTGGCCAAACTTGGTTTATTTTCATCACTTTTCAATGTTCAATCAAAATCGATCGATTTCAATTCTGGTCATTTTTGGGCAAAATACCAAGGCTATAGCCTTACTTTCTGGCCAGAATTGGCTCATTTTCATCACTTTTCAATGTTCAATCAAAATCCATCGATTTCAATTCTGGTCATTTTTGGGCAAAATACCAAGGCTATAGCCTTACTTTTTGGCCAAAATCGGTTCATTTGTCATCACTTTTCAATGTTCAATCAAAATCGATCGATTTCAATTCTGGTCATTTTTGGGCAAAATACCAAGGCTATAGCCTTACCTTCTGGCCAGAATTGGCTCATTTGTCATCACTTTTCAATGTTCAATCAAAATCCATCGATTTCAATTCTGGTCATTTTTGGGCAAAATACCAAGGCTATAGCCTTACCTTTTGGCCAAAATTGGTTCATTTGTCATCACTTTTCAATGTTCAATCAAAATCGATCGATTTCAATTCTGGTCATTTGTGGGCAAAATACCAAGGCTATAGCCTTACTTTTTGGCCAAAATTGGTTCATTTTCATCACTTTTCAATGTTCAATCAAAATCCATCGATTTCAATTCTGGTCATTTTTGGGCAAAATACCAAGGCTATAGCCTTATATTTGGCCAAACTTGGTTTATTTTCATCACTTTTCAATGTTCAATCAAAATCGATCGATTTCAATTCTGATCATTGTTGGGCAAAATACCAAGGCTATAGCCTTACTTTTTGGCCAAATTTGGTTCATTTTCATCACTTTTCAATGTTAAATCAAAATCGATCGATTTCAATTCTGGTCATTTCTGGGCAAAATACCAAGGCTATAGCCTTACTTTCTGGCCAGAATTGGCTCATTTTCATCACTTTTCAATGTTCAATCAAAATCCATCGATTTCAATTCTGGTCATTTTTGGGCAAAATACCAAGGCTATAGCCTTACCTTTTGGCCAAAATTGGTTCATTTTCATCACTTTTCAATGTTCAATCAAAATCGATCGATTTCAATTCTGGTCATTTTTGGGCAAAATACCAAGGCTATAGCCTTACTTTTTGGCCAAAATTGGTTCATTTGTCATCACTTTTCAATGTTCAATCAAAATCGATCGATTTCAATTCTGGTCATTTTTGGGCAAAATACCAAGGCTATAGCCTTACCTTTTGGCCAAAATTGGTTCATTTGTCATCACTTTTCAATGTTCAATCAAAATCGATCGATTTCAATTCTGGTCATGTTTGGGCAAAATACCAAGGCTATAGCCTTACTTTCTGGCCAGAATTGGCTCATTTTCATCACTTTTCAATGTTCAATCAAAATCCATCGATTTCAATTCTGGTCATTTTTGGGCAAAATACCAAGGCTATAGCCTTACCTTTTGGCCAAAATTGGTTCATATGTCATCACTTTTCAATGTTCAATCAAAATCGATCGATTTCAATTCTGGTCAGTTTTGGGCAAAATACCAAGGCTATAGCCTTACTTTCTGGCCAGAATTGGCTCATTTTCATCACTTTTCAATGTTCAATCAAAATCGATCGATTTCAATTCTGGTCATTTTTGGGCAAAATACCAAGGCTATAGCCTTACTTTTTGGCCAAAAGTGGTTCATTTTCATCACTTTTCAATGTTCAATCAAAATCGATCGATTTCAATTCTGGTCATTTCTGGGCAAAATACCAAGGCTATAGCCTTACTTTCTGGCCAGAATTGGCTCATTTTCATCACCTTTCAATGTTCAATCAAAATCCATCGATTTCAATTCTGGTCATTTCTGGGCAAAATACCAAGGCTATAGCCTTACTTTCTGGCGAGAATTGGTTCATTTTCATCACTTTTCAATGTTCAATCAAAATCGATCGATTTCAATTCTGGTCATTTTTGGGCAAAATACCAAGGCTATAGCCTTACTTTTTGGCCAAAATTGGTTCATTTGTCATCACTTTTCAATGTTCAATCAAAATCGATCGATTTCAATTCTGGTCATTTCTGGGCAAAATACCAAGGCTATAGCCTTACTTTCTGGCCAGAATTGGCTCATTTTCATCACTTTTCAATGTTCAATCAAAATCCATCGATTTCAATTCTGGTCATTTTTGTGCAAGATACCAAGGTTATAGCCTTACTTTTTGGCCAAAATTGGTTCATTTGTCATCACTTTTCAATGTTCAATCAAAATCGATCGATTTCAATTCTGGTCATTTCTGGGCAAAATACCAAGGCTATAGCCTTACTTTCTGGCCAGAATTGGTTCATTTTCATCACTTTTCAATGTTCAATCAAAATCGATCGATTTCAATTCTGGTCATTTTTGGGCAAAATACCAAGGCTATAGCCTTACTTTCTGGCCAAAATTGGTTCATTTTCATCACTTTTCAATGTTCAATCAAAATCGATCGATTTCAATTCTGGTCATTTCTGGGCAAAATACCAAGGCTATAGCCTTACTTTCTGGCCAGAATTGGCTCATTGTCATCACTTTTCAATGTTCAATCAAAATCGATCGATTTCAATTCTGGTCATTTTTGGGCAAAATACCAAGGCTATAGCCTTACCTTTTGGCCAAAATTGGTTCATATGTCATCACTTTTCAATGTTCAATCAAAATCGATCGATTTCAATTCTGGTCATTTTTGGGCAAAATACCAAGGCTATAGCCTTACTTTTTGGCCAAAATTGGTTCATTTGTCATGACTTTTCAATGTTCAATCAAAATCGATCGATTTCAATTCTGGTCATTTTTGGGCAAAATACCAAGGCTATAGCCTTACTTTCTGGCCAGAATTGGCTCATTTTCATCACTTTTCAATGTTCAATCAAAATCCATCGATGTCAATTCTGGTCATTTTTGGGCAAAATAACAAGGCTATAGCCTTACCTTTTGGCCAAAATTGGTTCATATGTCATCACTTTTCAATGTTCAATCAAAATCGATCGATTTCAATTCTGGTCATTTTTGGGCAAAATACCAAGGCTATAGCCTTACTTTCTGGCCAGAATTGGCTCATTTTCATCACTTTTCAATGTTCAATCAAAATCCATCGATTTCAATTCTGGTCATTTTTGGGCAAAATACCAAGGCTATAGCCTTACTTTTTGGCCAAAATTGGTTCATTTTCATCACTTTTCAATGTTCAATCAAAATCGATCGATTTCAATTCTGGTCATTTGTGGGCAAAATACCAAGGCTATAGCCTTACTTTCTGGCCAGAATTGGCTCATTTGTCATCACTTGTCAATGTTCAATCAAAATCCATCGATTTCAATTCTGGTCATTTTTAGGCAAAATACCAAGGCTATAGCCTTACTTTTTGGCCAAAATTGGTTCATTTTCATCACTTTTCAATGTTCAATCAAAATCGATCGATTTCAATTCTGGTCATTTGTGGGCAAAATACCAAGGCTATAGCCTTACTTTCTGGCCAGAATTGGCTCATTTGTCATCACTTTTCAATGTTCAATCAAAATCGATCGATTTCAATTCTGGTCATTTTTGGGCAAAATACCAAGGCTATAGCCTTACTTTTTGGCCAAAATTGGTTCATATGTCATCACTTTTCAATGTTCAATCAAAATCGATCGATTTCAATTCTGGTCAGTTTTGGGCAAAATACCAAGGCTATAGCCTTACTTTCTGGCCAGAAGTGGCTCATTTTCATCACTTTTCAATGTTCAATCAAAATCGATCGATTTCAATTCTGGTCATTTTTGGGCAAAATACCAAGGCTATAGCCTTACCTTTTGGCCAAAATTGGTTCATTTGTCATCACTTTTCAATGTTCAATCAAAATCGATCGATTTCAATTCTGGTCATTTTTGGGCAAAATACCAAGGCTATAGCCTTACTTTTTGGCCAAAAGTGGTTCATTTTCATCACTTTTCAATGTTCAATCAAAATCGATCGATTTCAATTCTGGTCATTTCTGGGCAAAATACCAAGGCTATAGCCTTACTTTCTGGCCAGAATTGGCTCATTTTCATCACTTTTCAATGTTCAATCAAAATCGATCGATTTCAATTCTGGTCATTTTTGGGCAAAATACCAAGGCTATAGCCTTACTTTTTGGCCAAAATTGGTTCAATTGTCATCACTTTTCAATGTGCAATCAAAATCGATCGATTTCAATTCTGGTCATTTTTGGGCAAAATACCAAGGCTATAGCCTTACTTTTTGGCCAAAATTGGTTCATTTTCATCACTTTTCAATGTTCAATCAAAATCGATCGATTTCAATTCTGGTCATTTCTGGGCAAAATACCAAGGCTATAGCCTTACTTTCTGGCCAGAATTGGCTCATTTTCATCACTTTTCAATGTTCAATCAAAATCGATCGATTTCAATTCTGGTCATTTCTGGGCAAAATACCAAGGCTATAGCCTTACTTTCTGGCCAGAATTGGCTCATTTTCATCACTTTTCAATGTTCAATCAAAATCCATCGATTTCAATTCTGGTCATTTTTAGGCAAAATACCAAGGCTATAGCCTTACTTTTTGGCCAAAATTGGTTCATTTGTCATCACTTTTCAATGTTCAATCAAAATCGATCGATTTCAATTCTGGTCATTTGTGGGCAAAATACCAAGGCTATAGCCTTACTTTCTGGCCAGAATTGGCTCATTTGTCATCACTTGTCAATGTTCAATCAAAATCGATCGATTTCAATTCTGGTCATTTTCGGGCAAAATACCAAGGCTATAGCCTTACTTTTTGGCCAAAATTGGTTCATTTGTCATCACTTTTCAATGTTCAATCAAAATCGATCGATTTCAATTCTGGTCATTTTTGGGCAAAATACCAAGGCTATAGCCTTACTTTTTGGCCAAAAGTGGTTCATTTTCATCACTTTTCAATGTTCAATCAAAATCCATCGATTTCAATTCTGGTCATTTTTGGGCAAAATACCAAGGCTATAGCCTTAGTTTTTGGCCAAAATTGGCTCATTTGTCATCACTTTTCAATGTTCAATCAAAATCGATCGATTTCAATTCTGGTTATTTTTGGGGAAAATACCAAGGCTATAGAGTTACTTTTTGGCCAAAATTGGTTCATTTGTCATCACTTTTCAATGTTCAATCAAAATCGATCGATTTCAATTCTGGTCATTTTTGGGCAAAATACCAAGGCTATAGCCTTACTTTCTGGCCAGAATTGGCTTATTTTCATTACTTTTCAATGTTCAATCAAAATCGATCGATTTCAATTCTGGTCATTTTTGAGCAAAATACCAAGGCTATAGCCTTACTTTTTGGCCAAAATTGGTTCATTTTCATCACTTTTCAATGTTCAATCAAAATCGATCGATTTCAATTCTGGTCATTTTTGGGCAAAATACCAAGGCTATAGCCTTACTTTTTGGCCAAAATTGGTTCATTTGTCATCACTTTTCAATCTTCAATCAAAATCGATCGATTTCAATTCTGGTCATTTCTGGGCAAAATACCAAGGCTATAGCCTTACTTTCTGGCCAGAATTGGCTCATTTTCATCACTTTTCAATGTTCAATCAAAATCCATCGATTTCAATTCTGGTCATTTTTGGGCAAAATACCAAGGCTATAGCCTTACCTTTTGGCCAAAATTGGTTCATTTGTCATCACTTTTCAATGTTCAATCAAAATCGATCGATTTCAAGTCTGGTTATTTTTGGGGAAAATACCAAGGCTATAGAGTTACTTTTTGGCCAAAATTGGTTCATTTGTCATCACTTTTCAATGTTCAATCAAAATCGATCGATTTCAATTCTGGTCATTTGTGGGCAAAATACCAAGGCTATAGCCTTACTTTCTGGCCAGAGTTGGCTCATTTTCATCACTTTTCAATGTTCAATCAAAATCGATCGATTTCAATTCTGGTCATTTTTGGGCAAAATACCAAGGCTATAGCCTTACTTTCTGGCCAGAATTGGCTCATTTTCATCACTTTTCAATGTTCAATCAAAATCCATCGATTTCAATTCTGGTCATTTTTGGGCAAAATACCAAGGCTATAGCCTTACTTTTTGGCCAAAATTGGCTCATTTGTCATCACTTTTCAATGTTCAATCAAAATCGATCGATTTCAATTCTGGTTATTTTTGGGCAAAATACCAAGGCTATAGCCTTACTTTTTGGCCAAAATTGGTTCATTTGTCATCACTTTTCAATGTTCAATCAAAATCGATCGATTTCAATTCTGGTCATTTCTGGGCAAAATACCAAGGCTATAGCCTTACTTTCTGGCCAGAATTGGCTCATTTTCATCACTTTTCAATGTTCAATCAAAATCCATCGATTTCAATTCTGGTCATTTTTGGGCAAAATACCAAGGCTATAGCCTTACCTTTTGGCCAAAATTGGTTCATTTGTCATCACTTTTCAATGTTCAATCAAAATCGATCGATTTCAATTCTGGTTATTTTTGGGCAAAATACCAAGGCCATAGAGTTACTTTTTGGCCAAAATTGGTTCATTTGTCATCACTTTTCAATGTTCAATCAAAATCGATCGATTTCAATTCTGGTCATTTGTGGGCAAAATACCAAGGCTATAGCCTTACTTTCTGGCCAGAGTTGGCTCATTTTCATCACTTTTCTATGTTCAATCAAAATCGATCGATTTCAATTCTGGTCATTTTTGGGGAAAATACCAAGGCTATAGCCTTACCTTTTGGCCAAAATTGGTTCATTTGTCATCACTTTTCAATGTTCAATCAAAATCGATCGATTTCAATTCTGGTCATTTTTGGGCAAAATACCAAGGCTATAGCCTTACTTTTTGGCCAGAAGTGGTTCATTTTCATCACTTTTCAATGTTCAATCAAAATCCGTCGATTTCAATTCTGGTCAGTTTTGGGCAAAATACCAAGGCTATAGCCTTACTTTTTGGCCAAAATTGGCTCATTTGTCATCACTTTTCAATGTTCAATCAAAATCGATCGATTTCAATTCTGGTTATTTTTGGGGAAAATACCAAGGCTATAGCCTTACTTTTTGGCCAAAATTGGTTGATTTTCATCACTTTTCAATGTTCAATCAAAATCGATCGATTTCAATTCTGGTCATTTTTGGGCAAAATACCAAGGCTATAGCCTTACTTTCTGGCCAGAATTGGCTCATTTTCATCACTTTTCAATGTTCAATCAAAATCGATCGATTTCAATTCTGGTCATTTTTGGGCAAAATACCAAGGCTATAGCCTTACTTTTTGGCCAAAATTGGTTCATTTGTCATCACTTGTCAATGTTCAATCAAAATCCATCGATTTCAATTCTGGTCATTTCTGGGCAAAATACCAAGGCTATAGCCTTACTTTCTGGCCAGAATTGGCTCATTTTCATCACTTTTCAATGTTCAATCAAAATCCATCGATTTCAATTCTGGTCATTTTTAGGCAAAATACCAAGGCTATAGCCTTACTTTTTGGCCAAAATTGGTTCATATTCATCACTTTTCAATGTTCAATCAAAATCGATCGATTTCAATTCTGGTCATTTCTGGGCAAAATACCAAGGCTATAGCCTTACTTTCTGGCCAGAATTGGCTCATTTGTCATCACCTTTCAATGTTCAATCAAAATCGATCGATTTCAATTCTGGTCATTTCTGGGCAAAATACCAAGGCTATAGCCTTACTTTCTGGCCAGAATTGGCTCATTTTCATCACTTTTCAATGTTCAATCAAAATCCATCGATTTCAATTCTGGTCATTTTTGGGCAAAATACCAAGGCTATAGCCTTACCTTTTGGCCAAAATTGGTTCATTTGTCATCACTTTTCAATGTTCAATCAAAATCGATCGATTTCAATTCTGGTTATTTTTGGGCAAAATACCAAGGCCATAGAGTTACTTTTTGGCCAAAATTGGTTCATTTGTCATCACTTTTCAATGTTCAATCAAAATCGATCGATTTCAATTCTGGTCATTTGTGGGCAAAATACCAAGGCTATAGCCTTACTTTCTGGCCAGAGTTGGCTCATTTTCATCACTTTTCTATGTTCAATCAAAATCGATCGATTTCAATTCTGGTCATTTTTGGGGAAAATACCAAGGCTATAGCCTTACCTTTTGGCCAAAATTGGTTCATTTGTCATCACTTTTCAATGTTCAATCAAAATCGATCGATTTCAATTCTGGTCATTTTTGGGCAAAATACCAAGGCTATAGCCTTACTTTTTGGCCAGAAGTGGTTCATTTTCATCACTTTTCAATGTTCAATCAAAATCCGTCGATTTCAATTCTGGTCAGTTTTGGGCAAAATACCAAGGCTATAGCCTTACTTTTTGGCCAAAATTGGCTCATTTGTCATCACTTTTCAATGTTCAATCAAAATCGATCGATTTCAATTCTGGTTATTTTTGGGGAAAATACCAAGGCTATAGCCTTACTTTTTGGCCAAAATTGGTTGATTTTCATCACTTTTCAATGTTCAATCAAAATCGATCGATTTCAATTCTGGTCATTTTTGGGCAAAATACCAAGGCTATAGCCTTACTTTCTGGCCAGAATTGGCTCATTTTCATCACTTTTCAATGTTCAATCAAAATCGATCGATTTCAATTCTGGTCATTTTTGGGCAAAATACCAAGGCTATAGCCTTACTTTTTGGCCAAAATTGGTTCATTTGTCATCACTTGTCAATGTTCAATCAAAATCCATCGATTTCAATTCTGGTCATTTCTGGGCAAAATACCAAGGCTATAGCCTTACTTTCTGGCCAGAATTGGCTCATTTTCATCACTTTTCAATGTTCAATCAAAATCCATCGATTTCAATTCTGGTCATTTTTAGGCAAAATACCAAGGCTATAGCCTTACTTTTTGGCCAAAATTGGTTCATATTCATCACTTTTCAATGTTCAATCAAAATCGATCGATTTCAATTCTGGTCATTTCTGGGCAAAATACCAAGGCTATAGCCTTACTTTCTGGCCAGAATTGGCTCATTTGTCATCACCTTTCAATGTTCAATCAAAATCGATCGATTTCAATTCTGGTCATTTCTGGGCAAAATACCAAGGCTATAGCCTTACTTTTTGGCCAAAATTGGTTCATTTTCATCACTTTTCAATGTTCAATCAAAATCGATCGATTTCAATTCTGGTCATTTTTGGGCAAAATACCAAGGCTATAGCCTTACTTTTTGGCCAAAATTGGTTCATTTGTCATCACTTTTCAATGTTCAATCAAAATCGATCGATTTCAATTCTGGTCATTTCTGGGCAAAATACCAAGGCTATAGCCTTACTTTCTGGCCAGAATTGGCTCACTTTCATCACTTTTCAATGTTCAATCAAAATCGATCGATTTCAATTCTGGTCATTTTTGGGCAAAATACCAAGGCTATAGCTTTACCTTTTGGCCAAAATTGGTTCATTTTCATCACTTTTCAATGTTCAATCAAAATCGATCGATTTCAATTCTGGTCATTTTTGTGCAAAATACCAAGGTTATAGCCTTACGTTTTGGCCAAAATTGGCTCATTTTCATCACTTTTCAATGTTCAATCAAAATCGATCGATTTCAATTCTGGTCATTTCTGGGCAAAATACCAAGGCTATAGCCTTACTTTCTGGCCAGAATTGGTTCATTTTCATCACTTTTCAATGTTCAATCAAAATCCATCGATTTCAATTCTGGTCATTTTTGGGCAAAATACCAAGGCTATAGCCTTATATTTGGCCAAACTTGGTTCATTTGTCATCACTTTTCAATGTTCAATCAAAATCGATCGATTTCAATTCTGGTCATTTTTGGGCAAAATACCAAGGCTATAGCCTTACCTTTTGGCCAAAATTGGTTCATTTTCATCACTTTTCAATGTTCAATCAAAATCCATCGATTTCAATTCTGGTCATTTTTGGGCAAAATACCAAGGCTATAGCCTTACTTTTTGGCCAAAATTGGTTCATTTTCATCACTTTTCAATGTTCAATCAAAATCGATCGATTTCAATTCTGGTCATTTTTGGGCAAAATACCAAGGCTATAGCCTTACTTTTTGGCCAAAATTGGTTCATTTGTCATCACTTTTCAATGTTCAATCAAAATCGATCGATTTCAATTCTGGTCATTTCTGGGCAAAATACCAAGGCTATAGCCTTACTTTCTGGCCGGAATTGGCTCATTTTCATCACTTTTCAATGTTCAATCAAAATCGATCGATTTCAATTCTGGTCATTTTTGTGCAAGATACCAAGGTTATAGCCTTACTTTTGGCCAAAATTGGTTCATTTGTCATCACTTTTCAATGTTCAATCAAAATCGATCGATTTCAATTCTGGTCATTTCTGGGCAAAATACCAAGGCTATAGCCTTACTTTCTGGCCAGAATTGGTTCATTTTCATCACTTTTCAATGTTCAATCAAAATCGATCGATTTCACTTCTGGTCATTTTTGGGCAAAATACCAAGGCTATAGCCTTACTTTTTGGCCAAAATTGGTTGATTTTCATCACTTTTCAATGTTCAATCAAAATCCATCGATTTCAATTCTGGTCATTTTTGGGCAAAATACCAAGGCTATAGCCTTACTTTTTGGCCAAAAGTGGTTCATTTTCATCACTTTTCAATGTTCAATCAAAATCGATCGATTTCAATTCTGGTCATTTTTGGGGAAAATACCAAGGCTATAGCCTTACTTTTTGGCCAAAATTGGTTCATTTGTCATCACTTTTCAATGTTCAATCAAAATCGATCGATTTCAATTCTGGTCATTTCTGGGCAAAATACCAAGGCTATAGCCTTACTTTCTGGCCAGAATTGGCTCATTTTCATCACTTTTCAATGTTCAATCAAAATCGATCGATTTCAATTCTGGTCATTTTTGGGCAAAATACCAAGGCTATAGCCTTACCTTTTGGCCAAAATTGGTTCATTTGTCATCACTTTTCAATGTTCAATCAAAATCGATCGATTTCAATTCTGGTCATTTTTGGGCAAAATACCAAGGCTATAGCCTTACGTTTTGGCCAAAAGTGGTTCATTTTCATCACTTTTCAATGTTCAATCAAAATCCATCGATTTCAATTCTGGTCATTTTTGGGCAAAATACCAAGGCTATAGCCTTACTTTTTGGCCAAAATTGGCTCATTTGTCATCACTTTTCAATGTTCAATCAAAATCGATTGATTTCAATTCTGGTTATTTTTTGGGACAATACCAAGGCTATAGCCTTACTTTTTGGCCAAAATTGGTTCATTTTCATCACTTTTCAATGTTCAATCAAAGTCGATCGAGTTCAATTCTGGTCATTTTTGGGCAAAATACCAAGGCTATAGCCTTACTTTCTGGCCAGAATTGGCTCATTTTCATCACTTTTCAATGTTCAATCAAAATCCGTTGATTTCAATTCTGCTCATTTTTGGGCAAAATACCAAGGCTATAGGCTTACTTTTTGGCCAATATTGGTTCATTTGTCATCACTTTTCAATGTTCAATCAAAATCGATCAATTTCAATTCTGGTCATTTTTGGGCAAAATACCAAGGCTATAGCCTTACCTTTTGGCCAAAATTGGTTCATTTGTCATCACTTTTCAATGTTCAATCAAAATCGATCGATTTCAATTCTGGTCATTTTTGGGCAAAATACCAAGGCTATAGCCTTACTTTTTGGCCACAATTGGTTCATTTTCATCACTTTTCAATGTTCAATCAAAATCGATCGATTTCAATTCTGGTCATTTTTGTGCAAAATACCAAGGTTATAGCCTTACTTTTTGGCCAAAATTGGCTCATTTTCATCACTTTTCAATGTTCAATCAAAATCGATCGATTTCAATTCTGGTCATCTCTGGGCAAAATACCAAGGCTATAGCCTTACTTTCTGGCCAGAATTGGTTCATTTTCATCACTTTTCAATGTTCAATCAAAATCCATCGATTTCAATTCTGGTCATTTTTGGGCAAAATACCAAGGCTATAGCCTTACTTTTTGGCCAAAATTGGTTCATTTGTCATCACTTTTCAATGTTCAATCAAAATCGATCGATTTCAATTCTGGTCATTTGTGGGCAAAATACCAAGGCTATAGCCTTACTTTTTGGCCAAAATTGGTTCATTTGTCATCACTTTTCAATGTTCAATCAAAATCGATCGATTTCAATTCTGGTCATTTGTGGGCAAAATACCAAGGCTATAGCCTTACTTTCTGGCCAGAATTGGCTCATTTTCATCACTTTTCAATGTTCAATCAAAATCGATCGATTTCAATTCTGGTCATTTTTGGGCAAAATACCAAGGCTATAGCCTTACCTTTTGGCCAAAATTGGTTCATTTGTCATCACTTTTCAATGTTCAATCAAAATCGATCGATTTCAATTCTGGTCATGTTTGGGCAAAATACCAAGGCTATAGCCTTACTTTTTGGCCAAAAGTGGTTCATTTTCATGACTTTTCAATGTTCAATGAAAATCCGTCGATTTCAATTCTGGTCATTTTTGGGCAAAATACCAAGGCTATAGCCTTACTTTTTGGCCAGAATTGGCTCATTTGTCATCACTTTTCAATGTTCAATCAAAATCGATCGATTTCAATTCTGGTTATTTTTTGAGAAAATACCAAGGCTATAGCCTTACTTTTTGGCCAAAATTGGTTCATTTTCATCACTTTTCAATGTTCAATCAAAATCGATCGATTTCAATTCTGGTCATTTCTGGGCAAAATACCAAGGCTATAGCCTTACTTTCTGGCCAGAATTGGCTCATTTTCATCACTTTTCAATGTTCAATCAAAATCGATCGATTTCAATG
Source organism: Mastigias papua (assembly GCA_964019165.1). Taxonomy (NCBI): domain Eukaryota; kingdom Metazoa; phylum Cnidaria; class Scyphozoa; order Rhizostomeae; family Mastigiidae; genus Mastigias; species Mastigias papua. The sequence continues at coordinate 531,139 of OZ025268.1, forward strand.
CTGGTCATTTTTGGGCAAAATACCAAGGCTATAGCCTTACTTTTTGGCCAATATTGGTTCATTTGTCATCACTTTTCAATGTTCAATCAAAATCGATCGATTTCAATTCTGGTCATTTTTGGGCAAAATACCAAGGCTATAGCCTTACTTTTTGGCCAAAATTGGTTCATTTTCATCACTTTTCAATGTTCAATCAAAATCGATCGATTTCAATTCTGGTCATTTCTGGGCAAAATACCAAGGCTATAGCCTTACTTTCTGGCCAGAATTGGCTCATTTTCATCACTTTTCAATGTTCAATCAAAATCCATCGATTTCAATTCTGGTCATTTTTGGGCAAAATACCAAGGCTATAGCCTTACTTTTTGGCCAAAATTGGTTCATTTTCATCACTTTTCAATGTTCAATCAAAATCGATCGATTTCAATTCTGGTCATTTCTGGGCAAAATACCAAGGCTATAGCCTTACCTTTTGGCCAAAATTGGTTCATATGTCATCACTTTTCAATGTTCAATCAAAATCGATCGATTTCAATTCTGGTCAGTTTTGGGCAAAATACCAAGGCTATAGCTTTACCTTTTGGCCAAAATTGGTTCATTTTCATCACTTTTCAATGTTCAATCAAAATCGATCGATTTCAATTCTGGTCATTTTTGTGCAAAATACCAAGGTTATAGCCTTACTTTTTGGCCAAAATTGGCTCATTTTCATCACTTTTCAATGTTCAATCAAAATCGATCGATTTCAATTCTGGTCATTTCTGGGCAAAATACCAAGGCTATAGCCTTACTGTCTGGCCAGAATTGGTTCATTTTCATCACTTTTCAATGTTCAATCAAAATCCATCGATTTCAATTCTGGTCATTTTTGGGCAAAATACCAAGGCTATAGCCTTACTTTTTGGCCAAAATTGGTTCATTTGTCATCACTTTTCAATGTTCAATCAAAATCGATCGATTTCAATTCTGGTCATTTTTGGGCAAAATACCAAGGCTATAGCCTTACCTTTTGGCCAAAATTGGTTCATTTGTCATCACTTTTCAATGTTCAATCAAAATCGATCGATTTCAATTCTGGTCATGTTTGGGCAAAATACCAAGGCTATAGCCTTACTTTTTGGCCAAAAGTGGTTCATTTTCATGACTTTTCAATGTTCAATCAAAATCGATCGATTTCAATTCTGGTCATTTTTGGGCAAAATACCAAGGCTATAGCTTTACCTTTTGGCCAAAATTGGTTCATTTTCATCACTTTTCAATGTTCAATCAAAATCGATCGATTTCAATTCTGGTCATTTTTGTGCAAAATACCAAGGTTATAGCCTTACTTTTTGGCCAAAAGTGGCTCATTTTCATCACTTTTCAATGTTCAATCAAAATCGATCGATTTCAATTCTGGTCATTTTTGGGCAAAATACCAAGGCTATAGCCTTACTTGTTGGCCAAAATTGGCTCATTTGTCATCACTTTTCAATGTTCAATCAAAATCGATCGATTTCAATTCTGGTTATTTTTGGGCAAAGCACCAAGGCTATAGCCTTAGATTTTGCCCAAAATTGGCTCAGTGTCGCCAAGTTTGGAAGGTGAGTGAAAGGTTATCAGATTGAAGTCTGGTCACGATATTGGAAAGAGATAGATATCTGTAGATGGTGGGCAAAGTTGGAGCTATGAAATTCTGGTGTTGGTGTGAAACAGTATTGAAGGTGTAAGTTGTACGAAGTGAGATTAGTATTCAAGTTGTCGAGGTAGAGAAGATGTGAATGTTAAGCTACTCTAATGATTGGAAATATACAGGTGAGAACTTGTACGTAAGAAGGTTATTGCTCAGTTCAGAATATGCAGGATCTGCAAGGATAAGAATAGAAGAGTCTACACCCTGATTGCTGGAACTACGTGATCATATACGAAAGTGAACAGCCTCATTTTAAAATGTAAGTTTCTTTTGTATGGGGTTTTATTGCAACTGAAATGATACCTCGAAACAAAAATATTACGCTAAAGGAACCAATCTTACATCAAAGGTGAAATTAGTCAAGGTGTAAATTAATCTATATTTAAAATTTAGCATAATTTAAAAATCATAGAAATATTTGTGTACAGGAAATCTACTATGTACATAAAATGAAAAACTAGCAAATCCCATTTAAAAGTTGGAAATTGTCTTTAGAAATATTTAGCATTCTGCGATAATATCCAAAGCGAGAAGTACCTGCAATAAAGATGAACAGCGGAAAAACTATTGGATAGGACACCATCCATTGCAATTTCTGATATGGTTCTTTAACAATCGATTCATCATATCTCCTCCACATAATTGGCGGGGAATACCCCCGTGAAACCATCCAGTTCACCAGTCCACCATCCCCCGTCTGTTCTCTCAATTATGTTGATTACGTCACCAGCGTGAACATCCAATTCATCTTCTCTAGCAGCTGCATAATCATAAATTGCACGGCATTGTCCAGTGAAGCCTTGCGTCCCTGAGAAATTTCAATTTTAAATAGAACTAACTTTACCAAAATCACTACGATCGTATGCTAAAAGATATAAACCTTCATAAATTATAAACTTCTATGAAGTATGATAATATATCTTATTGAACTTGATAGAAAAATATAACTCCTTAAACATTTTGATTTTTGTCTCTTTCAATATGAATCATTCTGGCCACATAAAATGAAGTTATATTTACAACAAACAAGATGCAAATATACATTTAAGAAGTAACAATGAAAAATATAAACAATGAAATCTACTACAATAACTGATACCTGCAAAAGTGAATATATCTATACAAATATACATACAGGCTACAATCTTTAAGAAATTTCTAAAGAAGCTAGTATATGACACTCTGACCTCTGACTTGCAGTTTCATTACTGACAAACGATGCTATATCTCTCGTCCCAACTCTCTCACTCTTTCACAGTCTTAAATGCAGATCTCTTATCTTTCCAGGTACAGGGACGCAGTGGCATAGGGGCACAGGGACACACAATAATACAATAAGGACAAATCCAGCATAGGGACCACTGATCAAGGAAGAGACTCATTCCATCCTATAAAATTTCAATTTCAACTGTCTACCCCCAGAGAATACAACATGACACACTTTCCGCACCAAAATTTTAGAAACAACTTAAGGGCAATGTGATGGCTATAGAAATCTCTAAATTAACAAACGAGGGTTTTACTATTATAAACAATGAAAAAATAATATCGCATTAACTCCTACCTTCAAATGCAGTATCATCATAAACATATGCTTTACTTGTTTCCTGGACTTGTGGCTCTATCTTCCCATTTTCAATGTCTTCAAACTCTTCTGCATAGAATGAAGGATTGCTCACTTATCAAGAACACATTCCAATGGATCAAAACTCTAGGACTTATACTTCAAATCGGTACAAATTATGCTAAGGTGAGATCGAGAATAGCATTGATATTGGCTTGAGTAGAGTTTTTCAGAAAAGAGATATATCGGGGGAAAGATGGACCCAAAAGGGAATGGAAATAGGAGAGTAAATAGTGGATGTGTGACTGGAGTAGGGGGCTCTAGCTGATGAGTAACCACTAAGTACCCCGGAGGAACCCTTCGAGATTCTGTAGGTAATAACTTTGGTATATGTCAAAGAAGACAACATAACTACAAAATCATTGAATAATAAGTAAGATTCCTATTGCGATTACGTTAATATTAATAATGGTGGAGGTGATGTAATGATGATGATGGTTGGAGGTGATGGCGACAATAACATTCAATCAGTTCGTATAGACGTCGGCAAAAGAACCTATGTCACCAATTCTCAAAGAAGCTTCAGGACAAGATGTGAACAAAAGCTGCCTCTTCTAACCTGAGTCAAATTCATGTTGCATGAAATGAGATGGTTCCATTTGTTGTTGATCTGATTCCTCTGGTATCCCAACAATGACTCTCTCAAATGGCACTCTCAGTGTTACCAAAGGCAGATTCTACAGCAAAGAAAACACTGAAAAAGGGATCTCAACAGGAAAATAATCGTCATTGGAACGGAAGGTCGCAGCTTACATTAAAACGGAAAACATCTAAGGTAGCTTCGAACATAATTGAAGAAATTACGAAAAATATTTGTACAAGAGTTGTTCTTTTCGGAGTCGTTATCAGTTACGTAGCGTGTCTTCCATAAATGGGGGGTTTAAGGCAATAACCTATCGACAGAAACCTCCGCAAAATTGGTGATTTAACAACAGGACCCCAGTTAAAGATGCTACTTGTATAGACATTCATATGTATGAATCATGAACAAATGAACACTGATTGACAGGGGTTATTGATTACACCAGGGGGTAGATAATATCTTATAGTGACATAGGATCACCCACTATGGCTGGATCCCACTTAACAGAAAAATTTTGGAAGGTTATCTCCTAGAATGGTTCAAAAACCATCTCCCAGAGTAAAATTTAATAGGTAATAGCAGGTGACGCAACTAGGATTTTAGAGGCCAGGGGGTCTAATCAGGAAAGAAGCTGACACTAAACACTTTCTAAAGAGAAAGTATCTTGAAACCATGTTTTTCAGATTTAGAAACAAAGAAATCGTGCGGGAAGTTTCGAGATTTCGCTACTGTCATATTTCGGGATTTCGCTACTGTCATGCTTCGGGATTTCGCTACTGTCATATGTCACAATCATTATAAGCAGGTCTCCTTTACAAAACTTCAAGACACAGTTTCAAAATTCTCCAAGAAAGGGGGCACTTTTACTTTTTTGAGGAAAGGACAAGGGTGTAGACACCCAGGACCCACCCCGTAGTTGTGCACCTGAATAGGATTTACGGCAAAGCTATAAATCATAATAGACTTACAGACTAAGTTGTAAAGTTTGGGGTGTCGCACCCCAATCCCCTCACATTCGTATAGTATGTAAATGTATATAAGAGAACGAATCAAAAATAAACTCTTCACTGAAATTTTAAGTAAGTTCAATACTGACGAAGATATTTATCCGAAACGTCTATAATTTCAGTAAAGTATATTTTTGATTCGTTCTCTTATATATATATTTATAATATATTTATATACTATACGAATGCGTCTCTGATTCAGTATTTATATGTATATTGAAGAATTTTCTGATGAAGCTATATTTTCTGATAGATATATATATATATATAAATATATATATATATATATATATATATATATATATATATATATATATATATATATATATAGGCTTCAGGAAAACAATTTCAACTCTTTAAACGTTTCAACTTGCGTCTTCATCAGATATAACTGATGAAGACGCAAGTCGACACGTGCTAAAAAGTTGAAGTTTTTTCTTGAAGTCCATGTAGTATTTAAAAAAATTTCTGAGAGATTGCGGTTTTTAAGTATATATAAATATATATGAATAAATAAATAAATAAATAAATAAATAAATATATTTGTACATACTCTTATAGGTATGATATAATAAATTTTTCTAAGTATATAATAATACATAATACGTACTTGCTTGTCTTTTGATATTTGAATGCAATCAGAAAGTCGATGGTAGTACGATTGGCACATACTTTGATTAATGTGGCATAAACTTGCTTCAAGACAGTCGATCACAGCATTGGCCTGTTATCAAAGCAACAAAAATGAAGAAATATTTGAAGTAACAGCATACAAAATGATTCTATTGATAACGTGCTCTAGTGCTGTGAAGAAACAGACACAGTTCCAAAATTACCATGCAAGGTAATTCTATAAGGATTCGCAATTGTAAAACTAGCAGGTTTAAGCAATAAACTCAGCTTCCTAACTAACGTTCTTCCGAAAAATGAATGAATATTATAGCTCTCACTGGCAATTTGAATTCAAATTTAAATCTTGGGCTTACATGTGCAATTTGTGTTGATACATCATCAACTGTACCAGCTCCACCAAATGTCGGTGTTTCTTGATAGACAGAAGCTAACTTAGCAAGTCCTGAAATTTTAAGCGCACAATGTTCATACCTACTCAGTTCAAATGACATCATTATGTTGTTGCGTTATTTATCTATATCTACCACATAATTAATTATAGATTTCTATAAGGAAGAGTAGGGAAGAAACCTCTTAAATATACTGTAAGGAATACAGAACAGTAAAAACAAAAGTGAGGTTGAGTGTCAGGTGAGACAGAACTCAGCAACATACAGTGAGAAAAGGACGAGGAAATACATGAAACCTGCTCTCGCTTGCTTTTCTGATGCCAAAGCATTTTGAAGATATTTATATTTCTGTTCAAGAGCTAGCTTTCTTCGTTTCTCATCAATCTGAGAACCAGCATCAGCTTCCTAAAAATAAGAAATGTGTAATACACATAATATTACTTAAAATTACAAAATAAAGTTAAATGCAACAATGCAGATTGGGATCTTGATTGCAATCAGAAATTACATATGAGGGCAAATTAATCCGCCAGTGCAGGCAGCATTAGCGTTAAAGCTAAATTCCAAAAACATAAAGCCTTAAAATTTGAAATGATCAGCACATCAAGATCTATAAAGCAAATGAAAATTAGAAAATGCATAAAAAATATATGATGACGCTATTTAAGAAAACTGTATCAAATGAAACTACCATTCAACAAAAACACAGAGCTAAATCACTAAGTGACAACAAAACCGAACGAAATAGAATTAGACGTACAAAACATGTAAAAACAATTTGTTCTCCTGGCTGTCTTTTTGTTCCTCTTGTTCTAATCAGCTCATTAATGTCGGTGCCAATGTCAATCTGTTCAATGTCACTATTTAAATGATCCAAACACTGAAAGAAATAAAATTGACTCGTAAATGAATACAAAAAAAATACAATGGAAAAATATGAATTAAAACTCACTCATGAAAAAACCCTCAATAGACATAGACATCAACATTGTTAGTAATCGTAGAGAGTCCATAGGAAAAAAAACTGCTAAATTATTGGAAACAAGGTATGACATCATGAAACTAGTACATTATGGGTTTGAATGCAATGGCATTCAATGTAAAGTAAAATTGATTTACCATAAATCCTCGAATTAGCCCCCTGGGGGCTTATCTATTTTTCATGCCTTCTGGGTGGGGGCTTATCAGAGAGGAGAACTTATTGGAGCGGGGCTTATAAAATTAGCTGACACAAGTTGCATAAAAAGTTCATTGTCAACTGAATTTAAGCAGTACTCTTTATCAAAGTCTTCATCATCATCTGGAGTGGGGGCTTAATTGAGGGGGAGGGGTCATTGACAATTTGAAGTTCTAGCATGGGGGCTTATTCGAGGGGGCTTATTCTAGGGGGGGGTTTATTCGAGGGGCTTGTTCGAGAGGGGCCAATTCGAGGATTTACGGTAAATGTTGAAACAATGAACTGAAAATAAAAATATTCAAGAAGGCAAGTTGATGAATCATTGACACTTATAAAATACCTCAATAGTCTTTGGGACACAATCTCTCATAAATTCACCAAACGCCTTTAACATATTCTTTATATAACCAATCCTTTCTTCTTCTTGTGCTTGTAATGCCTTAATATCCAAAACCAATATATGTGTATATGTAAATATACATAAAATATATGTAATATAATCATCTACATACATACATACATACATACATACATGCATACATACATACATACATACATACATACATACATACATACATACATACATACATACATACATACATACATACATACATACATACATACATACATACATACATACATACATACATACATACATACACATACACATACACATACACACACACACACACGCACACACACATATATACATATATATATATAAATATATATATATATATATATATATATATATATATATATATATATATATATATATATATATATATATATATATATATATATATATATATATATATATATATATATAATAAGTTCATTGGTAAGTAAAAAGTCTCTAGGCGATCTAGGTGATGATATAGGTGGCGTAACTTACAGAAGAAGAGGAGATCAATGATGAGTCCAAAGCAAGTCTTGATCGTTCTGCCAATACCACCTTCCTTATATGATCTTTGTCTTGAATTGAGGAGAAAGCGCTCATTTCAACAATATATTCAATACTTCACACAATTAAGTATCACATATACGAGAAGAAAGTTAATATAGAAGAGCAGTGTTCTATTATTTATGCTACTCAGTTCTATTGGTCGTTTAAAAACCAATACGATTCATGATCGCTTATTATGGTTGGTGCATTTCAATCTACACCTGACCATAAACTTTGATGATGTGTGCTGGTTAGTACGTTGATGAATGTTCTATATTTCGAACAGTTTCCACCAGTAAATCTGCTAACATAACTCAAAAAGACTTAAGATAAAACTATCTAATCAAATAACTAAAACAGAAGAACGAAAAAAAGGCACTTAGCAACAGCTACCTGCTTTTATGACCATTTCCTCAGCCTTGTTGCATTTGGTATCGAGCTAAAAAGCAATTCATGACACTTCTATGCAGTTCAATTAAAGATGACACGACAAAGAAAGGAAGCAAATAAGTTGCAATAATCCCGTGATTTATCACATCATAAAACATGAATATAAAAACTTAAAAGATTTCCACAGAGCTGTTTGTCTGACATTCATTATGTGCTCAAGTGAAAGAATGCTGTCATTTACATCACATATAAATAAATAAATAAATATATATATTTACAATACACTCTGATATTCAAGAAATATGGCGATTAATCAGTTTTAAATTATCACACGAAGGTAGACGCAAATATCATGCTATTTCTCTAGTCTGCAGTCAGTTGTTCAATTTCCTCAACTTGATAAATATGCTAAATTGGGTTTATCGTGGTCACAAAAATTATTCATAATAATTATCAAAAACTGCAATGTTATATTCAATCACCTTAGATAGTTCTTTTTCATTGGAGGTTCTTCCTCTGATTAGCTCCAACTGAACTGTCAATGCCTCTGACTCTTTGGCTTCCTTAAATGCAGTTTTCTTTGTCTATGATTAAAAATCAAAGATGATGTGGCTAAAGCTGGACTTCAGTTTTCGAGCACTAAACATGAATAAAAATTGTTACAAAAACTAATATCAAACTTAAATATGACTGAAGTATTGAGACCAATTGATGTCAAGACAGTCTATGAAACTGAAATCCCTGGCAGCAAAAGAGCTTGCCATAACCTCCATCATACATCATGAGAAACAATGAATCAAACTGCTCAAAAGAGGGCAGGAATTCATTGCTTAGTTGAGGGTGATTGTCTGAAAGTGGCTCTCGGCAGAAACACTCTCTGGTATGGCTTACGATCAATTCAATGGACGGGGGCAAAACTGTGGAACGGTCTGCCGAAAGCAATAAGAGCCTTATCATTGGAATTTAAGCTTGAAAAACACCTAAAAAGCTATTTCCTAAATGCCGTGTAACATTAATAAAAGCTTGACCAGATTTTATAGCGATTTGACACTTTGATATGCAAAATGTAATCTTGATATGCGACGGCCCATTAATGCCTAAGGTGAGCCTCCTTCTCGTTAGTACACCTACTAAGGAGGCTCTTTCTCAACAATTTCTAAATATAGGCAGAGCTGGTATATTGCTAAGTTATTATCGTACTATTATCGTTGTTGCTATTGTTGTTGTTATTGTTGTTGTTGTACAGAATTATGTAATCATTATGTAATCATTATGTAATCATTATGTGATCATTATGTAATAATTATGTAATCGCTATGTAATCGTTATGAGTTCATCAGCTGCTGCCTTTAGGAAGCTGAAGTATTTATGATTAGGTGAAAATGACAAGAAACATTAAAGCACTAATGATAAAAACTAATTGTCTATGGGGTCATTCATTTAGTATGTACGCACGAAGGGAGGGGGAGGTCAAACAAAAGCGTACGATTGTGTACAAAGGGGAAGGGGGTTGACACATTAAAGTACGTATGCAAAATAAAAAACCAATCGTCTTTTCTCCATGTATCCTGCAATATTTTCATTTGAAAAAGACTTCATCTTACCCTCCACCAAAGTTGTAGAAGAAGTATTTCATCGATTTTTTCCCTAAAATACTATATGTAATGATCATTCTACTGTCTCATGAATGCTTAAAAAAGTCTTTCTCCATGGTTTTGGGTGACTAGAAACTTTCCGTTAGAAATGAGGAGGGGGGTCAAATAACCAAGAGTGCATACACAAGAGGGGATGGGTACACAAAAAGCATACGTGTGAATACGAAAAGGAGGGGGGGGTCGAATTTTAGCAATTTTGGTGTGTACATACTAAATGAATGACCCCTGTGAGACACAACGTCAATTGTTCGACTAGGAAGCCATACATGAGAAGCTATAAAATTACTAAAGACCTTTGTACTATTCAGACTTCAATAATTTAAGAGTTCTAAACATAAAAGTAATAAATGCTTTGAATAACTGCAGATGGATTTCATGTGTTCATGACAGGAGAACACAACAGTCTTGTGAAAAAAGTGATTGAATATAAAACAGGCTGTTATCCCAGTAGATTAAGTGCCTAAGGACTCAATTGCCTACTTTTGACAACCTTTGAAACTAATGGTGGTTACAAATAAATCATGAACCAACCTTCAATAGATCAGACCTTTTATCAGAATATGCTTTTGTAGCTTTCTCAACAGCAAGTTCTTCCTGTGGTTACAAAATTCAATTGGTGAAAATTGAATAAAAGTCAAACAAGTAGATGATAGACAAACAAATATGGAGGAAGATTTCCAACATAGAAAATTATCTAACCAATGACATATCAAATATGGAGCATTAGGGTGGGGGGGGGGACATTTGGCTAAAATAATATATTGGTTCAAAAGAGCATGGTGAAATCATGATAACTTCTTATTTTCAAGAGAGACATGGCCCCTCAGTCCCAAATGGATCTGGATAAAGGTACATAAATGGTGTGAAGCATAAAACTTCAAACATACCTGTTTCCTGGCTTCCTTTTGCGTATCAATGAAAGTTTTGAATGGTTTTACAATCTGTTCCAAAATATCATTGGCTAGAACTCTACAAAGTGAGTGCATCACATACATATAATCCAATCAAAAGGCCATATTAAATACTGAACTAGAAAAGCATCCTTGGAACAGATTAAAATAAAAACCAATATGAGTGGGACCATATTGGCAGGGGGGAAGGGAAATGGGAACAGGAGAGTTACCCACAGGCAGTAAAACAGGAATAATATTGGTCTCCAGGATGAATTAACCATTAGTGTTCTTACTAATTTTGGTGAGGGTTGTAGTAGTTCAATTTATCAATCAGCAAAGTAAAAAATACATTCTAAAATAAATTGGTCTAATTGAGGATAAAATGAAATCTATAAAAAAGCACATAATACCCATTTGCTTTGGAAATCATGCAACTTGCAAATTAATCTGATTATAACAGCTCAAAACAATCTATCTGCAACCATAACACTTTAATTCATACTTTCTTATCTGAGCTTCACTGTCCAGTTGTGTTGCAAAACTTTCCCATGCCACTTTCATTGTTCTTGAAGAAATCGATAACAAAATTACACCAAATTGGAATAAACATGACCAATATTATATCAACAAATGGATTGCATGATTTTTCATAATCACCATGCAAACACTGTAAACTGTCTATAAATTAGTGCCATCTCAACAAATCAATGATTTTATAAAGTCAGTTACCCTACTGTCTCTCCAGTTGCCTTTCTTGCTCTCACAGCCAGTTTGCTGAGATTTTCACTGTATGTTTGCTCAAGTTTCACTCTGGAATAAAGGTGCAGTAATGACTTTCTGCTGGGTAGAATCACAAAGGCTTCAAGCATAATGAAATAATAGCAATTGTACTCAACAGATTTTGTCTCATTTTATATCAAATCAAAACTCATTAGCTCTTACCTTACATCATATAAAGATCTTACCTCTCATTAATAATAAGAGACACATCCCTACAGAAATCACTGCCCTGCCTTAAATATTTCTTTAAGTCTTCAAAAGCAGCTGTAGTCTACAAATCAAAGTATGAAACAAGTAAACATTACACCAAAATATATTCAACAACAACAACAACAACAACCAAAACACACTCAAGACTGAGTCGATTCATGGTTGATTGGATTTCAAACACTTAAAGTAGATAAAATCTGTTTATACTTTACATAATTAATATTTTTATGTGATTCTATAAGAGTATTTCAATTGGGGGGTGGGAACAAATGGGGGGGGGAGGGGGGTGGAAGCTGTTCTGAAGAGTAATAATTTTAGGCTGCAACAATGGGAGGGGGTTAGAAATAGAAGATGTAGCTATTTCAAGGAACAACTCAGGAAGACTAATGATCATGAAATGTCAGCAAACAGCAAGGTAAAGCAAATTTTCAGAAGTTACTATAAAATAACTGTCTGGCTGGTCTTTAAGTACAACTGAAAACAGTCTGTGTGAAGAAACACAAATTCATGCATAAAATCCACAAAACTTTTTGTGATGAGTAGCTTGTGATGATATTTCATGATGAGTAGTCTTCCTAAGTTGTTCCTTGAAATACCCATAAATAATAAAAAATGGTTGGAATAAATGTGGGGGGTTGTAAAAAACTATAAAACTAACAAATGGGGAGGGGGTGATTATTTGGTACTCAAGAGTACACTCTATATTAACAGTAGGTTTACTATTGTTTTGCCAATGCAAACCAAAAGTGTGCCCTGGGGACATCCTGGGTTTTTGCTAGAGAAAATGGGGACTCCTAGAATGTCATTCATTGTTATAATAATAATAATAATCTATATTTATACAGGATAACTTGGTCAGCTTACTTAGAAGCTGCTATCAGTCAAGGTCCTGTTAAAATTAAAAGATAAAAAAAATTAAAATATATCAAATTACAAGATCAAGATTAGGAACGTCCATATAATTTTAAAAGTTAAGTTTTAAATTCACAGTCAAGTTGATCACATTGTCTCTTGAAATTCAAACAGTTGTTGATTTTAAGAAAGTCATACAAACAGTATACAATGCAAAATAATAGAGCTTCCACTATAGTTGAGGAGACTTCCCGAAACATTGCGTACCAACTGCTACCCATCTGTTCTAAGTCCAACCGCATTATGCAGTCATGTACATGGGCCTATATCATGCCTGCAAGGAATGCAACCCTGAAGCATTCAGGAAAAAAGATAATTGCCTTTAAAGAGATGATATATGTGCATCTTAGCCGTTTAGTTAAACAATAGTATACGCTACCATGAGTATACAAGGAACCATTGAGGCTACGTGGGATGAAATCTCGTGAACAGCAAGGCTGAACAACTAGGAAGCTAAATTAATTAATAATTATTAGCGAGGTCATAGCAAAACGTACGAGTGATATTAAGTATACATGTTTTGAGTATCTCTGATATATTGATACATACCCAAATGACATCGCATAGTGTATTCGCCATTTACTATCTGGATAAACTCGCAACAAAGAATTCTACTTTTAAGATTACTTGAATGAGGGGTCCTTGCCGTTTGTTGTTACCTCATCGATTTCTGCAGCCTCTGTTTATGGTGCTTACGTCGCAACGAGGCTGCACAGAACTACAGCTACAGCCGAAGTGTGACCCCCTGCGTCCTAACTTCTTGGGTGGAAGCTGTCAAAACCCCAATTTTCAAACCAGGTAGCAAGGTCCTTCTTGATGCTTGATGCTATGGCAAAATCGATGCCAAAGCAGTTTGCACTTGATTAATGTATCAATCATATCCAGTCTCACTCAACAATTGTTTTAGAAGATACCATGAAATTGTAACAGTCAAATTAAAACACCAGAAGATTCAGGGATGCAGGGAGTGGTACATCATATGAGCATTGACTGCCACACATTTTCATTCAAGTAGGATACATTTACAGACAGCTTACGTACTTCTGAGAGATGTTTTTGTTTACATTTGTTTTCAGTTGTTGTCCACGTTCTCCTCACGGAAAAGTTTCCATCAACTGTTTACTATGCTCCGTCCGCTACTTTTTAATATTACATCCATTCCACTCCTTTCTGCTCTGCCTTATATACCACACAGTATTCAATAAAAGAATTGAACCCAGGCACAATTGACAAAGCTGATTATCTTTTAACAGCAAAATCAATATGTGACAATAATACCGGTTTATGTTAATTAACACTAAATTGTAATTTTAAGTCAGGGATCTTAGTCACCTGTCTATCTAAGCAACATACTTCATAATTGTACAAGTTGAATTTCTACTTCAGTTCATTTAGTGCCATAGATTTAAAGAGGAATGCTTCAAAACTGTAGTGCTACACAATAAGAGATATCTATAATCCTAAATCTGCTAACCAAATTATCTTTGAATTACTTCAGTCTTAGATCGAGATAATTCTGTATCTATTCTTTATCCAAGTTAATTTTGATACTCATCATTTAAAATCACATTTTTGAGAAATCGACGAAGAAAACGTTTAAAAGCTTGGCAAGAAATGGTTAGATATGTCAGAAAAAATTAATTACAAAGTAGGCAAAAATGTACTATGATCTTCCATGTAATAGTCCTGCATCTAGACAATTGAATGTGGAAATATACTTTATACACATTCAGGACAGCTTGTCTATCTGTCATAATATTCATCAGATATAAAAGCTATGAGAATGAGTGACAGACCATATTGAATCAAGTAAAATCTAGCTGTTATTTAAAAGCATATAAATTGCCATTATAAACTTAGTTAGCAGCGGTTGAAAGTACATTGATCGGGATATTCTGATCATTTTCTCTCATCACAATGTCCTTAAATGCTTTTCTCATTTTAACCATAAATCTCCCGAACTCATTTGATTTATTCAGCTCCTCTACGTAAGCATCCAACTGCAAGACGGGTGGTTCACATTGTGAAACTAAAAACAAAAAGAGTTTTTAAATTCAGATACTGTAGACAAGAATACAGAATAGCAAATTGCAACATTCACAGAATCTTACGCGTAAAAAGATCTACAGAAGGTTCAATGAGATTTCCTCTTCTAATAAACTAAATTTGAATGTTAAAGCACAGAAAAGGAGGATAAAGAATTCGGTAAAGAAAACGAGTTATAATTTGGAACATCAGATAGGAGTAATATCTAAACGATTGATTCTAAATGGTTTTCATTAAGTTGACTTTGAAGATCAAATGACAGTAGCTTACTGATATATTTTGAATCAATGACTTTGGTGTAAAATGAAAACTCTCTTTCAAGATTACTTGCATCAACTTTATCAAATATGACTTTCATCTGGTCCTCTAGAATAAAAGTGAAAATAAAACAGAATGGCTGATTGAATCCTGTTTCCTCGTATGAAAAGTGATTTACTAACTTGTTACTTTCAATTAATGGCAACGTGTTTCAAACATGGAAACTTTCTAGGTTTTGTGTTGATAGTATTGACTATGCTGAGGCTAATCTAGCGAAGATTGAAAACTGTATACGTCTGTTACCGTACATTTCGAAAGTCATGAAAATTAGGAATCATTATGATTTTCGAAATGTATCGCAAAAGGTATTGGTGAGTAAAACAAAGTTGAGCTGAAGCAACTTTACTAGTTTGCAATTTCTAATAACAAGGTCGCAGTTATGTTCCACCTGCGCCTGTAATAATTGCGCGACATCCGCAAAGGATCATAATTAAGTAATGGCTGGAAAATAAACGTACTAAACACTACTGGGATAGTGTTTTCTTCGGTGCATTCCACAGGGTGAGGCTGAAAGAAGGCGATTAACCCAGTCCACCATCAAAAGAAGATCAAGTAACATTGTGTACAAAGCATTTGTATGTATTAAGATCATGGGGGGAAACATGTCTTATGCTTCCATGTTGGATTTTTGATCAGTTCTCAACAATAAGATGTTAAACTAGCAATTTGAGATCTGGAAATGTTTCCAGGCACCTCCTAAACAAGCCATGCAATGAGTGTTGCAAGGCTAGCCACTTCACTTCTGCTTTGACATACAACCTCTTCCCCTTTGCTTAGTTTTCACTATGCGTGTCTATATTATGCAAATAAATTCTGCTATAAGAGTAAACAGACATATTTAGTAAAATTAAAGAAATTTTCAGGGTGTTGGTGGTCCATGTGAAAGCCCCAAAGGGAAAACATTTAACAGTAGTTTCTGAAAAACATTCAAAATGTATCTGGAATGTAAATACTAATAAAAACGCAGGTGTAAACATGTCTCATTATGAAATAGAGTTGCTCTCTGTTTGATTTATCATTGAAAATATCTAAGCAATAGCTTATTTAAATAGAATGATAGTTATTTATTTTGGGCTTTCAGCATCATGAGGCAGAAAAGCTAGTTCTTTTACCTAACACCTCTTTATCCAAATTGTTGCCACCCAGTATACAGTTGCTACTGAGTGGATAATGAGCAAGTAACCAAACTACCGCCCAATGGTTCATCTTGAACTATTAATCTTCTGCATTTCTGATGAATTCCCTATCCACTTGGCCTTCAGATGATACGTCATCATACGTTATTAAAAAATTTCAAAAGTTATTACAAATTATCAATATGGGATAGAATATGACAAACTGGCATAGGAAGAAAGCAAAGACTACAATACCTGATTTGAAAGCTTGGAATCTCAAACAAAGCCTCTCCTTAAAAAATGTTAAAGCCTTGCTTATTTTTTCCTTTTTAGCAGAAGTTACTTTCTCTAATGCCTCCAGGTCTGCAAAAGTAAGTGAAAAGAACCTATCACACAACAAAAAAAGGTTGCTCTGGTTGTATACTATATTCTATTGATAGAAATGTAGTTTAAGGATATAAAATGCAACTGCTTTGATAAAATTCAAATTTGGTCTTTTCTACAAATTTAGACTACAGGATACATAACTGTGAAATAGGTCTAAAGTCATCAAATATGAAAAAGTAACTTCATTTTCTAATAGAATTTTTTAAATATAAAAACAACTTTTACCTTCAGTTAATGACCCTAATTTTTCATTCTCATCATTTATCTTTTTCTGTTGCTCAGCCATTTCAGACTCCATTGCAGTTCTATTTCCTTCAAGGGTATTAACTGTTTCTATCAATTTCTTCATTTCAATAGCTTTCATCCTCTGATCTGTATGTAAGAAATCTTCAGTGAAGAATTTTAAATGGGAAAGCTTTTTTATGATAGAATGATAGACAACTGCGCAATTAATGTTGGTGAGCCAGAATATGGTCAAACGAGATTGGTATAGAAATTGGGAAATATTAGTTTTAGACATATTCTATATCAAAAATCCCTTAAATACTAAAATTTTTAAGGCTGGTGTAATACCAAACTAGTTGAATTGGCTTGTATGGCAATAGTGTGAAACTACCAAGACCAGTATGACTTCACAACAATGCACAAGGCCACTTTTACTGCACAGGAATATGGAAGTCCCTGCAATTCTGTCAAGCATTAGTTACTGACAATTCAGAAATTTTTGTCAAAAACTTGTTATGAGGATGGCGCATCACCAACACAACTAAGCCTATGAAGGCAATTGGACAAAAAACATTTTGATTCATAGGCATCCCCCAGAAGTGCATCACCAGAAGTGTGCTTTGATAATATGTCAACATTCTATAAAATAATGTTCTTGGCAAACCTAGTCATGCTGATGTGCATGACTAACACTTCACACCTACTTTATACCCAACTGTGACAGCATTGGATCTTGAGCACATGGCACTGAAACAGGTTTTAAGATGTGAACTGACTTTAATAAGTTTCTGTGCAGTAAATCCTTTCGTGATATGTGCATACAGTTATTGAGGTTTGGCAATGTTCTCTATCACAAATTGAGTACTGAGTCAAAATTTTTGGGGGCTAAATTAGAATTCTGTGAGGTGGTTAATCACCCATGCAAATAGGTCTAGCAGGGGGTTTATGAGGGCAAGGATGATTGCTCGCATAAAATGAAAATGTCCACTGATATTGGATGTATAGGATTGACAAAGTATGCACCCAGAAAGATATACAGACAAAACAATGAAAAGTTCTATCAAAATACCATCGATATTCTTCCTGGTCTGTGTTATTTTATCTAGAAACATAAACAGATAGTTAATACAATCATATCCAAATTCCCATGATTCACCATGACAAAACTTTTAAATGTGTTGAACTTTCACTAATTTTTATCAAATCTTCATTTATACTCTACAGATAAGTTAAAGAAACAAACACTCTCTCTAAAATTCAGCAACAGCACACCTATATAACTAAGATCCTGTTAATCAACAGTTGATGTCTAAAACCAATTTTGTAAATCAAGCTAGATCCAAGGGTATAACATGTGGGAGTGTTGGAGGGTGCTACAACCCCCTCTATTGAAATTTGGTTGGTAAATTTACATGCTTTAGAACTTTGTCTGCAATTCTACATGTTGTGAAAAATGGTCAGTAAACACCTCCATTCTTTCAAACTTGGTTGGCAAATTTACATTTAACAGTGGGTAATCAGTGCACAGCAACTTGCATAGACATGCTGTACCCAATGGATTAGCAGTTACAGGAAGAACATTTTCTAGGAATGCATATACATCCATACTAAGCAAGGTGGCATGTCTGGGTTGCCCTTTCAATTGTCACTTTTATTGCAGATTTTTCGTACATTTGTGCTGAAGCATTATACTATTCTGTCACATTTTAGTCTGGGGGATACTTTTAAGCCATCTCCCAGATTAACATTTAACACAATACTACCTATAACTATAGTGCTTATGAATGTAACACATGCAACTTTAGACCATGTATAACCATTCATGGCTGAGGTTGGGCTCCTGAAAGGATAACTGTTTTGAATTGTACATACATTGTAAAAATCCATTTATATATATTTAAAATTTACTATTCTGCAAAGTATATCTACATATATACATTTTTAACACTTTTACCTTGAAGTAGGCTTGAAGATTTGAAAGTTTCTGGGGTGTAAAATTCAACAAACTTTCTCTCATATCAGAGCCAATCATCATGAATGGGTCCTCACACACCAGTTTCAATTTAAAGTACCTACCCTTTGGCTAGTCTGCAAAGTATTGTGGTGTTTGACAAGGCAATTTATGTGCAGAGGTAAACAACTATGTGCATGTGTGGAAATGTATAGAAATGGTGTGCAATGCTTGCATTCTGGACAAATGTGTGCATAAAGCATGTCAACCTTTCATTTGTTACATATGGTGACATCAAAATATGTGCACAACTGTAAATTTTGACTTGAGTTGGCCAAACTTTTCAAAAAATCTTGCTTGTGTCCTTTATGGAAGTGTGGCATCTGCACACCTAAGATATACTCAGGAACCTGGAACTGCATACTTGATGTAAAGGACTTTTTGGATCTTGGAAGGGCATGATGAGGTGGAGCTCCATTATGACGTCTAAGTATTTCGGTGTGTATGTAAACCAATTAATTAAATGCACACCCTAAGTGCACAATTGGTGATCTTGTATATAGGCTACTGCACACGCACCTGGAAATTGCCACATTTTCCAATGGGGATGCGTGCACATGATGCCACATTTTGCAGACTAATCCCCAGGTATAACCACGTGGCGTCATCCCTGTAAATGACCATGATTGTGAATTTGTTCATGATTCACAACTCTGAAAGTGGAATAACTTTATCTGGGGTTCCTGTTGGTAAATTACTAAGATTTCTATCTGTAAATTATTGCCTCGCACCCCCTCTAGACAAAGAGGGTACGCTAAGCCACTGTAGGCAAATATCAAATAATTAAAGTGACTGAAGGATTATTTGTATAAAGATACCTAAATGCGACAATAAATTTTCCATTGCTGCCTCCGACGATTTTTTAAGTGCTTCAGTCTGCATCGATATTCGTTTATCAAATACTTGTGTTCTAATAGATTCCAAGTTTCTACAAAACGAACTGAATTCAGTATCAGAGCTCTCTTTGTCCTTCGCTTCCAAATGCTTATTTGAACTGGCGCTAAGCACATCATGTTTATCGGCCATGTTTTTTCAACTGTAGTATGTATTACAGCGACAAACTTATTTATTTACTCAACAAAACGCCTTGGTCAGTTGGTTGTGTTTGGCGCCAAGAATGTAGCTCCTTCGCAGCTACCAAAAAGTAAGTTAAAGACTATTGACATCATCCACTAATGGCGTCTCCACTGCGATAATCACGCACTCTCGAGTCCCGAATAAGCGTAGCCCCCTCCCCCCAGTTATAAATCTATTAATAAAATTCCACCCAAGACATCCTTATTCTAGGCCCCTACTATTATCACCCAAGACATTTATCATATTTGAGTCTAAATCGATTGAGTCGTAGTCAAACGTGAGAGAATCGTGTTTTTCACTTTGCTTACAGTTTAAATGACTTGTGAAACCCATCCATAGCTATTATAATTAGAGAAATTTTCTACCCACCCCGTTTATTCCAATCCCCTCCCGTCTACAATCTTTTTTTATAAGAACAATTTTATAAGAAAGAGCCTCAAAATTGATGCGAAATTAAGAAAAATTAAGAACAAGCCTAGGCTGAAGCACCGTCGTAAAATGATTTGAAACTGATATGAAACTTTCTAAGCTCAACAATGTTTGCTAAAAGTCGTCGAAACACCCAAATCATCAGTGTGTAAAACAAGTCGTAAGTGTACCAAGACTTTTAGAAAGGATTATACATCTGCAAGAATGTATATCTTTTGTTCTCTGCTGTTATTGAAAATAATACTGTTTCATAAACTCCCAATGTTGTCTTGTATATTGTCTGTCTACATTGCTTACACCCCAATAATTTAAGAACAAATTAAGAACAATTCAGCATCAAACTCTGGAAAAATTAAGAACAGCCAGCCTGAACCTCAATTTTACTGGTTCTTATAAAAAGTGTATTAGGTTTCGGGGAAATTTCCAACCGCCACTATTGTTTCACTCACCTACGTCTATTTGAGACTCGAGAGCAACAGAACACAAGTGGCGGAGATAGTCAAATAATTTTTCAAATTCAACGATCCATCTCTCATAATAGCTCGTTAGTTCTCCTCGTTGTCTATCTATCATCGCTTGTGGCACCAAATAAACGAATCAGGATCGACAGACTGAGATGAAAGAAGAGGAAGTGCATATGTGCAAACTGAAGCAAACAATAAAAGAAGAGACAAGTTAGTGAGAACAAGTAACGAAATTTCAAAACGATAAATGTGAAATTTCTCAAACACATTTCACTACCGATATACGAATAAGCGATATCAAAACACTATCACTTATCATCGAAAGAAGGAAAACTCTACAGTACAATTGATTCTTATTAACTATTTTAGTAAAGTTAATCATAGTAAACTCCTATGATCTAAAACTTTCCATCACTTCCCCTTTCCTTTCCTTAATCGATCAGTACTTTATAATTTCCACACTACGTTGATTGAATGTAAGTGATGATTTCACCAGATGTTCCAACGGTCATCAACTCACAAAATACTTGTACTGCATTTGCGTAAAGTTTTAGGCGAGTCTAAGTCAAAAGTTCCTTTGGGATTACGGTATCTAATGTCTGTTGATAGCTGCAGATGCTACCTACTCCTCGAAACAAAATTGCCATAACTTAACTTTTGAGAAATCTTTAGAATAATAATAATATTCCAAAACCTGATAAGAAAACTCAAGAGGAAATATTGTCAAACTTACGCACTATATCAAAAACCTTCAGTATTCTGACAGTCTCAATCAAAGCATCTTTGATGAAAAAGAAATAAATCTAACATATTTATCAGTTATAATTTAACATTGAAGGAAGAAACTAGGCAAATAATGTCTAAAAGAAATGTCATTCCTTTGGCGAGGCTTCAAACTTTGAAAGAGGCTATATCATAATCACGGCACAACTACCAGAGCCGACCTAGCGAAGAAGGTTCGAACCTAACACTAGAAAGTATATCCAAATTAGTTAATCAGGTAGTCAGGCGTATGGATCATCAATAAACATAGAAGATTGTGCCATCTAGAGGAAATGCTACAAATTATACAACCATTTACGACATGCTAATTATAAACAACAATTTAAACTCGAGTCAGTTATTTTCTCACACTCTCAAATTCTAAATTGTAAACACTGAATACATCTCAACAAGGCCAAACCAATGAAATTAGAGGATCAATTCATTACAAACGAGGCTTCAACCATTGTTGGCGCATTTCTGACTAGTTATTATCACTATTGCTCAGGATCAATTAACTGGTGAGGGTGATAAAAAGGCCTCATCTGGAGAGAAAGAGAGTGTGTGTATGAGGTAGCAAAAGGTTTAACATACTTAAAACTACACAATGTTCGTCACTGTTTAAACCTATATATTTAAAGCTCATCTCTGTACGAATATTTAATCCGTAATGAAAAAATTGCTTTCAAATATGTCTATTCGATTTTAACTTCTAATGATCATTATCTGAGTAACTGATGATAGTGATATTGACCAAATCAATTCATCAGGCAAAAAAAATGCATGTGCTTCTTAAATCACTTGAGATATTAGATGGAATCGCCGCAAAAATCATAACTGTAATTATTAAAACAACAGTATCTTGACATAATGTGTATGTGCCTCAGACATCTAACCAAAAGTATTTGTACTATGACGCTACTAGTTACTTCTTCTTTTTAGCAGGACCCAACTGCTCTGTCTCCTCTACCGGGTCTTCATCTTCATCTTCGCTCCTAACATCTCTATCAACCTAAAGAATGATGGAAACACGTTATAGGCAAATGAAAGGTTTTGGCTCTACAAAACATGCGCCGATGTTTTTTCACAATATTCTCCACTTCGTATTAATTTTGAAGCAACAATAAAAAAATTAGTCTCCTGGTGTAGAGCAAGGCTTGAAAATGTCGAGAAACGTTATGGTCACAAAGCTGTTCTTAATGTGATCATACACTTTGAAATTGACACAAAAAACACTTCCCAAAACGGAGAGAAATAAATTTACATTTCAGTCACTTTACACGCTGATTGACTAACTTCCATCACATTGAAACAAAAACTGAGGCTCCCTCATCTGAAGAACTGAATTCTATGGTGACTCTCTCATCTGAAGACCTGAATTCTAAGATGGCTCATAAGAAATTTGTCATATGCAAATTGGTAATCAAATTTTCACAACAATTCGAAAGATGTGTTAAACCAGACTAGCTAATCTTGGTTCCATATGATCGAAAGGATCACTGGTCATGCAAAGATAACCAATAAAAACTGACCAGGCATTTCCAATTAAGACGCAACATCCCCAGGCCACAGAACTGTCCGATACTTACGTTATCAGCAATCAATGGAATGATATGGTAACAAGGTTTTACATAAATATGACGTCACTAGACCATTCTGTAATACATCCACTCCTTAAAATGTGTGTACTCAGGAACATACCAAAGTTTAACTTCAATAGTGTGAAAAAATGTGACATTCAAATGCAAAAACGAGATGAAACAAACCTTGCCACTGAGTGTAAAAGTGTAAACGACTCTTCCAACAGCGAATCCCCAGATTATATGCAAAACCTTAAAAGAAACATGAGCAGACATGATGAAACAATATAGCAAGATCTTTCCGTTTTAGCAGAATTACGCATAAATAATGAACAAGATTAATTTAAATAATCTACATAAAATGAAAAATTTTTTAACCTAAAGTTATGAAGCCTCGTCAGAGTTTCATGCTTATCGCAGTTTCATTCCCTTTTGAGGTATAAATTGGGGTGCTGAACGAGGCGATTTCATAATCAACAAATATCATCAAGGATACATGCCAGGATATTTAAAGGTGGCGAAGTCCATCTACATTGAGGCAAGATTCAGCAAAATTAGTAGTAAAACAACCAGGCAATTCACACCAAGGTAAAATAATACATAACCCAAAAATGATGCCACATAAATGTGTCTTGTTCAACAAAAAATATCAGCACAAAAATAAAAGTTCATGCACGATTCGGACAAACTTGGAACCAAAGGAAACATAGACATTCACATGACATTCACAAGGTATTTACAAGACATGTTCATAGCTGTAGCTGTAATTCTCCAATAAGGCGCGTATTTCTACACAATAACACGCCCCCCTCCGCAATGCACGCCTTCTGTAACATTCAATCTCAAAACTCCGCAAAGATATCAAATTGCGGACAAACTTTAGTCCTATTTTCAACAAGAGATGATCTATCAATCGACAGGTTAAAATCCGACGGGTTCATTTTTCCTTAAAAAGAACTGAAATTATTGAAAGGGCAAATATACAAACAAAACAAACGGAAAATCACGAAAAGTTCAAATCAAACCATGATATTACAGAATCTGACGTCAGAAAAAAATGGAAAGTGTAGCAACAACAACAAAATAGATCAGAGCTTTTACTTCGAAGTGAATTATTTTAACAGAAGGATCATAGAATAGATCCCAAAGGAGATGTTTCTAAACTTGACAGTGTTGAGGGATTGATGCAAAAGACTAGTAAGAGTAAGGTAGATATTCAATGATAGCTGGGCAATAGACAGATTCCCGTTTCAAAGTTCATTTGCATGTTGTCGACAATAAAGTATCTCAGAATTAGTTGGTAGTTGCCTCGTCCTCAGATCGAGGGTTATTCCCGAGAACTCGCTGGCTCAAAATAAGCTACCTGGAGAATAAACAGAAATGTTGTCAAGATGCAGAATGTTGGGGAGAAGCCAGACGAATCCAAGACAATGAAGACGGCCGCCTTAAGCACCCTGTAACGAACATAAGAAACGCGATGAGAACAGATTTGAAGTAAAAAACTTCTCCATTGCCATAGTGCAGTGCGATGGATCAAAGTCACACGAAAATTCAACATGGTATACTTACTGCTACCAGATTTTAATGAATTAACACGGGGCACAGTGTTTAGATTATTTGAACAGATTAAAGTTAAATGCAAACTACAAAACACATAAATTATTTGGTTAACATGTGCACGGCTCCAAAAGAACGTAACCAAAAACAACCATGGCTAGATGCAGTGCCAATTCTCTTTCAATAAACAATAACTTTCAAACAGCTTCTTCAAAGGCTTCTAGTTCGTGTTCTCATTTAAATTACGATGACGTCACGAAAAACATTTCTCGACAACAAGGATTCATCACAGGGCTCAATGGAGGCTGCGGGGTTTGATTCAAATTGATACTTCCACCATCAAAGTATTGATTCTGGTTACATTCCTTTGACTGAAAAGCATTTACTGATACCTGTAATAATCCGAGTAGAAATGCGAACCAGTAAAAAGACCGGAAAGGGCCAACTATATACCAACTGTTATTTAAACCTCTTAGAACCCTGTAAACAGAACATGGAATGGAGGTATGAGATGGGAGAGGTATTCTGAGTCCCGTGTACAATGTCAACGTTTGTTAATATCAAGCTGGGCATCAAGTAAGGTACTGTCAGAAAAGTCAGTCAATGATTAGGTTTTAATTCATAACAAATATAGTTCTATACCAGTGTCGTATGTATCGTCATTTCAAGCTAAGAATAGTAAACACAAAAACCACATCGACTAACTAACACAACGCAGTTAAGCATTATTTCTATACAATGAAACAAAGAACTCACAAGTGTAGAGAAATATGAAACTAGACAAAATGTGATCGAAAACAGTTTCTGATATAAAATGACTAAATAAATTGGTGAATATGGTCAATGCTGCAAAAAAAACTTCAAAAAGGGTATATGAGGAAACCTAAGTAAACGTATGCTCAATGTGAGAGTGTGTATGTGTTTTGAAGAATAGTGAATCATTAATATTAATTCAGCAAATAAAGTAAGGCTCATTAAATGTTAGCATTTATAGTACATAACTGAAAAACACTACATAAACTGAAATCGTGAGTAAAGCATCTTAACGAAAATGCCCTCAGCTCATTTCCACATTTCGTATTTCCACATTTTTGCTAGTCTGCTATTTTTTTATTTCAACTCCTTGTTCTATCATTATCAACCAAATAAAACACATATATATCCACCTTTCCCTATCTACATAGGCCTCTCATTCAAGGGAGGCTGCTTTTCAAAAGGAGCTCCACGAAAATACAAAGCATAGATTTCAACACTCAAAACTCACTAATTTTTAAAACACAGTAATATAAAACATTTGAATGGACAAACAACAAATATAGTAACAGATAGAAAGACTGAATCACACAACAAGAGTAGCAAAAGACCATCTGTGAAGGAGCATTGCAACAAGCACTCATAGACAAACTCAAAACACAAAAGGACGTCACATGATGCATTCGTAGTATCGTATTACTGCTAAAGAGATGAAAATGCAAGTAGAAGTCAGTGAACTCGTGACCCAAAGAAGGAAAACAACCTGAAGAAAGGAGTGAGCTAATTTACGGAAAGGAAGGAGCAGAACTGAAGAAAGGAAGGTGAAAATCGGAAGAAATGAGTGAGCAAAGAACGCGAAGCAAGCACGAAAGTGTTTACTGTGTATTGCTGTTCACTTCTAGCGAACTTAAAACCCAAAGGCCCAACAGATCTCAAACGAAAAATACCCGATAAAGCGGTAGATTCTTTCAAAAAAATTAGAGATGTATAGCAATACCATTAAGGAATTCTGTTCCATAATGGCGGCACTACGCGTTCCCAACAAATTTCACTATTGTATATTCATTATTGTCGGATAATTCAGATATCCGAACTTCCTAGATGGTGTAGGTTTTTAAGCATATAAACTCAGTGGTAGAGCACTTGGCATACAAATCCAGGGGTCACGAGTTCGAATCCCACTAGGCTCAATTATTTTCTCGCACTTTCAATTTTTCAAGTTTATAACTGTTGTATCATTTGTAACACAATGGGTTTACATACGACACACTCTTTCATGGAAAACTGGACAGGAACAGAGTTTGCTATTTTTTTATCTATGCTCATAATCCAAAACAAGTACAATACAAGAACGATACCACGGGGAGTAAGTTGATAATTATCTACCCCGTGGCCATTACAAAAAGGGATTTTATTGAAATAGCAAGCACAGAGGAATACACAAAACCGAACAATAATGTATAGTAAATGTCAAATATGAACTACGAACAAGGACAGGAGTCTAGTGCAACCTTAAGGACATTTTTGGTACTCTATGTTGTGTCTAGTGTACTGTGTAATGATTACGTGCAAGCATACGAGCAAAATTTCAAGCTGGAAAGGGGTGAATGACGTCGGGGTGTGTAAGGTTTCACAATAAAGACGGAAATGCCGCTGGAAAACAAATGCCCAGTTTAAGTTTGCGTTTCTGCTACGTCCGACAGTAAGTTAAAAAAGGGTAGTGAAAAAATTTGGCAGAAGATCACTAGGAAAGTCCCATCACAGTCGCATTTGAGTATAGTTCCAGGTGACAGAAATACGACTTTAAACTAGGCCCAAAGTAACCTAACGGAGGGTGCGCTAGTTCATTACCAGTTCGCACTTTTGCCCCATTACTTGAAAATAGATTAATAACTCTGCTTTTCGTTAGTAATTTGTTTGGGGTTAGTGAATGAGTGAATATATGAAACTGATGGTTAAGACATTTATCTAGATGCCATGTCACCAGGGGTGGTGCATTAGTTTTGGATACTGATTTAACTGTCGTAACTCAATACTCAGTTAAAAGTTAACTTTGTTAGGTTTCATGTCATCACGTGTGCATCACATTCCTCGCAGAGGGCTGAAATCAGTGCATGCTTATATATGGTTACATTAAGTGCTAATATGCAACAGAAAAGGAATGCAGCAAGTTTGAAAATGACATCATTAGCAACAACAGTTAGTAACAGCATAATGTTATTGAGTTAGCTTTAATAATTAGGTGCTGAAAAGGTGACAATGTATGTACAATTAATGAAGGTAAATTAAGCAGATTAATTAAGAAAATCGAGTAAAAGACATTGATGGAATCAAAAAGCAAGATTCTCCGCTATGAAAAATGCGCTGCTAATTCTAAAACATTTTAATGTGCAACAAAAGTACAAAAGAAGAGATGTGCAGAATGGGGGTTGCTATAAAATCAAATAAATATGGGAAACAAAATTCTCGTAAAAGAACTGTTATGAATATGTTTTTATAAGAATTTCAGATGTCTCAAAAGTACAAAATTCCTACTTACCAAAATGGATATATAAGCCAACGAGTTAAAAAGAATGAAATAGCAAACCCAACAAATAGTGCATCACATGTTCTCTGTAACTTTGCGTAGTTGGCAACTTTTGCAGACTATAAACGACGAAACAATAATCATTAAGTTAAACATGATAGCCAGTGATAATATGGATTGACAAGAAAAATTACTACATGTAAGTGCAATTATAGTAAAGAATTCAGGCTTTCATGGCAGCAAATTCAGCATAAATTACTCACGTGTTGCTATGTGACAGTAAGACAAGACAGTTCGACTATATTTTCAAAGAGAAGATAGGCAGGAAAATTGATACACAGAAAGCAAGCTTAAGAATGCTATCGCTTCTTCCAGCAATAGTAGAATTCTGCTTTACAAACAGAATATTCACAAAGAAAGAGGTAATAAGATAAACTAAGCATTAAACTATGGGAATTTTCTCTTCCTTCCATTCAACCATTGCGCTCAATGAACACTGCAGTGACGTGAGCATCTGTTGCCACAAACCGAAAACGTATGATAGTTACCAAAACAAAGCAATCTTGACAGCTATACGAACAGAAATGCCTGGTGTATTGTTCAACGCAAAGAAATATTTGATCAATACGGCAGAATAATTAACTCTGAACCGACAATACATGTAAAACTTTGGAACAAAAGGCCACTGATCCAGAGATCCTATATACAATTACATTAATTCCCTGTGCATCATGTCGTAAAACTAAATTACCAACTTATCAATATACATCCTGAAGGAATAAATACCTTGTGTTAAACGGACATCAAACGCGCCAATGCTTGCTAAACCAGTTTCTACAATCGACTCTTAGGGTCGACGTCTGCTCTTTAAGCTGTTACACTTAAAATTGACTACATTTTCAATATGCATCAGATGGGCGAACAGATATGCTCTAACTCAAGGAAACTCTCCATGATTGAAAAGCCAATTCCATATTTTGATGATGTGGAAACAGACACTTGTGCAAATTTCAGGATACCAGACTGTGCTGGACTAAGGCGTCTTTAATCAAGACCTTTTGTACCACACACCAAATCTACGCTTGGCCTTGAAGTTTACAAGATTTCAGCGAGGTTGCAAGAAGAAAGTTGAACAAGAAGGGGATTAATAATTGTTTAATTGAACAGTGAGAAAAGCAATTATAAACCATGAAAGTAAACTCGAATGAGAACAGGCCGTCCTATCTATCAAAACGAGTAATGATGGTTCATCGCCAGAATAAAACAGAGAACTTAAAACTGGGTGAAAAACTTGATCGCCTGGAGAAAGCCAAAGTCCATAATCTTACAAATATCACAGACAATATCAGATCATTACGCCACACATCACGGCAAATAAAAGATGTCATCAAAGAGATGGATGTGAGCGAAATGAGGAGGAGGCTATGTGCAGATCGTGGGTGCAGATTGAAAGAGAACAAAATCAATATAGCAGAACTGCTTGCAAGGATTGATAGTATAATATACAACCCAATTGAAGAGACCATCCCATCTGTTTGTAAAACAGTATGCCAACCAAATGATGATTTACTTACGGATGAAACAAACCAACTGATCAACAACAACAACAACAATACGCAATCAAGAGAAGGTATAGATATCGGAATATTAGAAAATGAAGAAGCCGAGAAAAGAAAACCTTTTCACTATAGGAAGGTTATGCCGCCATTGAAAGGAAGGAAAATGGAGGAAGTATACAAAGAGATGAGACTTGAAGGAAAGAGAATAATGGATGTCAAAGGACTGCCAGACTTCCGTCGAGCATCTAAAGATCTTGAAATCACAGAGATTAAACAAAACACACTGGATAATCATGAAAGGGATAACTCAAAATGTGAAAATCAAAATGAGATAAAAGAACTGAAAACTGCATTGAAACCTCATTTGAACAACGAATCAAAAGGCCAAGTACATTGCAATGACATTAAAATCGAGACAAAGAACAGAGCAACGGTAAAACATGACAGAAACCACTGCGGCGTAACGATGCCAGATAGAGGAAAAGTGGAAAAAATTACCCAAAAAGAGAGTTATGCTAAGGCTATTCGGCCATTATCCTGTCCTCCAAACAGTCATTACGCAGAAAGCTCTAAAGCAATGGGTCTGATGAGAAAACTAACGACCTTGGACAAAAGTGTCCGTAATGAAAAGGAGGTTAGACGACGATGTTGGGATGAGCATACAGGCATGCTAATTAGATCAGACAATACGAACGAGGCAAAACAGATAAAATTCATAGAAAAACCAAGACCGAAAAGCTGTCATAACGCACTGGTAGATGAACGCATGAGATTATGCAATAGCGCCCCTTCGCAGAGGAAAACCTCGAGATCTCAGACAATTGAGAGTTATGAAAGGACACGAAATCCAAATTATGGAAAACGGAACGATGTAGACAAAGAATTAGTGTACGATGCAAGGCCAAGAGATGCAATGACTTCTGGGTATGCGACGTTGCAAGTAGCAGTCGGGAGAAAAAGTACACATGTTTATATACCAAAGTTTAAGAGAGTCTTTAGAGAAAACGAGGAGATTACAGAAAAGCATCGAGCAAGCAAATATGAGATGGAGAAAAGGAGGATACAACGAGTTAAAAAGCAACTAGACCACGAAGAGTACATCGTATAAAAATTGAAATGGAAACAGGATTGAACTGTTGAATTACACAGCATATTGTTTTGACTGAGCAAATGTATAACTGAGCTATAAGCCACGCAATTCTCATCAACATGTTTACACACTACAACCAGTGACTACAAAAAAACTCAAATGCTTCTTTTGCTAAACCTTTTCTATTAGAAGGTGTCTTGGCAAGAGACTTGAAATCAAATGCGTAAGACAATAATATTTAAATGGCGGTTTATTTAAATGGCGGTTTATTTAAATGGCGGTTTATCACATAACACATAACTTTCCTGTAATCAAATGCCCGCAATGTTCTCCATTGTTTTTCGTGCAATATAATACGCAATTCACACATGACAGAATAGCCATAAAACCTTTGTCTTGCAGACTTTTGTCTTGAAGACTTTTGCCTTCGAACTATTATGCCACATACAAAATGCGGATTGCAGACTCAAAGATCTCTGTATATGTCGACAATTTATTGAAAAACTTAACTCTGATCCATTAAAAGACGTCTATAAAATGCCGACCCAGCTTGTTGACAAAGGAAGAAAATCAAGACTATAACGATGGTTTGAGATAAAACCAAACAGCAACAAAACCAATTAATGCGTCAAGAAGTTAAATACCTTCAGATAGCTTAAGGATAACTGAAAATGTGCAAACATGATCAAGAAATCTCACCTCAAGCCAATAATCTGCTGTATCATGAACAAGCATGATCACTGAACCAATTCTCCAATGCCCAGTGACATAAGATCCAGCAATAAGTAAAGTTGTGACAAAATGATGAATTGTCATTTCCCAAAAATCCTGAGTAGAAAAGAAGGCTTTGCAATAGAATGATAATTTTTCACAATCTCATTTTATATATCACATGCATCATCTTCGGATCTGTGGTTCACAACAAAACACACAGTTGGGACTCTTGTCTGTCATCATCAGGCATCTAGGACCTAATTATTTTGTATCCTCTAGTTATCACCTACAGCCAAGAATTCCATAATGAAGATAGTAAGCATAATTTATAAGGGATAATTGAAATGATAATTGTAAATATAACAACAGAAGCTATAGATTGTTACTCAAAACAATCATCAAATATCAGGCCAAATAGTTTTTCATGGAATATTGGAAAATCATTTCTTATTAATCAATGATCAAAAACCTCTTCAAATTTGAAACTTTCTTGTGGATATTGCATAGGATCATAGACAGAAGACAGTGGCAACATACCTTTCTTTTGTTGTCAATGAGTACTGACGATAACAAAGACAGATAAAAGGCCAGTTCAATAATATAATACCATTTGATTTCATCTTCTAAACTTTGCTGTAAATAAACATTTCGTTTAATCCAACAGGATCTGACATTAATATTTTAACCAGCATCAAATTCATGTATGTATGCTGCTATGATTAAACTACATTTACATAGGTGGTAATAATAGTGTATATCATTAAATTTTAAGTTTGGGGCTTCATTAATGTAACAATTGATTTTATTTGTTGAAATATTGGCTTTATGTTATGTTCAATTATTCTATTCTATCAAACATATTCCCTAATATTGCTCTAATGTTAGAATTCTAATGCAACTATTATGCATGCATCTCAATATTGGTCCTATCTATTATGTGTGACATTAATTTAATCTAGAACTGAATAAGTAATTACTGGCTAAGACACAAACAAATGAATAAAGAAGAATGGAGGAACCCAAAGTAAATAGTAAAAACTATCTTATACTAGTCCTAAGATTTGGTTTATTTAATTTCTCACCCAGTGGCACAGTGACAGGTTGCTTTTTAGGGGGGGGAGGTTTTTAGGGGGGGAGGTGGCTAAACATAAACCTTTCCTTATAAATTGCCTTCATTAATGTTTCTCAAAAATGGTAATTATGGTCAGAGGCAGTGGCATGCCAGAAGGTAATAGGCTCCTAAAGTCCTAAAGGAAAATGGCACTTCCTTATTATCTTGCACCGCATTTCCACAGCAAATAATATTGCAAAATGGATACCAAATTATGATTCCCACTGAGTTAAAAATGGCATTTCTTTGATAGCAAGCCTGTAGCTAGATGTATGCTTCAGGGGTGGCAAAATTGTCTTGGGAAATCATGTGACACAAACTTCAGAAAAATTTCCAGCGGTGGCAAAAAGCTGGCAGCCTATAATACAGGGGTGGCATTTGCCACCCCATGCCACCCCATAGCTACAAGCCTGTTTGATAGGACCCATAATCTTGAGTTTCTTCCACCAAGGACTTTTTCTGGATATTCATGGAGTACAGCTAAATCAAAGGTTTGAGCTGAAGACCTAGAATAAGGGATGTTGCTACAAGTGGTGTGGTGAGGGCAAATGAAGGGGCATAAGAGCATGAGGGGGTCTGGGGGCTAAGCCAACAGGAAAACTTTTAAGGTAACATCTTTTATTGTGGCTTTGATTGCATCTCAAAAATATCATGCTTGTCACTAGCAAAGAGGAGCTATAACAATCTTGTGACAGTTATTCTATAAGACCGAGCAAAAGGCAGAAAATGCTGTCAAGTGAAATCCTTCAATTCAACTGTAAAGGAATCTCAATAATGATATATTACCAAAGTGGGGAGCAACTGCTTCCCCCAGATGCCTATTCATCCCCATGCCAATGGTTACTATGAGTTGAATCTTGGTAACCATTGAGTTTGGATTATTGACATAAAAAGGGCCCACCATAGCTGGGTCCAACATTGGAGAAAATGTTTTACATTCTACCCACTAGAATCGCTATAAAGGCATCTCCCAGATTACAATTTGTACAAATAGTGTACTGTGGTGTCAAGGTGCTGTCACTTTCTTTTATGATAATATTCAATGCAGCAAACAAAGGTCAATTAAATACAAAAAATCTGACAAAGTAGCAAAAATGTCAGACAGATTTTCTGTTGGGGGGCTGTGGCCCCTTGCCCCATAGACACTGTGCTTCTGTTGGGGGGCCAGTGTCACTGTGTATGAAAGTTTAACAAGACATCCAAGCATCAAAATGTTCCCATTTCTGTTTAGGGGATGAATCTAATGTTCTCTGATTACAAAATATAGCAACTGTACAATATGAGTTTTTTCTGTCTTCATTTGGTACTCTGATCATTAGATCTTGTACTTCGAATTGGCATTTCCAACTGGTTCACTAACCTCTAAAATGTATTTTAATACCACCATCAGATGCCTCATACATCCATAGAACTTTGGGCTTGAGAAAGAATGTATATATAGCTGCTGTCTCAAGCTCAAACTCCCATCGTTTCATTTCAGTTCATTTGTTACAATTCAGGCCATGCAGCCCTTCAATCAGTTGTGATTACTTTCCAAACAACTATGATGGCATTCATCAACAGATCTGTTGATCTAGTAACAAAGTGTATTGCAAGCAAGCTTGCTAAAAATCCTGTTAAGATCAGCAGTTGCTTTAACATTTACTAGACATGAGTACATATAACACACAAAAGCTACCTCATTTGGATATCCACGAAACCAATCTGCAGAATCTAAAAACCAATCTTTCTGAAAAAATAAAATATAAAATAAAGAAAATCTTGTCCAAAATTTCTGAGTGACAAGATGAGTTATTTTCAATGTATGAGCCCAAAAACATTCACAACAAATGTGGAAAAAAGCACCAAGGGTCATCCTAAGGTCTTCCATTTTCCAGAATCTGCAGTTTTAAATTAATATTCCCCACCTCTGAATGAAATATTAAACAGTTCTTTTTCTTTTAATTTTCATCTGTTCTTGACAAAGGAAATAGATATTTAACAGAATTGTTTCAAAGTAAAATCACTATTTGGACAGCACAAAATTTGTTACTTCAGGATGTATGTGTTTTAACTTGTGATCTGGTGGTATCTTCTTTCACTCTTTCAATTCATCTGCTGCAAACTTCTTTTGGTATAGATCTCAATTATTTGTCAAGAAAATGGGTAGCTCTAAATTTTCCATAGGATGACCCCCTGAAAAGCAGTAAACAGTAGCAGTTTTATTATAGAAGAAACAGACTCACTGTTATCAGAGCTATAAATCCATAAATGAATGCAAGCAGATAAAAAAGAAATCTCCAACTAGAAAAAAGAACAATGCCAATAATGGAAAATGTTATTTAATAATATTTACTCACATAATATTGAAAAAATCAATGTATGTAATCTAATAAAGTGGCCAATCATTAAGATTGCAGCTTAAAGATAGTAGTGTACATTTAATGTTCATTATTGCTGGTGAAAGCAACAATACAGCAGTATCAATCAAACTGATTACAAGACTTGAATCTCCGATGTATTCAAATTCTGTAACTTCAATAAACAGATATAATGACTGCCTACATGCATTTATCTGCAGATGAAATGAATCCTAATGCCACTGAGGGGCAATAGGAGACATCCTAAGTTGAACAGAATCGAAAGGAAGGGAAAAAATTCCAGCACAACTAGAGGAATGTAGGTACATAACAAAATATCTTAAGTATTCTATCAAAATTACCATGACTCTGTTGCCTTTCTCATAACTGGTAGCTTTGAAATATTTCTCCTTCTTGTAAACCAAAGCCTTACTTGAAACTCAGTCCACCCAAGTTGGTGACAAAGTCCTTTCATAGTCTCACCTTCAGGTCTCTTTGTGACACTCTTGTAAACTTTTTCACAAATTGCATTAGGCTCTGGTTCTTTCCTGGGCTTATCTTCAATACCAAGGTAGTGACAAAAAGGTCTTGCAACGAACCTGTTGGAAAGGGCATTAAAACTGACATCTTAATGTGAAACTACACTTGCAATCTTCCTTAATAAGTCACCTGGGGGATTTCGATCAATTTCTCATTAACTATGTGATAGATGTTAGGATTCGAACCGAAAGTTTGGCTAAGTCCGAGAAATATTTGAGATTTTGATTCTCGACAGCTCACGTTTATGTGTTTGCAAATAAACTATAAGGATTTTGACTTGAAAGAAGACTTACTATAACACTATTCACCAAGACCAACAGATGTTCTATGGGAGGGCGTAGTTTATCCCGTGATAGTCCTAATTTTCTTTGCTTGTTTCCAAACCACAAAGCAATGTTTGCCAAAGGCCAAAAGTATAAGATTGTGTTTGCTCTTCAGTGCTAAAGGGGAAAACAATTTACAGACAGTGTAGTACATCTGTTGCACTTGACATAGGCAATACTAATGTGATTTAGGCCATTTACCTTTCAAATAAGAAGCGTACTACCAATAACACAATGGCTAGAGGCGGAACAATATACAGATCCTCGGTTACCGGCTTTTTTATAGTGTCTGTAGGCTTTAAGTCGTCCCATGTTTTTCCTTGAGGCAGCCAAAAACTCTCAGACCAGAATGTAGCCAAAATGGTCGATGCCATTGTTTCCCCTAATGCTCAAGATCGCATCTGCCGGCGGCAAGGTATTCGTGTTTAGGATAAGGGCTTGGGATGCATGCATTCAACAGATAAGCACAGCTTTATCTCCATGCGCACATGCGCATTTGCAGTCTGCTGCTGGATTGCGAACTGCACGTCTGGTCAGAGCAATCGGAGCGCTGAACCGGGGGCAATCAAAAGGTTATTTAGAGGTTGGGGTCAAAGTGAATCTTGTCAGAACAGATATAAGACATGAAGTTAAAATTTGCCTGCAGAACAAACATTGGGGGCAATTATTATCAATATTATTTCACATGTTTAAGGAGGGTAACCCTTCAGCATAGCTGATTTTCAAGGGGCCCTCCAATAGCTGTAAGGATCAATTTGCTCGCATGATCCACTTCGTTTAGTACCGTAGAAAGTCCCACCAAGGTCGCGTCCGACTAGAAGAGAACATTTTTGCAATTTTAACCGCTAGAATGCTAAAAGGCATCTCCCTTACCAGGGGTGTCAAACTCATTTTCACAGAGGGCCACATCAGCAGTAAGGTTGGCCTTAAAGGACCAGATGAATTGAAAATATGCCTTATTATTTTGCTAGATAACTGCTTCTCTGTATATTAAGTATTCAAGTCAATGATACAATCAGAGTCACACACAAGCTCTCGCGGGACACTTAAAATGACGAAGTGGGCCACATTTGGCCCGCGGGCTTTGAGTTTGACACATGTGTCCCAGACCAACATTTGGTCAAACGGTACAATATTCAAACATGGATCAAACTAAAATCTACAAAGAACACTGAAGTTCCGAATTGTTTCTAAAGCTATACCAGAGATGATGAAAGCAAAGTCTCACATCAGACTTTTGTTATGTGATGTTTGACTTCCTCCATTCAATTGACTTGTTGGTATTGATGATATGTAAAGGAATAAAAAATATGACGAAAAGTAAAATACAGAAGCAACAGAACCTAGGAAGCCTATGTTATTCTGATATTATGTTACTTTATGTAATACCATGCTATGTTTATGTTGACTTATCCTATGTTGCTATGTATATGTTATATTATGTTATATTATGTTATATTATGTTATGTTGTGTTATGGTCTTCATGCAGTGTTGTGTCATTTTGTTACTCGTGAAATTATG
The DNA here is from genome assembly GCA_964019165.1 of Mastigias papua. NCBI lineage: Eukaryota > Metazoa > Cnidaria > Scyphozoa > Rhizostomeae > Mastigiidae > Mastigias > Mastigias papua. Next base: position 568,459 of record OZ025268.1, read on the forward strand.
CAATTAAAAATATTGGCAACATTTCATCTAGGCTATGTCTTCCTTGCCCGTAGTCATAAGAGCTTAACTCTCTTTCATACTACCAGAAGTCACTATCGAAAACAAGATGTGTTTATGGCAATTGGAAAGTACCTAAGGAGTCATTCGATCGTCCAGTGACATTCTATTTCAAACAAATAAGCTTTCTAGGGGGAGGGGGTGGATTTGATGAGTTGCAACTGACTAAAATTTCAATGTCAATTCCATTTGGTACAATAGGAAGCTGAATAAATAAAGATGATGCAAATGAAAGAATGTGAGAAATATTGGCTTGAAAATTGTAATATTATCTATTCAAAAATTTACAGATTAGCTACTACATTATCTCTTCAAACTCTTAAAGCACTGGGATCAACCACAGTGGTAGTTAACGAACTCTGAGCAAGAATATATCCCATAAGAATTGAAAGCAATCACAAACTGCCTACCATATATTCTGTTGACTGTCAAGAAAAGAGGGAGCGGATAAGATGTATAACTTAGAATTGTTAAGTAAAGTAAAGTAAAGTAAAGTAAAGTAAAGTAAAGTAAAGTAAAGTAAAGTAAAGTAAAGTAGTAGTTTAAGTTCGTAGGTTTTTGGTGACCGACAAAATCGACTAGGCAAGTTATCTTGATGAAAACTATGTGAGCTGACTCAGGTTCAACAATATCCTACATCACCTTCGTAACTTCAAAGGGATCGATACATCCACGAAATCACAAAGTATTCAATCGAAACAAAAATTTATTCTATAGTTTATTTGTCAATTTTCATACAAAAAGCAACCTAAAACTGGTATTCTTAGGGCTCAATTTGAGGAAGGTATAACAAAGTTGCTAAAAATAAGCGTAATGTAGAAATGTCACATTTTGAAAACTATCAGGTCTTATAAGTTATCTTACAAATCATATTATCAAAAGTTGCCTTTATAAGAATAATGTGAAAATATGTTCCATGATTGATTCATGTTTCATGATTGAAAATATATCCATTGGAACACATATATCCGATTTGTTTTATGATGGAATAAAAGTGGCTTTTTTTTACCATGGTCAAAGCGTGAAGCGTTACGAAGTCACGTTATCTTTGCTGACCTAGTCTTTACTCATTTCAGAGTAGACTACCTTCCTCGTATGATAATTTCCTCTTGATTCATTCACTAAATTCTCTTATGATGGAGATGACAGATGCAAATAATCAAATTTCAAAATTACTAAGATCATTCGCCAGTGGAGATAGATGACCCCCTTGTGGGGGGAATCGGGGGTGGTGGTGGAGGGAATTCGAACGAGACAGATAATGAGCTTGCTGACTCTTCAGAAGGACTTGGACTGGCGGTTAACGACGGTGGCGGTGGTGGTAGAAAATCTGATGAATCTTCCAGCATCTCACTTGAAGAGTTGCTATGCGTCTTTTCTCGTGGCACTGGTTGCTGCGCTGGTGGACATGGAGGTGGAGGTGGAGGTGGAGGTGGAGGTGGAGGTGGAGGTGGAGGTGGTGGAGGTGGAGGTGGAGGAGGAGGTTGAGCAGTTTCTTCAATCTTTAATGCAGGTTTCATCACTGGAAGAGGGGGTTGTGTAGAACTAGATACATCCTTCATCAACTCATCCAATGATTCTTCGAGTGTCTTTTCTGTTGAACCGGACTGCTTTCGTGGTGGGGGCGGTGGGGGCTGTGGGGGATGTGGAGTCTTCTTTTCAACATTTATCGCTGGCTTTACAATCGGCGGAGGGGGAGGTACAAAGTTGGTCACATCGCTCATCAAATCATCCAAAGATTGATCAAGAGTGCTGTCTTGTAACACAGCAGGCTGATCATCTAGTGGGGGAGGAGGTAAACTCTCTTCAATTTTCATGGTGGGTTTCACAATCGGCGGAGGAGGAGGCACTGGAATGTGTGATACAACCGCTGGTGGCTGGGATACATCGAGTATTTTGCTGTTATTATGATTATGATTACTGTTCCTTTTAGGTGGCGCTGGTTCCAGTTGGAAGGGTTTTGCTTGCTCATCAAACGAGCCAGAGGACTTCAACGAAGTACGGCTAGATGATGATTGTGAAGATGCTTTGCTTGATGCTAAATCTATGGATCCATGGCCAGAGGAGCCCTTGCTTGAAACACTTGATGCTCTGTTAGTTATGCTGAAAGTTTCCATAGACTTGTTAGGAGACATGATATCTTCCCCGGCAGTTAATGGAGTGTCAGGTGACTTCACATCCTCCTGAAAAGCAACATAAACATATTACCGAATATACTGCACAAAAGGGTATCCATTCGTGAATATGGGTTGTTAATTTGTAAGTTCCAAAATGATTTATCTCTAGTAGGCAAAATATTTGCTAAAACGCATGCAAACCTATTTGAACAAAGAAAAATACTAATGGCCTGCTATGATGAAACGATCATACCTTGCAGTGACATATGTAAACATTGTCATTAATATCATCTCATTGTACATAAAACTTTTCAAATAAAACATTATAGAGCATTGACTATAACATATATAATATGACTATAGGGAACCCATAAATAACATAAACAAAAGATATATACCGTCTTCCATATCTACATCATAAGATTCGGAGCATATTAAAAAAATAAAAACAAAAAACCTTACCGAATATTCCTCTATCCCTTTCTTCCAGGCCCTTGAGAACAAGGATCCAAGATTGCTAGCTCCTTGGCCTTTTACCCTCGTTAAAGAAGAAGATTTGCTCTGCGTTCCTAAACATTAGGGAAAGATTAGGTACTTTGAAACATTATATATATATATATATATATATATATATATATATATATATATATATATATATATATATATATATATATATATATATATATATATATATATATATATATATATATAATAGACAAATGTCTGATCAATCTCAAATTTAAGAAACAGTAAACTTCTTAAGAGAGCAGCCGAAAATTAGATTGCATCAGGCATGAGGGGATGGCATCATACACATAAAAACGTCTTAATCTTATAAATGAGAAACAAAATTAATAATGATAAATTAGTGAAAATGTCAAACCTTCCTTGTAAGAAGCTGACGGTCTTCGTTTGTTTATTCCTTTGTCCTTTAAAAAAAATTTTTAAAAATTATCTAGATACCTTAGATAGAAATTCAAAATTTAAATCCAAATAAGGGGCATATCCGAGTCAAATAATAACAAAAATGAACAAAAAGGAGAAATTCCACTCAAGGGAATCGTCGTAGCAAAATTCAGGTTGATTCTGAAATAGTGTAGTGCTAATTTCCTTAACAACAAGGACGTTTGGCAAAATTAAGAAACAGCCTTTGAAAGGACACACAGACGATTAGCATAAACACATTTAAAACCCTGGAAAATGACATAATACAATTACATCATAGAATGACATCATTGCATGAGAATGATGCAGCATGATGGCATAACAGAGAAATATGAACGAATTGCACTACTTAGTAGACCAATTCAGATTTTCACGGCAAAGACAAAACTGAGTTTGGAATAGGCCTACCAAACTTCTAACGATGCTATTCGAACATCAAGTTTGACGTCATTAATAATACATAAAAAACAGTAACAATTTAAAATAATTCGAATTACCGGAGAGTCATCTTCTTCATCTTGAAATTTGACGTTAGCAGTCCCCCTTTTCGCCAAATTCGTAAGCATTAATTCTTTTTCAACATTTTGTTGCGTTTGCAAATAATTATCATACATATCATAACCATACTAAAATAGAAACAAAGAAACATTTACGAATGAAGATTAAAATAGAATGGAAATCGAAGTAATCTATTCACAAGATATGGCATCAAAATATACTCATCATAATGGGAATTAAATCACCTCAGCCTGCACCACTGTGATGTTCAGTTGAAAAATAAACCATAACGTCAGATATGTTAGACAGTTATCTTCCATCAATTAATACTATTTTCGCTTTGTTCTAAATAACATCCGCCAATTCAGTAGTCATGTAAACAACAACAACAAAACCATAATAAATACAAAATGGACAGAAAATTCAACCGATGAAATTATGCTCAATTACCTTTGCCATCTTTATTGACACAACCCATTGGTACATTGTTTTCTGATCTTCAGTGCAAAGGAAGAACACATGTTTACTTTTTAGTGTTTGGACTTTGGGGTGCTAGCGAACAGAAATATACGAATTCATAACTAAATATATAAGACTATTAATTACTAATATTAGTAGATATGGAAATAAATTCTTACTGACCATCAAACACATCAAGTAAGAAAAGTTTGAAGAAACTAACGTGCATCTTCCCATACATTTCAAAAATCGGAAAATCAGTGATAAAAATGAAGGGATAAATATGACAGTACAAATCCAAAACAAATCCAAAACAAATCCAAAACATTAGATATTCTCATTAAAGTGTCTTATTGATGGGCGAGTGGGTAAATGGTTAGAGCGCTTGACTGCTGAGGGGAACATCGATGGTTCAAGTCGAACCCTTGTATCATAGTTAAGATGCTTGCTCAATGTCCACCCAGCAGCAAATGGGTACCTGGAGGCCGCACTGGGGAAGTTAAAGGCGGCGAGGAAAGGAACTGGCCACCCTACCTCACTAGGTCGATGGCTGAGGATAAGAGTTCTCTCTAACAGGTACTCCCCAACCAACGTACGGAATCGTATATGGGACTAAATTTTGCCTTTGTCTTTATGCTCCATTACTTGAATCAATAGTGATTCATTCAACCGTATTTTCAACGATACTCAATGATATTCCCTCGTATCATAATGTATTGAAATGTTATACATTTAATGTACAATCTAAACAATACATAGCAGAGATGATAAATCCCTGATGAAAAATTCAATTAGTCAGCTTAAAATACCTTGAGACAGAATACATTATCAGTTGGTGCACGATATTTCTTCTTGATTCCAACTCCCAAATACACATTTGCATGCTCAAATTTAACCAAGCAGATCAGATCTCGTGATTGCTAAAGAAAATTGATAATGCTAACAATAAAAATTGGCTTGACATACCGTTATTTAATTTCTATAGAATAAACATAACGCCACTCTATTGCCTGACAGCAAAAAATAAAGTCTAGACATGTAGAGGTACCAATGTTCCCTCCTATAAGGCCTAGGCATGTATATATGTACCAATGCTCTCTCTAATAAAGCGTAGACATGCACATGTACAGGCACCAATGTCCCCTCCTATAAGGCCTAGATATGTATATATGTACCAATGCTCTCACTAATAAGGCGTAGACATGCACATGTATCATAGTTAAGATAGTGTCTCTCTCTCTACTAACGCAACTTTGTCTACCTTTGCTTTTCCTTTCGGAGTGTAGTATATCCCAGAAGCTCTCAGCACGAAAAAATGCTTTTGCCACGTCTTTTTGCCTTCTTTCAGCCACAATATACCTTCAACTTCAGGCAATCGTGTATGTTCCCTCGTGAAAAATTCCTAAATAATACAACAAAGTGCTTGTCATGCACCTTCAATAAAAGAACAAAGGGAACTATGAACTATCTAAGAATTCAGTTAAGGAAAAGAATCCAAATATTTTACAATAACCTTCCAATAAAAATCCCTGGAAAAGAAATAAGTAGAACATAATTACAAAACCACTGCTTAATCTTTTTAACTATCTTCCTCTCCAAGTTACTGATATTGTGAAAATGAAAGTTGTTGACTTTTCCGTGACTTTAGAGGTCCTGCAAGATCCCTAACAATCCTTAATTGTCTTCCTACCTCTAACAAAATGTCTTTGCTCGCTTCTGCTAGCTGAGCTGCTCCAGCCGAAGTTCCTGAGGCTAACAGGAAATTCTGAAATGAGACAAATAATCACTGACATCAAAAAAGTGAAAGATTGGAGTCCATTAATTTCAAAGAAGATTTCTAAGTCCCGTAAGCATGAGCAATTCAATACCAACCATCACAAATGGCTCTAAACATATTCTGCAAAAAATTCATTGACCAATGTGGAAGTTCTGAAATTTTAAAATCCTTTATCAGTAAAGCTGTAGAACCAATCCGCATCGGAAACGCGTCTATCGCTTCAAAAAATATTCCTTTTGCAATAATTTATAACGAAGCAGTTGTAATGGAAATATGAATTATTTTTCGAAGCAACTGTGTACATTTACAATAAAACACTTTCAAAACCTAATTCTACAGCAATACTTGGAACCAATTATGTATTTCTTTCTCATACAATTTGGACTTATCTATTTCTTTCTTTTTACAATGTGAACCTTTCTACTTTTACAACAATTATCAACATTCGAATTAGGACTTAATTTCTTTTCATCAAAATATCTAGTAAGCATTGCCTGGAATAATGTATTGTGCCTGCCAAGGTCATCACATACACGTGTCCTCCATTTTCATACAGACATTTTCACAAGACGCCAAATCAATCTAGACATGAGCTCACAATAGAAAGAAAGAGCAGGAATATTAACAAACCTGAGGATTTCTAAATAAGGTATATTTGTCTCTTCTCTTTGAAAATACCAACATGTTGTTGGTATCCCTTGTCCAATCGAAAACAACTGGCAATACATTTTCATGCTCTTCCATAATTCTTTCTGAAATGATGAACAATGAAAATTATGTAAAAGAGAAATGCTATTTATCAAACTTATCAAAATAAGAAGTATGTACTAAAATAAAAAAATAAGTTTCAATGTACAGTAAGTTTAACTCAAGATGTACAGTAAGTACAGTAAGTTCAATGTACAGTAAGATCAAAAAGTTAACTCATGACAAATGCTAGCTTTTAACCTGCAAATATCCTGAGGATTGACAGAAAGTTACTCTATGGACAGCAAAATCACCAAAACAAAACTGAAAAGTAACAGTTCCATAGCAGAAAGCATTACCTAAATGCATATCAGGTAATTTTTCTATCAATGACCAATTAGGATCGACCTCCACATCATTCTTTTTAACCATCTTTGAAAGGACATCTCGGGCTGTCCACATTTGGTCTATTGCGAGTGTTTTCGATGTTTCTAGATTGTCATCATACACTTTAACAACGAGCTTTTGAACACTTGCTGCCTTCATTTTCTCCAGTGCAATTTTAATCTTCTCCTTTTTCAATCTCTCCTCTTGTTCCTCAGGGGTCAATTCTTGGGTCTCTTGTTGCAAATTCTCCAATCGATCACGAACGTCTGACGTCACCTGGAATCAAATTGTAGGGCATAACGAACATTTCACCATATTTCCAATGCAAAGAGAGAGCCCACTTATCAACAACTAACATTGTACAATAAGAATCTGAAGTTCTCTTACATCTCTACACTAAAGCCAGACGAGCCGCTGCGGTGGCAAACATAGGGTCCTTATATTTTAAAACTTTTTGGATTGATAGATTGATAGATTGATAGGTTGATTGATTCGTTGATTGGTTGGTGGTTGATTGATTGACAAAATCAGTCAGTGCTAATAAATTTTTTCAGTAAAAATTTTTGTTTTCAAACTTCAATTCATCGATATAATTTTAAAATCTACAAATACAAATCTCACAACGGGGTAATATGTACTTGGCTGGCTTAGTGCGTTAACAAAGAAATAATATACTTAACATTATATCTGTATCAAAGCACAGATTAAATATGAGAGGCTAAGACAATCGCCTTGAAGCACACCACATATAAAGGGAATAGCCGGAGTGGAAAACTGTCTGAAATAATATGTGAATGGAAGTCAGTGGAAACATTGGAAATAAGGAGTTGGAGTGATTCAGGGATGTAATGACATTCAAGGACACTCTTGATAAGATTGTGATGGACCTCTCCAAAATCATTTCTGAGGTCAAGCAAAGGTACTGTTACTGAGCGGTGTTTCAACCATAGTTTATTGATTACATAGCAATGATAATAATAATAGTAATCATACATTTCCTTATACAGGGTTGCCTATTCAGCAACAGTGTTGTTATTAATAAGGGAACTGTTTAAGTATAACATAAAATATACCAAGAATGCTAAGTTACAATAAAAAATTTAAAGTTAGTTACGATAAAATAAAATCTCGAAGCTCTCTAGCTATAAATACTCCTTTACTTTGGATTTAAAAAGTATAAGTGATTTTCGAGAACGCATGTCTCTAAGATGTTCAGTGAAACAGTATGGTCTTTGAAAGAAAAAGGATCTCTTTGCAGGTCAGTTTAAGCCACAGTCCAGTATTGTAAAATAAACCAAAACACAAAGTACTATACTTACATTGGCTGGAACTGGTGATTTCGGTGATTTAGGGGACAATGCTCTGTTATGTCCTTGAAATGAAGAAGCATCAGAAAAATTGGCATTGGATGACACTAAAGTGCTTGATGAATTGGAAAAAACGCCACTATCATTTGCGCTGCTACTCATAATGTCTTTTTCCATGCTACAGAGGTCTTCAAGCAGTGCATCAAGGTCAACATCTCCACTATCTGTAATGAAGATAAACGATGTTTAATGTATGATAGAAACATAGAAATCCACACAATAATTTACACAAACTTTGCATACCAACTTCATACCAGTTTAAATACCATTTAGCAATCTGGTATCAGCAAATGCCACAATCACTCACGCAATCCGTATAGCATTAAAGGAGAGTGCACGCAGGAGCAGATGTTGGAAAGAACCAACAAATGAGGCACAACAAACATAAATGTTTGTTTAAATGCTTATTTCACTGGAAGAGAGTAGAAAATGGCCTCTCTAAACATCCTTCTGAAATTAAAAATCTGCAGATCTTGACAACTGCACAATTTTGATGCAATATGCGATAATGTTGCCCAACTGCTTGTCTAAGTGGTTTTTCTATGCCGGTAATACAGAGCAAGAACAAAACTCAATGCATGGCAAGGACGTAAAAAGTTCAAAAAGAAACCGACAGAAAGGTGCACTCTACATCAGGCACATAGAGAAGAATTTTCGTCGACTATTTTTGTTATTTACCATATAAACAAAAACTAACATTGCGCCTACACCATTCTCTGGAACACAAGTAAAAACAATTCGACCCTGTAATCTTCAATATTGAAGATCTTTGAAGGGCCAGATGACTGATATCACACAGATGTTGCCTATACCTATGGAATCATAAATCCTTTGGGCCATGCCAATATGGCCGCCACAGAATTCATTGGAGTCAATTTTTGAATAGAAGCTCAATCAAGTCTTTTTTGAGATCAGTGGAAGCTAGGTATCACATCCAACAGCAATAATCAATTCTCTACAGAACACCTCCCACCAATCAATATCTGCACAAAGAAATGACGTAAAAATTTTCGAGATACCAGTGCAATAACCAATCAAATCGTGACAAACATGCATTCTCTAGTTTATAGATCAAATGGACCGCAATCTTAATTGAAAATATATCTAAAGCCCAGCTAGAACGGTGAGAGACAGAGATCATAATTATCAATACAAAAAAGAAGCGTCTACGTGATACGAATTACGCAGATATTTCGACTGAAGAGAATAAAGACAATTAAAGGAAAAGCAAACATAAAAGAACATAATGAAGGAATGAAATAAATATTAACACCACAAAGGAATATGATATTTGGGTATTCTAGCTAGCGATGTTTTCCATTTGCTTTTGATTATTCAATAGAACCGAACAAAATGGCCATTTCCATAATTCTAAATGTTGCTAAAAAGGTTGATGACACAAACCGAAAACATAACACTTAAATCGACACAGATCGATGACACTTAAATCGATTTTCAGTCACATTGCAATGTTCTTTAAAGTAAGATAATGTGAATCAAGTGACAACAGCGATCAGGTTAAGATGTTCAATCTAAACATTAAATATGGTCTATTCATTGCATAGAATATCCAATGATAACTAAACTGGAGTGTTGTTGTAGCTAACGAGTCATAGAAAGCCATGGATGAGAAAGTTAATTATCAAGTAACACAGTTTACGGTGCATGATGTGTTGAAGGAGAACAAGACAGAAATACAACACTATCGCTACCACACTAACAGCTTTATTTGACATACCCAAATTGCGGTAAGCCCACAAGGATGCCCTAGGCATTACTGTTTAAGGTGGACAAGTATCAATTCAATGAACCTAACTGATCGAGTGATAAAACGAATCTTAGCCAAGCAAATCAAGGAATCAACTTCTAAAATATATTTGCAGATGATGATCTTTGATGTAAGGAAAACCGTTATCATAATTTCTGTGTCTTGCGGTCGCTACATCACAACACAAGGAGCTAAAGCACCGCAAATAGTCAAAAACGAGCCACATCAAGCTTTCATCCTCTATCTCCAGTCAGGTCTAAAATCATCATCACATCATATTCACAGAATCACTGATCAATCAGTCAATCAATAAATCAATCGATCAACTAATCATCTTCGCCAATATCATACATCATCATAGTTAGGAATGCCATCAAAAGTACAATCAGCCGTAATCAATCAATGGCCCATCACCCTGATCAACTAAGCAATCAACTCTCATCACTCTTATCAATTAAGCAACCGGTTCTCATCAACATAATCAATTAACCAATTAACAGTGAATACTAATAACCTCTTGGGTAAGTAATAAGAAGCTGTATAATATCATAGGTAACATATTTCTAAATTACAAACAAAGATGGCACATTCTAAAAGATGGCGACGACGTTTTCAGCACACAGGAAATAAACCAAAGACTAAGGTGCAAAAAGTTTCAAAAGGTCTTTTTCGTCTGTTGCCTAACGAACAGGTGCTTGATATTCACAACAACAACAGCAATTGTTTTCAGTCATGGCTATCGTCAAAAACACTTTCAACTTGAAACAAAATAATTTACAAAAAGTACTGATAAGTTATGATAAACGAAAGCTTTCCCAGAGTATTCAATTCTCCTGCTGATCTCTATGTAAACATTGGGTACGACTGACTGTCCTAGCCATATGTGAAGCAGGGAGGAGTTCGACTCACCGCTTCACAACTATAAAGGGAATCTTTCCTTTGGCTTATCTTCAATTTTTTCATAATTTCGAAATCTGAACCAAAATGTGAGGAAGCTCACAATTAAATTCAATTCAAATCCTAATTCAAAACTTGCAGCTTTTATCGAAGAATGAACGAAGCTTTAGAAATGAATGATATTTAACACAGAAAAATGAATGTTTAAAATGAAGAGTGAACAAATGGGTAAAGGTTACTGACCATAAATATTTTAATAGACAACAGAACAAAAGGGCGAATCCCTCGAAATGTTAATACTCCCCATTGGTAGATTCGATGTAGTTTAAAAAGGGATTTCCTTTTGCAATGGTAGATGAAGAAACCTGCGTCCAGACAACAAAATTCAAGACATTCTACTTCGCAACTCGAAATAATGACTTTTTGCCTACATTTAGTTGATACCATGATAACAGATGGTCTTTGATCCTACTAGCACCAAACCAGAATACAAAGCAAAGATTTAGACCTAATGTCCGAAGACGTCAGTTTCCTTCAGCGACTTTCCTCTACGGTGGGTCTTCAGCTTACAAACACAAATTTACGCTAATCCGATACTATTTAGTTTCATATCAATCTCTAATTTAGCAAATGTCTTTATAAAATTAAATAAACAAAGTTTGATGATATTAATATCTGCGTTTCTTCTTTTTATGAACATACAATAAAAGGACTATTGTCTCGGCGCAGATTGAGTTTAAGTCGTCTTTCAAAGATATTTATAACCGCAGAATTCAAATGTAACAGTCAACTACAAGCTGATAATGACGTCAAAGCTTTGAACCAACATGCACAAGTGAAATTGCTGGCAATACTTTGCTTTTAATGGCAGATGAAATGATAGACAGATAGTAACATGCGTTAGCAAGTCCCCTACGCAGTACAGGGCCATAAAGAATATGAAAGCAGGCCCCTACCTACAAAGGGGTACGGGGGTGTCAAAACCCCAGAAAAAGTTCTATTGGTAAATCACCAAATTTGCCATTTATATCGGGAAATAGTTATAATTTTTCGTAAGACTTAGGTCCATTAATTTGTTACATTGTTATATTCAACCAATCTGTCAACAATTTGAACCTATGATAACTAAAAATTTAAGCAGATATTCTTCAATAATGGGAACCACATCCGTTTATGGCAAACTGTAAGTCCTATATCCCCAAGGAAAATTTCTAGGAAAGTTCTTCTTGCAATATGAACATAAGGATCAATACAGCTCGGAGTTAGTCCTCCAAAAGCTTATAAATCAAATAATGAACGTGAAAATACGTAAATTGAATACATATAAGGTATCTTGCAACAAATCAAATAAACTCAACCCTCCGATTACACGAACCCAAAAAAGAATCTGCCTGCAAAGTATATATCTAATAAAGCTTAGGCAATTATAACACGTTATCTCTTCAACCAAGCAGTTCACAACAGTGCCACAAGAACTAATTAGCACAAAATGCAGAAGAAGATGCGATGAGATAAACAAATTCCAGGCTGCACGTCTTTCTATTCTATATGGAACCTAGCACAGTGTCTAGCTCCAAAAGTTTGCTATTTTTTGACCTCTTTTGACCATATTTTAGTACTTAAAGTTCCTTACTGGATCCTTGACTTTTAATTGGATAGATTGATTGGTAAAGTGGTCAATGCTAAGACAGGAAACTCTGGACACTGCAAGTCTCAACTACCTATGAACCATTCGCTTGCTACAATGATTACAAACAATTTCTGCAAATTACGCTTTCGACGTACGAGTTCCTATGATCATTAATCGTCCAAGTACCTTATGGATTTGGTCATTAGTCGTACGAGTTCCTTACAGATGTGGTCATTAATCGTCCAAGTACCTTATGGATTTGGTCTTTAGTCGTACGAGCTCCTATGGTCATTAGTCGTACAAGTTCCTTACAGATGTGGTCATTAGTCGTCCAAGTACCTTATGGATTTGGTCTTTAGTCGTACGAGTTCCTATGGTCATTAGTCGTACAAGTTCCTTACAGATGTGGTCTTTCGTCGTACAAGTTCCTTACAGATGTGGTCTTTCGTCGTACAAGTTCCTTACAGATGTGGTCTTTCGTCGAACAAGTTCCTTAAAGTTATCGGCCTTCTTCGTATAGGCTACTTAAAAAGCGGTTCCTTATGAAAGACAAACGTGTAACACAACATGGAATAGAAAACAACAAAGGATGTAGAAGTGTTGTATGATAACACAACAGGCAATTAGTAGGCCTGTAGAGGTTTGTGATACTCCATTCAATTGTCTAAATCTCATGCACTTATAGGTATAACCAAACCTCAAAATAATTAGGAATTATACGATTTAAATAAGTTTGAAAGCTATCCAAATAACTACTCAAGTAATCCTATAACTCATCCATTCATATTCAAAAAGATAAATCTCAGAAATTCTATGAATCATTGATTTATATACTTTCCTCTTTTAATCCTTAACGATATGGGTTAGCTCACCGACTTAACACATGAAGTAAAAACAATAGAATGATTTATGGGGTCTCATTTGAGCGAATTTCTTTATGTGACACATCAAGGAGAGAACTTCACGTGTAGAATTAAAGAGGATAGTACCTGCTGCTTTTCGATCATATTAAGCCATGAACAGTTTACACTAAAACCTGCTTTCAACCAAACAATAATAGCAGAATAATATCCCCTTGCTTTCGTTTCTACTATCAACAAGAAAAAGTCGTCAAAAAGCCCTCCAAAAACATCCTAATATTGTCGAACGATCTCATACTAGCGAAGAGGAAGTTTCCTAATCCTTCCGTTGTCTGCATTATTTTCGTAATGTTCACTTTTGAAGTCAATAACCTATTAGTTTTCATCAGGAATCGATTTTAAGCTCCAAGCAGAGTTTTGTGTCAGACATGTGTATTTGTGTCAGAGTTTTGTGTCAGACTATTTAAGAACGTTTGAAATACCATCATCGACGCACAATTCTATTGAGACACCAGTCCATATTCTCTTATCGTTCGTTAGGGAAAAACGACGAGAGACATTAAAAACATATACCACGATTTGCTCGGGGTGTGCTACGATGAGAAAAAGTATGGTAGTTATACCCTTTAAAATCAAAGGACACAAGGAAAGTTACACTGTCAAATCATTTAAACGCACATAGAACGGAGAAGAGGAAAGTGAAATAACAACTTACCCTCGATTGCAATTGTTGAGAACCTCAAGTGATCCTGCAACGACGAAATTGATTTACAATATTTCTGAACATCTTTAAAATACCACCATAACAAAATAATATTTGCGATGCCATGGCTAAAACTATCGATCATTGTTGGAGATGTACTCAGATCAACTGAGTCAGATATCCCCCACAATTAGTCGCATTTACTGTGCTTGATCCGAAAATTTGAAGCAGACATAACAACAAATGCTTGAAAAAAGTCTTCTTCAGCTCATGACACCTTCGCAACCATGTCACTAACGCATAGCCAAACAGACAATACGCGCTATGTTGACTAGACCCAATGCACACTGATTTACTCGAACGTATAAAGTATGGAGACTGGCTTATCCGATCATATCGAAATACTGGTTCATGAATGTCACTATCAGTTTCAAATAAACAGGAATTTTACGAATTCATAAGGAATTTCTATGACAAAAGAACCGGCAAATAGGCTCCCATGAATAAATGGGAAAAGAACAATAGATCAGAGTTTTTTGTTTACTGAAAACAAAGTTAAAAAAAGAATAAACATTGGGCGCGTCATGCTCTCACAGGGAAAGCAGTGGGAGGGAAGAAAAACTGAGCACTATTGAATGGAAACTGAAGACTTCCCGATTTTCTAGCAAACAAAACGATGATAAATCACTGTAGAATTATCGAATCGTATAAGAAAGGAACAAAACAGAGATCTAATAAGAGAATAATTTCATAATTAACATCACCATTTCTTCTGATTTGAAGATAAAGGAAATAAAAGTGTACTCTAATTCCAACTCGTGGTCTTTAGTAATTATGGTTTTGAGAACAATTCGTTCATTTTTATTTTAGAAAAAAGAAGTAAGCTCCATTGTTTATCAATAAGATTATACCAAACTACGGATACACAAAAGGATGGCATGCGCGAGGAAGAATAATAGAGATTGTCCCGTTGGTCTCATTGCTGCAGACAACGTGTCCCTAATGATGATAGGCTACATTTTAATGCTGATAAGAAACAAAGGGCACTACAGCAAAAACTTAATGCAAATTGAATTATGTACGGCAAGAAGACAAATCATATAGGTATTTTGCGTGCTAAGGATGAAGAGGATTTTCGTGTGGGTCTAGTAGAGATTTCGTTTCCTTATTATTTCCTGACTTGAAGGAATATCTAAAAGAATGACTGTGGCACAGCTAAAACGAGGTTTATACAAAACAATAAGTGTCAGTGATTGACTAGGTTGGTGAGTGGCTATGGCTTAAGTATCAAATATTGCTGGGTGCTCACAGTAATGATAGTTCTAACGGTCACTGCGATATCATATGGTCATAAATAGCAAATAGTGCACTGATGGTGGCCTTGTCGAATAGAAGGAGCCCCTTCAAAGGCTCACCTGTACATAACATAACCGTTCACCAACAACGATGCACAAATCAATGTTGCATATACTTATAGATGAACCTAGTCCCCCTCCTCTGTCCACCCTGTCCTCTGTTTGCCCTAGTGCGGCTCTTAAAATATAGGATGCCGTCTGTCATTCAGTCCTTGTACTCCTCCACAGCTTTCAAATGCCTTCTGCATCTCTGATGATGGAGGCAATGAAGATGATGATGATGATGATGAAAATGGGGATGGTGATGGTGGTGGTGGTGGTGGTGGTGCTGCAGTTCTGATAAGTAACTGTTGGGGTAACAGAGTGGATTGAGTGTAGCCGAATCAATCACCTCTTCTAAACAATTTGAAGGCGACACTGACCCCAGGGTCAGCCTAGGCCCCGTAAGGGGCGTACGGGAAAAGACAGACAGACAGATGATGATGGTGATGATGGTGATGATGATGGTGGTGATGATGATGATGATAATGATGATGAAGAGACTATGTAAGATAGAGAATGCATTTTTGCAGAGTTGCAGCCAGCCTCATGTTGTCTAAGTAACTGAACTAAGTATGTAGTATACATCAAGAACAACAAGAGTAACAAGAACAACATGAACTCTGTTATCTCGGACAATGTATTGGATCCTTGTTCAACAATCCATAGCCACCTAATTACTTAGGTTAAAAAAAAAAAGAGCGAGCGGAAAATTAGTAAACTTAATGTTGCCAATTAACCTAAGAATTTGTTATGAACAAAACTATCTGTACTACAAAACTTGCGTAATGAAAAAGAGAAATATATTATGAAGCATACAAAACATTTCCGCTTTTTCAAGAGTTGCTCGACAGTATAAGAGAGTTAGCCATTACAATTCCCTGATATAGGAAATCACAATATATAGATAGTAGTGGGAAGATTCAAGATTTTGATGGATCAAATGAGCTGGCACTGTTAGCCACAGGCTCCCTATCGTTAATACAAATTCATAAACGGTTTAAATTTCAAAATGATCCTGGATTTTCAACATTACTTTTACCATTCTTCATGCGAATAATATATAAAGTTGTGGCTAGACAAAGAGTAGATTGATGGTTAATTTAACCGAAAAGCAAGGAATAAGTGAAAGTACCATCTATTTAACTTGAATCACACTAAAAGTTGTTGCTGTTGGTAATAATTATGATGGCATTCGACATCTGCTGATAAACCGAAATTTATGATGAACACGTGAGTTTCAACAAGATTAGATCGTAAAGAGATTCGATCACTACCACGTGTCTGAGATATGCAGATAAGACAAAAGAAGTTATTCCAAGCATCCCTGAGAATGAGGCTTGTAAAATGGAAAAGAGGCCTCGGGATCCCATACCAATAACCAGATAAACAACACGAGTTATAAATGCTTGTTGTTTACGGTGAAGACGAATCTCACGAGGAAGATCCTAGAGCCTAGTGACGTAACCGACTGTTCTATCACTATACATCCAATTCAACAAGACACAATTATCACTAACAACTTACCAAGGATGATGTCACTGTTTCTATTTTTGGGCTTTTTGGACTTTTTGGACTTTTCGGACTCTTCGGCTTCGGCTCGATCGTCGCTTTATTTCCATTTGAAATGCAGTCAGTATTTGCTTCCAGTTCCTAAATTTCCAAAGGAGAAAATTGTGATGAAAACTTAAACCCTACCTATATTAATATGATGTTTACCCCTACGTAAGTGACACAAGTCTCAACCCATGAGTTCCCTAAAATTATCAATGGAATTCAAAATTCAACCACAAACAGTTTTTACATGAAGAATAAAAGCAACACAATCCTCCCAATAAAAATAACAGAACAAGATTAAGGTGTGGTTGCCAAATTCTCTCATTGGATGGTTTAACAAAGGAAACTATCTTATGACGAAATATTGTCGAAATAAGTACTGGTATATCGTTAACACAAAAATAGATCGGAAACAAGAGCCTCCTTGCAATTCAACTCAGAATAATAATTATCATAAAAGAATTATTTAACACTAGATAATAGAAATAATGAAAATAATAAAAATGACACTAACATATAAGAATAAATAAACATAATATTATAGTCCAATAATGTAAATAATATTACGTGAAATGTCTGTTGCTACTAAAGAACTTCACTGTAGCACGAAAAAGCGGGAACATTCTTTTAGCATACTGTTGGTTAAAAAAAAGCTTTCAGTATGCTAAAAGAAAGTCCCGCTTTTTCGTGCTATAGTAAATAATATTACAGCAAATTTTATATTCCATATTAAATATCATCACCATTGTAACGAAGAAGTATACAAATATACAGAAAGTACAAAAGAAATCAACTCTATGTCAGTACATTTACTCTATCCAATTTCTTCCCTTTTCTAAATTCTATCAATCCGAACACAAGTTTTCTACAAGAAAATATTACACTACTCTCTACTCGCTGCAACTCAAACTGAGACTCGACAGACACAAAACACTAGCACCTTCTTACTCTCTTTTCCTCACATCATCAACATAAATATAATATAAAAAGCTAATATAATTTGCATTTTAGAACATTTGTGCATAGTTATACAAAACACATCCTTACCTCAAAACCCAAACATTTTTAACCTGATGCAAGTACCAAATTTTAGCCCAGTTATTCAAAGGTACAAAGTAAGGCTCTATTCACAATTTCCTTTGAGATTGAATATCCACAGTTAGATGGTATTCAACAGCTGCCAGTAAATATGTGTTTATATCCAGCTACGATCATCTAATCTTAGGATTTTTATCCGCAACAAAAACCAGCCTCTACCCATATGCTTCACAATCGACCAATCCAGAGTCACCTGCTCACCTTACATAATCCGGAAATTCAAATTCAAAGTTATTTCAGGTTCTGGGCCTCATGTTATCAATAAAATATTTAAAGTGGTAATGACATCATTATGCTTCGGCTGGCTTAAATTAGCAACATAGCTAGAAAAACGGCCAACTGTAAACAAAGACAATTATTAATATTGTTATTATTCATCTGCTTGAATACATCAAGGCTGCTGAGGTTGAAGTCATTGGGTCTACGATCTAATTTCACATATGCTCAAATAATACAAATTAGGAATCTATAGCTCGAAAAGCGGCACAATTCTTTCAACGGTATTCGGTCGCTATCATACTCTGATGAGTGTCGGACGAAAGAGAACTGTCAGTATGGTGAAAGAATTCTTCCGTTCTTTCGAGCCATAGTGAAATTCTGCAGTATGAACAGACGATTCACCTAATTAGGAATCTGCGCAGAAATCGATAATAATTTACTAAACAATTAAATACGGATAGGATACTGTTCAGTCATGGTATGAAGCGCATAATTACAACTGTCAAATCTGCAAATAAAATAGCTGCAAGAGGAATTTAACAGACCGCAGTACAGACATCCGTACATCAATTTCTAATTATTCTGATTCGCTTATATAATAGGGAGATACCTTAATACGGAGATATCTTACAAATTCATGACTTGATTCCTATGAGATAATACTAGCACTCTTTTGCTAGAAATGAACGTTGCATAAAACTATGGCAGAATAAACAACACGCAGAATCCATTCAAAAAATCATAGGAAGAACTGTTGGGCATATGTAATTTACAGTCTTCTTACAGTCTGCTGCGCTAGTGCTGCGAATAAAGCCATCAACTACATAATTCAGAAAAATAGATTTTGGCTTATTTTGGTGAAATATATAAATTTAAAGTTGGTTCAGCACATCTATAAAATGGGGGGGGGGTTATCCATAGGTTTGCAAGGGCATATGTCAGAAAATAGCCTCTCATAGTCGTAAAAAGAATAACAAAGTAACATACAATTTGAAAGTCTTGCAATTCATCAAGCATTCGATCGATGGCAGCATCGGCGTCTGTAAAATCATGGTCATCTTCATCTGCACTGTCAACATCAAAATCATCAATCTCAGACCTGAAATAAATCACAGTTTTTCTTCAAAACTGGGCATCTAACTTTTTGAAGGTCATTTGAACTCATACCCTATTAGAATAATTAAACAGTTAGGCTTTTTGACCATCAAACAGTTTAATGATGGAGTGCAAAGATGATAATAATACTTTAAAATTGCATTCTCAATCAAGTTTGAAAAACAGCAAATACTTAACACGTTTCACTACCAGGCGTATAAGAAACATTTTTACTTCTTTATTTCAGCTATAATCCATTTGCTAAAGTAAAATATTTACTAACAATATTCCTGTTAAGCTATGATCTATCAAAACGTCATTTATTAAAACGTCATTTATTAAAACGTCATTTATTAAAACGTCATTTATTAAAACGTCATTTATTAAAACGTCATTTATTAAAACGTCATTTATTTTATCGTACGGAAAAACGCTTCATAAAATAGTGTACAGCTTGGCGCAATTTGAATGCAAACCACTTAAAAATAGTGTACATCACTCTCCATAATAACAACAGAGCATGAAATATTATTTCGAAAAATCAAGAGTTCTACTCTTCACTTCTACTTTTTTACAATCCTCTCTTTTCGTATCATTTCTATTCAGCGATTACTAAAAGGCACAATTGTTCTATAGTGATGATGACTTGCATTGGCCATATTCCCATAAAGGGACTCGGTCAGAAATTTACTCCAATTCTTATACACCTTAATCAAACAGGGCTACAAGCTACTGAATTCATTTGATATAAGAGTCCATGAATACGGCAAGATGCGTTCATTAGGGGGTACCTCCAGGCAACAGTGAACAAGTCTATATGAACTATAAAGATAGTATGACTATATCAGAGGAAACTAAGATCAACAATGCTCAATAAGATAATGATGTAATTAGGTCGATTCTATTTTCAAAATCACTCAGCTAGGCTGGAATCAGAAGTCAACAACCGGAAAAAATGATGCATTTAATTTATGTCTATAGCCTCGTTTTCCTTTTAATCTCTACTCATCCTAGTCCATTATATATCAATGACATCTCTTATACCAAGCGCCTTTGCGGGCGGGTTAAGTTCTAGTCGTGAGCAATCTTTTTCTGCAATTTTTTAGAATGGTAGACGACCGCAACTGGGAATCTGCAAGTTTGGAGCTAAGGAACTTAGGACCAATGCAAAGAAAATCACAGTGGTTCAGGCCAAAATTTGGTCTATTCAACTTACCATGTCTCATAATTTCGTTGAATTTGTTTTGTCAAGTGCCAAATTGACCCCGAACTCGCAATTCATAATATTCCCATTGCTCAGAATGTCCAGCCCCCCCCCCTCCGTCTAAATTCACTCCGTACTGCCGTTATTTATTTGGATAAACAAATTCCACTTAATCTACATTTCATATCTTTATTTTTAATCATTCTTAAATGTAAGAAACGGTTTACCTTTTATTACAATCTATGCAAAATTCTAAATTTCTTTAAAACAATAAATCTTTGAATAGAAATAACAATACACAGAAATAAAACAATCAGTTTAATTTGTATGACATGTTTCAAATTATTCCGAATCTGAACAGGAACATGTCTTAGAAATTAAACCATGCAGTAAATCCTTGAATTACTTATTTTTGATACCTTTTGGATGGTGGCTTATTCGAGGGGAGGGCTTATTCGAGGGGGGGCTTATTCGAGGGGGGGCTTATAAAAGTACTTGACATAAGTCGCATAAAACTCATTGTCAAAGCCCCTATTCTTCATAATAACAAACAGTCTAAATTTACACATTAGTCCAATATCCAAGTTTTCATCATCATCCGGGGAGGGGGCTTATGTGAGGGGGCTTACTAACAATTTGAAGTTATAGCCTTGGGGAATATTCGAGGGGAGCTTTTTCGAGGGGAGAAAAATTGGAGGATTCATGTTATTTATATATTTCTGCGTACATTATCAGATTTCATTGTATTGAGAAAGGTTGAATAGGTTTGTGAGAAAAATTCATGAATTTTTTAAGGTACTTACCACAAATACTTCTATCTTTGTATTCGTTCCATTTTAAGTTGGTTTTATCATAAAATGAACGGCATAAGATTAAACTATTGCTTGTCTCTTCTATATTATCAAACAATCCTTTAATTTGCAAGTATCATTTACATTATGATTGATCATTGTTTGTATAAAATTTATAGCTGAGCAATTCTCATTCTATTGTACATTTGTCCGTCATTCAATCCCTTTCCTTTTCCTTTTATCCATTTATGGGGTCACGTCTTCAACAAATTGTTCCAGGTATTTCTTTCAACTATTTTATCTTGAGTTTATAATAACTGAACGTGTAAGTTTTCTTGGCAAAACATCATTTACTTCCAACCGACAAAAGGCTCCTTACAGTCAGAGGCGTAAGACTGATCATCACTTCTTTTTTTGGGGGGGGGGAGGGGGGCTCAGCACCTTCAGCTGTAAGGTATCCGTCAATATAAGTCTAGACTAGACGTCATGACGCGACAACAAAAGTTCAGAGAGGTGTAATGGTGATTTGAAGTACGTCTCAACAGTATTTGTACAGATATCCCACGGCAGTATGTAGTACGGGTAAAAGCAAACATGGACAGATGGAAAAGGCTTTATTTTCTTTTTCATAAACATTGTGTACTTGTCCGTGAGGTGAACAAGTATTTCCTTACAAGAAAATACGATTATTTTGACAGTGCGTTCAGATATTGCTGCATACAGTGCAAATACAAGATGAGCTAAAAAATCGACCATTCCTAGGAAGAGGATAACAGGACATATGTACATATATATGATTTCCCATGCAATATATAAGAAACTACACGTGATTTAAAAGATTCACTTATTTCGTTCACGGAAGCATTAACATTATACCATATTTTTTTTAATTATATTTATTTGCCACAAAAAGTTATAAAGTAACATTTATGCTATTGATGCCATCTAGAAACTTTAATTACGTGCCAGTCTAACTTGTATGAAATGTATTTTAAATGTATACTATACTTTAGAATTGTGCTGGCTCTTAAATATATATTGAAAACAACTAATACAATATGAAAAAGGTTGATCTATCAAAATATAATGACTGAAATATACAAATGTAATTTTTACATTGAGAGAGCATGCATGTCATGCTTTTCAAAAGATACCAAAGAAAGTTAAGTCACAATGAAATAAGCTAAAAATAAATAAAGCTAAAAATGACTTACCTTTTGAAAACTAATTTACCTATCATAATCCGGAGGGCTGAATAATCAGGGGGTGGGAATGAATGGGGGGGGGGGGTTGAAAAATGTTCTGAAAAATAGTAATTGGGGGGGTTGGAACAAATAGGGAGGTTGACATAGGAAGAAAGACTAACCATGAATTGTCAATAAACAGTGAGGTAAAGAAAATTATAGTCTTAGTATTAGCAATTATTAAATAACTTTCTGGTTGGTCTCTTAGTAAATGAAAAAAGACAATACAATCAAAACATACAATCAAACAAACAAACAAACAAACAAACAAACAAACAAACAAACAACATATCCTGTGTATATCTAAGTACTACCTTTGAATCAATAATCTTTCACTTTCACTTTATTACAAAACAATGATGGGAAACCAAAGCATTAATGGCATTGTATTAGTGAGTTTCAATATAAAAAATATTCTGTGTACAACTCTACATCAAAATCATTCCAACAGGTGATGTTTTAACAAATCAATTTGTATTAGTTTAGTTATATTAGAATAAAAATCACATTTTGTCGATTGATTATCGATCATGAATCAAATATACCTTTTGATTGATGTTAAGGTGGGATTCTCCATTACTGTAAGATCAAAGTTTGACTTCTATGAAGTAATCAAGGAATAAATCATTTACATATTTGATCATTTTAATCAATCACATAATCACAAATCAAAGAGGTGGGTATTGATCAATCAAAACTAGATGTCAACCCAATAAAAACTAAAAAAACAATATGTAGATATGACATATTACCCAATCTAACTAACTACTAAATCCTGCAAGATTTATGTTGCACTATAACTAACACGAAAACTCAACAAACAAGAACTATGATTCAGTTTCCTTTCACAAGATATTTTTGGATTTGGAGTGAAAAACCCATTAACAAATTTAAAATATTTCTCTTATGTGATCAGGATCAACTTCATGAAACTTGACTTTGAAAATGTGTAAAATCAGCTCTAAGGTATGGGCCTCCATTTGGTTTAACCTCTTTTTTGATTGAAATAGATATCCTCAATTTACCCGTTTTACCCGTAAGCAATGAAGTATGGAACGACTTACAGTACCAAATTCTAAAATCATTAAAGAAGCCATTATTCCAGAGCAAAAGCCAAAGGGATTTCTAATTTTGGCAGGAAACGTCTATCCGAAATATTTCGGTCCTTGCTTATAGGCATTACCAACCATTATATTATTAAACAGAATATCAAGCACACTACACACACACTTAAGTTATCTAAAATCACTCGGATCCAAAAGCCTGATAATGCAACAATCAGACTCTTAAAATTAGTTTTTAAAACGGCTGTTTTGATGCGCTTACTTGGATAATAATTGTGCATACGCACTTCAAACGCACAATCGAACACTCTTCCGCAAGTTCAGGTTTGTTTACTCTACTGCTATACTACATGTCTTGATTACAACGCAATAGAGGATAACAAGCTTTCTATTTTACTTCTTCTCTAACTAACATAAGTCTATTCTCCAGAAAAATCTCCTACTTTAACTTAAGAAAGCTTTCGGCTGTTGGTGATCAACAATAATTTAGGATGGCTAGGCCAAATTCCATTACATAGCCACTTGTGGAATGTGTAGACTAAATTGAGTAACTTACATTTTGTTTCACCCTTACGCCTCTCTGCAACGTCTTTATTCTTCGGATTTAAACACAAGTGTGTACAATAAAGGCCTTCCAAGTGACCTTACTTAGGCTTCCGCAAAATCTCGAAATCATCAACACTCATGAATGTCTGCTGCCATTATACAACGCTTGCGCATCATTACGCTGGACGGGGGACGCTGAAACTACAAAATGCTCAAAGCAGACAGCACAGACCTGACGCCTTCGTATGGCATACTATACAATTCTCAAACTCCAGGTAGCTGTATCAAAACATACTGGCAATTAAGAGCTCTATGATATTTTTGCAATGTAACGAAACCTTTTTCCATTAAACAAGAAGTTCCAATTAGAATTGATTATGTGAAAAATACGTCCATAACAAGAAAATTCTATCAAGCCCATTCTATGTTGAAAGCCTAGTTTGCATGCAGGATACATCTTATTACAAATGCTAGGCTTTCAAACACATTTCAGCCATGGTCTTCCAGTTGAATTTCTGGAGCATCCCCTCTAAGGTCTCTCCAAAAGATGTGATCCAGAATACTATGTATACACTTTTTTAAAAAAATATAGTCTATAAGAATACCAAGGCTCAAGTTCTCTGATATTTAAGAATAATTTAGAAATAACGCAAAGCTTAATTTTCATCGACGTTTAGAGTTTTTGCTGATTTGAGTCTTTTTAGAAAACAAAACAAATTGAGCTTCACTTATCCTGTCTGGAACTCGTTACAATATGATGTGACTCAGCAACTCTTCAGAGTGTCAGCTACACAATTTTGATTAAAAACTGAGTATTCCTATAGAAAATTGTGCAATACTTTCTAAGATTGAACTTGAAAAATTCCCCCGTGTTATTGCACTCCCCTTTCTGTCACTAGAAAATAGGGACCGGAGTTTGGCAACAGTGTTACTACGTCCACAGAGTTTAGGTAGACAGTTAAAGAATCTCATTTCGTGGCACTTGCACAAAAAACGAAATCAAAACGTAATCAGGCGTCTTGGTGACATATTCGAAAAAGAACTGAATGAATCTGGTTTCCATAAACCTATACGAAGACTTTCGATTTGCAATTTCTGGAAGGTTGAAAAGCATTATTATTTATTCATACTGTAATTTCCTAATTTAGTAATGTTTATATCAAGTTTTTCATTTAGTATGTATTATAAAAGTCATGTATGAGTTTCAACATGGTCCCCTGGAAAACAGATCTTAGCATCTGAGGGGTCACCATGATTAAAGAATTAAAAATGAAAAATGAAATGAAATTAACCTTAAGTCAACAAATACTTTGCGCAACTAAACTGTCGTAAACAACATTTTCACCTCTTCAAAAGTAACATTTATTATACAATAAAAAGTAGTAGCTGGTTCTGAATTCTCACAAGACAAACAAATCGCAGAAAAGTTATTTTTGAAATACTTTGTGCACTCCCAATAAAACCGGAATGGAAATAATAATATTACTATAATCAAAAGGGGGTATAAGACTTCTGCAATATCAACAAACTATGTCTTCCCCCTGTGTATACAAATGGTAATTTATTTAATATCTGTAAATCAGGGTAATTTCACCTGAACGTTCATTGGTCAAATCTTATGACAATCAATTATTAAACTGCATTTCGTACCCTTGAGAAAGTCCATCGAGATACTTGATTCCCCCCTTCCATAGTTGTGATTTACTAATATATCATCACATGTTGGGAGTCTTGTACCCTGATTTCAATAAATCTGCTTTTTCCTAATTTCAAATCCATTTTTCACTAAAAGCTATTGAACCTGGCATGTGTTATGAGAGGAAAACAACTTATGGAATTATACGAGAAACGGACTTCCATTGCATGAACATCACTTGGTTCAATGTATGTGGACTCTGGAACTCAATAATCAGTTGTCTGTTTCATCTGTACGCAGATAGAACTGGTCAAATAGACATGCTCGTATGGGCTACCTCTGAGTTCCCCCGTCTCAAATGCTGGTTCAAGGGGAGGGGCAGATAAAAGATTGAGCGAGGATGTTTTACATCACCGATTTTAGATTCATTTATTGTTCGAAGCAAACGTTGTCTCAGATTTATTCGTTGTTTGAAATGCCAATGGATAATATCAGCTGTGAGTAATCTGCGGTTTTCTTCCAACTTCCTCACATGCTGCTCGTAATACAATGCGGAGGAGGAACCATTAGCCGTAAACGAGGCGGGCGTTGTCTTTCATTTGCTTCAAATGAAGACGTTGTTAGGGTATACAACAATGAAATGCAAATGACATTATGCTAATAATGAAATAGTCTGACTATCGCAGAAAACTTCGTTTTTGTAATTGGTCCAATCTGTTACAACTACATACCATAAATATGCAACTAAATTACAAGGAGGGAATTTTCTGACAAACGAGATATAAGGCATGAGGCGCATTACATATCAATCATACCTCTCAAAAATGTGAGGATCGCAAACTATAAAAAATTTCCATTTTTTCGTGCATTACTGTAAGTTTATAAGATAATAACATCGATGAGATGAGAGGGTAAAATATGGATAAGAACATCAAACTAGCAATCAACTCCTTAAAAAGAATTCCCTATTTGCTGGATCAACTTCTGACAACAAAAGCTCATATTTTTGGTCAATAGAAAATAAACTGATAAAACACAAATCCCAGCTGAATAATGGATTGATACTGAAGAGTTGTGCAAAATCGTTAAGTCAAAAACGTATTTGTTTTGAGAAGCAACATTTACATGCAGTCTGGTAATTCGTTGGAAATTTCGAGTCAGTTCCTAACCGTACTATTTCTAGTTACGGATTCTAAAAGAAGACATATAACACTGTAAAAATACAAAAATTATCTTGCTGCATACATCACCTACATCGTAAAACTTTTTGCGAACTATCAGTTAGTTTAGCTTGCGAATCCCCTTCCT
Organism: Mastigias papua; assembly: GCA_964019165.1. Taxonomy (NCBI): domain Eukaryota; kingdom Metazoa; phylum Cnidaria; class Scyphozoa; order Rhizostomeae; family Mastigiidae; genus Mastigias; species Mastigias papua. The sequence continues at coordinate 595,767 of OZ025268.1, forward strand.
ACTTGTCTTCATAAAATAACCTCTCCACCCCAAGGAAATTGATTGCATTCTGTGCCAAAAGTTTATCCTAGAAAAAACAGATTGATATTCAAACAAAGAATCATCCCAATATTTGAAACGAATTGATAATTAAACGATGTGCATGACTGAGGAGGCAAATAAACGTATAATTGAAATTAAAAAGAAAAAGCCTATGGAATCAAGGCCAATTGTAATTTTGGGAGCTATGAAAATACACAGATACTTGTCCCCTGATTGTGGTTTTATTTTTGCAACAAAGGAGTCAATCCAAATGAATAGGTAATAAAGAGCATATATATTTCCAAATTCTTGTGCTGCACATCGACAGTCTACCTTCAGTTTGTCGCTGAATCCACTCATTGAATCAATAAGTTTGCCTGGGCAGTGCTCCCCTAAAGGAAATGGATAATCACTTCCCAAAATGATGTTGTCCTAGAATAAATAATTTCAAATAACATTTGCTGTTAACATTATAACTACAAAATTGTAGAAAACTACAAAATGATAGGTTTTCTTCTAAAATATAAGAACAAGATTCTACATAATAATAATTCTATTAAATATATGGAAATATGGCATTCATGAGAAATATAAAGATCTGCATTCTTTGTATCAATACATTTTCATAAAACCGTAACCCTTAAGGAACATCCACAATGACTCACTAGCTGATAGTATTGAGGGCTGGAAGAGATGAAGTTTTTGCAAATACACGATCTGGTTCTTCAAATCGTAAACAATAAAATATTATGAGAACATATGAATAGAAGCAGTGAACACATAAAAAGTTATTAAAACATACCTCACCAACTACTTTCACAAGATATGATAGAGCTTCAGGATCATGTACTAACGAATCAGTGTAAATTTGACCGATGTATTTTCTAAAAAATGGCACAAGATTAAATGTGAAAGGGTTCTTGTTTTTTAACTTAATATCACATGATTATCCTTTCAAATTTCATCCTTTGATTTACCATGTAGCAATATTGTTTAGGAGGTTTTAATCAAATATTTAAAGTATCAGAAGGATGAGGTTAAAAGTAAGAATTGCTGAATTTATATGAAATAAAAACCACATAAACACAAAGAAAAGCTAAAGCAAGTAAAGTACAAAATAAGTTTGGAGAGCAACTCAGAAGATCAAAATGTAACAACAATAAAAAGCTAAAATAAAAAAATGCAGATATATGAAAGTGAATCCTGATTCAAATAAATCACCAAGGGGACAGCATCTCCTTAATAAATATAGTTTTATTACTAACTTAACATCTATAAAATTTGGCTATACTTTATCATGAATAGGCCCTAACAGACAGCCTTCCCTCTGAAACATACTTTGGATTAATCTTGTTGTTTACAGCACATAAATCAGGCCTAACGTTGAATCCATGCTCAACACGTCCAATTATGAACGGAAAAGATCCACCTAAAAATAAACCATCTATTATTGTCTGCAAGGAACCAAACGGCCTTGAACCACAGCAAATTGAAAGCCAAAGTAATTCATAGCTAAACAACATTCATGTAATAACACCTACAGTAACATCAGTAAAGTGGTGAAAAAGTATATGTTAGTCAGAAACTTCACTCTTTTCGAAATAAAAGCAGATGATAAAAAAATTTAAATTCCTCATGATATTAACATTAAGCACTGGAAAGTTTGGAGCACTTCATCTTCAAAACTGTTGGGGCCTTTAGGGACAGAAAATAGCTTTTCACAATCATCATATTGAAATCATCAAAAACAGTTTTTCTTGTCTGCTTCGTAACCAAAACAAACAGTATACAAACAACTGGCAGACCATGCTTATTTTCTATGTTTTTTCAAACGATCAAGAACTCAAGTAATAAAACGCTGAATATTTTTTCCAAACATCCTTGCCTATCGTCAAAAAGAGTTGTTGGCAAAATCGAACAAATTTACTAGATATTGAGAGCCAGAATGCTCTTTCTAGATGCTGCTAAATCTCTTGGGATACGAACTACTGCATATTTATCAGGTATTAATGTTGTATTTCAGTTCTACAAATGGCTTCTGTTATTGTCAATGGTCTTATCATTGATGATGACAATAAAATTAAATTTTCGAAAGGAATCATTGAGGATCGAATTAACGAGCAGAATTTAAGAAGAAGAATACTATATTAAAAATGATGCAACACGTGCTTTCAACAAGTTCTTAGTTTCTTTTTTGTGAAGGACTCAAGTACGTAGTACATTATAATGCACTGGATATCCTACTAAAGTAATATAAAAGGATGTATTCCCTTACCCCCGTGAGCAAAGCACACTTTTAAATTTGGGCATTTTTCCAAAACGCCACCAAAGATCATTGAGCAAATAGCCACTGATGTTTCTGATGTCATCCCTTAAAATGATAAAGTCCCAAAATCAATAATATAAAAACTCATAGTGAAATCATCATCAATCAACTATCAACTGTTTGGAGTAATCATACTGATCATACTGATCACTATCATCATCATCATCATCATCATCATCATCATCATCATCATCATCATCATCATCATCATCATCATCATCATCATTATCAGCATTGTCATCATCACAATCATCATTATCATCAGTATCATCTCCATCACCATCCAATTGTCCACAACTTCAATAATGCGCTTCAAGGTCTCCTGGTCATGAGCTAAAGTAACCATGTGCCCTGCAATTAATAATCCTCCGGAACGATTTTAATCTCTATGTAGGATACTCAAATAATGCATGTACTCTTCTGTATAACCAATTATAAAAATCTCTCTGGGCCGTTCCTTGAAATCTTTTCGGGACGTGTATGACGTAAAGTTTGCCGACAAAAATAGGCTTGATTCCAATGATTGAAGGAAATTTTTTTAAATCTTAAAGTATTATGTGTTTGAAAAATCAATTATCTCTCTGTAACGCTATAGCATTAATTCTTCTTCTTGATTCCTAGAATACTAACAATTAAAACAACTTCTCTTACGCAGATGACAATTTAGGTGATTTTGCTACGGAACTTTTCTCTCGAGGAGGGATGGCACCCTTGCAGTGTCACGGACTCGACATTTAAAAGATAGGGTTTAGAAAAACAATATTTTGGCAGCCATAAACAGACTTTTTAGAAGTATCAACTCCGAACTTAACCAGTTCTCAACTCACTTAATAACAACTAACTAACTAATGTCACAACGAGGCTGTTGCTTCTCAGCAACACGCTCCATACTGTTTCCGTTCACGTGACTAATATTGAAAAAATTCAGTAAATCCTATGTTCAGACGATACATCCAGTAAAAAATTCTATGGGTAGAAATAGAAGCGAACATAAATCCAGTAAAAATATGTAAAAAAATATTAGGTCTATTATGTACATTACAGCAGCAAACTGTACATACGGACCAGACCGGACCAGCCATCTCTTACTCGAATCATGCACTAAAGCAGAAAGCCCTTTTTTATCAGTTCACGATAATTACCTACCAACAAGCCAAGGAAGCCAATATTTTTTCATTCGACCACCCTGTTCCATATCCCATGGGTGTATGAATACGCATGCGCCAAGCTCTTCAGCAGCCTGAAAATTCAATTGTTATTTACTAACAACTGATGGCCGATTGGTCTGCCATAGAACATAACATAATGTAAACACAGCTGCTTGTTATAAATGCAGTATGAAGACCATTGAATGAACTTATGATCTGCTAGCAAAGGATGTCTATGCTTAGTAAAGGACGATTTTGAATTCTCAGGTCTGAAGCAAGCTGACAAAAGTGCTGTGTATAAGTTCCATATTAACTCCAAATATGTGAATAATTACCATCCACCCTAAAACTGATCTTTAAACTAAGACAATATCACTTGTCAAGTATAACATAAGAAATGAAACTATATAGCAACTACTGTTGTTCACAAACCTTCCAAAATGGAAGGAGTTCATCAGCATCTAGGTTCCATTCACCAATATGAGAGCCAATTTCAACACCGGGAAATCCGAGTTCCTGCAGAGAGAATAAAGTAAAGCCTATCATTTTGATTCTTTGAGATATCAGTGACTAGCAATCTGAACTGAAACAGTAAACTAGACAAAAAGGAAGAGAAAATCTTAGCACTTTTCATAATTTCAAGTAATTCATCGAGCAAAACATGCATACTGTAAATCCTCAAATTAACCACACTGGGGGCTTATTTACTTTGAAACTTTATGAGTGGGGGTTTATAAAATTATTTGACAAATCCCACATAAAAAATCTAATTTTATAAAACTCCTAATCTTCAAAATATTAAGAAAACAGTCTAAATTTAAGCATTAATCTATATTAATGTCTTCATCAACATCTTTGGTGGGGGGTTATTCTAGGGGGGCTATTAACAATCTGAAGTTCTAGCATGGGGGTTTATTCCAGGGGGCCAATTCAAGGATTAATCCAACCAGGTCCCCTTCAGTGGAAATCAGGCTCAGCATCTTCAGGCTGCAGTTCTGATAAGAAACTGTTGGGGTAACAGAGTGGATTGAGTGTAGCTGACTCAATCACCTCTTCTAAACAATTTGAAGGCGAACACTGACCCTAGGGTCAATCCAGGCCACACAAGGGGAGTAAAGGGAGAACAGACAGGCAGAAGGTGATGATGAAGATGATGATGATGATGATGATGATGATGATGATGATGATGATGATGATGATGATGATGATGATGATGATGCTAACTAATGGTTGGAGACCTCGTGGTGGTGTAAGTCTACCAGGAAAACCAATTAAAAAGGAAACTGGTAATGAAAGAATGTCTTCTTTGTATGCTTTAACAAATATCACCATCCAATACATTTTAATGAATCTGGCGAAATCAGACGCGCGAACTAACGACATCAAGTGCACCAAAAACAAGATCAAATGAAGATAAGCCAATAAATATTTAAGGAATAAGAATAAGCAGACACGATATTGAGATTAAAAAAAAGATAAAATACTTTGACACATCTTGTTAGTTCCTTTACTGCCAATTCTGGAGCCTGTTATGATAATTAATAATTTAGTGCTTTTTGCTTCACAGATGATTGATAAACAAATACAAAAGACTAGACAGTAGACACCTGATTTAGAGATATTTAGTTTGACAGTCAAGAATTCTGTTAAAGCTATGACGCCAAATGAGACTCAACATAAAATAAACCCAGCCAATGCAATCGTAAATGTTTTATCACAACAGAAATTTCTTACTGGTGCCTGGTGTAGAATAGACAAAGGGTGTATAGTATATGGGGGCTAGAATGTTTGAACTGATCATTGTAATAGAAATTCTCTATGTTAACCCCCTCTTTCCATATGAATGATGAAACTGTGCTATCAAATTAAAAAAAAATTAATACTTTCACAAAACTCAATGAATCGTTCTAATGCACTGAGTGTAGTGATTTCACTAGCCAATACCGCCTCAGTAGAAACACCAGCAGATTTTCTTTCAATAGTGAATTTCTGCAAATATCTACATTACAGCATGAAAAAGCGACAGTATTTTTTAGACATACTGAAAAGCTCTTTTCGTCCGACACTCGTCAGAGTATGAAAACATCGGATAACGACCGAAAGGTGAACCGAAATATATAGCCAGGTACGGATACACGTGATATGATGAATCTGTGTCCAGTTAGCCGTATGATTAGCCACTTGGCACATATTCACCATTGCTTACTTGAAGAGTCCAAGTGAAAAATGACTCTTCAAAAATACTTTCAAGTGACCAATCATACGGCTAACTGGACACATCATTCATCATATCACGTGTATCCGCATCTGGCTATATATTTCGGTTCACCTTTCGGTCGCTATCCTACGTGTCATACTCTGACGAGTGTGGGACGAAAAAAGCTTTTCAGTATGTCTAAAAAATATTGCTGCTTTTTCACATTGTAGTGAAGTTCTGCAGTACCAATAGACTTTTCAAGTATCTACATATTCGTTGAATAGGAAGCCAATGATATAGACCTGATAATATATATATATTGAAAAAATACTCAGACATCTCAAAAGACAAGACATTACAAACATAATATCCTTTAAATCAATTCAAAATTACTAGCATGGTAAGATCACTATCAGTTTGTTGCTTACAATGACCATTCTGGCAAGGAATACTTAAGGTTTTAACTCCTGACATTTCTCTGAGGATTAAGAATACTACTCTCAATATTTAGGCACCATTTCATATCCTAGACATTTCAATTCCTATATCTCTATTTACCTGCATTGGTAATGTCCCTAAAGCAATAAACCTCTTTGGGAATTTTTCAACAGTCCTTCTTAAATCATTGTTGATAATTTGACAGAAATCCAATGTATCCTCTGGTTTTGCCTAAAGAAGAATAGAATTGCAAAAGTTAAATAATATAATAAAAATTACTATTATTAACAACAAAAATGAATAAAGAAATAAGAAAAGAGATAAAAGCAACAGAGATAGAAAGGAGATATTTCTACTATCCTCAAGGATCCAGCTCGGACTTCATAAAACCATTGGCAAAAAGGACAGGCAAAACAAGGACAGCAAATATGCTACCGAGATCAAATGCAAACATTACAAAGATTAAGACATTTATATAGAAAACAAGAATGGTGACTTCATACCCAGTCTTCATCATAAGGAAAATACCATGTGTGGTATACCGCCCGTATAATATCCTTCATGCGTGCGATTCACACTCCTACCTACTAGGCTTTATTCAGGTTGCTAATAAGGCCCCGTTCAAACTGTTCCGTATTCATATTAGTACGGACAAAAGAGTATCCTTTTTCCCCTTGCGCTCAAATTGCTCCGCCACGAAAATGGAGACTCTCAGAATGCAAAAACGCAGTGTGAACACCGAATACGCAAAAACGGATATTTTTGAAAACGCTAGCATAAGCCTTTATTTTAATGGCGTTTCCCGTTTTATCCAGAGTGGAGCAATGTGAAACACTTTATTGTTTTCATAGCGTATGTAAATTTACCCGGAGCGATGTGAATAGATAGAACAGATTCAAACGAAAACGGATAAAAACGAAAACGGATAAAAATGAAAACGGAGCAATGTGAACATGACTAAGGAATTCACAAACCATCATGGCAACTGCAATAACAACACTTTTTGCTTTTCTTTTAGAGTATAGTGTCAGTAAGCTCCTTGTTTCTCATACAAATTAGTTCACGTGGAATACAAATGCGATAGAATGCTATATAAATGTGATGAAAAAGCAGCAAAGCTATTTTCCTTCAATTTGAGACTTTCTGTGGTTTTTAATGCTATGATGCATTTATAAAGAATCAAGGTATTCTGAATGCATTTTGAAACGACTACTTACTAAAAAGCAAAAACCGCGATTAGAATGATTTACAAAATGCATACATGTCAGACCATGAAACTCTGCTTTCAATTGCATAACTAGGACATCTGATAACTGTCGCTCTCACGCATAAAATTGAAGGAGGTTTCAAATGGGTTTGAACAATGTGAAACAGGCAGCAAATAGGGAGGATAAATTGGTTTTGTTTGCAGGATGTTCAATCGGGTATTTAAAATTGGGATAGATCTTCTTATTAGAAACCACAAAGAGAACTAAAGATAGCACTTTCAGAAAATAACAAGCTGCCAAACCTCGGTCATAAGATAACAGCTGCCAAATCTGGTTCTAAGACTTTACAAAAAATGCAATTACTGTATTATCGACACTGAAAAATTCTAGAAGCGTCTAATTCAAGCAGTGACAAGCTGTTTGTTGAAGACAACAATTCTAGAAAGGTAAAAAAACAACGGTCAAATATCTGACTCGTGCGTGCGATCAATTGCTCCATGCGTGTGGCGATGCGTGCCCGTGCGATCGCACGCATTAAACGATGAAGACTGCATATCTGATTTCTGTCACCATCAATGAACTGGGTTCCTTTATGACACAAAAAAATTTATAACAAATAAGATAAATAAATGAGAAAATAAATAAATACCAAATTAAATAATTGATAAATTAAATAACAAAGAATTGTAGTCTTTCTCTCTTAAATTTAAGAGCTGTTCTCATTTACCCAATAACTAAACATCACTGGAACGGTTGAAAGAACTTGTACATCAACACCTGAAACAACCAAAACAAAACTTTAGTCAAGCAGCTAGTAGAATGGAAACCATGCAATACGAACAATACTGCTATGCTAGATAACATGTGTGTATTTATCACATATTATAAATGCCCAAATTGGCCCCCATCAAACAGACACCCTAAAACAAGTACCCATCACAGAAGATGATCAGGCCCTTATTACAGATTGATGGTGAATCTAGACTATTCCCTTTCATAATGGGGAAAATGAGTTTTGGGAAATTGAGTTTCTGTATGCCATGTATCAGATAACTATATAAGTCCCCTTTGAACAAGCTCACCCTGCAATAAACCCCTAGAGGGCTAAGCTGCAGATATTCATTAGACCAGTTTAAAAGATCTTTCAATTATAGGCTTGATGCACATTGGCATAATAATAATAATAATCATAACCATATGAAACAATGGCAATGACATAAAAAATCAGAAAAAGTGAGTAGCAAGTTTAAATGCATATAAGTTTCAAGATTAGCCACCTGTATCATTCATATCTTTTATTCTATCTTCAGGGCACCAGCAGTTTGATTGGATTCTTCTAAAGAACTTCTCATCAATCATCATATCTGCTTCCTATAAAGAATGAATTTTAAACTGAGAGCACAATGCAACACAGTAAACAATATGACAGCTAAAATCTATAAAGAGGTTTTCTAATCAAACCTCTTTCATTTAACCAAAAAAAGATCAAAGAAATTCCAAATTGATTTTCAAAGCAGCCCCCCTTCCTTGATATATTGCTAAACAAATGAATATGATTCATGGCATCTGTTTAAATGTTAAAGATATCAAGAATAAAATGAAGCTAAATAGTTTCATTTTATTTATGAAAGCTCTAATATTTAAATAGATGTCATGAACCATAGAAAGCTTTTATTTAAACATGACTTGTTGTCAAAAGTTCAGGCTCCAAAAGAACTTCACATATGTGATTATATGTAGCTTGTATCTATGATATTGATGGGTTTGTTTTGTCCTTGAGATGAATGCTGAGGATGGACATGCCCTTGTAAAGTTCATGCACCCACATGGACTGGCAAAGTGATTTCTATGGCCCAGGGAAGAAGATATTTGTTTGGTACCAATTACCCACATTCTCTGCAAACTAGATCCACCAGCAACATCAAGTAGAACATAGTATACTTTGTCCAAAAATAATTTGAAAGTTATATTGACCAAAGATAAAGAAAGTGGTATTGTATACCTATAATAAAATTAAGTTGATTTCTTGTGCTACACACAAGAAGTTTTCTAGCTATGTTAGTACATCTAACCTTTCTCTGCTCAAAAATAGAACTAGCTTTGTGATGCTACCTGGGCATTTTGAGGGGGGAAGGCAAGTTTAATACTAGCTCCAAAGATAAATTTCAAGATGCACCTGAAAAGTAAGCCATATCATTTAAGACATAGGTGCAAGGGGGATTTAAGTAGCATTTCTGGCATTTTCATGCTTGAAAACATACTAGTGCCAAATTTCAGTTGGGTATCATAAACCTGAAGAATGATACAAGTAATTAAAAACATAACAAATTATGGCTCTGATTTTTTCTAACAAAGGATGATTTGAGGGAATTTTTAAATGATCATAAAACCCAGATTAGTTTGAATTTTGAGGGAAAATTTGCAAGCAGTCATATAATCAGAAATGCAACATGCACACCAAATTTCATAAAATTCTGAGACATGCTGTTCAGTGATATAAAATTTGATATGGAATCAGTCTACTAGAACATAAAAGAAAGGAAAAAGACTAGCCTAAAAAATATAAACAAACAAATACATAAACAAATACAATATCATTAGGTGTAAGATCAGTTGATTGATGCCATATTTAAATGGCAATAGTAGCTACATTTTATAATTTTATAAAAAATTTGCAACAATATTACTTGTTTTCAGGAATCCACACCAAATAATATCCAATCAATTCATAAATACCCGCACCCCCCTCCCCCCCACAAAATACAAGAGCCTCCCATTGTATTTACAAGTTGCCTACCAAAGTTTACTTGTTGTCTTTGAAGAGTAGTCTTATTATCAATCTCACCAGCATGCTCACCTCTAGTGAAAACTAAGCTTTCTGCTTGCTATCAACTTTGAATTTTCACATTTTAGAACTTTTTTCCACATATCAGCCATTAGATATATGGTAAAGCCCAATCAACCTCCTATGAAATTGTTAGCATGTATGCATACTCTACTCTCTGAGATTTTAATACCAATAAATTTATAACGTTTAAAATTTTACCTTATTTCCATCACATTTCTGCAGCTGAATCCAATTTCCATAGCCATATTTCTGAAATCCAAAAGTATGGCTAACATATTACCAATGTCTCACTATTCATTGCAAACTTGGCTAAACGCTCGAGCATTGTATATTCAAAATATGACAACAGTACCAGGTACAGTTTTGTGATGCAGCATGAAAAAATAAGGCAAACGATACACAGCTCTAACATGACCAATAGGTACGTACCAACACCTAGATACACTTAGAGAAGATAAAATCTGAAGTAATACCTTTTTTAGGTTAGGCCATGACTCTGGAAGAATATGATTATGAATATCAATTTTCATATTTGCAACAGTGATTCAAATAAAAAATTAACCTAACTTCTGTGTAGTTGTTTAGTGAGGGCCGGACAGTTTGGTGCTTTTACTGCTCCTCACACGAAAAAGGACATAGTGTCCCCGAGCCTTGTTGATCACTCCTTTATTTGCCTCGATGCGGAAACGAGACTCTAAACGCATGATTCCCGTCAGTCAACGATGGTTGTAATGATTAATCAATTTTAAATGCAATTCTGCAATTATTGCTTGTGATACAAGTACTAATTTACAAGATAACATACAATACTAAAGAAATTACACTACTACAATACTAAAGGGGAAGCACATATTACGACAACAAAAACTATGCCAGATTGTGGTTAAGATTGATAGATTAGGGAGGAGCTTTCTAAATAGGTTAACTAAGCGAGACAGAGCCCCCCCCCCCCCATAAAAGCGAGGGAACCAAAATAATTATAAAAACAATAACTAGAGCCAGATGTGCATTGGGGGTGATGATTAGTATGAGGGAAGTAAAGTCCGTTACTAATTGAGGTGAAGAATAGGAATTAATGAAGTGTGTCTTAAGCCTTGATTGAAAAACTGAGACATTGGCTAAGTAGCATGTATAAATAATGGGAGAGTAGTCCAAAGTTTAGAACCAAAGTACTCAATTGTTTGCAAAGCTTGGCAGCATAAGTTTCTTAATTTCTGACCACATTTTAGTTCTAAAAGTTTCTTAAAAGTTTCTTAATTTATTCAAAACAAGTGAAGTTGTCAACGAAAATTAAACGTAAAAAGCGTTGTATTGCCGTACTGTAGTGGATACTTTTCTATCCTTAGAGGAAAAGTGTGTTTCTGATACCGTGAAAGATCGCACAGAGATTTCTAAAGTTTCTTAACTCTTTCTTTGTAGTTCTAAAAGTTTCTTAATTAAGCTTTAGGCTGCCTAGTGCTCATATTCTGATTTGCAAAATCAGAATAAGAATACTAGACACCCTAACATGTAAGAATTGTAACGATGGTGCTATTTCCTTGTGATTGTGTGAATACCGCACCTTTTAGTGTAACTTTGAGTCCCGAAAAATGTACCTCCCCCGATTATTAACGTTTTGACAAATTCACCTAGGATATCCTTATTCCCGCTGATTATGTTTGGGTCTGTAATTCGATTACCAACCCAATTTATTCAATTCCCCAGTTGTTGGGTTTTTAGGAAATTTCTAACCACCCCTATTATTCCAGCCCCCTGTTTATTTGGGGTATCGTAACCCACAAATTACAGTTCCTGAATCGCGAACTACCAATAACCGCATTTCCCGGGGGTAAACTTGATTTCATTTGATAATAATTGAAACCGGCGATTCTCTATCGATTTACGACAATGCTTTGAAGTTTTTTTACAGCTTTCGTAAGAAACACAGAACTCATATGGGGCTGTTCAACAATTACGTCTCACTGAATTGCCATCTTTGAACCACCCACCACCCCCCCCCTCCAGTGTCACACTCTGAATCACGAAAAACATACGGAAAACGTGTAGAACTACCATAGAGAAAAGCCTGTCTCTATGAGAAGTGCCAACCCCCAGAGGCGTGACGTAATGAGGTACTTGCAGTGGTCACATGACCATTACGTAATCTCGATTATGATTGGCCAATTCGGTCTGGTGGGCAAAACAACTTGTTGCAAAGAAAGGCAATGTCTGAACTGCAAGTAGTTGGCTGTAAATAGCTGAGCCGCTGCTATCATTCGTTGGTAATTTGTCAAGCCTTAAGTAATTTCTAAATATCTCAGTTCACATACTATTTCATTCACATTGTATCAGCATTTTCTCATGCAAACAAAGAACTCTGAATGCGTTTATGAGTTCCACTTTTAACCCCGCAAAGTCAATCAAGTCTAGGAAAGCATGATCACAGTCGTGGTCAATAACTTGATAATTTTAGTTACTTGCCTATCTGAAATGTGACGACAGGCTTTAAAAGCTTTAGATTCCTTCTGGAAGCATTCACTTTGTAAACTCTGACTGTATTGCCATCGATATAAAAGACTGTTGTTTTAATTTTAAAAACACTCAGGCCCTCAACCTGCCCGGACGATGGGTAAGTGCTTTCACAGCGTTTTTGACTATATACCAACAGATTACCAAATATGTAATCGAGGGTCAAGGACAGCAAAAAGCATGCGAAATCTTCTGACTGTTTACAAAGGGAACAGTCTATTAATTTTAAAACAGTCAGAGTTTACAAAGTGAATGCTTCCAGAAGGAATCTAAAGCTTTTAAAACCTATCGTCACATTTCAGGTAGGCAAATAACTAAAATTATCAAGTTATTGACCACGACTGTGATCATGCTTTCCTAGACTTGATTGACTTTGCGGGGTTAAAAGTGGAACTCATAAACGCATTCAGAGTCCTTTGTTTGAATGAGAAAATGCTGATACAATGTGAATGAAATAGTATGTGAACTGAGATATTTAGAAATTGCTTAAGACTTGACAAATTACCAACGAATGATAGCAGCGGCTCAGCTATTTACATCCAACCACTTGCAGTTCAGACATTGCCTTTCTTTGCAACAAATTGTTTTGCCCACCAGACCGAATTGGCCAATCATAATCGAGATTACGTAATGGTCATGTGACCACTGCAAGTACCTCATTATTGAACAGCCCCTGTAGGGGCAGCTAGCAAATTTCATAGCCACATCTTCAGGCTATTTTCGCAAAAGTGATAGAGAATCATCAATTGCATATCATTTTCAGCTCAAATCAAAAAGAAGAAATTAGACTCGGGCTATTATGGTTGGGAATTTCCTAAAAGCCCAATAAACTGGGTGTTGGTATAAACGTGAGGGATTGAAAAGTTCTCTATCTACGGATGATTTTATAAATCGTGTCGACTATAACCAAATTAAAACACCATTTTCTATCATTACTTAATTACCAAGCGAGGGGGTGCATGTATTCTGGACTCAAGAGTACTTTCCCCTAGCACATTCATATCTGACTTCTATGTAACCCCCGGTGGTGATTTAGGAAGATTGATTTGTGATGTTGCTGTGATCTATCCAATTACCACACGCAGAACGTGGCTGAGTGCAAAAGTGAAACCTCGTCAGAACTCAAGTGCGTAAGCGCAACTTCGTCATCTATTGTATTTTATTCCTAATTGTCAGTTACTCGATTTTCTCCCATTCACCCGTCAGCAAGCCTGTCTTGCCTTTAAATTGCCTGATTGAGGGCTGTACTGCACCTGTTCCTTCTCTCTAGGCTCTGTGGGCCTAAGTTCCAGAACATCCTACGAACAGAGTTGGTTTGTCTTAGCAATGGAGGAAGAAGTGATACCAGTTGTCAATATTGCGCCGTTTCTGGAATACGAGAAAACGAAGAGATTCGACCAAATTAAAGATATTGTTGGTGAATGGAAACGTGCATTCGAATCTATCGGATTTGTTATTGTGAAGGGACATTGCATTCCGGACTCTGTTTGTGATAAGTTGCAAGAAGATTGTGTAACGTTTTTCAAGTCAGATGCTGAGAAGAAGGCTAGTGTTGATCTTAAGAAGGGATATGGAAAAGGAGGATATGTTGGTTTAGGTGAAGAGGTTGTCAGTAAAACCATGGTGTTTAATAAACAAGATGCGGAGGGTACAGGTTCAGAAACTGATCAGAAGCAGAATGTGTCTGAGGAGAAACAAAATGGGAAGAAAGCTATTCCAGATCTTGTAGAAACACTAGAATTTATTGAAGGTTATGATGACGAGATTTCTCAACATATATTTCCAGAAAACCCTCATACATTTGAAGCCAGCGTATCTGCATATTGGGATAGCTTACGCGTTTTCTACAGGAGAATGTTGCACATTTCAGCCTTGGCATTAGGACTAAATGAAGATTTCTTTGATAACTATTTCGCTGCCCCATATGAAAGATTAAGGCTTGCCTTCTATCCAGCCCAAGAAGCAAGCAAGCCAGTTGCAGGACAATTACGTTATGGTCCTCACACTGACTATGCATGTTTTGCCATAGTAAGGTCAGATGATGCCCCAGGGTTGGAGGTCCTTGGTAAGGGTGGAAACTGGATCCCGGTCAAATGGCAGCCTGGAACTTTCATTGTAAATGCAGGTGATTTGTTGCAAAGATGGACAAATGATTGCTGGCGTTCCGTTATTCACAGAGTCGCTAATCCACCTCCAGAAAAGGCAAATGTTCACCGTCTCTCCCTGGTTCTATTTGTTGGACCAAATAGGAATTCATTGATTGAGCCATTGGATACATGTGTATCAAACAACAATGGTGCCAAATATAAACCCATCACATGCGGGGAGCATCTTAAAAGGAAAATTAACATCAGTAGTATAAAATCAAAAAAGCTGGATGCATGAAGTGACATTTTTTATTTGCAAAAACTTGAGTAGGTATAGAAGATAGGTAATGAATGATATAATATTAATTTGCTTAAACAGCCTCTATAGCTAAAAGTGTTGATTAAAAGTTTCTTTTTATTTGTCCACATGCCCCTACTACATCAGATGTTCTGCTCCATACAAATATTATTGTTAGGTCTGTTAATTAATTTTCTCTCTCATGGAGCTAGGCATGAGCTAGGTGACCCGTTTTAGTAGCTTCTCTTATCTTGCAGATTGAGTGTTGTGAACTTGCCAAGGTTGCTAGCTATTGCTATTAGGAAAAATTGAGATATTGCAATAAATGTATGCTTCAATGACAGTTGCAAATTTTGATGTACCCACAGTGGATTTTTTGATTTGGTTGCTTTTTCACCAAATATACTTTTAGAGCCTACTTAATGGTTTATCGATGAAGGTCTTCCTCTCTCATAGGCTGAGAAGAACTATTAGCTGACTTAAACATTGACAACATTCACAATTTTAATAGACCATAGGTGCATTCCATCAAACATGACTCATGGTACTGCAAGTTGACTTATTTATTAGCTTTAGCTTATTACTAGCTTTAGCTTTATTTTGTCTATATATCTAATTTGCATTTTACCATTAGAAAGTATTTATGTGCATATTATGTTCATAGTGATGAAACTTTTCTAAATTATTTCAGATTGTCAATTTTGTCAGTGGTATGTATGTCTGTGTGTGTGTGTGTGTGTGTGTGTGTGTGTGTGTGTGTGTGTGTGTGTGTGTGTGTGTGTGTGTGTGTGTGTGTGTGTGTGTGTGTGTGCATGTGTGTGTGTGTGTGTGTGTGTGTGTGTGTGTGTGTGTGCGTGTGCGTGTGTGTGTGTGCATGTGTGTGTGTGCATGTGTGTGTGTGCATGTGTGTGTGTGTGTGCATGTGTGTGTGCATTTGTGCATGTGTGTAGTGTGTTATTTTTTTAGCTGTTGTCTTCTAATGCTGGAAGTATGTCTTCATTACCTTAAAATTCATCTATCTCAATTAGCTTTTAGCTTTTGAAAATCACATAGTACCATCACTTACTGTTGTTTCTCTGATCATTACTTGGGTGAAATATTATACATGGAATTTGTGGAAAGACACCTTTTGAGAAGATAGCATGTTTTACAGCGACAGTCAGGACTCTGAATTTCAAGGCAATGCAGTTAGCTACCAAATACTGGAAGGTTAATAATGTCATAATGAATTAGCTATCATGATTAGCAGACAAAAGTTAATAATTCATAGGATATTGCAAAAAGGATGTTTGCATTTTTGTGCAGAAAGAATATAGTGCTATCATTTATGATGAGATTTAAGCTGTTTATTCTTGAAAATCCATGGTTCTGCTGATATTTATTCTCACCAGAAAGTAGAAATGATCTAAATAATGCATGGACTAATAGAAGGGGGGGGTGCCAGTAACAAAGCCAGCTCTTGAAAGATAGAGGCAGCAGGGATCAAGAGGGGCATGGTTGGCTGTGGCTCAGACAAGGTTTTGGGACCACAGCCTTTAAATTCTAGGAAAGCCCTCTTTCTATTTTTACTAGTAATGCATCCGCCCCCACTAGCTAGTTGTGTTACATCAATTTTCTAATTGTGTAGTCTTGTTTCTATTGACTATTCTTTCATTCTACGTGAGTCTGTTATTATGACGTTAGACCTTTACTAACCACATCAGCAGTTATTGTTTGTCTAATTAGGTTGAGTCCTAGTTGGAAGTTTCTACAGGCAGTTATATGAATGTAATCACTCATCACATTAATATCCTATGATTATAGCTAAATGTACGACTATCCAGACATCTGAAATCTGCATTTTCTGGGTCTTAAGTCCTTTCAAAGAGTTCTTACGGATTGACTAGAGGGTACCCAATAGGCCCCATGATTCTTGAACTTCCACAGTGTTTTTAGTTCCTTTCCTGATTCCTGCCCTTGGCTTCTAACTAAATTTCCCTTTTAGTTTTTGCCAGTACCCAAATTCCGCTCGCAAAAGTGTACCGATTCATGAATCCTCACTCCAACACGTTATGAGTACCAGTTCCCCGAAAAACATGTCGGGTAATTTCCAACTAGCACTGAGCTGGAAATTTTAACCCCATGGCAGTTATTCTACGACATAACCAAAACTTCAAGTAAATCAGCATTGCTTGTGCAACTTGAAAAGTTTAAGCGAGCTCATCGTAATTGATGAAATTAAATAAAGCTATGTCCTACTGCAGGGCCTAAGAACATAATAGAAGTGTATTACACTAAATAAGTCCTTGTAGAAATGGGCGTGGCTCTGGACAGTTATCCTTTGGATTCCACCTATAAGCCCTGAGGCGTCTTCTAAATAGAGGCCTTTTAAATTTCCCTTATTGCAGGCCCTGTCCCTCTCCATTAAACATGGCATACAAGTATTTTCGATCATAGTTACGTTAAATACAAACACATCAGCCAAGTCAACTCTACAGCTAGCTGTAACCTACAATCAACATTCCTTCTGGAATCTGGAAAATAAATAAAATCCTTTGAAAATTTAGCGCTTTCTCGGCGATTCTGTGGTATACCTATAACGTGTTAACGTCACATATAAAGTATTCCTTTCGTTCACATTTGAACAGCTGCCATTTATTTCAAAAGTGAATCCATACGTGACTAAATATTGAAATAAAGTTGATGAAAATTTCATTTGAATCAAGAGAAGTCATAGAACTTGTATCTGCCTTCACTAAATAAGAACTCAGCTTTGGTATGATCTACATTTTCAAATTGATGAGGAAACCTATGGTACGAAAACATCACTGGTGGTTAACACATTTACTTTTCAACGCAAATACGTGATTAAATTTGCATATAAAAAGCGCAAATTTCAACAGCTATATTACAACCGGGCTGTTAGAAGTGCTATCTATGGGACGGCTGTTTTTATTCTTATTGAGTTTAACTTCCCTAGATGTGAGAAGCAATTTTGCCTTTGGCTCCCAATAATATTGCGTAAAGTGCAATGCTATAATTAGGCCCTTTTTCCGCGGAGCTTCACCCCAGACTCTTTTGGACTGGCTTCACTCCTCCCTCTCCCCTTCCCCCGATATGAAGCCAAGCGTCTGCCACTGAATTTAAGTCATATCGCGCAATAATTTACTGTACACTTATGATTACATTCAAGTATATATAATTCATGATATATGGTAGTGAAAGAGTTAGGATCCTTGAGACAAGTAAAACATACACAGTCTGCAATATTAGAATAATGTTTTGTCTTCATTTAAAGTTAAAGTGAAAAACTATCAATCCTTGCACACAAATACGTTTGCTCCATTTTCTCATTTTACGCCAAATGCCATATTCATAGCTCTCTTTGATAACGACTACACACTTTTTCTACAAGAATATAGTCTATATAAGAATATCAAGGCTCAAAATAGTTGAAAATTAAGAATAATTTCTGAATAATGCAAGGCCAAAGCTTTATAAGGATTAGACTTTTTGCCTATTTGAGTTTTCTTTAGAAATCAAACCAAGACTAAGTTCCACTTATAGTCTGAGTCAATACATTATAACTCAAATTGGCAACTCTGTCCAGGAGTGCCCAAAATCTTTAAAATTTAAGAATGATTTAAGAATAGTCTTAGCCTCAAAATCAAAAAAGTTTAAGAACATTGAAGCTCAGCGAAAAATTGGGTATTCTTATAAAAGATATGTGTGTATGAAAAAAATCTTGACTGACTTTTGTCGATATAAAGCTGTGACGAGCTGTCCTAGCTCACGAATTAGTCATAACTGTATTATACGATCGTTCAGGTTATGAGATTTTCGCAATGAGATAAATAAAATAAAATCTTGGGGCACTATAATTGATAATTGCTAAACTTTTCTTGAGTCCGGCTTATCCCCAGAAGCACAGATGTTTTGCATGGACCCTATTGTAATCATGCACAGTAATGACTCCCGGTAGCTACTGTAAGAGGGTGGGTGTTTAGAATGACGTTTAGAGAGTCAAAGAGATACGCTCATTGAGACACAATGTGGGAGATAATCACAGAGATATATGCAAGTCCCATATTCAACCGTGAAAAGGAGAAATTTCAATATTCATGAAATTTGCGTGCAAAGATAACCAAGTGTTAAAAAAGAAATGGGTCATATAGTCACACTGAATAAACAACAGACATCTTAACACAAGCAAATAATGTTCGCAAAAAAACATCTCTTTGTCACCTGCAAAGATGTATACATGTGAATTCTATCGGCTTTACAAGCACGTGATCTCGGCGGTCTCGATCGAGTGCAAGAAATGAAAATATTTTTAATTAAGCTTGTCAGTTTTATTTAGTTAATAGCTCAGGTATTGTTGTAACAGGTAGGATGCGCCCATTTGCAATAGTGAGCAGTGTTATCTCACTAGCTATTAAATGGGATCTACATATATTTCATATACAACTTATTGCACGAAGTGAATTAACTACATCAAATATTTACAACTAAAGCTCACAAACTAAAATCATCACCCTATATATCTCTCTATTTCATATCAATCCCTCACTATCTTTAAGTTGATAATATCCTTCAAGGCGATGTCACATTTTAAGCACAGTGTCATCTATGGGAGGACTGTTCATACTGTTCTTGTAATAAAGTGCGTCAAATGGGATTTTCTCAAAACGATTAGAAGAATGCCCAAGACCAATGCGTAGTTTCAATTTGTCAACTAGGTTGGGTTAAAGGACAGAACAAGCATGCAATCGACCGTTTGAATATGACTGAGTGCGTTATAAGAATATGAATTGTATGTAATTATAGAAATATTTGCTGTTGGGTATGATACCAGCTAAATTATGTCAAACCTTGGCAGGCTGACTTCTGCAAAAGTTTTAAGGTGCGGTTCGAGATTCCAAAAGGAGTCTGGAGAACTATTTGTTATTTTAATCGTTTTGTGATATTTCACGTGTTTAATAATACAGTGGTTTATAAAAAAGCAGTATTCGGTTGCTCAAAAAGTTAAGAAAGTTCACTATTGGATTTTTGAGACCGAAAAATGTCAATAAGTTCACATGCATTTACAATGCAAATTTTCACTTAACCCAACATCTCTTTATTTAATTTGCATAGATTTCCTGTGTTATATTTGTTTCAGTATTATGTTTGTGTAGTGCCTATTTGTCAATGTAACATTGCAATGTTACGTCAACACAAACACTCATACTAGAAAAGTCTTAAGATAACTTTACACATCTTTTGCAGTGAAAATCCTTTATGTTTCGCTGAGCATAAATACTCCTAAAATTGCTTGATTTTGAGCCTACGATTATTCTTAAAGTATTCTTAACTTTCAGCAACTTTTAGCATTAACACTCGCATTGACTATATATGTATAGTGAAATGAGTCCAATGGACACTCCCCAAAGAGGTACTGAGTATCATTATAGCATAATGATAACGACTCTCAGACTGGATAATTGAATCTTGCTTTATTTTCTAAAGAAAACTGTAACAACTGAAGTCTAAGCCTTGATGAAACTTGCGCCATGCATTATGCATGAATTATTCTTGAAATTCATCGATTTTGAGTCTTGATTTTCTTATAGACTAAATACTTATAAAAAAAGGTGTGTAGTATTGAATCGTGAAAAGCTAAAAAAGTATAAAAAATGGGCGAAAAGACTTTCGTAAAACATGTAATCCCATCCAAGTGAAATTCTATCCTCGTCTAGGTCAATCTCACTTAAACAGCATATGTTCGAAATGTTTGACTGGCTGAGGGCTCTAGTTGCATTTAAATTCCCTATGTCCTTTTAGTACTTCTATAAGCAACTGCTTTGTATGATGAGGTGCAATGTTCCCATTAAAACCATGCATTTGTCGTTAGGTGAAACTCCACTTGCAAATTAATGTACGATCGATGATTTCATCCCAGCTGCTAGCTAGTGGACTTAAACAGTGCAGAATTTCTGCTCGTATAAACAGGCCTTTTAAAACGCCTGCCGTTCTGGTCATGAATTAATTGGAAACAGAAGTAAAAGACAAAGAAAATGATTGGAAGAAGTATTGAAATCTTGTCATTTCAGAATGAAGTAGTCTTCGATTCTCAAAACCAAATGCTGTAAGGTTTTACCAAGAAGATTCTACAAAGATGCATGTAAAGGAATGGTTCGTTTTTGCAGATTGCTATGTACAAATCTAGTCGCTTTTTGACAGCCTGTACTTCTGTTGAAGATTAAACGTGAGAGGTAGGATGGCATTTTGAACTTCAACATGAACAAATGCGGTTACACATTTTGAAAACGAATCCAGAAACTGTTGTACATACTTTCTTGCACTTGCCTACTTACTTATGGATAGAAACGAAACTTAAGCAAGCAAATAGTTGATGTACTGTGATAATTGCGTGTATCATGCAAAAGACAATGTGCATGAAAATAAAGCTTACTCAGGGACGGAGTGGTACTATTTAGGAAAACGGGAGAATGGCCAAAACTTAACTAGGGGAGGGAGAAGTCAGAAGGGAGAAATTACCAAGTCCGGGAGATGGAAGAAATCATCGCTAAAGTTTGTGAGAAAGAAGGATTTAGATCCATGTTCCATTCTTAGTCAAAACTGCCTAGGAATGTTTCTACGATATATGAAGACGTGTTGATTATTAGAATTTAGCAAGTTCTATTACGATGGAAAATTGAAAGAAAAAACGTCAAAAAGCACATTATTTACTGGTATTATCATTTCGAAGAAGAATACACTTTTATCACTAAATTATGAGTCCAATAAAAAGGAATGGCACGTCAATAACAACAATGTTTCAAGCAAAAACATAAAATAACAAAATTTACGACAAACATCAAATATGCTAAGCATACATCCAAAGCATTCACAAATGTAAGAGTATTAATTATGATAATGAGAGCTCTCCAAAATTTAGGATTGTAAATACCTTTAATTACATACACATAAGTATAATTATCATATTTATAGGAAACTATTGGTCCTATAGCTATTTTAGAGATGGGCGGAGATTTGCTGACGATGTAGGGTTGGCTTAATTATCTATAAAAACAGCACTACAAGCATGTACGGTCTTATTTCTATTAACGTTGTAATGCTAATAATATCATTTAGTTATTTAATATTCTTTTAAATGGGCTTTTCAATATGATTGTTTAGGTGGTTGCCTTTGCTAAAAATGACATATATCAGTATATCAATAAGGAAGGTAGGTGATTATTTCAAGCAACAACCATGTTATCCCCCCCCCCCCCCATTGATGGAACGTAACTCTGTGCAATAGGGATTGATATGCAATGAACTTTATATGTCACGAATAACGTAAAGTAACAAATAGAACTGTATTGTTACACTTTCAACATCTGCCAATATTGGAAAATATTGTTGATAGCAATTGTAATACTGATGATGATACTGAGAGATGTGTAGCAAGATGTAACGCTGATGTATCTAAACTATTTAAATATCTAGAAGCAAACAAAGCTGCAGACTATAATGTACAATTTGGGAAATTTCATTCCTTGTGGAGAAGATTTAAGATAAATTGTAGAGAAGCTACCAGAATAAAGTATTATCCGAGAGAGATATTCAAAGTGTGAATGATCAGGTCATAGCCAGCGCGATTTTGGTGGGGGGGGAGGGGCATAATTAATCTGAGTGTAGCGACTGTGCATCAGATAGGCAGCCTGGCAGCTCCAATGGTGTTCAAGATGCATTGGATTACACGGTTTGAGTTGAATTCTGACAAACGATGCAAAGTTATTTTAAAAAATATTCGAGTGCTCTATTTCTACAGGAGACATCGAGTCACTTTGAATAATGGGAACGAATTTCAACAAATTATGTTGATGACTTCATACAACAAAGAAAGGAAACACTGCATGGTGATTGTAGTAGCAAGCAAATTGCTCTTGGTTCTCAGAAATATCCCGGAATGTAACGTAAATAAATCATAAGAAGATCTACAACATTAGGAGCCATTCACAAAAGACATCCGGCAGAAAATTGAACTTTTAGACCCCCTCTCCCTTTTGTCTGGTATTGTCCGTATTCAGGAACCTGCCTCCCTCCTCGGACGTCCATCTATTTGATACTAAAGCTATTTAAGTGTTTTTATGCAACACAACGTAAAATGTTTGTTAATTGGCCATTTCTAGTTGAAGAGAACATGCAAGGAACCGAGCAAGCCATGTGATAATTCACTTCTCGTCTAAGATGTCAGTCTCTGTGAATGGCTGCTTCATAAAGGTTGCAATGTCCAAAATAGGCACTACGTCACTTGTTGCTACTTCAGCATCATGACTTGCTGCTTCATCCTTTGTGACAGTCTTCATTGATATTCTTTTGTGACCAGTTATCCTGAAGTGGTGTCTTGTTGTGGCATTCTGAACACCTGGGCGTCTGCATTGTGTAAGCACCCCTCCCCCTATGTCCCAGTTCGTCCTATTTCATCAGACCCCCATCCCTTTTGTGTTTGGACGTCCTATGTGAATGGCCCCTTACCAATTATCATATCGTAAGTATCAAGAAGGCATCAATACCGAGTAGTCCAACGGGGTGGACAAAATCAACAAATCCATCAAGCGGAAAAACTAGCCAGGTATTCTTTCTTCTCAATTTCTACTCATATTTCAACTAAATAGTTTAGAAATGGAAACTAGATATTCTATTAAAGTAATTCAAAACTTTAAAAAGCACAAAATATTTTTGAGCAATGCAACACATCTGATAAATATTCGTTGGAATAAAGCCTGCATCGATTACCATAATTTTTTTAAAAACTTCATTTCATTCGTCAACAATCTAAAAATTGCAATTAAACATCCCACTAATTAACAGGCAATGTTTAATTGGCATGTCTGCATAAAAAATAGTACAATTGTAGTAAGGTAACATACAATGAAAAGACAAATATATACTGAAGAGGAAAAGATAAAACAAATAAGGCTGAAAAAAGAAAAACAAGAGAAATGCAATTCAAAGTTTAATAGTTTGGGGCTTTTCCACGCCTTGTTTTTAAAAAAGTACATAGTACATGCACCTCACTGCAATGTTGTAATAATAATCATAATAATAATAATAATATACAAAGTTTTATACGGAGTGACCTATTAGCATGACAAGCATACTATTAAAACTAGAGTCCTGTTTTAAAGTAAGGAATGAAATATAAGTTGCTTAGTTGGTAACGATACGCTAGCATCATAATTAGATATATCTAAAATAATCGTCAACATGCTTTCCGAATAAACTTTAGAGTCTAATTGTTTTGCTAAAGAACAGGAATATTGTTATAAACATTTGAAGCGCCACAAAAACTTCTACGACTATTTCAATTTTCATCAATAGAACTTTTACGTATATATTATATTTCTTGTACTGCGACCATGCAAAGGCTAACCGACGAAGCAGTGCCCTGTCCTAGTACATATTCAAACGATCTACAAACCATTGGTGAATATTGCGAAGCAACCTAATAGCTAGAATCCTAAACTTTTTATATCTTAAAAAGTAAAGAATTGGATTGAGTAGGCTACTTGAATGTCCAATCCACAAACAAATCAGACTTATAGTCGATGACAATTTTCTGCGCATTGCCACTTCAGTTAAAAGTACTATGCAAAATGGCGACCAAGAGAAAAAGTAGATGCAAATGATCAGCAACAGAGTTTTTGCTGGATTCCATATGTTCTTTTCCACTTTATCGTGAATTTTGGCTTGCCTGTCAAGAGATTCTACATTTTCAGAATCATCAGAAGACACTGATTCCATCACATGTTTCTGCTGCGCCTGAATAGCTAACAACTGAGCTGTGAAAGCATTTGCAAAGGTGAACACTCCTCTATGTCCTCCTATTGTACTCATCTTCCTCAACTGCTTTGCTGTTTTGGTATATGACATACCTGATGACATAGCAGGCATTTTGCTATTCTGGTTTCTATCTAGACCAACAATAGAAGGTCCTACTCTACTGTTTTCAGCAATCCTTTTTCTGGAACATGCAGCTGGTTTCTGCTTAACGAACCTTCTTTGCTGTCTTACCACTATAGCCAATATCTGGATGTAGCATACAACTGTTCCAATCAAGGCTATTCCCCAACTGCTAGTTGTTACTAATATTGTAAAAATTACTGAGCCATTCGTCCCTATCCAGTCATAGGCAGAACATGGACCAATATTGGGAATGAAACAATTATACGAACCCAAACCGAGTGCTGGAGGTAATGCACAAGCGGCACTGTGCAGCCAACAACAGAGAGAGGCAAAGATGGCTGAACATCGTGTACGATATCTTTCGTAACGCAAGGGCCATTTTATAATGCAAGTCTGGTCCAGTACGAGAAATAATAACGTCATTATTGATGCTATGCAGAAAAAGAAATTTGCAAACCCGATAAAGGCAGATCTTTCCGCAGAAAGGCGATATTCACGGTGAACCAAAGCCTCAATTGAGAAAGGTATTATAGTCAATGCAACGAGCAAATCTGAGAGCGCAAGGTTTGCGATGAGAATGCAGTCAGCTTTTTCACGAAGTAAAGAGTCTTGTATGATTATTACGACAACCAAAAGGTTGAGTAAAATTGCTCCAGCGTCAATGAGTATTAAAGTGGCAATTGAAATATAAGTAGCAATGTCACTCCAATTGCTATTAACTGCACAATATTGAGCTGTGTCATTCGCCATCACTATATTATTCAATAGACTAATGAAAATCTTTTCGTATGTTTAGCTTTCATTTAACGCTGTTGCTTGCAGGTTTACACACCACCATATGTTGATGATCTCATTGTCCTTCATACAACAATGCCAGCTGCAAGGTTTTATTGTGTCTTGATCTTCTTTGAAATATATATTTATACACATATATGTGTAATATATAAGTGGACATTCTAGTTGTGCAGCAAAGTTGTATTGCAGAAGAAATAACAAATTGTTGAAGATGGCTACTTACATGTATCCATGCTGCAATTCGTACTCCTGAAGTCTGCTTTGTTGTTGATCAATAATGGGGAAATCACCCTGGCAGTTTTGAACATGATTTGCTCCTTTACCGAAAAATGAAATCAAAACTAGCGTCAGACTAATTCACGAATAATTAGCAAATACTCACACCTACAACTGGCGGCTCTCTAAATCCCAAAGACAATAACGGGTAGAAGTGATATTTTATCGCTAAAACCTAACCAATAATTCATGAAAGCATAACTTCTGATGACAACGGTGCAATTTTCCGGGGGGTTAACCAATAGATGTATATTGCTCGGTCTAGTTTCTCAATCATTTTTCTTAATTTCTAACGTTGACAACTTCTCAATGACAACCAATAACAGGCTTTGAACACAAAAGTAGTTATTACCATGCAACTACTTCTAAAGCTATGCAGAGATATAGTGTATACAATCAAAGTAATATAGAAATAGAACATGCATACTTTCCAACCTACTATGCATGTCAAACGTTCTCAAGACTTAATAAATTTCATTATGTTTGAAGTGTCATGCGTAGTTTTTTGCTTAGTAAGGAATGCCAGGGAACGGCCAATAGAGCCTATAACAAAGCCCTGACAAAGGAAGAAAGAGAAAGGAAAGTTAACTAGATAGGGAGATGAGATCCAGTTTGTTAATGTTAGATTTGAAGGAAGATAAGTTGTAGGATTCAGGA
Organism: Mastigias papua; assembly: GCA_964019165.1. Taxonomy (NCBI): domain Eukaryota; kingdom Metazoa; phylum Cnidaria; class Scyphozoa; order Rhizostomeae; family Mastigiidae; genus Mastigias; species Mastigias papua. Next base: position 622,510 of record OZ025268.1, read on the forward strand.
AAGGAAGTGGGAGGTAAGGTGTTCCAAAGTTGACAGGTTCTTGGAATAAAAGAAGATTTGTGGGAAAGAGTTCGTGGATTAGATAGTATGACTTGGAAAGGGTGTGATTGAGTAGAGCTTCTAGTGGATCGAACATGCCTCAGGAGATCAGGAATAATATTCTTGATTTCTAGTGAGCAATGTCCAAAAATGCCAAAAATTAAATTTATTACAATATCATAAAATTAATCTAATTGAATAATTGCTGTATAAACCATGCTCATAGTTGCATTGCCTGTCTGCTGATTTGTTTATTTCAAACAAGGCTTTTGGTGGTTCAAAACTAGAACAATCTTCATCCATGTTCATCTTCAGCGCCAGTAAAAATGCCATAGTGGTGTATTCAATATGACTTCTGTCTTACGAATCAATTTTTCGGACAGTAGAGAAACATCACTTTCAGCATTGCTAGCTGGTAATGCTACAAGTGCACTTATAAGCATAAGAAGAGTACTGTAGATAGGCCGGTTGGTATCAACAGTGTAATGTATTCAGAACATACACAGAGAAAGACGTGATCTTCGTTGACTCTCAATTCACTATTAACTCATTTCATAAATTACAACACGCATTACTACAATCATAAGTACAGGAGGCTAACTGATACGGAGACACACACCACGATAACAGGACACGATACAGACACCACCAACGACTGACAACATCACAGGACTACTGCTGCCCGAACAACGTTATTCCGGGAAGCGGGATACTTCTTCTGAAAGCGGGACTGTCCCTCATAAAGCGGGGCGGTTGCACAATCTGATTACATATAGACTTTAATGTACATGAACTGCTATGGTTACTAAAACTTGTACCTTTGCTCTTGTACTTCTAAAATTATGGTGTTGTTTCTCTAGTTATCCACTAAAATACCACGACATAAATCAAATTCACAAGTACACGGTTTTCTGTAAGAATGCCTAAGTTTTCGTTGAATCTCAATATCCTTACATTTTTTTATATTAAGCCTAAGAATATTCTTATATTATTCTTAAATTTTAGCAATTTTGAACACTAATACTCCTATTAACTATATTCTTATTATTAAAAGGATATGACTGACACTGCCCCGAAGAGTGGCTAAGTCACATCATAGTCGCATCATAGCATAATGACTCACAGGCCCGATAAGTGAAGCTCACACCTCTTTTTTGTTTTCTAAAGAAAACTCAAATCAGCAAAACATCATCTTGATAAAGCCTGAGCCTAGCATTTATTCATAACTTATTCTCAAATTTCGGTGAATTTCAGCCTTGGTGTTCTTATATACTATATTCTCATAAAAAGTGTGTGGTGTATAAAGAGCAACTTAATTTTATATATCAACAGAAACTACGATTGAAAATTCATATCTTCTATGTTGCACTGAGGGTAATATAAGAAGTGAAGCGATTGGATCTTCATCACATGTGAACGATGTTTTTATGAGTTTTGTTTACTTAAATATAGTAAATCTTCTTCATGTGTTATTTACGTAAACATGGTGTAAGACAAAGCAACTGTGCGTCAGAATCTCAAAGTCGAGTGGTACCAGCTACCACCACCCTGTATTCAATCAATAGCAAATTGAAATGAGAAACCTCAGACAAGCGAATTCATCATATTTACATTGGGATTAAACTATCTCCTTTGTTTAGCTTCTCATATCATCTGAGCGATTTTAGCTTATAATATTGAAACCGATCAAGAGAAACAATACTTCTTTTCAATATCAATATGTACAATGTTCGGGTTGCATAAATCTGCGATTTGGCAAATAATATCTTGCAGGTTTCATAAACTATAGGTATGATCCTTCTCTTTTAACCTTTTTTACAATTCTACTTAATACATTGAAGTATTCGGTAGATTGATATACCCTCAGTCAATAAACATTTCTCTTTTTATAAGAAAAATTCCCAGAAGGAAAACTAGCCTCAAAAAACTGAAGAACTTAAGAAAATCCTAAGCTGTGTACTTCTGAATTGTGATTTTTAAAAATGCTGTGCTTTCCAATAGGCATAAAAGGCATTTAGTTTATTGAGATCAACACGTTGAGTTTGTGTTTATAGCTATTTTACATAAAAGAACTCAAAAATAACAAAGAAATGAGCAAAAAACAAACAAAAGGTGTAAATGCTACATATTATAACTATGTAAACATTCGAAAAATTACGGAAAAGAGTAAGAAAATTTGAGCTTAGTGTTAGGTAATGTGCTAAGAAAATTGAGCCTCAGGGATGGGGGCAATAAAATAGTTTTCTTATAAAAAGAAATATGCATAATCGCTAATACTTGTTCACAAATCCTGTCGCAAACGCAGGGGGTAAAGCAGGAATTTCAATCTCTTATTTCACAAAAAGCTATTGTGGACTCTCTCACCTCTCTATGAAAGTTAGCGATTTTCCCCCCATTTCCCATTTCCCCTTCCCTGTAAAATGTTCTTCATTATATCTTCTCTCTTTAGGAATACCACCACCCCCTGCAAATAGGTCTTTGCCTAATCACTCAGGCAACACCTTCAAAGTCAGAATGTGAGGTTTATCCCAATCATGATTCACGAGCAACTTTAATAAAAGAAAAAGATAGCGACTGCTTAGCAACCCATTATGAATATATCGATATATAGAAATGTATTTGCTAGCACATGGTCTGCAGGCAAACATTCTACTTTGGCTTTATGGGCACATATCAATCAATGATCAATCAACCATGATGATCAGTCAACAATCAATGATGTAAAATACGTAAATTTATAAGTTGAGGCTTCCATAGAAGTGGCCTGGGCATTACACAAGATTAATTTCTTCACGCACTTTCCACACCTGGCTGTAATGATGTGTCTCTTCAATAGCGAATAACGATCTATTATAAATTAATTCTAAGTTGTGCAACAATAGCAACATTGCAACATTTTTGCCTTTGTGTTGTCCGCGCTTTGAACACGGAGTAGGCACATCTTGAGGCAAATTGCTTGCTAAACGATCTATCTTACTTTTACTTCCGCTAAATTTACAATTGCAACTGGTTGTGTTTGGGGAGGTGAAGATACTGTAAGAGTTTGCTAAGCATCAAAAGACGGGCCATCAAATACAATGGTGTCATAATTTAAACCTTTGCGAGACCATCATTGCATGCTGCTACGAGACAGATCACGTGATAAATAAATAATGATGTGATCAAATTAGAGAATAACGTATTGCATGCAAAAGATCAGATAGATTGTATAGACTTTACTATGAATATATTTGAGATAATCTAGTAGAATACAGTATCATTTGTACAACATTGCCATCTGGCTTAGCTTTCAAGTAAAACGCAGTCGACGTTACTAATTCTTTAAAATCATTTTCATTTGAAGTGACCCACCTTCGCTTTACGGTTATAAAATAAACCCAGGTCATACGCACACTTCTTAATTGCTACGATTAAAGTTCTATCCAGACATTTCCGACATCAACTCGTTATTATTCGTACAATTATTTGGAAATGGTTCACTGTAGGCCAAGTATAGCTTTCTATGTTTTGGAATTCTCTACCACGTCCCGAAAACTCCAAAGAAGTCCACATAGGCACCAAACAAATGACACATCAAAAAGGACGTAAAGTAAACTGACAGAAGAAGTAAACATGAGCACGAAGCTATGACCATCTCATTCAGAAATAGGAGACTAATATTACTAAGAGTTTTACGAGAGTTTATACACTAAAATGCTTATATACAGACAACTTTGACCAAAATCATGTCAGTTGTCTATGCTATTGATCAACAGCATGGAGAAAATCATCTTTATGATTATAAAAATAAGTATAATAATGATAATAAAGAATTTTTAAACAGTATAAAAACTTCAGTAATTTTAGGATTTCTGTTGTCAATATACGCCCTGCATAAGGAAAGGCTTTTGAAATGGAAATCAAAATATAGATTACAATTATACGTCTAGAAAAATAGTTGTACTGTATATAAATTGTTAAAATTTTTATGCATAAAAGTTGTTTATAATCTTCCTAAATGTAAATACATTACCTACAAGCTCCCCTTTTGTTGTCATTCATCGTTGATATATCATCCCATAGTCGCAAACGTGCGTAAATCGTTAAGGGTTGGGGGTATAGGTGGTACAACTGCTTTTTAAAACAGATATGCTCGCAATCAAAATTTCACTTCCCAGAATCATCCCATGATATGCCAAAATGCTGACTAATCCACTTAAGGGAAGGGACTTTCCCCTTCACTCCCCTAAAATCTGCATCTGCAATCCTTTCATCCACAACCATTTCAATAACGCTTGATAATAATTTAGTTGTTCTTCCCCATTCTCTCGATCTCTCCTTTTGCTCACCAGCACATTGTTTATACTACTGTCAAAATGTTGTGCCACCCTCAGGACGAGCCCACAATCAAAATCTATCAAATTCTTTGATAAAGCGACATCTATAACGTAATCTGGGCTTTAGGTGATGAGAAAATTGTGCTGATTTAAATCCTATTTTAAGTATCTTATCCATGGATTAATTAAGTTCAAACCTAATCCTGAGAAAGTAACCCCTTCAGAGGGAAAGTGGGATCTGTTAAAAAAGAAAAATCAAAATCGGATAATCAAGATACGAAATAAAGACAACAACGGAAAAATCAGCAAACCACGGGTCAGCCCAGCTTGTCTTACCTCAAATCATTGTGGAAATGGTAACCTACGCAGTCAAAGAAGAAAGTTCAAATTTGTATTTGGGAATATGTTATCTGTTTTGTTCCTTTGTCTTATTTCTAAAGAATAGCTTTCGTTTTCTAAATGTAATTTGCGTTTTCATAAAACGAAAGCAAGAAATAAAATATCTTTTAGATATGTCTGGTGCAGGATGAAATAATAATAATGATATTTTATCTTACTAAGTGTACATTTATTAGGTTTAAGTTATAAATTCATGTTCATGCTCATTCTGTTAAATGTTTAGACAATTCAAACTTTCAGAGTTTGGGTAACATACTCATAATGTCTTGAATGGAAATATTGTGAAGGTATTTTAAATGACGTTTGAGTCGAGAACCGCAGCTTCGTTTTAAATTTCAAGATGAGAACGACGACAAAGATGGATAACATTTTCAGTTGTAGTTGATCAATTCATGATTATTTGACCATCCGATAAGAAATACTTTGACAAGTCCTGTTACATTTTTGACACAATGTTAAGACGGTTCTACTCAAACTTGAGTCATCCTCGGTTAAGAGACATGGGGATGAAAAAGGGTGCATATAAAGGGGTGGAACAATACGTGGGCTAAAACCACGTGATGTATGGGGACATGGGAATAACAAAACTAGAAAAACAGTGGGAAGAAGTATTGTGAAAAAAGAAGTACTGTTTTTCATATTGCTTCATTTTTTCACAATACTTCTTCCCACTGTTTTTCTAGTTTTGTTATTCCCATTTCCCCATACATCACGTGGTTTTAGCCCACGTACTGTTCCACCCCTTTATATACAACCTTTTCAATCCCCATGTCTCTTAACCGAGGATACATCTTAAGATTGTGTCAAAAATGCAACTGTATTTGTCAAAGTATTTCTTATCGGATGGTCAAATAATCATGAATTGATCAACTACAGCTGAAAATTTTATCCATCTTTGTCGTCGTTCGCATCTGGGTTTGTTTTATGATATGGAGCATATCACAAGAACTGATATAAATCACAAGAAATGATATAAATCACAAGAACTGTCAAAATGGACACAAAAAGTAATGCATTCCCTAATATGTGATTAAGAATATTAAGTGATAAACAGGTATTTAAGAGATTAAAGACAGTTGACCGAGTCACCTTAGTCTCTTCTTCCAATGTACAAAATCATCGCTCTTTAATGGTTGGCCGGTGTATCACTGACCTTCACACGCACTCTGAAATTCATCCCCTCTACCTTTTATCAAGTTCTAATAGTTAATAGCTTGATTACTATTTCAACTCTTTTGCGACCAGAAAGCGTTAATAAGGAAGACTTTTCGGATATCATGGAGCAGAGCTGATAATCAGGACTGGACAGATCACTTGCTTGGTCCAAAAATTAATGTTGAAATGAAACTCTCTTACTTAGCAAAATGGAATAATTGAAAAATGTGTATTTAGTATACAATGACACAGAAACAAAAGAAAACAAGGTGAACAGTTGAGATAAAAAAACAGTGGTGGGAATTCGACATTGTATCCGTTAGCAAGTCTTCCTTGAGTTTATCATAAGTTTACAGTAGATCTTTTGAGCACACCGTTAAAACAACGGACTGTTGACAGTCACCATCCAATTTGCAACAACATTTGCATTTATTGGACAAGCATTATTTTCTGCAAAGAATTTCTTGTTTGTGGTATGGATGATGACAATGTGTAACCATCTTACTGACTTATATGGACGAAAAGCCCAGTAATTTAAGTTACAATTTGAAAAAAAATCAAAATAATCTTCAAACTTGAAAACCCATATTGAATAAAGTTTAGAGTGTATTACGAAAGCCACAAACCGAGAAGAGTATTGAAAATTATAAATATATAATTGTACTTGTACGGATTATATTATGCATTTTTAAGAAGCATGAATATATGCAAAACGGCACTCAAACAAAGAAGATATAAGCCATCTGGTTTGGCGAGTTATTGTCTGACCTTAGGACTAAAATTAGACATATTTACTTTGACCTCAGGCAGAGAAAACTTTAGTGTTTACCAAGACAAAGAAAGTAGTTTAAATCAAAATGTTTCCTATGTTCTAGCAATAGAAATCCATTTCTGGCTAGTCACTTTAGAACTCGCCACGTATAGATGAGAAAATCTTTTAGTAGTTTCTGTCAATAAACTATTGATAATTATATCTTCGATAATCACATGTGGCATATCGCAATAGATAAATATCCGACAGAACTTTTCTCTGCAACCTGTTCCTTCACAATCCTTTCCTTACAACATTATATTACTATAAGCCGTTACATCTTACCTATATGCTTAAATTCATCAAAAGAAAGGAACATATACGAAGGTACCCTTTGCCTGCCTATCGTAGCGTAGTTGTTTCTATAACCATCCGTCTATCTCGTAACCACATCGTAACTGAGAAAGGTGGATTATGACTTCCTGTTTCCATTTGTCTTATGAAAACTAGTTCCCAAACTCCTAGAGAAAAAGACTGCATTGTTACTTCTACAGTAAACTCCCGATAACTCGAACCTTCAAGGGACCATGAAACTAGTTTAAGTTATTGAATGTTCGAGTTATCGAGAGCCTTGATAACTCGAGCGTTTAGAAAAAGTAGCCATTAGTTCGAATTATCGGGAGTTTTCCAGTTTTCATATAAACAACAACAACGACAACAACAACAAAATAAAAAAGCAAAGAGAAGGTCCGATTCTCATTCTATTGCAGGCATTAACATCTCTTTGTTACATCTTTTATCTAACTACAGATTGTCCTGTTTCTAACCCCTTTGGAAAATGCGGACCTCTTCAGGCCCGTCGAGAGCCAGGCCCTTGTGGATATCAAAATCGTTAAATGCTAGCATTAGCAGAAATTTTTCCGGGCCCTTTGCTGGAACCCGGGCCCGTTCTTGACAAGAACTTTTAGCTGATTGAAGCGTTTCTGGTTACGTCTTTCTCCATTAGTGGAGTGAGGGGGAAGGACTCTTGAGTGAGGGGGAAGGGAGGGCATGACAAAGAATTTACCAATAAGTTTGAACAACATTCAAGAATTACCAATAAGCACCATAGTTACTGATTAATCACCATAGTTACTGATTAATCAACATAGTTACTAACAAGATATGATCATCGTGTCAATTTGTACCAACCAGCCAAGGATTACCGGTGGCTCCCAGACTCCTCAATTCAGCAGTTCCCGGTCAAGATAAGGCCTACGTCTTCGAGAATAGTCAATCTGGAAATAACCACTAACCTGTTAAGAGGTTACGAGATCAAGCCATTGTAAGAATTTGTGCAATAAGAGGGGGAGGGCGCCAGTGATAAATACGATTGCCAAGTCATATTAATTAACGATCTACTATTTTTCATTAAACATTTCTAATTGTGTATATACGATTTGTTTTATTCTTTATCTTGATATTCTCAGTTTTGCATTTACTTGTGGTTAGTTGTATATTTACCTGTGCTATTTATTGGCAGTGCAAAGAAACCCAGTTATTAAATAACTAAATAGTAACAGAAGCTTGCATAAGACATTTTGTAGTAAAAATGGCGTTACGGGGTTTCTTACTAAAAACGATATTAATCCAATTCTCAAATTTCGTTTTGCTATTAAAATCAATCAGTACATTAATTCGGTACATTGATCAGCATTTTAAGCAGTTAAAAGAATCTAATTTTTCATATGATCTTCATCTCTTCACAATTTTTAATTTTACATCTACAAGTTATATCAGATTATTCTATGTTATAGCATAACTTATTATGCATTAAGACTTGTTATGAAGTTCTAACTAAATATGTTTTAGCTTGCAAAACTAAGCTGAATTAAAATATCGAATGAACTTGTGGAGCTCCTTTCCCTGCCCCTGTGGAAGTGTAGTTTCTTTCTTAAAATTGAAGGCCTTTGGTCTTGTACACAAGTTAGTTTTTATAAACAGCACTTTTATAAGAATATTCCAAGAAATAAGGAACTTGGAAGAGTTGTCCAATCTCAGTTGAAGAAGAAAACAATGTTGTATAAGATAAACTTTTTAATACAGTACAATATGAGGAAAACTTTCCGTGGCATTTTTATCTTAATAAAATTAGTGCTACACCATCAATGTCTTTTAAAGATATGAAATCAAATGCGTAATTTTCGTAATGCACTTGGAATTCGTTAAACATATTACTGAAGTGATGTGAAATTACGATATGCCAGCTGTTTTAGGAGTTTAATGTGAAGGAATACGATAGATAACTTGGAGCTTGACTTTGGTAAAAAATTAAGGAACTCCAGTCACACTTCCATACAAAAAGCCAGTAAATGATCATGTTGAATATTCCACATGAAAATGTACTGCAGTAAAGTCAATCTTACAATAAAGAACTTTTTTACTGTCTTAAATCCAATCGATAAAATAGACGGGATATTGACGATTGCAAATAGTAAGACAATAAAGAACTTTTTTACTGTCTTAAATCCAATCGATAAAATAGACGGGATATTGACGATTGCAAATAGTAAGTGCTTGTTGATCATTAGGCACTTTTTACAATAGTCGACACAGAGTCCAGAAAAAGTCACGGCTCCACGGCTCTGAGCCGGAGGAAGATTCTGCTTTCTATGTCGTATTTGAGGAAAGTTTTCTAATTTGTATCAACAATGTCATCTCAGTAAAGTTTTCAGTTAATGTGACATTGACTGTGAAAAGCATAGCCCTTCTAGTAGAGTAGTTTGCGAGAGATACGCAATGCAGAGTTGAAGAAATTTGGCTGGTTTTGATTGACATAAAAGAGGAAGGTTTATAACGAAAATTTCACAGCCGGAGGAAGGTTGGGCATGTTTCTGAACTCTGAGTCGACAGTAGTTTTGACGTAGACTAATACTCAGAATCGTTAACTTATGTAGACAACACCATGGTAATTTACTTTCGAAACCGTTGACTATTATGGTTTAAAATATTCATACTTCAATGAGATCTTTTAGGGGGAGCATCATATAACTTAATGAATGCTCCTAGTAACGATGACGAAATAAGCATTTGTAAATTATTTTTATTGTGCTTTCTGTAACTTCAAATTTGAAGTTTTTACCAGATCCCATATGCCCAATTCGCTTTAAATTCTACCGAAGCTTCCAACTAGACACTTCGAAACGAAAGGCTGGATTTCTCCTTGGCAAAGACAATAAAAATGGCTTATTTACCTGACTTATCAGGTGGTGCATTTCAGCTCTTCATATTGTATTTAATTCTGTCACATGATGTACAATTCCATGTCAAATATTTTACGTCTTGTTCGTTGTTAAAGAATTAACATTGATTTAAAATACCTATACTAAAACCTTCAAGAACATATCCAAGCAATCTCTGTTATTAGCGAGGATGTTTGTCCATTTTTGAAAGATTCAAAAAGAGTCTTAAACTCAGTCAAACAGCAGCATTTTTATATGGCGCGACGTGCTTGCAATAAACTTGTTGTATTTACAATTAGGGCGGATCCTATTCAAGAGAAAATTGAGGGAAGATGTTCGTGTATATGCTTTCAGACACGTTTCTTGTACCTTCAATAATACCATCATTTCTATTAAATTCCATTCCAAAAACTAAACTTTTTGATAGCAAGTTAACACTGGCTCTTGGTTGCTAATTTTGTTTTCAGAGTATTCATAAATACGCATGCTACTAAACGTCAAGTTTTAAATGGGGCATTCTAACAAAGTATTAGTGAATTATGGGGAAATATTACAGAGAGAAAGTAAAAGATGCTTGATTACTGATATGCAATGCACTACAAATAGAGATTTTTGTGGCCATTTCTGTGTTTATTCTCAAGTGTTTCTAGCTTATGTCTTAAGTCACACAAATCCTCACCCCAAGTTCGGAACAAGTTTCAGATTAAGTTTTTGCCTTTTTGTTTGTCACCGTTATTAGTTTTTTTCAACATGGGATATCTCAATTCCTATAAGTTTCTGTTTATTACATTTCATGTCCTTGCCGCTATCCGTTCGTAGTATAGCAAATAAAATGCAAAAACATTCAAACTTTTGTCAAAAAATGGACTGCTTGTGAGAAGACGGGAAAATGGGGTAGCAGTTCCTCGTCCTCCCCCTCTCCATTCCACATGCCACATTTCACACTCATGCATCCCGGGTATTTACGTGCCTGCATCTAAGTGCAATGCCAAATGGCAACATGAAGAAAGAACAATCTTCTTAGTTAACTAGTTATTCTCCGTTCATCACAAATATCCCTTATTGTTCTCAACCGTATTGTCTGTTTACAGACATTTTTACACTGAAATTACATTGCCTTCCAACTTCACTCGCAACGGACAAGCTCTGAACTCAATACATAACTTAGGAACTCAATCATAACAATCTATTGAAATTAAACAATATAGATAAAATGCTATATACCATTTTAGGATAAGAAACAAGTCCTTTTAATGAATAATGTTATCCTACAATGCAGTTCCGTGGCTGGCAGGTGGAACAGAATCAACCAAAAATTTAACCTCAAGTTATATATCGTCTTCTAAAGTTAAATAGTAGATTTCCTTCAAAACTGAAATCTCCTCGTTACTTCTCGTTATCAAATTTGTCCTACATGATTTTTATAAGGAAATTTCGAATTGAGGCTGGTGCTCTTCATTTCTTGTAAAGAAGCTAAGCTCAAAGCTCCTTATCTTGTTCTCCATCATTGACATTCTTAGGCTCCCTTCACACTATTCTGTTTTTTCGTTTTTGAACAAAAACGGAATCTGTTTAGCTTCGTTTTTGGCTTTGCGTTCACATTAATCCCCACCCCAAAAACGGAGCTAAATGAAAACGATGATAAAAACGGAGCTAAATGAAAACGGAGCTAAACAACAACTCAACTCTACGGCGTGAACCCCAAAAACGGAATAATTTGAAAACGCTACCAGTAGAGCCAATATAAAAAGAAGCCGTCAAACAGATGCGCGCTTGTTGAGGACAAATATGAACACCAGTCGTTAGATATCCGTTTCTGTCTGAAAACGGAGTATTGTGAACGTAGCCTCAGAGTGGCGTGTTCGTTGGAGTTATCGTGTATTTCATTCGTAGCCTTTCTAAATCAAGAGTGCTGTATCAACATGGCAGCTTTGTCCTTACATCACTAAGTGACCTTGGTGGAAAAGAAAACTCATTTAGTTAGCATAAAAGAGTCAACACCGAACCTTACATTTGCAAATTTAATAAAGATGAGTCTGCAATTTATATTGTCAATCAAAAACGTCTAAAAACTTGAGCTTAATAATTTATATCCAAAATGCTCAGAAATAACTTGATTCCTGCTGCACTATGGTATTGTTGTCACGTGCTTAGCATGAAACACTTTATTTTCTGCATTAATCTTTTGTTATCTTGCAAGTAGAACACTCTATTCAATTTGTCCTATCAGTATTTCATTGTAAAGGCACTAAAAAAACTTAGTTATGTATAAAGCTAGAGAGTGTAGAAAACTGAAGACTGCAGAAGGCAGTCCTCACGAAAACCAGAAAAGAACTGACGTATTTATAGAAAGGTTCAATTCTGGTCCATGGGGTCCCACGGAGAGAGTTTTCCCGACAACCAGTCCTCTTTTGCAAATAAAAATAATGTGTATTGTCGTTGTTTCTATTAAACTTGTTTCTTAGCAAAACGAAATCAAATTTAAACTGATAACCTGCAAATTATATTATGGCGTGAGACAAATGGCAATGCTAATATGGAATCCAACATATACGTTATGGCAAGGGCGGGGATATATATGAGACAAATACTAGGAAGTTGAAAGCTGAGAATCAATTGGCGAGGTATAAAATTTGGCAAAAAATGTTTAAATAAGGGATTGTTTGCTCTGGAAACTTATTGCATTTGCTGGTATCATGTCCTAATAACCGGTTAAAAAGTAATTTTCTGTACCTTACATAGACTCAAAAGGTCATCTTCAGCATTGATAAAAAGAACTACATGTACTGTGATATTTGAAAATATACTCCTTTGTTCGCCTTTTCTATTTAAGATTGAGCTGTCTTTAATTTTGTCTTGGATGCATCATAATTAATGGTGTCTTTAACTTCAGAGATCCAGACGATGAACCTAATGCTGAGTCTCTGAACCTCAAGCTGAGTCTACCTCTTTCTGGTTCTATGCTGGCTCACTTGTGCAAATTTAATGAAGAGAAAGACAGTGCGAGCAATGATTTCAGGAACATTGTGAAAATATGTCCTGATTGTTTATTATCGAGTGTCGCACGTTGGAACTGGTTTGAGTCCGCGTCTGTTTATTCAATTTTTCAAACTTTCATTTCACATTTAAGAAATGTTTTGTAATGAGTTGAAATATTGCTAGTTGAGATCAGATTAAGATTAAATGTCATATTACAAGCGTAGTCAAAGCATTCAGATACGCAAAGAGGGAAGAGGTGGAGACAGATCGTCCAACCTACCTGAAAGGGCTCCCTTAAGGCGGGGGTTAAGGTGAAGGTTGACAAAAATCGACACTTTTTAAAAAAAGCTCTAGCATCATTGGTTCTGGTGTAAACGATAATAAACTATATATCAATAGAAAGCTTATGAAACAGAGAATGAGAACAAAAATAGTTTGTGCCACTAAAATGCAGGGAAATCTGATGCCAACATCATTATTATACCCAATGTTAAAACTGACCCATATGGGTTTCAGAAAAGATATCTGATCAGAGCTACAAGGAGCTTCTATCTCCTTGTTGTTTTTCTGCAGTAGGAACAGTCATATGTGAGTTAAGCAGATGAATTTCTTATTTCTACAACACTGAAGTCACAAGTGGCCTTTGAAATATACACTAGAGGACCACTGGACTCATACCTCTATAACATTAAAAGCTCACATCACATGACAAAATCATCTGCTTATCCTAATCAGCTCAATAAGAGCTTACAACACTGAAAATTTCATGTAAATAGGATAAATGGCTAAAAAGTTATGATTTCTCAAAGGGTCGAAAAGTTTGTTTCCGGGAAAATGACTTTAAAGTTGATGAATAATAAAAAGGCACATATTTACAGTAAAAAAAGGAAAGGTATGGCAAATAACATTTCAAAATGTTTTCATTTAAACTGAGGGACTTTACTATTACAATTAAAAGCCTCCTGCTTCATATGTCACCCCCTCAGCCTCCCTGAGAGCTTCCTCCCTGCGCATCTGCATGATTTGCTGGCCCTTTCGCTGTTTCTTTCCTCTCTCTGATGCTTGTGATTCTGCCTTTCTTACTCTTTTTCTGTCTCTCTTTGTGAAGGCAGTCCTGCTATGGTGTCCTGCTGGGGTGAGTAGTCTCTCCATGACCCTCTCCCTACTTGATGCACCACTATGAAAGTGGCACACAGCAGATGCAACAGCAAAGCGGACAACTTTTGCACCATGATGTTTGTGCTTAGGGCAGCGAGCCCATATAAGAGAATTAATGCACTCATTAGGGTTCTGTGTTGTCCCACGAACACATCTTTGCAAGAGTTTTGTCTCACTCAAAAGAACAAATACAGGACGCAGTACTTCTAAAAATACTTCAGGTAGGCAGTTGTCATTCTTATAAGTTGCTGTTCCCGTAGCCAGATCCTGTTGCCACTTGCACCATGACTTTTCACCAAGAGGGCAGTAACGGTGTTGTTTCTCTGGATCAGCACAAAGGACATTGTGGCACAGAGTTGCAATTATGCTCTTTTTCATTGAATACACTGCAATATCAACTTCTGTCTCAGAGGGATTTGCTTTCTTGATGGTATTCTGGCGAATAGCAAGACCATAGTACCTTTGCAATAATTTTATCTTGGCTTCTGTAAGTCGGCCATGTCCTCCAATTGACTTTCCATCAGCAAGTTTGCCTTTGGTTCTTGATTTAAGAGCTATCAAGTGCTTTCCCATCCGTTTTTGGACATGGCCAACACAGTCAAGCTTGATGACTTTGCAGCCATCATATACATTCTCTACAGAGTTGAATGCCTTACTGTCTCCATCAGAAACCATCCATCTATACCTAAGATTGTGCTTCATGATAGATCTTTTCCACATGATGACTGCACCTTCTGCCTCCATTGCTGGTGAGCTTCCTGTGAAGTTGATATCACATTCACCAGCAGTAATATGTTCCATTCTCCATTTTTCTAGTCTTTCTTCATCACCTTCACATTCAGTCTTCTTCTTGGAGCATTTTTGACAGGTTTTGGATAGAACATGGTAGTCAAGTACTTCTCCAGTATCAACAGAGATTACAATTGCAACTCCAATCAAAGATGTGAACCCTCTCTTAGCCCAGGTACCATCAAAGCTGACAGCAGCATCAACAATATGACCCTCCTCTGATTGATTGCTTTCTTCACTTATTAACTGATGAAGTCTTTGACCAGCTCTTGTTATCTCTGCACATACTTCTTCTTCTTGAGCTTCAAGGATGTTTTCAACTTGTTTGGAATATGCTGGCTTTGAGATGCAAGGCATATTCATAATGCTACAAAATGCTGATAACCCTTCATAGCCACCACCAGTTTCCAGGGAATGATAAACAGCTCGCCTGTTGACATCATATGATTTCCCTCTTTTCGTGACACTGCTGGATGTATTCAGAGGAGTAATATGTTCACACATGTTACACTCAAAAAAGAGTTCTGACATCAAACCTGCTTGTGATGATAAATTCTCCTTTAGATGTAAATTCCCTGAAAAAATAAAATAACATATAAATGTCTCACAATGATCATCGATAGATATTATGATTGAGAAAACATACGTATCTTCTGACTTTTTGACTTGAGGATTAGAATAAGAAATACCTTACTAGTACAGTTTAGTTGATACTTCAAAAGTCTTCTGCATACAAGATCTTACAAAACATATAATAACATAAAATTATCAGAAATTGCATACACACACTTACAATAACATGCATAATGGTGTATACTCAAGATGTTGTTTGACATACACACCTTTCTCACATTGATGTAGATCAAAAACGGTTGAAGCCAAACTGTCAAGATCCATCAGTCGATATCCACGACCAATACTATCAAAACTATCTTCATTATTAGTATCAGTTTCCTCACTATACCCACGTTCATAGAGTACTTTCCTTGAAGCACTGGGCCTAGTCGGCATATCATCGTCTTCGAGGGTAACACTTGCAGAATGACTCTGAATCATTGTACTATGTACATCCGTCTTCGGTTTGTTCCACCTTGAATTTCCAGTAAATCCTTTACCTTTTCTTGTTCTTCTATAGCAATTTTTCTTCTTGTATCCGACCATACTTATAAATAATATTTTCAAATGTCTTCAGCAGGTCGACATAGAGAATTTCAAATAAAGTTCTCACAACTATTGCTATCCCACAATGCAATAGTCTGTTGAAGAACCGCTGGACAACATTTGATTCACTAGATTGAACTTTTGCACCCCTTTTAGGGGTGGTCAGTGGGTAGAAAACAAGACAGAAGAACAGTAAACAACTGCGCTCCCATGGAAACAAACAGTACACTAATATGTGATAGTATAAAGTGGATATTTTTTAAGATAACCAGTGACAAGCTACCAATGAAACTATCTGGATATGTTTTCTAAAGCATTGAAGATTTCATTTCAAGAATAAAATAATTTTTGATATTTTGCAAAAAATTCAGGTTAACCCCCGCCTTAATGCTATGAAATAATTCTTTGGTGACTTTTAAATTTCTTTGTGAGGTTACCAGGGGCTCCGTTTTTCCATTTACCCCGGACCCCATACAAGCTCTTGTTAGGCCTGGCTATCATAGCGACAAGCAATCATTATCTCCATAATATTAAACGAACAGTCTAAATTTAAGCCTTAGTTTTCAGCAAGGTCTTCATCATCATATGAGGTGGGGGTTTATTCGAAGGGGGCTTATTAGCAACTTGAAGTTCTGACATGGAGGTTTATTCAAGGAGGGACTTTTTCGAAGGGGATCGATTCGAGGATTTACTGTACTGGTGTTTTAAATTCAGACAGTGAGAAACTAAGTGCCACTTTAGAATTGGTAATTAACAACAATTTATTACATTGAAGCTTAGAAATTAAAAATTTTAGCAATGTGTAGCAGGCACCTTGTGCGCAATACGAAGGTGCATCTTCGAGTACCCCGCCTATCTCCTACCAGATATGCTGTTTTAGGAGTAACGCACTACCTCCATACTCTTGTTCATTTTGTAACCATAGTGCCAATGATTCTCACAACATTGTTTCCCTTTACTAGATTACTATTTGACATCCTTTCACACTATTAGTTGTCAAGCCAGGGACACCTGCGCAGGAAGAGGACAAGGGGACAAACTTTGTATACAGGGACCAAAACTGTGATTTTAATGTCATATCATACACAATATGATTTCCATGGTTAGATTTCATAATTAAGAGCATGTTATGGTAGAAAGATTGATGGCACAATCATTGACCAAGTGACTGCTGACTGAATTCTACTTCCAAAGCAGTAATGGAGCAATCATTAAGTACCGGAGAGACTGGTGCGGAGGGAAATAAGCTGAGATCTGAAATCTTGATGCATGTTGGTATTGGAGTATGAAATTTATAACAACTTTCATGCTGGGGTATGAAATACAATTTCAGCAAACACTAGAAGTGACAGAGTGGGAGAATAACCGACTATTATTGAGATGTATAATAACTTTAACATCTCCATTTAATCCTATTAGCATAACTGGGGTAACAAAGTATTTCGAATCCTCAGACTGGGGCTTCAAATAAATCTTTCCATGTGTCACTGGGGGACAAAATATTTGGAGCCATTTTTCATTTGTCTCCACCCCCTTCCCCTGACACTCAATTACTGCTCCCTAATGACGCACTGAAATAGGTTAGCGAAGTTTTGCTAGCCCATTCGAATGGGGACATCTCACCTCCTTTGCCCCCACGGACTGAGGACAATAGGCGATCAATCCCTTTCCCCCCGTGCTGCAGGCGACTTTGGTCAAGATCACTGTTTTTAGGCCAGATATTAAAATGTATGCTATGTCCATAGTAAAGAATTTATGAACTGTACTTAAAATCCAATTCAACAATTCACTTGTATGTTCTCTTAGATCTGCCGTATATATAAAGTGTATTCTTTATTCATGAAACATTCTGGCTTCAATGCCGATCCTCACTGCTTCAAGACTTACATGCTCCTCTATACAGCCCCATGAATCAATATTTAAAATGTGGAAGTACGTAAATATACCATATAATGTGATTGAATTTGAAAATATAGGAAAGCTAGTCTATTGTCAACATTTATCTAGAAACTGGAAAGAGAACATAAGTGCTACTTTACCTTCTATAATGTTCAAGACACTTCACAACTTCTTTACTGCATGGCTTGAACATCCAAAGAACATTTCAGTATTTTCTGACCCAGAACCACTTGCTCACTTACCGAGCATAAATCATTCAGATTTATCTTTTCCCTGAAGAATAAAAACACTATCACGCAAACAACCAAAGGGTACTCTTGAGAATAGGTGGACTCTGTTGCCAATTAAAGCATTATTGTGAATTGTGAAGCAGCTGGAAATTCAATATCATTGAATCCAAATGCACATTAATTGCTTGCATTTACTCATTAAATTGTACTATTTGTGTGATTCAATGACCTTAAGTTCCCAAAGGATCTACCTCGAGCTGTTTTAAATAACATCTCATTAGCAACTAGCTGTGAGTTGAATGCCAAATGCATTTGATGCTGACGATAATGTCATCAGAGATCATAACCATAATTTAGTCGTTTTTAGCTGTTTCAGATTGAAAATGGCACTGATTATCTCATTAAGATGGCAAAAATACCTCATCTGATAGCAGTAGCAAATTTTGTATTTAAGTACGTGCTAGTGGTTCCCAAACTTTTTCAAATTGTGTTATATGGTGTGCCCCTGCAGCATGCCTTTTTCGAATCAGACCTTCCTAAATGGATACATATATACATATACATATACATATACATATACATATACATATACATATACATATACATATACATATACATATACATATACATATACATATACATATACATATACATATACATATACATATAAATATACATATAAATATACATATACATATACATATACATGTGTGCGTGCGTGCGTGCGTGCGTGCGTGCGTGCGTGCGCGCGCGCGTGTGTGTGTGTATGTGTGTGTGTGTGTGTGTGTGTGTGTGTGTGTGTGTGTGTGTGTGTGTGTGTGTGTGTGTGTGTGTGTGTGTGTGTGTGTGTGTGTGTGTGTGTGTGTGTGTGTGTGTGTGTGTGTGTGTGTGTGTGTCTGTGTGTGTGTGTATGTATATATATATTGACAGAAAACTTAATATTCTTAGTGATATAGGTTGATAACCAATCAAGCAAACGATTTGAAAAAGCGACGACAACCTCCTTTGGTACCCGGGCACCAATTGGTCCCCAGAGGGCCGCCGACCCCACTTTTGGAACCGTAGTGTTATTGTTTCCAACAGATATGACGACCAAGCACACAAAGTCTCCGTTTTCAACCGACACTTTGATATGATTTAATAGACAGGAATTGTGTTTATAATTCCCTATAGTTGCAAATACATTAAAACATCAATGATAAATAAAGTCAGTTCTTGATTTGTTCTAGATCTGGTTATTAATGTTTATTAACTTTTGCACGAGTACATAATAGCCGTTTTGAAGGCAAAACGAAATTAATATACACTAATATTATCAGTTTCCTCATTGTGATATGGCATTTTCTGCAGTTGAATTATACATTGTGCTTGTAATTCTGTCGCAAAATCTATCTCTATAAACTGTAGAGAAACTCTTGGGCTTTCCATTAATTAATACCAAAAGTTTTTGCATACTATTTTTTTCAAAAATCGGATCGTTCTGCTTAATCAATAGTATCTTCGCAAGTAGAATATTTAGGCATCATGTTCACTGATTATAAAATCCACTTTCAGACAAGCAAAACCAAACTTTTCTATCAGTTTGAACATGTTTAATTGGCTCCAGTCTAAGTAAGTAGCTCATATGAATAAATTGTTTTGCAATAAAGTGCCCAGGAAAGGAAAAAACTGGACCACTGCGCTTATTTGAGTTTTTGAATAACTCACATGTGTCATCAGGACTCAATAATTCAAACCACTTTTCCAAACCGAATGATCAATGCCGTCTCCAGAGGTAATAGCAAAGTGCTATTCAACGTCGGGTATGTTGAAAAATTTGTATCCATGGCCACTTGAGAACGAACATCTTACGTTCCATGCGTTACATATAAGGATTCACAAGAAGATAAAAAAGAGCCATTGATAATAAATAAAAGAAAGGAAAATTGAAATTTAACTGACCTTCATGTCAAAATACTTTAGCTTTATATCAACGTTATCTACATCTGTTTTCAAGCAGACTAAAAATGCTAATTACATAAAATTAGGTATCACTAAAAAAATTTCATGCGAAAACGAGAACAAATGATAACTGGTAAGGTTATTCCAAATACGTTAAAACATAATTCATTTTAAGGTCTATATGGGCTGTTGACAAATGCTCTAATAACGATACTATAGAAAGGCACATTAACGGAATTACCACTTATACGACAATAGCAAACGCTGACCAGCCCAAACCATATGACCTATATTCAGCAAATTTGTCCTAGTCAGTCAGTTCTTCATTGAAATTTCTCTTTTACCCATTGCTACACAAACTTCTCATTTCACTGCAAGAAACGATAGCGTAGGAAAGTTGTGGCATCACAAACACTGATAAAATGACATTCTATTTTATGGCCTAAGCGACCTGAAGAGCATTGCAAAACAAGCGTCTCAGAATTTACAAGTCTACTTTGTTAGGTTAAGAACGGTGAAATAAATGACTTTATGATGACAGGACAATTACTATAGTAACACTACTATTAAGTTGGCCTTGTTAATGGTTTTTTTAACCAGTTTGGAAATGCTTAACAGAAACGAAACTAACATACAAACTGCCTATATCTTCACCAATATTCACCAGGTTCAACTGAACTGAAATTTATCAATAAGAGCTATTGTAAAATGCATTCTAGATTCAATAAACAAACTTAATTAAGAAAATAGAGATTCTGTGACGTCAAACCTAACCACTCTGTAATTTAGGCCTATACGATCAACAATGAACTTCTCCGCAAAGTCTTAAATCTTCCTCAACATTCCTCCTTAATTCAAAATGAAGCAGTTTCAGAGTTAGCACATTGGAAACATCTCACACAGAGTTATACACTATGAATTAAAGAAAACAAACGATGTCCATCACTGAATCTTAACATTTCCAACCACATCATTATCGGTTATACATTGACTAGAAGTCATAAGGCAGTTTTCTGTCCGATACACGTATTTTATAAGAAAGTGGTTTGTAATAAAACAGTACTCCACTGCTCAAAAAAAGTTAAGAATGTTTAGTACTGGATTCTTAAGACTTAAGAAAGTTGATACTATTGCTACAAACATGAAACTCCAATTTTCATTCATGCCCATCATCTCTTTGGTCAATTCGCATTGAATTGATAATTGAATTGATTTCTTGTGATGATACAGCGTTTTTGTAGTGCTTGTCTGTCTGTGTAAAAATGTAATGCTAAACAAACGCGAATATGCTTGCTAAGAAAATCTTAAGAAAACAATGGTACTAAAATTATGAAGAAGTCCCACAGCCAGCACTGGGTGAAATAACACTTTCTTATAAAAACCTTGCATCAAATAAACAAACCACCTCTGTTAATCAACAGCAAATCTACCAAAATCATTGATTGAAGAAGTTTTCACGACTCTTGATTAAGTCTAAGGTTACAGTTCCCACAATGGCTTCCAGGAATTTTCATGCAATGCGTGTGGCGTTTGCTGAGAATATATGGTGTAAAAATGAGCTACTATCGCTTGTGGCAAGAAAACCCTAAGTAAAACAAATTTTTATTTTGTAATACGGTTTTATTAGAACAGTTATGTTAGTATTACAGGTTTATAACAGTTATGTTCTGCAAACGAGAGCTTTTAACCAATATAATATCATTTCTAAATTGTCTTACGAATCAGAGCACAGGTGCAAAATGAAAGTAAGTCTTGTGGAAGTAATATCACTTTTAAAAATCATGATGTCTTTTTGCAAACGGCTGCTGTGTGACGAAAATGTCACTAGTAGAAATATTGGCGAGAGGTACAGTATACAAGCGGTGTTACTTTTCAGAACATTTTTGTGTAAACTGTCAGGCTAAAAGAGCTCAACATTGTCCATGGAAAGAAATACAAAGTAGAGTTCAGAGTATTGAAGCCAGCTTACCATGAGAGGTTGTTCAAAATAGATCCCCATAAAAATGGGCCAAACTGTTTCCATTTTAATGAAATAACTATGGAATAGTTCTTTGATTCAAACTAGTTTCTAGTCAATTTAAAAAAACTGCAGATGACAATGAACTACTCTAGGCCAGTCCATCGGATTTCATTAGAATATGTCATCTTTCTCTAGGATTTTGAAAAAAGAAGTTACGAGGAGAAACATTCGTTTGAAAATCATTGAAAGGCACCAAACAGAACATTTTTGTGAATGAAGTCCATTAATTGGGAAGATGTTTCTGAAATCTAAGATTACTAATAATTGGTATGAAATCTGTTGTTCCTCAAACAGTATAACTCATCGTTTATTACAAAAGATGTTGGATTGGGACGTAATGTACACTACTATGATGGGCCTGCATAAAAATACCGAACCACCATATGTACTATTATGACTGAGCCCGTGTTCCCTTCAATCTACAGATAGATCTGGCTGGATACTGTTTCAGGAGGTCCAAAAGTTAAATAATGCTTATTTAAGTAAAATTGCTCATTTCAGTATCAAAACTGACATCAGCCACATCAGTAACACTACGTGAAAACAATTCGCAGGTGAAGATCGATTCAAGTGTTAGCAGAATGCATATGAAATACTTCGATAGCCTCTTCGCGTTTAGTGCAGCATCAAGTTCAAAACTTTATTGTGCAAGCCTATCCCCTTCACACTTGTATCTTTCTGTCATCCTCCAGCAGTTGTCATCCAACAACCTTCCACAGACACTCTCCAAATGTATAGGGTTAAAAACAGGTGGTCTGTTCATGAGAGTGACAAATGACACATTCTTGCAACTGGAATGTCCTACTCCGGATCAATTAAAGATCTCTCTAGATGTATCTTATTCTCATTTATCTGGACATGAAATGTGTCCATATATTACTCATATCTCAATATATTAATTTGCAGAGTGTTTCCACGACAAAATCTACACGGTGTAAACCTCAGGCAAGAACCCAAGTAACCGATTCACAGTCCGGAGTACAAAAACATACCAGTGCTCACCAGTCTGTACATGATTACTGCTAGAGTGATTGTCGACAAAGCCATTCATGATTCTCCATGGCAAGAAACTCAGATGCGCTGTATGATGATTTTCTGTCAATGCATAACAGGATGCCAAAATTCCGTTAACTACAATTGTCCCATCTGCAGTCAGTGGTGCAAACGCGCCGTAATTTCGCTTCAAACTGACTTTTTTCACTCTTGCTGTAACCAAAGATGATCCATTAGGTGATGATAATACCTTCACAAAGTCTCCTGGTTTTACTTTCTCCGCAAAGAATGTTCCAAAACTTTTGCTGTTTTCTGATTTTATAATCAGATGTCTCTTTGTTAACTGAATTGTCCTTTTAGGACTATCAGTCTCAATTTCGACATAGTTGCTGACAAATGAGCGAGGCTTGGAGTCCATGAACATAATAACTTTGCTAAAAACCAGTTCCCCAGTCTCCGATTGCGTCAGAACTTTGTCTCCAATTTTAAGTTGGTTCATTGTTTTTGTTTCGCCATTTTCTAAGGTGACTGTAGCTGCACCAGGAAAACAACTGTTGCGCTCTTCTATTGCGTCATCTATAAAAAAAGAAGTGCATTACTATTCTGAACAAAAGATTTTGATAAAGTTCTATTATCATATGTAATGAGACAATGAACGCTTCTTTGCTATCACGCTTTTACGAAGAGAAGAGATGCGTTTACTTTATTCTTCCAGAATCTTCGGCACTTTTCAGATGACCAGTGTCTCTATACAATGCACAATTTCCAAGCCGATTCTAATCATGTCGTTTTTCAAAATTCCATCCCTGCTATCAATTGTGCATATATACAGGTGTATAGTATCTGTCATCTGATAAAAGAATCGAATCTAATCCATGTTTCAACTACTCTCTTTTTAAAGAAATAATGTGCAATTGATATCGATGACTATACAGGTGTTCGTTTTTCATTTGCAATTTAATCAATCACGAAGGAAGAAGTTCTATCGTTCACAAGTTGCATTCAGGGTCCAATGCAAATATTCTATTCGCTTAAGTCCAATAATCTCACTCTTTTTCTCGAAATGACCGCTGCAGACTTGACAACGCCCAAGTATTTGGACCTCGAAAGGAGAAAGAATATTTTTTCAAAGCCTAGCCTAATGGAATTTCAGTATTTATAATTGTTTTTATCATCATCTTTATGACCAATATTCGTATTGTTAGCAAAATGCCGAGTTTCAAAGCTGCTATGGGTGTGCTCACACTTTTAGCTAATCACTTTCGATCCTTTACAAAAGTACTTAGGAATCAATCTTGCGTTGATGCTGAAATGATCGATCCCATTCATACCATGTCCCATACACTCATGAGCCCGGCCGGCTGTCTGACACAGTTTTGTATCAGCTTCGTAAGAGGTAAACTCTGTGCCTATAGAAATCAGAAGACTTTAGCAATACTGCCATTAAGTTGTTCAATGAAAGCGAAACTGATAATTTTTCTTGTGGAGTGACACTGAACCAGTACAGTGAAAACGCCGCATCAATCATATGTTTCTACATGTCTCAAACATAGGCCTATTGCAGTGAGATTTTCAAGGTGAAAAGGGGTATTCTACTTGACAGGTGCGAGCTGTTTTCCCTGGATCTGCTCCGGACACTTAATGATAAGTAGACCGTTGGACAAGACGAAACAAGGTGCCCTCACCATATCACAGCTGACTAAATAATTTTTCCTGATATAAGATCATTCAAAAAGCGTGCAGATCAAATTTAAAAACTGAAAAAGCTTAGATTAATCTTATTACACGTGTCATATTAGGCACGAGCATCATTGGATAACGTTAAATGGCCGCCATTATGGCAGTTTGGTTAACCTCGTAACAATGCAGCAAGCTAATTTGATATTTCAAATGAGACTTGCAATCATCTTAAGGCGTCTGGGATACTGCTAATATCAGTCTCTATTTAACAAGCACGACTGATGACATAATTACCATCATGATCAAAAAAACGAAAATCGTTTACAAGAACAGTTATGTCTGGCGGCTGAAGAGATTAACAGTTACATGAAAAATAGACCTATTCACAGTGCAAATCTATCAGATAGTGTTAGTCAAAATTGGACTTTTTCAAAGTAACAAAATACGTTTGATGGGCTAATTAAGATGCGGTGTTGTACAAAATATTCATTTATCAAATTCAATAAGGTAACTGCCGGACAGGACAACTGCATGAGAGATAGATTTTTAGCACATTTATTTAAAGAGAAAAGTCTCGCCACAAGAGGGTAAATGATTCAGTTATTTTTTGAACAGTTACTTAAACAAATTAGCTCCACGTGGCTTAAAAGAATGTATTGACGTCCTTTGCTAGCGGTCTGAATGCAAAAAGAATACTAATGGGAAATGGAATGATACAGAAGGTGTGGCATCTAGTCGAATTAGTTGAAGTATGAAGGAAAAAACTGCTGCTTCACCGTCCGTGGCTACCAAAGTAGATAAATTAAGAAATCGGTACTTAAATGCATCTAAGTTCGCCGTTTTTACATAGACTTATCTTAATCAGGAAAAGTGACTTAGCTAAATCAAAAACCAGACTTCTTGCCTTGTTATTGTCTGGATCATGCCGGAAAACATGCATCGCGATGCAATTGGGTATGTTAATTAGGTAATTAGCAAATTCATGCCTAATTGCTTCAGTACTCTAAACGATGCTTTATATATAGAATTCATTCATATCTCAAATGGAACGATAGCATACGATTTCGTCAGGCTTTAGTCAAAAATATATCCGCTATGGAGTTATCAATTATTGGACACGGTGTTGTAAAACAAAACATAAAAACATTTTCAAAGCATACGCCTATGAGAGTTCCTTTCAATCATTAATTAAAAATGATCTTTGAGAAAGCAGGAATATTTTTATCACCAAATCTTTGTTATGAAACACACCGTAATAAAAAAGAAAAGTCAGTTATGCTATCGAGATCTGCTCATAAGCTAAGCGATTTCGCCGTCGCCAAATCCTCTCCCAGTCCTCTCTCAGCAGCAGGTCAATGCACATTGCGATGGAGCTGCGATGGCTCCCCTGTGCAAATTGGTTTAAGAGAGGGGCAATGCGAGCAAATAACCTACCCTTGAGCACCGATTTGAAAGCGTGGCCCGACAGTTCAGTTGGTAGAGCACTTGAAGTGCAAAGTCGTGGGTCGCGAGTTCGAATCCCGCTCGGGTCGGCTATTTTCTCGCACCCTCACTTTTCATTTCTCCCGAATCCTGTTGCCTTTACATAAACAAGCATAGTGCAGACCTCCTATAACATCCCTGGTTTAGAGTGTGCTGACGTTGGGTATCTATTTAGAACGAATGCAGACAATACACGCAGTTGAATGCTCGTACCCCATCGATGCTCGACTCATTCTTTCAGACCAATCTATAGGAAACCAACAGTCTGTACAATGTTTCTATTCATTTCTTCTTCGTGGAAACATTGCTTCTCAGAGGAATGTTGTGGTGAAATTGAGATTGAAATGAATAGCAAGAAGATCTTGCGCAACAATCAAACACAAGAAACAGACGAACAACATTTAGAGGATGTTTAACTTTAACGTGTAATAACCACGTGATAAAGGGCAATCTTGCATCCATTGATGAAACACACCATTCCTTGTAAAACAATTTGACATTCTAATTTCCCTCTCCCTATCAACTAGCACCGTGTAAGATCAATTACTCATGGAACATCAACTTACAAAAATCCAACAGACGATTAAATAGACTGATAACTGATGACTTTCTAGAGTCGCATTGCTGCTCCTGAAAAGTGAACTTATGGTGCACCGAAGAGTACAAATGCAATTACAGGGCACAGAAATCGGATATTGATGAATAGCTTTAGCATATTAGCTCAGCTTAAATTAACAATATAGCTAATGATCAGGAATGTAAGACCGGACAAACGCCTATTCATATTTGAAAGGTACAAACGAAAATCTGACAGGCAGACGTAGAGACTATCATTTTGTAGCGTCATATCAATTTGAAAAAGAGGCAAATTGAAAAAGAGGCAAATTGGTTACGAATCTATTGTTTAATGCAGGAAATCTTTCATTCTTGATAAGTATTAGCACTGTAGATACAAAGATATTCCTATGGCTGCCGGCTAGGTTAATTTTTGTGACAGTGCCAGGAAGTATAAAGCAAAACATAAAATTAGATTTGAAACGAACTTAAACATCAATTTGGTTAAATCGAGTGAGTTGTTTAAGGAGCAGTCATCAAAACTAGCTAATCATAAATCTTTTATCCTAATCGTCTCTAATATTTCCTAATTTGACTGTTTTCATTAATCATGTCTCTAGGTTGGTTCCTATACATCATTCGAGCGTTATTTCAAATTCTCAGTCACACTACTAAAGCAAGGGAATACAGAAGGGAAATGTTAACTTTCGTGCTCCTTACGAAACTAGTAAATCACAATCAATCAATCAATTAATCAATCAATCAATCAATCAATCAATCATTCAATCAATCATTCAATCAATCAGTCTGTGGTCATAATACCAATGATGATGATTTCACTGATTATATTGATGATTGTGGCATTGATAATGATGATGATAATGATGATGATTATAATTATGATAGTGTTGATAGAAAAGTGACAGCAACAGTTCTTTCTTAGCAAAGTCTCATTTTCATCGAATAATCGACCAATCCCTAAATGTGCAAACGACAATTCAGTGAGTACGTGATCTCTGATTTCTCTCTTAGTCTCTAAGTATTTGCAACTCTAACCAACTCAGCTTTATCAAATTACTTGACTTGCTGCAGTAGTAACCACATGTTTTCAATAACGAGTAACAATCATGGGTTGAAATAGTATAAATTGGCCAGTAAGTGAAACAGAAATTGATAATCTGTCACCTAGCACAGGGTTGGTGGAGACAACTAGCAAGTAAATAATTTGATGTTCAATCATCGAATCACACCAATCAAGTACGAGTCCAATGATTCACACAATAACGACATAGCAAAATCAGTTTAGTATCGTCCATTAGTGCATTAGTATAGAACTGTGAGTAATATTTTGATGAATTAATATCGATATATTGTAAGAGGATTTACATCTCATCAGATTTTAATATCATATCTTACCTTTTTTACAAGATACATGTACATGACCATCAAGAAACGTCACCCAATCGAATTCCGCTTTGAAATAAGCCAAGCTTGCCAACGTCCCATATTTTCTTCTGTCTCTGTCTGATGTCGTGATGTCGATAGCTCTGCCTTCATAGTGCAATGAACGAGGATAATGTTCACCATCCTCATCCCAAGCTTCGATCACTCTTACTTTGACCCTGTTGTTCCATTTCACTCGAACATACTGAGCTAGCCTTTTCAGAGCTTTCTCGCACCTCTAAACAGAAGAGAAACCGTCTGAGTATTTTATGTCTCACCATATATTGTCGTCAATGAGATATGCTTCATGAAATTTTAAAAGGTGGCAGGACTTAAACATGCTTAATCATCAGAAAATCAATACGATCAATATATTTGATCAATCGAATTAATGACATTTTGTAAAATTATGCACTTGGCAAAATCTGTCTGTTAATAGTAAACTTTGAAGACTTTAGTCCATGGGGATCATGGGCCAAGGGGACTATGGGACATAAGATCAGTGGACAAACTGGAAATATGAAGAAAACAAAAAGTTTGCTACATTCACTATGAGTCATTATCTTCATGCGATAAACCAATCAAACCTATGATAGCCTGGCACCGGAATTATCACCCAACCTGAATGAGAAATGGCATCCAAACCTACATAGTAACCCAATGATTATCGGTTAATGGCTCCCTGATTGTCAAGAAGGCATTTTAGATATCCAGTTTATAACACTTGAAAGCAAAGAATCATTGATCCAGTTACTATGCTTCATGAAAGGGGTATCAATGACTAACGGCATTTTCTTTGAAGTTCATGAAGAATTGCCCCTAGCAAGGGTAAAGATATCTTTTGACCGCCGAAGAAATTCTCCTATTCAGTGGATGTGAAGTATCAGTGGTAGGTGGTTCTGGTAATCTCAAAAATATATATCTTACTGTTTGGGATTGTCTTTAGTAGTTTACTTGTGTGTGTGTGTGTGTGTGTGTGTGTGTGTGTGTGTGTGTGTGTGTGTGTGTGTGTGTGTGTGTGTGTGTGTGTGTGTGTGTGTGTGTGTGTGTGTGTGTGTGTGTGTGTGTGTGTGTGTGTGTGTGTGTGTGTGTGTGTGTGTGTGTGTGTGTGTGTGTGTGTGTGTGTGTGTGTGTGTGGTGTCTGTTCTCATCAACGATGGGTTTGATCTGTTTTTGGAAGCGAATTGTTGGTCTAGAACCATAGTTTTTATTCAAGATGTAGACACCCTTATCATATGACGGTCATGCTTTTTTTTATCTCAAATTCCATTGGAAGAGAGTTTTATCGAAGACGTAGCCAAAATTAATGGGAGCACATTTATCAAGGCGTGGCGAAGGCAATTCAAAATTGCTATGTTTTTCATTACTATCACATCTGCGGATAACCAGCTTATCAGGAATCCAGAGTGTCAATTGTTGACTTCAAAATCGTACGTTTGATATAATAGGTGAGAATTTACAGTATTTCATGTGAATAACAACTGTAAATATGCGGCAAACGGAGGAGGGGCTTGGGAAATTTGCCTCATCTTTCATCATACAATTCTTGAAGAATGCTTTTAACCATGGTTCATAGTTGAATCTTCAAATTTTCAAGCAATTTGTATTTCATGGTGCATCTGTTGGTCCATGTATTTCAATACAAATTTCCAAGTTTCAAAAGTACGTTATAAGCAATACATAACATTGAATGATGAAATCAAGACAGTGGATCGATACAAAAAAATTTGGTTTTTATACATGCCCTGTTCCTTACTGATTTCACATTCATTTCGCAGCCAAATCACCCTGATCAGTGATTAAATGATAAATAATATTTCCTAAGATGATTAGTGATATCAGAGTTAAGCTTCTGAGCCAAATGTAACTGGTTGCAATGGATGAAGTATACTTGGTATACGACTGATAAACCAGGTATCGTATATTATTGAAAGTAAATGCCCCATAGAGAGCTTAAGAGAAAAATTTCTAGACTAAATTTAGTGCTAGAGGGTTGATCTAACTGTTTCAAAACTCATTAGATGTTCAAACATCACTCATAATTATCAATAATGTTTAGTCTCCCAAAGACATAATTTTTGCAAAAGTCTACCAGGTTTCTTAAAACTATACTTAATATTAGATTCACCTCTCTTCGTATTTTTGAAAATTTTTCCAAAAGAGTTGAGTCATTTACAGATCTCTCGTGTGTTATCATCACAATAAAATGGAACAGATTTGATACGAATAGTGATATTGTTGCCTTGCATTCAATGCCAAAAAGAGGTAAAATATTGTCTGGTATAGTTCATCAGAATCCTACATACTATGAACAAATAAAACTCTCGAACGTCTGCAAAAACGAATTTCACTTTAGGTCCATTCCACTATTGTCGTCGTGTGGTGTAGACGAATACGACTAGAGAAGCTATCAGCGCCATTTCCATGGCAAATATCATAATTTTTCAATCATTATCTTTCTACTGACATCACACTGCTTACTATTCATATATATTGTTACTTTTCCATTCATTCTTCGAAGTTACGCAAAAGTATGACAAATCACAGTTTTGGCTGAAACATAAGATGGACCAAAGAGCACCTTGCTCTGGGGAAAACGTTTTACGACACAACCTAATGTGTGAATTGAACTTACAAATCAAACAATTTTCGACCTCACATCAGCACTTTGGAGGCTTGAGAAGTAAGCTACGCGCCGTTTACAAGATCTTGAGACAAATGTCAAACGTAAATTTAAGCTGATAGAATCGAAAGGAAATTTAAGCTCTAAGGCTGTAACTTTATTATTGATGAACAGTGCAGAATATAAAGCGAAATATTCTGAATGTTTGAGCATATTCGACATAATACTCTGTTTTATAACAGAATTTAAATTTTCGCTGAGCCATCATACTTCCAAACTTTTTACTTAAGTCTAAGATTATTCTTGAATTATTCTCGAGAGAAATATGTAAATTCGTCCGAAATCAAGGGAAAAAACTTAATCTTTGTTGATGCGTTGCTTCAGCATAAAAACACAAGAAAAGAACAGAAAAATAGACGTTGTGTTATAAATAAAAAACCTAATCTGGAAGAAAAATTCACTCTGTCTATCTCATTCATTCATGTGTAGTCCTCAGCATCATTTGCATTAATGAAAAAATCTAAGTCTTGATGAAACTCAAGTCTTGCGTTATCCTAGAATTATTATTGATTAAAGTCACAAATTGTGAGTCTCGATATTCTTATAGACCACATTCTTTGTAAAAAATTGTGCACTTCAGCTTCCATCAACATACACTCATGAACTAGGCTCAAAAAATTTTCTCAAGGATTTTGCAAATGGCAATACGCAAGAGCTTTCTATATATGGATCCAAAGGCGAAATTTATATCTACGCCTGAGTGGATTTAAGTACACCAAGAGGAGACTGTAGCTTAACCATAGATCGGGTGGAATGTGGATGGTGGATGTGGGATGGGGGTGGGGGTAGGGGTGAGGAGGGCCAGGAGGACGACAAACAAAATCATCGTTTTCAAGCCATGTGATGCTTCAGTTCCATATTTTAAAGAATGACGTGAATTCAAATACACTCCAAATAAAAATATCCGTTCTTCTATTGTCGACGATTTTGACCGACTTGGGACGCAGCTTTGATTAGAAACCGGCGGCATCTTTCTGGCTCCAATAAATTTGCCAATCTGGTTCCATGAGATATTTTTAAACGTCGCGTGCGATTATTATGAGAATGGTATTTATATGAAGGGATGGATGGCATATTTCTTACCTCAAGTGGTATTTCCTTGCATATGGCCATGTATTGATTAACATATAGCCAATGTGTCTCTCAGACCTGAAGCCACCGTTGGCAATGTTTGTGCTAAGGAAACATAGGTGGACAAAAAGAGTTCAAGGAATGTGATGTGGAACAAAAAGCAGGACAGATTTTCGATTTCCCACCCAAAGCACGTCAGATCAAAGTGTAAATATTTGAAACATGTCCACATTTTGCGTACATAGTCTGTCTTTCTTACACTAAAATCATCTTTTAATGCCATTTGCCTTTTGTCATCATTTCTGGATTTTGAAATTGAGGTACAAGCAGTGAACAATACTTTTCCTTCTTGAAGTGATGATTCTCTTTATACATGTAATGATCTATCAATGACAGATGTATGGGATATGCATCATAAATTCACTTGTTACAAGTGTAAAGCTTTAAGTGGAAATCCGATTGGGAAGAAATCATCTATTTCCTTGAATTGAATATCCATCAAACGACAGAAATTTGTTTTTCTTAAATTTGTAGCCAATCATTGATTGAGTAGAGTTAAAATCTGGCGTGGGAGTTTAATTCCCCTTTCTTTCCTCATTTTATGAATCAAAACGATCCTGTTAAGCATATTTGTTCTATGAATCTCGTAGCACAAAAGCTACTTGTAACAATCATTCAAAAGAAATAATGTGAAAATTTTGCGATCTTAGGCCATAACTGCACACCGTCTTGGCTGAGATTGAGAGAGGTAACAAGACGGGGGTAACAAGTATTCAATGCATCTCTGTTTGTAAAAAAGCTTGCTACTATATCAACTACCACTCAAAGTAGGGAATCTCCCAACCACCACCCCCTGCTAATCAGTTAAATTAATCTGATAGAAATCATGCATTGTCCATTACTCAAAAACTTTTACCCCTAGATAAAGGACAGCTCATGATCTCCATTGTGAAGGTTGGCACAATAGATTCCTCTATCTACTGTCTGGTAGCTGATCTCTTCATCTAAGGCTTTAAATTTGTTTCTCCACAGCATTGCATGTAAAGTGCAAGTTTATTTGGTCCACATGTCATGTAGAGAAAATCATTAATAAGCATCTCACTTTAGCAAAGGGATCTGACGACCATGTGTGATGTAAAAGCAATGGATTTATCTGAAATAGCGAGTCATGAACAAAGTTAGCCTTGTGTGACTCCTAAATCCAAATTAGTTGCTTAATTATGGATCAATTTAGCAATTTCAAAGCATCGGTTTGTGAGAGTTATTTGCCCACTTATTGGCAGTGCAACCTCTACAATTCAAAGAAACGTTCCATATAGGCAAGAGTATATCTTTCTGGCTGATCAAAGCAAGGCTATCACAACACAGTAAACAGTGTTGGGCGAAACCGCAAACTGTACAAAGCACATCTTTGTCTAACTGAGCTGATTGAGTTTTGCTAATGAATTTTATTAAGAGATAGCATTCAAAGAAAACCAAATTTTAACAGGAATACTTAGAAGAGGTTCTCTGTGATGATTCCAGAGCGGTCGATTGATGGAGAAAACCTCTCATATTTGTCTCACGCATAGGCTAACTGGTTTGATTTTTGAAAACAAGAAAATATTCAAAGATTTATTGGTCGAGTAATTTGGTTGTTCATGATTATCGATGTTTTGAAAAGGTTAGTTAATAATGAGTACAGATAGACTATAGAATGATAGGGTTGGCATTTAGAGTATAAATACGAGTGTGTGGTGTGGCATTGGGTGTATATTGAATGTACATTGGGTGTGTATTGGGTGTAGATTGGGCACGGCTGTGTGTGTGTGTGTGTATTGTCCATGAGAGTATGAAAGAAAATTCATTGGACAAAACGAAATTCGAGAACAAATTGAAGCAAGGTTGACTATTTCTGCAATTTGGAAGAGCACATTTCTCTGAAAGCAATTTAATTAGTATAGTGTATAATATTGATCAGGTGCAGAATTCCTTTTTTCGCGTGAAAGGAAAATAGCTAAGATGATTGTAACTGAGCCGTGTCTTACGAGTCTGCTTCCCACGTTGCATTCAAAGTCACATACATTTTCAATATTTCGGAATATAGGATGATGTATACTACGAGTTTTAATTGAAGTAGCGTTGTTATGATAAAAGCTAAGAAAAGAAACGACTAGATAAACGGTCGTACATAATTATCCAACATGTCATCGTTGAATGATAAATGACTGCTATGATTCTGTCCCCATTTGAAATTTCAATGGACACTCCTCCTACAGCAATGTCACAGGCATAATGCTTCGCACCGTTTACTGCCATTAAGCACTCGTTCTATCTGCTATTGACTACCTTTCGGAACTCGTAATCTTTCCCCTGGTCCATTTACCATTAAATCAATTTCGCTAGCACTATAATCTTCGGTGATATAAAATGCCATTCTGGCTAGCCTTAACCGTATCAAAAGTATTATTCAAACCTTTATATATAAATCAGGTTTTTAAAGCAAGTTTCCAACAGGTGGCAATTAGCAATCTTGCACACAAAATGTAAAATGTGTTTGGTGAAAATTTAGAACAAATGATATTTATATATTATATGACGATATAAAACAATTTTCCTAGCAATTATGAATCGAAATGCTATATATGAAGAAACACGCAGAAACATCAAAGCTCCAAGCGTACAGACTAAATTTTCAGTACTGGGATATGATATCGTTAAGTTTTCCATTGAGGTTGACTACCTAAAGGATAACGATTCCTCGCTCTATTCAATTGTTTATGTGTTCTAAGAGTCATATAAAATCGCACTTCTGCCCCAAGGCACAAAGTCATGGCATTATAACGAATATAGTTTTTTCACACACAAAGATATATATATATATATATATATATATATATATATATATATATATAAAATTAGGCTCAATGTTTATATATGATGACAGTTCACTGAAGATTCCGCGTAACAGGTGAAACCGGTACGAACAAAAAACGATGGTTTTTATTTTCTGCTATATACATATATATATATATATATATATATATATATATATATATATATATATATATATATATATATATATATATATATATATATATATATATATATATATATATATATATATATATATATATATATATATATATATATATATATATATATATATATATATATATATATATATATATATATATATATATATATATATATGTATGTATGTATGTATGTATGCGGCATGACCATCACCAAGGACAAAAGTAAAAAAGTTGTTTGTATGAGAAGATATATCTTCCTAACATAGTTCTGGAGATTTCAGCAAAATGGATTTGATCGATCTTGTGACCTCTTTCTAGGAACAATTGATGGCTGACATTGCAAATGGAAATATGGGTTAAACCTTAAATCTTTAGGGCAGAAAATGCTCTTCTTCGTTTTATCTCGATAATATTTAATACCACTTTTGGTTGATCATTCATAATATGATTATCCTTTATGAGAAGCGCATCATCATTCGATTGATTTTGATCATTGAGAAACAGGAAATTTCGCCCAGGTTGGCAATCTGTATTTTTCTCTTTCCATAGAAGGAAGGAGAAGTGAATCTATTAACAGAATCAATAAACAGAACTGTGCTTCTGTCAAGTTGACTTGGAAAACGAGTGTGCTAGAGCTAAGCTTGAAAAGAACCCAAGAATTTATGTTGTCGATTTTTATCAAGCAAATTTACTTTACTTAGAAGTTAATATGCCGTGCAATTTTTATGTGGGATTTGTGTGGGTAGGCCACCTAGCTTTGTTTCAGTATCATGGTGATTTTGCCGAAAAAGACATGGGTTTCGCTTACTTTACGTTGAGTCTGTCGTAGATTATGGAATACGTGCCTCTTGCGGTCGACAGGCAATCCGAAACAAATTAAAACAATTATGTCCTCTTCTAAGTTGCATTTCGATTATCCGTTTGCCCCGCTACTTGAAAGGTACGGAAAAACTTAACTTCTATTTGGAAAATGCGAGATACAATCTCAGATATTGATAAGAATCAGTAAATGAGGATTATTTTGATTATGTTGGTCTTAATGCAATATCATACTTGGAGTTTTGAACAAGCATGAGTATACAACAAGAAAAATGAATAATGACACGTCTATTTGACAAAGTCCGTTGGAAAATTCCATACAATATGTTATGTTTCAAATCTTGTCAGATTCGTAATGGGGTTGCATTAGTAGCCCAACGAATAAAAAAATTTCCTAAATGAAAATTTCGCCTAAAAGTTACATGACATCGTCAAACTTTCCCAGGAACAGTTACAGGAAAAGCAGTATATCTTAAAGCTTGCGCGATATGTTGTCAGATTATAACAAGGGTTCTAAGATTCCTATCATATACAGCCTGAAAATGCCACGATTTTGAAAACTATTTGTATTGAAAACAGATTAGCAAAAGGAGAAGAGGAACCGAGAAAGAAAAGATCTGTAAAAGCGATGGATTGAATGAAAAGAGCTTCCTCTTACCTTTGTCATATACCGATCTGCACCATTACCCTCATCGTCTCTGAAAATTATGTTTGTACCAAAATATCTGACAATCTTCTCCTTGAATTCATCACTTCCAATGCGAATTTTGTGACTAAATGGTCCACTAGCAAGAGTACTCTCTTCATCTTCATCAGGTTTCTGTTGGTACTTTGTAAACGGTGGGAATTCCCTGTTCGTGTAAGAACCTTTTCCAACTCCACAAGCAACAATCAAGCGAGACTCTTGAACAAAGGTTATGGATATAAAAATTAATGTAAATAAGGACAAAATAGTATTCCTTCGGATCAACATTTTTAGTGCTATAGTTCCTTGTTTAGTTTGAAAAGAATTTAACCTCACACAAATGATACGGTGTAGACTTTGTCTCTGAGCAGTAGGTACCAACTGTTCGACTTAACTCCGTGCATTACAAGAATGACCACATTAGAAGGCAAAAACCTTTCGTAATTACCTCGCAAACAAAACAGCCAGGGAAAGAACGATTCCTATTGGCTGATGCTCGACTAGCTCATTGTTGATTCGCTCATTAAATATAGACCTCCGGATTTTGCTAGACTTTGTTATCGATCTAAGTGGTCAGCAGAAATCGTGAAGCGATCCATTCGAAACATCACTGTTAAAATAGCTAACATGTTTGAATTTCTAAACAGTAATTGACAGAAACCAATTCTTTTCATTACAAATTAAAACCTTTCTTACTATTGAGCATATGAAACAAAAGTCTAATGATATGCACTGAAAAAGTCGCCGGAATAACCGAGGTAGATTCGCCAATATTCGTAAAAACCTATTTACCTTCCGTATTTAATTTATCCATAACATTTCTTCACTCTTTGCCCTATTCAATAATCATTGCTCTTGAAACAAAAGCAGTTATTAATTTAACACAAAGGACTTTCCGCTGAAAATTCATAAATCTGTGAGAACATTTAAAGTGACCGATGGATATAAAACAACATAGACTTTAAAAATCATAGTACACGTTCAATGGAAAAAGAGAAAAACTGAATGAAGAAGTCTATTTCTCAATGGCAGCTTTACACATTTCATCTGCATCGAATTTGATGGGCAACAGACCATTTTTGAGACGGTTACATTAAAAGAGGTTATTATCTACAGCGAGATAGTAAACCATACAATTTAGATAAATAAAAGTTTCACCATGTATTAAGTAGTCTCTCAGTTTCAATCATTGAAAAACTAAATCAAAGACAATTAGAACATCCAACAGAATTCGTAAATGAAGCTTACATACGCCGTTTCAAAGGGAGGGAGGGCGGAGGGGGAGGGAGAAGGGGAGGGGGATTTGTCCATAAAGAACTGAGTTGTCTGATTTAAACCAGAGGATTACAATATTAAAGGCTGTTCTGGTTATTTGTAAATTTTATTGGGTGTCACTTGTTTCATCCAACTAGTACATAGCACGTAAATTTATACAGTTGTCCAGTTTCTCAACAGAATGGTTTGGGGGGCCCTTAGGAGTTCCACTAATCTTCATGCCATTGTAATTGGCGAAGCTAAATATCAACACATTGTTTTATTGATCCTGGGGAACAAAAACATATTGGAAGTAGAAACGTTCATGCATAGTTAGCACTGCAAAAAGTGAATTATGCTAAAACTCTAATGTGACAATACCACATTGCATGAAGAATGAGCTGTTCTAATTACTCTTTACTCAAAATTTGAAAAGCTGGTCCTCAGCTATGATAAACTTAAACTTCTTGACCGATAAAGACTCCATATTAATTAAAACGCGATAAGTAAATAAAGTACATCTTCAAATATTGTTTCAAGAAACTAAGTGAATTTGTAATGGTAAAAATCCCTGATAAACTTTTGTAAGGATGTTGAATGTCATTTAGCATGAATGATAATGCGTTGTGTGGGCCTCCTAGCTCGAGGATAAAAGATACAATACGGAAAATCCCTCGACGTCCGTGGAATTGCTTTGCCTACTCTTCATCTAAGCAGTATGTCAATGTTGGCCAAGGATTCATCACTGATACCACCTTAACAACTGTAAATCCCCCCTGATTTGTACTGACCCACCTTTGATTTTCCAATGCCATTTGAAGCAGTCTCCTTGGGTTAAGGACCCTATAGTCTACTACGGAGGAACATGCAGTTATGAATTCAAACAGTGAGACCCCATTTGCGATCAACTTGGCAAGCCATTTGTAACAAACGGAAAAATGAAAACTATGAAATTTATGACACAGGGACATACTACAAGGTTTGTTCTAAAATGATTATGATGACTATCATCAATATAATTTGCACTTGTGTTTGTCTGTGAGTTTGTTTTTGTGTTTGTGTGCGCACGTGGGTGTGCTACTGGGTTTGTGTGCGTACGTGCGTGTGCTACTGGGTTTGTGTGCGTGCGTGCGTGAACGTGTGTACGCGTGTGTTTTTGTCTGCTTCCATGCGTATATTTTTTGTGTATCTACTACTCTGTGTGTGTGTGTGTGTGTGTGTGTGTGTGTGTGTGTGTGTGTGTGTGTGTGTGTGTGTGTGTGTGTGTGTGTGTGTGTGTGTGTGTGTGTGTGTGTGTGGCGTTTGCGTGAGTGGCTGGGTGTATTTGTATGAGTGCTCTGTATCTAATATACATTATTTCACTCTATATAGTTAAAACTTAAATTAACTTTCAATCATAAGCAAGCCAACTTTTACCAAATTGAAATTCTTGAGATGGTTCATTGTAATCATAGCATACCATTACTCAATAAAATGACATTTTAAATCAATATTAATCGTACGATTGCACTTTCTCACCTGTTTTCAAGACATAACAGCTATACATGAACATGTCAGGGACGCCGGAGCATATTTCGGAATGGGGGGCTTAGGGATGAGTTTGGAAGTTCTTATGGTAGTATGCAACAAATGGCAATAGTGGAGAGGGAGTAGGGGGTCAGGGGCGGAGCGCCTGAAAACATTTTTGAACTACACCCTATAATTCAGTGAGAAACGCCCTGTTTGACTATAGATATGCATCCTGCCTAGATAGAAAATAGCAGATAAAATCATTTAAATGTTTGTGAGAAAACTGAATAGACCTCTTTGCTGCTCTATAAAGATTGTTGCCAGATCAGGTAAAATGGCAGAAGCGCACATTTTCAGAGCAATGAGATCATGCTGACTGCCAGGTGGCCAAGAGCACAGACCTTTCCCTGTTCCCTGACTTTACTTACATGGTTATGAGACTTTTGGACTAATTTATAGCACCACTCTTTGAAAAAACTTAGGGTATTTACCTCCATTAGGCCCTGATGACTCCGCCACTGGTACTTCTTGAAGATGAGTGAACTTTAACTCGGAAAAAGGGGACCTACTTTCTCTTTGGATCAAATGCCTCAATCTTGCCATCATAAATTAGAAGAAAACTGGGGGGATGCAGCCCCCCAGCTCCCCGGTTCCGGCTTGCCTGCATGTATACTGTACATTACCGGTATATATCAAGAGTAGACTGTGGTGCTCAATAAATGCAGATGAACAATAGGAAATTACGAGACTAACTTCTTGTTTGTTTCCTCTTACAATGTATTTCGGAACGCTTTAATAACAAAATGACACAATTATTCGTAAAATAGATCATAAAGATCCAATATACTGTGCCATTGAAGAAAATTCCACAACAACTGCCAAGAGCTAATATATTCTTTGATAGCTAGCAACACGACTTGTTTACATGGACACCAGACAAGATACACCACACTTTATAACTTATAAAATCACTCCTTCATTGTAACAAACAGATGGTAAGATAACCTGTCGTGAAAATGTCAGGAATTCAAATCAATCTAACGAAAGAAACTTCGGTCGGACTGAAAAGCAAGTGCCACTTCCTCCACAAATGAAAATCGAATAATTAACTGAATTGGTGTTGGCACCCGAGAATTTATAATTTCTATTGTTGTTCAAAAGATACTAAATTCTGTAGGAAAGGAAGCAAAAATATCAATTACACGTTTTTTTATAAGAAACCGGACTCAAGGCCTGATCGTAAAAATTTCTTAATTTATAGCCACATTTTAGTTATAAAAGCTTCTTAAAAGCTTCTAATTGTACTGAAAAAACTGCAATGAAAACGAAAACAATACGTAAAAAACATTGTCTTTCTTGTAGCACCCATAAGGCTTATTGCCGTACAATAGTGGACACTTTTAGATCCTTAGAGGAAAAATGTGTTTCCAATACTGTGAAAAATGGCGCAGTAATTTCTGAAGTT
Organism: Mastigias papua; assembly: GCA_964019165.1. Lineage (NCBI taxonomy): Eukaryota > Metazoa > Cnidaria > Scyphozoa > Rhizostomeae > Mastigiidae > Mastigias > Mastigias papua. The sequence goes on from OZ025268.1 coordinate 663,224, forward strand.
TCTTAATTATTTCCTCGTACTTCTAAAAGTTTCTTAAATTCTAGGCTGTCTAGTACTAGGTTTCTTATAAACTTAGTAAGAATTTACCAAAGTACGAAGGGGCCTTCAAAACAAAATTTGCTAACCACTTCTGTACAGAGTGTGACATGAACCACGTGATGATTAAAATAATTGAACCCTATCATTGTACTGTACGCGGCGAGCCTTGTAACTCACATATACATTCATATTGTACAAACCAGCGTTATGTTGTGAAATCCCTATAGTAAAAGCGTGGGTACTTCTTGTCTGAAAATCTTCCAAAATGCTGAACGCATTAAAAAGTTGAGTCATTAATCACTATCAAGCATTGTTTTTCACCGGTGTGCCATCTTTGGCAGGCCCTTCAACCAATTGCACTGACCCCAAAATGTTCTCCATTACAACAGCATTAGGGGTTGTCCTCTTAGAACAAAACCTTCATAAGACAATCACAAGCTTTTCTGATTACTTAATGAGCTGTGGAATCATTATATTGATCAAAGTTGGCTAATTATGAAATCTTATGAATGTTTCAAACTTCATTTAGCTCCTAACAGTTCGGAAATAAGTGAAATATAAGTTGACACTGGGCTGCGTCAAGTATAATTAGCTTTCGTGAATGAGATCTTTTACGAATCAACCAGGGTAGGTTGAAAGCACACTGTGTCGATTGTAATATCTTAATAGCATGATGGTTGTAGAGCTAAGAATCAATAAGTGGTAGGCTGTATGGAAAGTTTATGATGAGTAAAACACTGGGTTACCTTCACTGCAGAATTCAAATTTGACTTCATTGACATGGGCCTCCATTCGAATTTTCCAGTGAAATATGTTCTCCTATAAATGAAAAGCATCAAAGATGATATGGGAGGAGTGAAAAGAAACATAAAATGCACCTGGTTGCATATTTGAAATAACGAGACTGTAAATGTATTCACAAGATATTTGCATAAAGTACGAATGAAACGTAAGAATGATAAAAAAGCATTAGAGCAAAAATCCCATTATCAATTAAAACTAAATAAAAGAGCAGCTGATATGACAAATGCAGAGCAGGACTATCATTCATTTTAACAATTCAATGTTAACTCGAACGGCTTCTCTAGTTATTTATTTAATTATCGGTTCGACTCGAACCGATAATTAAATAAATAACTACAGAAATACATACACATATATACAACCATACAAACGTAAATACAAACATACATATAAATATATTTATATATATAAATACAGGCTTCAGGAAAAAACTTCAACCCTAACCCTAACCCTGTAACCCCCTAACCCTAACTCGTAATGTAGTACTGACGAAGATGATATATATCGAAACGTTTACGACACAAGAAAGTATATTTTTGAATTTCTCTACGTACAATACATAATATATATATATATATATATATATATATATATATATGTATATATATATATATATATGTATGTATGTATGTATGTATGTTTGTATGTATTTGCATATTTATATTAAACAACAGTCAAAAATAGATCTTTAAAGTCGTCTGTAATATAGCTAGCAATAATTCAACTATAATATCAGGAAATTAAAAAATATACCTACCTATGATGTAAACATTCCGATTATTATGTTCATGAGCATTCATGATGATATCTATTTAATCATGACTATATGTAATGTATATCTCTGTATATAAATTCAAAAGCTACTACTAATCAAAGTTTTGAAATATTGACATAATTCAAGGGATAAATTTTCAACATTTAACTGATCCCACTTGCTCTTCAAAACTTGAAATTTCGGCTCTTGAACTCTGTGTAGATATACAAATATATTATTGTGTATAGGATGATCTAGGAAGAGATGGTAAAATCTTAATTGGTTTAAATTTGTCTGAGAGAAATTCTGTGTACATTGTTGATGTAAGCCGATAATGGTGCCTGTGTTTGAGATTAAAACGTCTCGCCTATAGCAAACGTTGTCTGTCACGAAGTTACAAGTCAGAAGTCTTGCAAACAGACGTTTGTCCATAACTACACAAAGACTTCCACTATTCCGGAAATATATGACGTTCAGTTTACCTATAAGCATGCGAGGTTAAGTCTCCATTTAATGTAAAATATTTTACCAGAGCTTTTTGTAACAAGAAAATTGATCTACATAACAGGATTTATAACGGTCTATGTTTTACATACATTTACGGTAATTGAGCGGATTCTTCCATCAATACCAAAGCATAACAATGATTTTAACAAATAAGTCTTGTTACACAGGGCCACCTTTGTCTACACAAGGTCCACTCATAAATTGAAGTGCAAACGTGTTAGGCATTATAGAGGGGAAGAAGTGACCATTTTAAAAGTTCAAAAACACCAACAGAAAACAAACAGTTAAGAAACTCCAGGATATGAAAAAAATGTGCCATGCCTATGTCCATCGTAGAGAAAAACAGAGGGTGTCGATTTACATTATGACCCCCCAGGCTGTTTCCTATAGGCAGTATCCATCATTTTACGTCCCTGGCTATAAGGAATATTCATTTCAGAGCTTCATTCAAAACCCAAGCTCGTGTCGTCTATGAGATACACGTGTCCGGTCACCAGCACTGTCCGCAGGACATTTCAACATAGATAAAGAAAGACAGTTCTATGTACTCTTGAGTATCGAATAATCATCCCCCCCTCCGATTGCTAAGTTTTGAATTTTTTCCAACCCCCTGCAAGTATTCCAATTCCCCCATTTATCAGTTTTGAAGACTTTTTCAGAGAAATTGTGTTCCTCTCCAGGGACTATTTTCATTTACATAGAGACTTAAACCAGAAATTTATTTAATAATTGCTTACACTACAACTACAGTTTCCTTGACCTTGCTTTTTATTGTCAATCCATGCTTAGTTAGTCTTCGTAAGTAGTTCATTGCAATATCCATGTGTTCTATATTCCAACCCCCTACAATTATTATGTTTCAGGACATTTTGCAACCCCCCTATTTATTCCCACCCCATAAATTCGGTACCCAAGAGTAGCAGGCCAACCCGAACAACAAAAAACGACTGGATCAAGTGTTCTTGTGCAGAATACTGCATACAGTCATAAACTCTGCATATGCAAGGACATTCTCAAATATCGAAGTCAATACAACTTCTCAAGGTAATGACTGATACATATTAGATACAACGCAATAGTCAACGAAAATCCGAATGCCCTTCCACCTAGAAACAGCTCAGTATTGAATGACTCGAAGATCCAAGACGGATGGACATAATCCACTCTGATGTTCAATCCAACGATTAACCTTCCAATAGCCCACCAACATCCCTAATATCTTAAGAACCTTAACCAAAACTCAATTTTTGACCTGACTAAAAATACTTAGTAAACAATCAAACTTGAATTCCATTTGCAAATTTGAAAAAACAGACAAAGCAGATTATTGGTCCCTGCTGAAAGACGCGTTCAAAGAATTCAGTAAATTTTGTTGCCAAACTTTTAATATCAAATGCATTCTTACCAGCAAAAACTAGTAATGCCCTATCTACTAACATCGTATCTCATTGAAATGTCACATCAATGCCAAAACATAAATATTTAGTCAACTATAATTTCCACGAGATGAGGAGAATTCTTCTTTAACCCCAGCTGGGGATAAAAACATCAGTGCAACAAATGACAACTATTGCATTTCGGTCGCTATCAGACGTTTCGTAGTCTAACGAGTGTCGGACGAAAAAAGCTTTTCAGTATGCCCAAAACATTTTGCCGCATTTTCATGCTGAACTATTAAATTCTACTGGGCCACCCAAAGTATGAAAAGACACAAAGTCCTCTGGTCCACACTCTGGATGACACTTACAATTCATCATTTTATTCAACAAAACAAACAATATACAACAATAAGTATGTGATGAACAAACGGAAAAAAATCAACGGGTGTGCCTTGGGAAAATGTCCAATGTCATCTCATATGTTCAAAAATTACTTATCATAAATAACATGTCTTGGTACATCTATATATGTGGGCAACATGCATTGACAGGCTGATACAATGCTCTTACATTAGATAGTAACAATTAGTGAAGTGGCCTGTGTACCTCTTACTTCTACAGTTCAAGCAGCTGAGTAATTATGCTTATTGTAGCAGCTTGTATTGGAATGGTGTGCTGTGTGAGTTCTTGATGTAAAGTATGGGCTGTGGTTGACAGCAGTTTGGGAAACATTGCTCTAAAGTAAGAAATTACTTCTATATCAAAAAGTTATAGAACTATATGGAAATGAGTTTACAAGAGAAAACAAAAATGTCAAATGTTATTGAACAATGAAGGAAAGAGTGTAGCAGACAATTATGGGAAGAATAAGAATAGTCTAAAGGTGCAAGTTCATAAAAGCAGACGAAAAGCAAATCCTTAAAGGGGCTTATTTCTTTTCGATTTACCAGGCGGATGCGGCTCTGATTCAGTTACATGCATACACACACACACACACACACACACACACACACACACACACACACACACATATATATATATATATATATATATATATATATATATATATATATATATATATATATATATATATATATATATATATATATATATATATATGTAACTGATATTAAGTTGATAACTAATGAAGGCTTGTGCCGAAGCGTTTTAAAAGTTGGAGTTTTTTCTTGAGTATCTATTTATTTCTTTAAAAACGTCTTGGTGATTGAAGCTATTTGAATGTATATATATGTGTGTATATATATATATATATATATATATATATATATATATATATATATATATATATATATATATATATATATATAAAAATTAGAGTTTATCCATTTGTCTCATAGTGTTCAATATCATTTGACAGAATAAAGTTTTTTAGCTAGAGGAAATGGGTTAATAAGCTGGCATTGTTTTCAAAAAATCAAAAGGAGACAATGCAGCCTTATTTGATGTTTATGTTGGCTGATAAAATCATCACTCGATATTAACTTGGAAACAATCACCAACGGGTAACAACAAGACAAATATCTTTTGAGGGTGTGTCCATAATCAAAATCTTTTCGACTACGTAGATGTGTATATTAAAAATATTTGAGAAAGTGAGTTGTTGAGATTTCGTGGGCGCCGGCCAATCAAAAAGCGGCTAAATCAGCATATGAATCAGGAACCAATAGCATGAAAAACCTCGTTTCCGCGGCATGGCGATGATGTAGTCTACGAATGCTAGGAATTCGAAAACTGACAAAACCGCATGTAGAGTTCTGGCAAATGAAACCTAACAAGAAAAACAAGAGAATGTGGTGTTTGATTGCATACCAAGAGATAGACTGCCGTGAAATTCGTAATATTACCAACCTTCAAGTGTACTGTGCACTTATCCTCTAAGAGTATACGATTATACTAAACCTCCTAAATGCATCAATGTACGAAAGAGTTAATGGGATGTAGCCCAGCTCCAGTCTGCAGGGTGTGGCATATCATATGCTCTATCGAGATCTCATCGAGTTCTGTCATACTCAGCCGAACGGGCACTGCTCAAAACTTTGATAAAGATAGAATGTTTCAATGCCGAATCATGATACAAAGGAATAACTGATATGTATTCATTATTATGTCATATGTACCAAAAGGAAGGTGTCATCCTTAAACCGCACAAATGTACAGGTCTCAATGATTGAATAACATTGCACCACTGATATATCCAGTAGAAGCATGATCTCTCTTGCTAAATAATGCCATGTTTCCTCTCAATGACTGTGTAAAATTCAAAATATTCACTGAATTAAAAAATCTGAATTTGTGGAATGTGCATCGATATATTGACCTAGGAACGACAAATTGAAGACAGTGTTGGAACAGTGATCCATTTTGCATTAAACAAAATAGACTGGAATCTGGACCAAGTAGTAGTGACGTAACAAGAATTTGCAGAAAAAGTTGCAAGCCAAATCTGGAGTGAAGAAATAGTTGCATGACAGATCAAATGCTGCATGACTACACTCAAATAGACCAAATCAGTTAAAGACAATACAAGATAAAGAAGTCCATTTACCCAAGGATGAGTTCCACTAGAATTGCTCGCCATTTTTTCATCGGGTAATCATGTAAAACTGTGCTCATTCTTTTCTTGAAGCAGCTCTTAGTTAACTTGGAAATGCTATGGATTGCTGATATTGCAAATGCCAGATGACGTTAAGCAGCAAGAGATACCAAACGAAGAGCAAACTTGTACACTATTTGCTTAGAATGATTGATCAATTACTTCAATGATGGACATATTCCCAGATCCCAACTATAGAGGACATTAATGTATGAAATGTGGAAATATGTCCATAAGTTTCGTTGTTGGAAAATCTTCCACATTACAGAGGAGAATTTGATTGAAGTGATATCATACATTGCAAGTCGATCGGCAAGGAAACAGTGTCGTCTCTAGGGAGGATTGTAGATTTATTATAGAGTTGTTTTAGGATGGATTGATGCAAATGGATTCCAGATGATGAAAAACAACTGGATGATGAGTATCCTGCATAATATTGTACAATATGACAACCAGTTTCTCATTTCTAAACTGCATGAACCTGATTATATGTCGCAAACAATACCGATTTTAGATTCCTTCATTCATGTTTCAAACATTAACTACAGCAGAGAGACACGTGACGGTGCCGATGTCGAAATGGAAATCCAAAGAGGTCAAGTTGCTGTTGTGTGGTTCATGACTGGTGCTGCTGTTGTGTGGTTCATGACTGGTGTTGCTGTTGTGTGGTTCATGACTGGTGTTGCTGTTGTGTGGTTCATGGCTGGTGTATATAGAAGAGAAAGTCCATTGTGAAGTTTACTCTTCACCGATTGAATGCATGGCCAACCATGAACGGTCTGAAAAGCATGGCTACAAAATGGTTTGCTAATTTACAAATGAAGGTCATATCGCAAGAAGAATGCCTTCTTTTCATTTACTTCTCCCATTCCATGAAAGAATGTCATTTCTCCGTCCCAACTAGGTTTGTTGGATGGCAAAAATACCAAAACGTCCGCCGGCTGGAAAACGTAACGAATTTAATGAATTGAAAGTAATGAAGTTTGAAAGTATGAAATGAAGGTAGAAAATAACTAATGAAAATATACACGAATTAATCAGTATAGACAATAATTATACAAAGTCAACCAACTGCCTTCCGAAAACAGACATAAAATCACAAAAAGTAATGGAACTGAATATAACACAAAATGATGCCACTTCAAATACTCAGACCGTCCGTGTCATAAAACAAATTGAAGATAATTACCAACAAAAATGTGAAAGATAACAAACAATAACAATCTTAGTAAAAATCACTCTACTGCGAGTTGACACAAAATTACAGGCATTTTCTGCCTTTTGTTTAGTTGCAACCAAAATAATGTCATGTGGTACCACCATATTCTCAGAATTAAAAGTGGCTTTGCCACAATTTCCCTCAAACAACGTGGGCGATTGGAGAGGTAAATCGTGGTTGGCCATCCATTCTTGGTACAATAGCATTCGTGCATTCCACCCCATCTAAATGCGAAAAGGCATATATCCCAAGTCACAAGGCTAATTGTTTCAATAACTACTCCTTTTCAAACCGAGCTGATTCGTCTGTCTCTTCCTCCACTTTGGGTTGCAATTCGCCATCCATATATGGCTGGGTATTGCTGTAACCTGCTCATTTCATTTCATGAATGCGATTCCTTTGGTTGAAACCGTAACTAAAAAACTTGTTGTCTGCAATTTTATTAAAGGTGTGCTGAAATAGGATAAAACATGTCATGCTTGATCCTCGTAAGGAAGAATTTCGTATACCAATAACAATAAGCCACCTTTAATTCTATTTGCTATCTCTTGCGGTTTCTTAAAATCGTTTGCGTTCCGTAGGATTTCGTCTTTGCAAAATCCTAAATGGGAATATACTTTTGACAGGTAAAACACTAAATCTGAGCAACAATCGATTCAAATTAGAGGAAATCGATAGGTCGATCCAAAACTAGCTTTGATTCTATGCTCTAAAACTTCCTCCGATATCCTTAGTGGATTTCACAGTCATTTCTACGAGATTACACTTTATGAGTGTTATTCATGATCTCACTTATATTAGAATTTATCCTTCCCATAAATTTAAGAGAATATCGTCATTTCTTTATTCCAAACAGCAAAGCACCTTTTTGCACCATCTATACTCAACTCTGAAACCTTCCATGTCCTCCCTAAAGTCTTCTTTTTACAAAAACTACATAACTTTTGCTGAGGTTCACCGTTCTTAATTTCTTGATAATTTTAAACCCAAATGCTCTTAAAATTGTCCTATTTCAAAAATTACGTTGTTGCAAATATTTGAGAAACCGCATGCAGTACACAGATTCTACCATACTCCGATGGGCTACGTACGCTAATGTTTAAAGTCATCAGAATTAGATTGGCAGAAAAATGTGGGTAGTTCAGTACTTGTGAAAATACTCATCTGAGACTGACCATGTTCTTGTAGTGTTCTAATTTTGTTTGCAAATCAAGCCTCAGGGTTCTTATAAAATGTGTTCTTACCTATCAATCAATCCAGTCATCAGAAGTACGTTGAGATTTTGATCAGGTTTTTAGAGTCAATAGTTTGAGAATCAGAAAAAACTTTAAACAAGACGAAATTCAAATAGCCTTGGGTCTGGGTATATGATATTAAACTTGAATTATGTAATAAATAGGTTGGGAAAGGAAGGGAATAGCAGGTGTAAGATTAACAGAGGTGAGCAACGATGAAGTGGATCATCAAATGTTGGAAAAAATGAAACTAAAACAAATACGAAAAAAATAATTTTCTAAAAGTGCGAAATGAGAACTTTGAAATGATTTAATCCTACAGAGATGTCTCACTTTTTCTTTAAAGAGAGTGACTGAAACAGAATAATTGCTTAAAAGCGTTCTCGTACAAGGTTAAAAATCAGAGCATTTAATATGATAAAAATATAACTAAATTAAACCAGTTAGATTATCAGTTAATAGCTTTTCAGTGAATAAAACAACTAGTTTTATCTCTCACCTCAAGTATAACATACTTAATAATGTTAGTGACCTTTTGGTCGCAACTAGGTTATCAAAAGTCACAATGAAATAAGACTCTAAGATTACACAGTCCTGGGACAGAATATTGTCTATGAGAAAGGTCGTAGAGCAAACCTTTTCATACAGACAGAGATTCATTTACAGACACAAAGACACAGATACACAGACACGTACATATATACATATATATTATTATAATATATATCATAGTATAATATATATATATATATATATATATATATATATATATATAAATATATAAATATATAAATATATATATATATAAATATATATATATATAAATATATATATATATTTATATATATATATAATATATATATATATATATATATATATATTTATATATATATGTATGGTTGTATATATATATATATATATATATATATATATATATATATATATATATATATATATATATATATACAACCATACACATTCATACATAAATCCAAATCAATTAAGATGAAAAGGAAAGGCAGAAAATATTTCATATCGCTAACAAATAACTTTCTCGTGGCAACTTGGAGCTTGTATAATAAGAGCCGAACCGGTTTGAGACTACCTCAAAAATAGACAGTAAGTATATGAAGCACTTAGGCCCAAAAATCTGTCTTCAGTTTTTTCAGTATATATCGATAGATTCAGCAACTTAAGTTTATTTAGCCCCATATCCAACCGTATGAAAAGCTTTTGCCTTCAAAGATTGCAACAAACATGAAATGAGAGATTCATTTTATTTATCATTTGTCAACGGTTGCTAAGTAGATATAGAAAGGGGTGATTGCTAGCGATATGACCCAGCTCTCTCTTTAGAGATGCCGAAAACGATACAGGTGTAATCGAGTTAGAGAACAACTAGAACAACTAGCCATTATGAATAAGACATTGCAAAAAAATCGAGAGATTATTGATGACTTTAAGATTGATAATGATGTATGCCATATCTGTTATTGTACATACCTCACCGCTGTAAACCGTTTAGAATAGTACCCTGTTAAGATCAATATCATTTACATAACGAATTTTGCGTGCAGATTCTTATCGTTACGATTGTTCATAGACCCCTCTAGAAGCATTACAGATAAAATAGATAGTTATTCTTTCAGAGTGCAATAATAATAAACCCTGCAAAATGCCGACTGATTTAGCTCCTTGTAAAGTCGGACATAGCAAGATCTGCAATAGTGAGACATAGGCCATTTTTACAGAACTGATTTTTTAAAGGTATCAGCATCTAAAATTGCGGCAAAATGAGAAAATATCACAAATCATTTTTAAAATTGCAGTAAATGGCAAATAGGCCCAGATTAATCACGAAAAATCACAGTGCACTTGATTTAATGACTTCCAGTTTAATCACAGTTATTTAGTGTCAATCTTTACGCGTTCAATGATATTTCAATATTATCAGAACTGACGCATTACTTGTAGACGAAGAAAGTAGGAACAAAGAAGATGTTCCTCAAAGAGTTTAAAGAGCGGGTAGTGTTAACACGGAGGGGGCAGCGGAGCAACGGGACAAAAAAGATATGGGGTGGTGACATAAGCGAAAAACTTAAGTTAGAAGAAACAACGAAAAGGAAAATGATCTAAAAGATAACTCTAGATCGACTAGCAATGTGTAGTGGACAGAGTGATGTATCTAATATATGTTTAAATAACTTTGAGGAGATGGATATACATAACAGAATGCCAAGTACAACGGATTCTTATGAAAATGATGTATATAACAAATTCGTAATAAGAGACAACGAACTAGAATGATCGAACTCTTTGAGACAGAGATTTCATCTGTAATAGGAAATCGTACTGTAAATTAAAAAGGGATCCTGTTCTACAAAGTTAAAAACATCAAAAGACAAAACAACTCGAATGAATATGTTTAAGATCTTATAACATACGCGTCTTTTTTTCTGCATTTTTATCATCTGATGTTATCACTCTTCTATGTGCTTTGTAGTTCCTTTGCTATATCTATGAATTGCCAATTGATTATCAGCCCCTCCACTTAACAGCAACTATAAGGAATGGTATTGGCTTCAACAAATATCAAACGGCAAAACAAAAAAACGTCACTTGAAACAAAAACGTCATTTCCTTCCCTAGCTATCTGGCGAAAATCCGTGTTACGAAAATTCAATGGTTCAAAATAGCACTAAAGAAACTAAATATCAGTATAAACTAATTGGTTAAGCAACACTAAATATTTCCTAGCAAATTCTGATTTGTGAATTTAAATTCTTATGGCTGAAAATATGTTTAATAAATTTACGATATCTCATGACTCTGAACTCTGGCAAAGAAAAAATTCAGTTCAGTTCAATACGTGCCCATAAACAAAGAAATACAACAGTGGAAAAAGAAATATTAGCAAAAATGCTCATTAAAAACTCAGTTACACTTGTTCAAAAAATTGAATGAAACAATTTATATCTGTATTTACCTCAGGTATTTTCCAATTAACACACATTACTTTGTCTTGGTGACAATCTATATTGTGCAAACACGAGTCTGGGCTGCAAATCAAACGAGGGAGAAAAGCACATCAGCAGTACGTAAAATATATATAAATGAGCTTTGCTAAAAACAAAACATATGCAGCTCCGTTTAACAAGATTGAAAATGAAAATGAAACTTCAGATATTGGCTGTTATTAGTGGACAAAATACACACTATCTGTTAACATAGTTGAATGAATCTGAAATTGCACAATAAAGTACAGTAAAATGTAGTATCAAATCTGATCAGCAAAATATGGGTGCTCTATCGATATGTATAGTAAAATTCCCTGCATTCTCATCATTAATAAATTCCATATACGAGGCACAATGCAGACTCATGCCAAATTTGTTTGATTTTAGTAAACCATAATATCTTATGTTATGTTTATCATTAACTATAAATAAGTCGACTGAAGATAATCCAACTTATACTTCACTTGCCATATAAAGCAAACATCAGAGAATTTTGAAGAATCATCATTAACATTAACAGTTGTATGCAAAAAGACTGGGGGATACCATGAACGAATGGATTTGTAATTTATAATGATACATTGATCGTCTGTAGCTTACAAAAAATGCAGAGGTAAACTCTGTCTCTAATGAGGACCATCTGCAAGCTAGCTTCCGTTGTGTGCAACAAACTAAACATAGGCTGTTTTTCTGAATGCAGATCATTTCAAAAAATTACTTACTATTCCAATGAAATAGATTTAGCCTACCTTCTTATATCCCAAACTTTAACCATTGAATCATAGGCACCAGAAATGAGTTCGTATTGGTTTACAGGTGACCACGTGACTGATGATATCCATCCATCATGTGATGAAAGAGTCGATTTCACTATAAATCCATCTAAACACAAATGACCGTCAATTGATATCCGGAGCCACTTTTTAAAAAATTATCGACATAGTGTACAGTGTGGTCAACAATGCACAACATTATACAGACTAATATCGAAAAACCTTACGAAGTGTTTATCAGTATTTTGAAATGGTGCTATTCATTCCTTTATATAAGATTCAATTTCATCCAGCCTTGCAAGCCTGGAACACCTTCCGAGCTTAAGCAAACACTGCGAAGCAGAATCACAATTCATTCAGCAAATTGAAAACTCTAAGTATCCTGTAATATGGGCCTACGAGTAAGGTAAAGTTATCGTGATTAATCATCAAAAGGCCTCTCTTGTCAATCGTTCGAATCTTTTGTAGAACTCATTTATTAACAAAAACTGCTTAAATTATTGATTACCTGTTGATTTTGGATCCCACAATCTAACGTATTTGTCTGTACTTCCAGAAGCAATTAAACCAGAAAGTTTTGAAAATGATATGCTTGTTATAACTTTTTTGCCAGGCTAAAATCAAGAAATTAATCGTTGATTTTACCACAGATTCAAACAATATAAAATTTAAAAAACAACTGAGATAGAAGTGATAAATTCAAGAGATTTGCTCTGAAACCAGGTAAAGTGATTCTCCGTTGGCACGATCTCAAACATCATTTATTAAACAGTTCTCTTTGTCTCTGTTAACAAATAGAGTTATTTGAGCATGAATACCTGTCAATAAACAATCAGAACTTTGTTTGAAATCAATGATCTGATATTCCGTTCCTCTTTAAGTAAGATATGTCCATTAATATATTGACTTTCAGCATCAATGGCCACTTGAGACTACTAGCTCTCTTCGTACTGCTGTTATTACTACGAAATTTTTCAGTTCGTTTTTCTTCAATTCCATTCAGTTTTGTACTTATACCAGTATTCTTTTAATATTTAGTTTGGCTATCTATCAAGTCAATATCTGTTGACGTCTAAATTAGATATCTTGACTTTAACTCATCAGAAAGTACTGTCCATACATTAGGCCTTTTCAAATGTGCCATCTGAATAAACTCACTCACAAACAATTCCATTAGAATTTCTTATCCTTGTATACCATTAGCATTCGATATTCAAGATAATCTCGTAAATTGGCACGCAAGAGATCTTGAAAAGGTGACATGAGAGCCCGTTCACACTAACGAGTCATTCAACATGAATGAATTCTGTTCAAAACAACCTAGGTTGGTAACCTTAAGGTGGGTATATATACTAGAAAATGCTAAGGTATATATAATATATATATATATATATATATATATATATATATATATATATATATATATATATATAAAGTAAATGCAATTTTGAATTGCTTTGGTGCCAGTGTCAATCATCTGAAAAGTATTTTACAATATGGGTTCACTGCAAATAATATTGCGAGTGATAGTGATGAAAGATGAAATGAAAGAATGAACGGAATGAAAGATTCGGATCCACAAAAATCTGTACTTAGTGGAGGAATAGTCTGAATCTAAACGCTAATAAGCACGAAAAGAAAAGCTAAAATAACAAAAAAGTTCACTTTCTAGGACATTTTTTCACGTTTTCTACGAAACTAATGCAAATCCTTCAAACCATTGGTCTTCCGCAATGAAGTGAGCAGATTCTGAAGAAATCATCTCTAACGTTAACGAAAATCCATGATTCAATCAAAAGCAATGATCGCAATTTTCTCTACAGAACCGTGATGACGATAATGGACCAAAAATCAATGCTTACCAAGATACGAGGTAAAGATATTAATTCCATATCAATGAGTTTTAACATTGCCATACTCCAACATTTTAATTAGACGTCAAATGCATAATCACCAATCTAAGATGTTTGACGTGTGAATTTTTTCTATTACTTTTAATGAAACCAAGGAAAAGCAATCAAGTTAAATATTCCGAGCCGCTGTCTCAGATAAATCAATTTTAAGATTCCTATCGCTGGTTGATATTATAACTGTCAAAAATATGAACGATCGTTTCCTGAATAAGACTGACTGTCATTATATGACGTAATGTCATTGATTTGAATTTACTATTGGGGTACTATTGCTCCCAGATTGCATTGCACAGTGTGTCTTCGAGTCAATTACAAATTGCATTTGAAAGTGGCAAATAGTGCAAAGAAGAGATAGTGAAAGGGAAATTGGTTCACGACATTAAAAACGTTAGATGCAGAGTTAAAATAAAATCTTTCAACTTTTCTATTCAAACAACACATGGTTTGCCATCTCTGATTCCCTCCCTCTATTCTTTCTTCTTTCTATTTTACTTTTTTATCTTCCCTTCTTTCCTATGTCTCTCAGCACAAAAGATCCTTCATTGTATTATCAAGGACATTAAGTGACTTCCCATTAACAAAATGCTAAGAGATTAGAAGGAATAACACAGATACAAAAAGATACAATGCATTACCAAAGTTTCTTTGTTGACACCTGTTAGAACATCCCATAGTCGAATGCAATGGTCCCACCCGCCACTCATGATTTCATTTGCATTCGTCCATTGAATTGAGGAGATTCCTTCTGTATGGCCTGACATTGTTTGAAATGGTGTCTGGATATAATAGCAAATCAAAGTAAAAGAAACTTTTTGAGGAAAATAAATTTACACATTTTAATAGCTAATCTAGAAAAAAAAATTGAAAAATACTTTATGACTTGATAATATATCTGCCAGCTTGATTTAGTATTGCAAAAAAATGAATGAAATTATAGGAAGTAGCAAACACAAACAAACAGAAAAATTCAATCTAAAAATTTTTGGTGAGGATGGGTATTACTCTAATGTGAGTTAATATGCAATATTATTATCTTTTATTAATTTTTATATCTGTCACTATAGAAAGAGCTGTAGTTAACACTCAATTCAGATAATATCAGTACAGAACTATCAACATGATCGCTTGAACCAAATAAAAACAAATAACAAAAGCTATACCCGAGTAGTGGCTCTCCTTCCATCGCTCTTGTGTCTTTTTCTGTCGATGTCTCTTTCCGGATCGATTTCATTTGTAGCATCAAGATCAGGAACTGAGTGACAATGAGAGGGAAGGAAACAAACGAAAAAACCAGTTATCTCAAGACTATCAAAATGCAACAAAGAGCTCGTAAAATTTACGGAGAGGCACTTCTAGCTAAACTTCTAAAATTCTAAAAAGCACAACTAGATGAAGAATTGTCAGGAGTTAATGGCAAAAATCGTTCTAATCAATAAAAATCGGAATCATTTATTGGGCCGTAAACTAAATCCTGGGCAAGCTCCGAGATTCCAAATACTTAATGCAACAAACAAACGAATCAACATTTGATTCAGTTGTAAACTAGCGTCGCAAAACATCTACATTACTTACTAGTGCAACCTGATCTTACCACCTTTCAAGGTTGTTGCAAGATTGAAATGAAAAGTTTCCACTAGGCAAGAAATTTACTCAGCAACACATTCGACATTCAACGATAAAAAATAAATATGACGTCATTAATCTTTATCCAGCAAACGGATTAAGTTTAAACAAACCTGCTGACCATATCTTGATCATCTTATCCCAGGATCCACTGCAAAACTATAAATGAATGAGATGAGCTCGCTTAAGAGGGGAAAGGGGAGGTTAGTTTGTTCGGGTGTAGGAGTGGTTGAGGCTAAGCAATTTATCCTTCAATACTACTCGTCGTTGATTTCATCCTTAGATTGAACAAGTCTTCTGAAAGTTAGAATGAATAAACATTATTATTGTATATGATTGAGATAAGTAATGAAGTGAAAACCCCGACTCACTTTTTGGTTGTCTGGTGAGCAAGAAATACAGTCAACACTGCCCGCATGTCCTCTGCACACATGAATGCATTCGCACGCTTCATCGACGGAAGACCACTGAAAAATGTTCGAATGCATAAATATAGGGAGGTAATATTGAAATAAGACTAATTCAGTTAAAGTTTTGAGGCTCTTGTGCAGCCAACATCAGCCAGTGAGAGTTGCATCTTTTCATTGCATGTGCTGTAGTCAGATTTGCTTAAGATTTCATCCAATTTAGTCTAACAACTGACAAAGTCAGAAACATAAAATCAGAAGGAAATACTTCATATGATTCGTGAAAAAATTAACAAAAATAAAATCATATGTATAAGCACATGCACAGAATAGAATGATCCGATAAGATTCAATCCAACACACCATCAGCCATCATCGTCACCATATCAGAATCATTATCATCATCATCACCACTATCATCACTATCATCATCACCATCATTATCATCATAATCATAATCATCATCATCACCATCATCATCGTCATCACCATCATTATCATCATTATCATCATCATTATCATCATAATCATCATAATCAAGATGACTATCACTATTATTACTATTGCAATCATCACGTTTTGGGAGCAGTATAGCGTCCCCATGGGATCCTATCAACACAGGCCAGTGGTTACTGCTATCTTTTCTCTATGTCCATGTGATCGCCTTTAAAACCCAGGTTATGCCTCCATATTGAAATACACTGACTTTCAAAATGTCAACTGTAGAGAGTTGGAACAGGAGCCTAAATCTCGTGTTTCCTTAAAAGTTAGCTACTTTTCCAACCTCCCTCAGAAATTTGGCTATTCTGTCGGACTCCCTCAAACAATTGGCGATTTCCCCCATCTCAAGGCCCCCTTCCCTTAGAAACTTGTGAAGTACCATTCCTGGATTCACAACATCAACTGCACGCTTTTTTTTTAAAAGAACACCTAATTGTTTCCTGTAAAATTTATCGATTTTGTGCATACGGCTATCCCTAACTCATTCATAAATCTTAGTGGTTTTGAACATAAGTATTCGCATAGGCCACATTTTTACAAATAAACTATATTCTTATAATAGAAAGTGTAATTGACTCCAGGAAGTGTTGCTGAGTCCCATCGTAGTGTAATGACTCCCAGACCGGATAAATCAAACGCACACTTATTTTGCACTCTAAAAAATTCAAATACCGTAAATCCTCGACCTCGCCTCCCTCGGAAAGGCCCCCCTCGAATAAGCCCCCACCCTATAGGACCATAAAGACCTTGATAAAGGGGATCAAAAATAAATAAGCCCCCCAGGAGGCTTATTCGAGGATCAACCGTACACAAAACAACTAAGTTTCCATGAAGCGTGAGTTCTGCATAATTCCTAGCTTATTCTAAAAGTTTGGCGATTTAGAGCCTTGATTTTATCCTTGACCGTATTCTTACAAAAAAGAGTGTACACAGTTGGTACTGAAGTCGGAAATGTCCCAAAGCCCGATTACCTATCGCGATACGAATCCTTACTTTGGCTAGTTTGACTCTGACAATCTATTGTTGATATGTCCAATCGGGGATAGAAGCGGATGCCGAAAAGGTCAATCTATTGTAATTAAGCCAATCACCGATCACGATTTACTCATGAACCTCTCAGAAAACAAAAGGTTCAACCAATCGGAAAACGAATCTAAGCACGCACCACATTCCATACTTCAACAAACGTGATATAGATTGTAGGTTTCAGTCTCGGTTTACCAGGGTTGTAGTTAACTTATTTAACTTGGATTCTTCTATGAAACACAGACTTTCCATAAACATTTGAAAAGCTGATGGTATATTGTAAGCATGCTTTACCATTTGTTGCTTTGTGCAAAAGATGAAACAACGAAAGTCATGGAGACAATTTTTAACTTTGTTGTTGTCAGACTTTGAAGCTTCAAGTTGTTGAAGGCGAGCATTACTAGATCCCATGGATAAATAAAAGTATCAGAAATAACATTCAGCTAATATCTAACAAAACGTCTTCGCTTTTGGGTTTTACAGTGAAGAGTTGTAAGAGATAATATTTTGGAGGACAGATTTATGGATCACAGTAAACTTAGGATGGATGGATCTGACCAATCTCAGATTACAGTTTTCAACGCGATGGATGTTAGGATGGAAGATGCCAGGGACAACGCGTCTCATGTCTGGACTGTTCCAGAGACAGAGGCGCTATTGAAACTCTACCGAGAAAGAGAAACAGAGTTCAAAGATCCAACAACGAAAAAGAAGGCAATATGGCAGGAAATATGCCAAGAAATGAATCGACAAGGATTCGCTGTCAACCTGATGCAATGCGAGTGCAAGCTGAAGAATTTAAAAGCAACCTATCGCAAAAGTTTGGACAAGGCTGAGAAAGGCATTGATCCTGCATCTCGCTGTCCGTTTTATGACGAGTTATATGAGATATTTGGTCTTGCACCACCTCTAAGATCGTACCCAGAATCAGCAAAAGTAAAAAAGACACTATCTCGTAAAAGAACACTGGATGGGGATGACTTTGAGAGCCCTGCAACACAGGTGAACATACCCCAAATGCAACAGCATGATAAGGGCCTAAGAGAACTCCTTACAGAGGGCAACCCAGCCAAACGGCAGGATGTAGCTCTTGAAGTTATTGAAGAACCAACTCAGCAGTCACTAGAGAAAAAAAATTATTCTGAATTGGTGGAAGCATTGCTCGTTCTACGAAGGTCATTAGAAAGAGAAAGACTCTTAAGGGAAGAGGAGAGAAAAAAGTACGACGAGGAGAGGAGAAAATATGAGGAAGAGCGAGATAAAAGGGCTAAAGAATTTCACGAAGAGAGAATGGCAATGCTAAATTCAATGAATAAATTGATAAGTAACTTAGGGTCAAAAAGCTGAAATTTGTCATAATAGTTGGTGACCAGCACTATTTGGATAAATTATCTGTTTGTCTGGTGTAGTCTCAAAGAACCTCTGGTATATCCAATACAGTTACTGGAACAACACTGGAAAAATTGTATGCTAGCAAATGTATAGAAGTGTGTACAAAAACTCTTTACCAAAGGCTGCACTCTTGGAAGTAGTTTCATAGTTATATATTACATACTTTGTGTCTGTGCAACAAGCTGTACAGCATTTGATGTTTGATATTATGACTGCACTTTCAGCATGGTAATTAGCAGCATGCACTTGCCCAATAATTTACTAGAACTATTGCAAGGTTTGTAACTTCATTTGTGTGCAGAAATGAAAGTGATATTTTGTGATTAGCTGCAAGTAGGAAATTCAGATGATGATAATACTGATGACAATGATGATGATTATGATGATATCTGTTATGACCAATACTCACATTGTCTTAGATAGACATTCTATATATTTGACAGATATTAATGCTTATGATTACTATGCATAAAAAGTTTATTTCTGTAATAATGAAATTCTTCTAGTCACCCTCCAAATATGTTTTAAGCCACAATCTACTACCACAAGGCATTTACTTTAGAAATAACTGGACAAATGCTTCATCTGCAAAACTACAATTTTGAATGAGGCTACTTTTCTCAGTCTAAAATACATAGTTCTCACATACATAGAATAAAATTATCAATTTTCAAGTTAAGATATGAACAAATCATGGTTTTTGATTTCATCACTCTAATTATCTAAAATCTTGTGGAATTACTCTTTCTGAGGTTAACTAAGACATACCTAAATTTGTTATCAAATATTTAATAATATCTGTGCACTGTGGTTGAGTCATTTCACTTCATTTAAACAGAGTGTTCTCCATATCTGAATACCTGCTACTATATGTGCTAAAACATATAACTGAACATTTATGGATTTTAATTATATATATTATACTTGGTAGCCTTAAAACTACCTCACCTGCCAAATCCTCACAGTTTGATCTTGTGATGAGGATAGCAATGTATGCCTGTTATGATCTGCAATGCAAAAAAGACCTTAATCAAACATCTACTGGAAGTGAGATGTTTACATCAAGTTGAAAATGATTTGAGTGCAATAGCATACTTAAACAATTTTGAGTGATAACCTGTCATTCCCCAAGAGACTCCTTTGATTGCAGCAGTGTGCCCCTTCATTTCCTTCACCAGCTCACCTATGGAAATAAAAGGAATCCGTTTATCCTCAAATATAGGACCATATGTTTTTAAAAGCATATGAATTACAATATTTTTCAACCAGGCAAGGACTGTACCTTGTTATCATAGCTTCATAGGTCAATAGTACAAACTGAATAATTAAGTAGTTAAGTATCTAAGTAAATTAAGTATTAAGTATAAGTATAGTAATAATTAAGTAATTAAGTATCTAAGTAAATTAAGTATTAAATTAAGTATTAAGTAATTAATTAAGTATTAAGTAAATTAGAAAATTTGTAGCTTCTGGTACCTTTGATGCTCCATA
Organism: Mastigias papua; assembly: GCA_964019165.1. NCBI lineage: Eukaryota > Metazoa > Cnidaria > Scyphozoa > Rhizostomeae > Mastigiidae > Mastigias > Mastigias papua. The sequence goes on from OZ025268.1 coordinate 683,918, forward strand.
TTCTGGCAGAAAAATCATAACTACCACTAAGAATTCTATGGCAAGAAAATATAAGAATCAATTGATTACCAAAGAGGATTCCAGTGTTCTAATCTATTCTATTTTGAACTTCATTGCTCTATGGGTTGTGTACATATGGGTTACTTCCATTACTAATTGACAATGACAAAATCAAGTCACATGAGGCAAAGAGAGGGAGGCAATGAAAGTGACTAACAGCATAATGTGAACAAATTACTAATCTCAGGTGGGGGAGCAGGGATAGACAGTCATTCTGTGTGGTAACAAATAGGCGACTATAAATGATCACAGTAACATAAGGTGAGAAAATTAACAGTCTTGAAATTGCAACAATCATTATTACCCAATAACAATTGTGGCAGAACCTGAGAAACAGATAGGTCCAGCAGACAGAATGAATACAAACCTTTGATGTGCAACATCAATGCAGCTTACCCAATCATCATGAAGTAAACAGCATTGAAGTTGTGGTGCTTTACTTTTCAAAATATATTCAATTTCAATTACACTTTCCTAAATATAAGAAAATGGATACTAGCAACAAGCTCTTACTTCAACTGACAAATGCCATGATAAAATAATTATTCTCTAGATCTGAGTACACGTGCAACTTAAATTGTTAACAGATAGGTGGGTTCACACTTGATTAAAATTACTTTATGAATTTGGCTTGCAAATGAATCTATGGGTACTCTTGAATGAAAGCAATGAAAAGCTTCCATCATCGTTTACTCAAAACAATCTGCTGTGAGCCACTCCCTTCCTTAAAAATTAGTTTATTTTAGTAGCACACTTGAATAAATTTTTGTAATCAGTGAGTCAATATTTACTAGATAAATGAAACTATTTGCAAAAGTTAACCTTGCATGGCTTTGGGGGAAATATGCATTTTAAAAGAGTGCTCCTTCAGAATAAATATTTCTAAAGTGGACCATTCCCAATTCAACAATAGTATATGGCTGTATTCTCAAGTAATTATTGGTTAACCATACTGGACATATAAGTGCCTGATAGATCTATAAAAATATGTCCTGATATTAATTTATTTTACATTAATTTATTTTATATAAATTTATTTACTTTATAAGTTTTCAGAGGTCATACTTAATAGAAATTTGCTTGCACTGAAGAATTTTCAAAAGATCAAAGTTTAACTTACTGTTTGTATTCTATTCTCAGTAGCAAATTCAGCAAGTGTTGATCTAATTAAAGCACCATTGATGAGAAAATCAAAACTGAGTTGCTCTTGCTCTCCTGTGTGCCAAGAATGAACAAATAAGCCAAAATGCTATTTAACTGCTTTAAAATAAATGCAATTAAATATGGCTTGTTCAGAATTTAGAATTAAAATGAGTATCAAGATGACATGATCCAAACACAAACACAACTGTTGGGGGGCATCAAACTCCCAATAATTTTAAAAGTGAGAATATATGCATGTTGAATACATCAAGTGGTAAAAAATTTTTCACTGCTAAATATAAAACATATATATGCTATAAAACAAACAATTATAAATAGCTTTTTGACATGTGACATGGATATGTGAACAAATCTCTTGTGCTTAAATTATCATTGATTTGAATTTAAGATTCAACCAAAAGTTTTTGAAAACATTTTTGACAACACGAATGTTTGATTCAACTTGACAATAGTATTATGATCAAAACATTAATAAATCAATCATAGGACAAAGACACTATTTAGACAGTGAAAGAGTGTTAAAAGTCATGTGTCAAAAGTCATGTGTCAAAAATTGAAAAGAAACCTTTATGCAGCATCCCATTGATCAGTGAGTTTAATTCAGCACAACCAACACTACTTGGCAATGAAAATGGTGTCTTAGGGACAGCATACCTGAAACAATTTGGAAATGTTATAAGCACTGATGATATAGATTGTTACTAGGGGCCATACATATATGATATTGTCTAGTAGGGGGAATGGGTATTGTCAATACTTGATGTTTTACAAACATATATTTAGAGGGGGAGGGGGGTGGTTTCCTCTTATTGATATAATTATGCTGTTCTACAATGAGTAGTTGGCAAAAGGGACATAAATTGGATTAAAATTACTAATCTTATTTAGAAAATTTCCAAATTCTAGCTAGGAGAAAGCATCAGTAGTAGCTGCTACCTTTTGATACAGTATTTGAGTGAAATGGGGGAGAGGGGGTTATCAAAATTTTTCTACTAGAAATGCAGGGGAGCTTGCTGGTATGACATTCTTCAATTAAGGAGGAGGGACAGGTAAAAATGGCTCCAATATTTATGACATCATAAATGTCTGGTCCCTGCCATCTTCTATATGACAGGAACTGATGATCTCTAGATACTTTAGATGCAATGATGATCTATAAATTCATCATTGCAGTCTTCAGCCCCTTACTGCAATGCTAAAAAGTTATATATGATTCAATAAAAGTTAGCAAAAAGTTTCACTCACTGATTATGCAAGGTGGAAACAAATTCACCTGCTAACTCCATTTTTCAAGTTGGCATCATGACATTATTATCTAAAGACATGGCCATGGTTTGCAAACAATATTGCTGCTGTCAAATCTCAAGACACACAGCAAATTAAGACTTCATTATTGGTCTCATATAAGACCCCCTATCTCCTTTCATTATTTAATGTACTTTGGCTTTTCCCCTTCAATTCCTGACAACCAAATATTACGTAACACAAGGTTATCTTTAACCAATTGCTATTCAGTTCACGTATTCTTCACTGTGTTATCAAATAACATTGCATTCTGATGTTTGTATATTCGCAATAGGTAGGGTGAATAGAATTCGAAATATATATATATATAAATATACATAGATATATACATATATATATATATATATATATATATATATATATATATATATATATATATATATATATATATATATATATATATATATATATATATATATATATATATATATATATATAATATATATATATATATATATATATATATATATATATGCGCATTTTACATCGATCTGATTCTACTATTCTGGCATCTGTTTATTATTCAAGTTTATTAAATTATAGCTAAAACTTTTTACGTTTCTAGTTCAACAGCAACAATAAAATCCCAACAAAATGCACATGTACATCAATGATACCTTGACAGCTGAACTGTTAGTACCCTTCCTTCCCCCTCCCCAACCATAGTGTGCTTTATACTGTCGACGAATCATATCTATGCACTTCTAAAAATTAAAAATCTCCCAAAAACACGTGGGTAAATTATATCAATGGTTCACTTGTCATGTGGAAGGGCAGCGGAATATCCTGCAGCGTCCACAAAGTCAGATAAATACGAAGAACAAATAAAAATCTATTTTAATTATACTTGGAATAGTCATAAGGTCACCTACCTTTCATTTTGGGAAATAAAGCGAGCTTGATAATGAGTGACATCTTTACTGGGAACAGCCATCTTGATGAAAAACCATTACGGATTAGCCTCATATTGGATTGCGTTTTTGAAATTTTCCCGCCAAATCTAAACAAAATGGGGCGCAGCCACAGGCGCCAAAAACAAATTAATCTGAGATCAGTTCATACAGAAACCCTGTGCCCAAACCCTGGGGAAAGTATTATGGACCTGGTATGGCTAAATCGTACTTTGTAGTGTAAATGCTCCAAAAAAGACGAATAGAAATCAAGCAGGACAAACAGCATTAGAAATTGTTAAAAACAGAAGAAAATTGCGCAGCTTCCAGTTTGGTAGCTAAACTTGTATTAAAAAGTAATTTGTTTAATTTAAAATTGTATGTTAATTTTCATTTTTCATTTTCATTTTATTCAAAATTCAAAATTCAACTAAACTAAACTAACTAACAATATTGAAATACAATTATAATCATAACAACAATAAACCCCACTGCTTTTTCTGAGGCCAAGGAATGATTATATGTTTTTTGCTTATTTGAGTTTTCTTTAGAAAACAAAGCACATTTGAGCTATAATGCGATTCAGCAACTCTTTGGGGACTGTTAGTAACAGATTTTTCACATTAAGAATATAGTCTATACGAGTATTACTGGTCAACTCACTAAAAATTAAGAGTAATTTAAGAATATTCTTAAGCTCAAAATAAAAAATTTAGAAATACTGAGACCCAGTGAAAAATTAGGTGTTCTTATAAAAAAGATTGTGTGTAAGGGAGGGTCGAAATAACGAACAAATTTTGTAAGTAAAATCAATTTTGTTTCAAATATTCAAAACTGACACTTACTCTGATTTAGAATGTATGATTATAAAAATGCATTTACCTTTCAATTGTTTTTATCGATTACGATGCATTACAATACCTGCAATTTTCAGTCTAAACTGAATATAATCTAACTCTTTCCTACTTTATATAAAATACCGTATTTCTCCGCCTATAAGCCCCCCCGCAGATAGACCCATCTTGTCCTTGACGCATGCCTTACTCTGCGTATAGGTCCCCTCGCAGATAGACCCTACAGGAGTGTTTCTCAGATTGAAAAAACAGTAAACACACAAATAGTAATGTACCTTTATTATGCTTTATTGATAAAGATTTTCAATCTTTCTTATAATGTTTCTTACGTTCTTTTTGTGCAACTTTGTAGTAATCTTTAGTTAGTATTTAGACTTTTGTTAAGTTTATAAAGGAATTGATATTACTCTTGTTGTTTCACCAATTACTTAACACTTTTGATCTCTTTTCCCACTGAACTCTTTTTTACACATCGTATTAGCCCCCCCCCCCCCACAGATAGGCCCATCAAAAAAGCCTTACGAACTCAGATAAGCCCTGGGCTTATAGGCGGAGAAATACGGCATAACATTATCTAAAAAGCAAACGATGCATATTCCATTAAAAAGGTAGAAACACATTATTGGATAATGCAATTTTAAATGTCGAACAAGCCTAAAGATCCCTAATTAAGTGAGCATGACTCAAAAAATCAAGTATTGTGATTGATTCAATCGATGGATTCTTGTTGTGGATACTGGGGTCCAGACCCTTGCCTTTTGCCTTAAAAAGACAAAGGTGCCATTTTTCTTGGAAAATTTCGAACTTTTGGATTTCCAACTTCAAATAATTACTAATCAGCAAATTCCGATTAAGAGGATCTCACAAAAGTTAATCCTCTTGAGTAAATATACGTTCCTGATTTATTAAACATTATGGATTCAAGGTCGCCAGCCTGTTAAGACAAATTGGCCCAATTTCACTTCTTCGATTCTCGAGATCTTTAGGCCATATTCATCTCTGAGACTCTGGATCAGTTCTTTATCCAAAATATTCACTAGCAATTTTCCATCTACTTCATTTATGGCACAAAATTCCGCGAATTCAGGCATCTTTATTTCTCCTCCAATCTTATTTACAACGTCACTTGAGCTCCAATTTTCGCTGGATACGACGGACCCCTCGTTATGACTTTCCTTGTACCACCAGCCGTGCTTGGCATTCAAAAGAACTTTTCGGGCATCGAATTTTGTCATCCCGATATCATGAACTAAATCGCTCTCAACTAACTCTTTAAGTAAAATTATGTCTACTTGTTCGCTTGAAAGCTTTTCTTTGTATTTTTCCAAGTGAAGCTTGGACAGAAAAGAGGTTAGAGAGCTTTTGTGAATAATCACATCGTTAAATACGTCAGTCGTACATGACCCGTCGCCAGCAATCGTTTCTTCTCTTTTCTCATTAGTGAGCTGCTTCAAATTGTGAAGATTTTCATGTTTTTCTTTGGATATTCTAGAGTCATGTTCACTATCCTTGAATTGCAATCCTCCCTCAGTGCAACCTGCCGACTGCGCAACTGTTTCGTGTTTCTCCATTTTCTTTGCCATATTGCCTATCCCTTCGATAAATTCTTTATCAGAAACCCTATCCTTACGAGACGTTTGTCTTATCGGAGGCAATGGTCTTTTCTGATCCTTTCGACCAATTGTATACATATCTTCAATATTACCACTTGCTGACTTAGTAGATTTTTTCCGTTTGGCTGGAACCGGCCTAACTCTCTTTTTGACATCATCTTCTTTAGTAGTTAAGATATAGGAAACATTTGAATCATGAACTGAGCTTGGATCATGTTTTGATTCCAAATTTTGTGTTTGAGTTTCAGGTTCTTCACTACAATACGTTGGTCCTTCCGCATAATCTGCCCTATCCTCATGCTTTACAATTCTAACATCCTTCACGCATTTGTCACTTTCAATACTTCTAGTCCTCCCTAAAGACTCCTTCGATTCCTTGGCTATAACTTCTTTAGTCCAACAATCTCCAATAATCTTTTTATCAATACCCTCTTCAGTTACTGTTTCAATTTCTTTGTCCATATTTTCCGCAACAACCTTAGCTTCATTTAAGACTTTCTCCACGGAAAACGAGGAAGTAATTGTCTTAGTGCTCTCGCAATTCTCATTATGATGACCAAAATCAATCTCGACCTGTGAATTAGCAACGCTTGCGGACAACATTGGAGCCGATCCATGCCTATTATTGCATGATGATGTCACCTGTCCTTCACATGATTGCTTACTATGCTGCTTCAAACTACTGATTCTTTGAGGGGGTAGCGGAGGAGCTTTTCCATTAGTGCCAACTTGCATTGGTGACAGATGGGGGATAATTTCTTGCGAAACTTGTGGTTCGACAACAGATACAGTTTTACTTTGCATTTTATTTCCTTTGCTACTCCCATTATGTGATAATGGGCTTGGTGAGTAAATATTAAAACTGGTCATAGGTTCATAGACGTCGCAAGATTTGTCTCTTGCAAATCTCTGATCCCACAACGCCCCTATTTGGGCCCGAGGTGCAAACGAAGTAGTCCCTTGGGAGCAAATTCTGCTGAAAAACCAATCAAATTTTTCTAGTTCTGTTTGCTCCACTTTTTGCTCTGTGGTTCTATGATAGTATTCGTTGCCTTTGAATACCTGGCGCATGCGCACCGTACAAATATTGGCACATTCAATGGCAAGGACATGTTGTACTTTGTCAATAGAAGTAGTAGCATATACAACGTTGCATTTTCTAATTTCTTCAATACGACAAATACCTTCTGGTTCAAAATGGGCAATAGAATCAGTTTCAGACGACTTCTCAAATTCAAGGAATAGAGGAAGTTTTCTCGCTTTCAGTTCATAAATATGGTAAGACCGATTTTCATCCTTTGGTAGTACATATTCCTTGAAATTGCCTTGAATGTCATATGGTAGTAACATACGAGCTGGATGTGGTGCAAAAGATTCCACGGACAAACCCAGTACAGCATTTTCAGGGTCGATGCACACCAACAATACTTCAAAGATGGTGTTCTTTGGAAATGACACCGTATAAATTTCAAATTGTAATTCATTTGTGATGAAGTGTGGTATAAATCGCAACTTACATATGTCTCTTACAGTTGGAAACATGCGTGTTGTATTTAGAGATTTAACTGCTAACTTCCTTTTGCATTCAATTGGAATGGTAAAGCTTCTATCGAGACGGTCATGCCCAAAAGCCTTCTCGATACTCCCTTTTCCATGAATAGTCAAAATTGTGTTGCGGTTGATTATAGATCCTTCTGATAAATCCACACCAGCTTCGAATTTTAATGTCAATGGAAAGTTTACTTTCGAAATTTCCAATTCTCTTGAAGACCACTCAGTTTCCTCCTTGTCCGCCATATTTTGTTTCCGCTAAGTGTGATTTTGTATGCCCAACTTCTGCTTTGAATTGGCTTGATAACAGCACTATAATTTATCACTGAGTGTAACGTAGCGTTCTAATCGAAAAGTTGCCAATCTGTGCATCATATCTTGGTTCTCTTTATTAAACAAATCAAGAAATAATCCGAAATCTAAATCAAATATCTTCAAAAACAACACGACTGGGCAGGAACCTGCGAACAAAGCAACTTGACAATAGGTTGCTTGCATATTGTACTTAGCTAGGTAGCTAGATTGAAATTCCGTGTAACTTTAAACCAAGGACCAGTACAAACGACCTTACTTTCAAAAGAACTATGGTACTTCTTTTTAGATTTTTTCGAGAATATAATCGAAAAATGTAAAGTACAATATAGCACTGCATTTGATGCAAAACTACTTGTACTTATGAGCAAAGATCCACAGGCAGAGAATGATCTAAACATCGTATATAAGAAACAAGGAAAGGCCTGCTACGTTGCAGGAAGGAGGAAACAAATTGATTGCCCAATGAAAGCGTGACTGAAAGTCGATGAAATGAAGATAGAAAGCAAAACAATCACGTTACAACGCAACAGCTAGCTCGGATAGGCACTTTGTCTGAAGTGTACTAGTTTACCAACTGAAAGGTCGGGATTTACTTGATGGAAAGAAATAGGGAACATAGTTTATATTATATAATTCGCAGTGAATTTTACTAAAATGCAAAGTTCGCGACACGCAGACTACAAAAATCCTGCCAAATCGTCCGCCACCTGGTTATGCCAAAGCAATCAGATCACGTAAAATTTCAAATAAGAACTTCTCCGTCTCTGAAATTCAGTCACATATCACAAATCTCTATCACAAATCACATCCCAGTAGTAGGATATTCCATGCTAAAAGCAGAATCCAAAGTAGATTAAAAACTTTACGCCTTTAAAAGCGAAATAATGGATTGAATTACAATCTTGCCGCGATGCCACGCCATCACCGAAATCCATTGATTCTCCACAATAAAATTGACTTCTAGCTTGCACTATATGATTTAATGAACACAAAAATGGGAAATACAAATCGGCAAAGAATAGAATTTTCCAAAATTCCAGGTGAAACGTGCAATAGTTAGGTGAAAATGCTATGCTAAAAAATTAACGATAAAACCAAATAAGGCTGTCCTAGAAGGTCAAACATCAACTTCAGCCATACGTCCTGTTTTCGAATATCTTGAGAGAGATTTAGGCCCAGTTCACACTATTCTGTTTTTGAACAAAAACGCAACTGTTTAGCTCCGTTTTTGGCTTTGCGTTCACATTATAACAACTTTTTGTTTCAAGGCCAGAAGAAAAGATAAACAACAAATCTGGAAAGTTATCAAATCAAAAATACACAAAACTAATTTAATTTATTATAGAATTTAAATAGCAGTTAAATAAAACTGAAATGAAAAGAAACGATCAATGTATAAAAACTGAACATGGAAAAAACTTGATTCAAAATGTTTTATTAGTAAAATATAAAAATATACATTGTCAAAATGATGGAAAATACAAAGTTGTTAAACAAACTACTAAAAACATAAGGTGCTAATATTTGCAATACTTCTCAACAACATACCCCAATGTAATAACGTTTAAAAAAGTAACCAAAACAGGTTTGCAAAATAATAAAGATATAAACTATTAGGCATTAAAGTTATTATAGACAAACTCCCTTTAAAAAGAAGTGAAATTCATACGCGAGAAATCTCTTCAATTGATGCATTGAACCATAGGAGGGGATTCTCTTTCACTAGGATGCATATTTTTTGTGACGAAACAACATTAGGATCAGTACCTAACAACTGGCTATCATGTTTGCAGATTCACTATAAGACGCAGTAGATACGAGGCTAAAAAGTAGAACAGGGCAATATCTAGCGTCAGAGGCAATCCTAGAATTTGAAAAGTAAAGTTAGGAAAACCAAGGGCATTAAACCATTAATTTTTAAGAAATTAACTCTGTACTGAAAATAACTACTTGATTCAAGGTTTTCCAGTTTGCAAATGTCAGGTAAAATGAGACTTTGGCAAAGGGTATTATCTTATCAACAGATAAACATATCAAGATATTTGAATAGCTATAGCACATACATCAAGTCGAGTATATTACGAAGCAATTAAGTCAGTTCATTTCAATTTAACTGGAATTCACAGGATAACTCTACACTGAACTAGTCTGTTCATAATGGTCAGCAAACAATATTGTAAAATTCTCCTGGGCTATTTGCGATGTCCGGCGTAAGCGGGGTTGTCAAATTTCTGCTTAGCTCCTTTGTAGATCGGGTTTTCAGCCTGCGGAGATGAAACATGCTTATTCAGCAAAGAACAATGCACTGGTGATGATGGATGGAGAGCCATAAAAGGACTACGGAATGACTTAACAAATTTTGGATGAAACTGTTTTCGTTATTGATCACATCAAATCTCGTACCAATTCCCAACAATTTCGTAACATTACGCAATCTCTACTCCCTGTACCAAACGATCCTGTATCGGCATGTGCGAACAACTTCTGATGATGGATCATTGAGCACCGATCACTATCACTAATCACTATCACCGATCACAATCACTGATCACAATCACCGATCACTATTCCGAGAGTGAATGCCAACAATGAACTTCGAAAGGTTGCAAAATGGTACGAGACAAGTCATTGCCACAAGAAGACTGGGATTGTGTGAACTTAATGACCATTTTTCATCGTCACCAAACACCACCAAGCAGCACCGAACACGGCCCAACAAGTGGTTGAACGAACACAACATTTTCTCCAGCAGGAATGCTGCGCGCTGCTCGGTGAAATGCTGCAGTCGTTTGACTAGCACCTAAAACTGATTCAGTGCTATCCTAAACCTTCCATCATCATCAAACTTTATCCAAAAACTCCTCAAACACTTATTCAATACTCATTCAACATTTGATGGATCATCCAACATTTGATGGACCATCCAACATGTGATGGATCATCCAATATTTGATGAATCATCCAACATTTGATGGATTATCCAACATTTGATGGATCATCCAACATTTGATTATCCAACATGACCAAACAGCCCACCATTTTACCAGCCGTAAAAGGTGGGCAAATCCTGAACGAAGGTCAAACGGATATTACATGGATGTTGGATGAATATTGAACGAACTTAGATGAAATAGGTGCAACTGCAACTTCCCCTAGTAGTAGAGCCATAGTCAAGATTGAAGATATATACAAACCTTATTCCAATTCGACTTAGATCTTTCTTTCTCAAATTTTGAATATTCAATTCGATCCTGAAGAAATAAGTAGATACTTCAAAGAATGAAATTTGAAAAAAAATTTAATGACTTAGATCCTCCCAAGTTTTGTTTATCATCATACGCACATTATCAATACATTCATCTCTCTCTAATTCAAGAAGAGACATGCTACATCCATATCCTTGAGAAGCAAAAAGGGCTGCATATTGTTGTGGATTTTACTAACTATGGTAAAACTATAGCTATACTCAAGGATGTAATCAAAACTCTCTTGCAAATTCAATACAATTTGTAAGTTTCTTAAAGCAGTCTGAGAGGAAGACTTTCGTACGCAGGTTGACTGGAATGCATCAAATCTTCTGTTCTCGAAGAACAGTGCTACGAAAGAGAAGATCTTCGCTAGATGGGAATTGAATCCATACAAAAATGAACTAATTCCAGCAGTATCTGATAACTATTTGGTAGACGAGAGTGTCATATTGTCAATATACGCATGTTCTGGCTTTGCTATTGAATAGCGTGCTTCTGAACGATAACATTCGTTTAAAACATATTGACAAAATGGACGAAAAACAGGCCAGACGACAGCAAAAAATGGGAGACAAATTCTCCAAATGCTTTGTATGCTCCATGATTTTCCATATAAGCTACAGTACAATACAATGGCAATACGGGCATAAACAAGTGCAATAAACGTGACAACACTTTCACTTACGTAAGTTGATATGAGAAGCTTCCAGAGAAGAAGTGCAACGATGGCAGCTAACAAGAGGCCACCAATGATTCCAAGAACTATTGCCAAAATATTTGTTTCGCTTGATATGGTTTGTGGGCAAGCTAAATGAAATAGATAACATGAAAAAGGGCTGAAGAATTGAAGATGAAAGAAAGTTATTTAGACGATCATTCCCCCTCTGGCAAGGTTTGACGGAAAGTTTAGTAGAAATTGAAAATAATCTATCCACAATTGTTGCCAATTGAGACATAAATAGATAGTAATTCAAAGAATGAATCAGAAACATAAACAGATAATAATTCAAAGAATGAATCTGAAGGCTTCAATTAACTCATCAAGAGAACAAGTGGCGGGCATTTCGCATATATTCATCTTTACAAGACATAATTACAAAGAAAGAATATAAACGCTATTGACTTGGTTTAATTTCTCGTTCTTGCTATCGTTTTGGTACAACTCAGATGATCTTTGGAATTGAAGAAAGGATTTGGTGAATTACTATAAGATTTTCTTTTGTTGTTATTGTTGTTGTTCTTGTGGATAAGTGTCAATGTCCTGGAATGCTATCGAAAAATTTCTTGAACAAGGAGTAAACGAGAATGTTACCTTTTTTAGGATTTACCCAAATTGTTGTATTGCCTTCATCAGAAACTTCATATGAGAACACTATAAAACAGCCATCAGTGTCCGGCACTTCACATTTCCTCCCAACAGCTAGGAATAAAATGGATGCGAATAAAAACGAATGCATGAAGAATGGTATGAACGGAGAAATAAACCAACGGAGTTCATTACAAAAAAAATGTACAATTAAAGTGCACGTAATCAAATGCGGAAAGGTGAAGTCGAATTCAAATGGATGAATGTATTTCCATATTTTGTTCTCAGACATGGTACCTTTGTCCTTAAAATTCTGAGAAAGGGGTCCAATTTCATGCCAAAAATAAGACATAAAACTTAGAAAGAGGGGTGTTTTTGAGGAAAAAAATCTAAGAATAGGGGGTATTTTTAAGTTCAACGTCAACTTTTATCTTTGATTTTCTAAAATATGGGTCTACTTATTCCATGGTTTCAAAGAAAAAAGGAGGTACAATTTGAATTAAAAATCAGAGAAAAGGGTCCATTTTCTTCAACCTCAGACGTGGGTGCTTACACTTGACAATGAGAGTTGACCCACCGGGACCGTTGTGAACTAACCGTTCTCGGCATTCACTTAAACCCAAATCATGCACGATTTTAACATGTGTGTTTTTAACATGTACATAACGTGAACGTCAATTTGACCAATACCAATAGATCAGTTTTTACAATAGAATCCATAACTTCATCATGATCAATAAAAATTCATGCAAACCTGTTGCATTTGATTTGATGATGTTCAATGAACAGTTTCTACAGAATCCCGGATCACCACGATCAAAAACTTGGCAAAGAACACAGTCACGTTTGAGTGCACACTGGCCTGGGCATGACTAAAAAACACAAATAAAATTCACGAAAATAAGATAGAATTAAGAGTGTGCCTCTCAACAGGTGCCGTTACAAGGAACGAGTGGAAAGGTCCACTATAGCGGTAGAACATCTAAAGAGGGATATTTTCTTTTGCAGAGAAAAACAACAATATAAACAAAAATGACGGAAATACGCATCTGTTTTCAGTCACTAAAAATAGATACATCCACATGAAAGCAAGTGAGCGAGTGAGTGTGTGAGCGAGTGAGTGTGTGACCGAGTGAGTGGGTGCGTGTGCATGCGCGCGCGCGCGCGCGTGTGTGTGTGTGTGTGTGTGTGCGTGCGTGCGTGCGTGCGTGCGTGTGTGCGTGCGTGCGTGCGTGCGTGCGTGCGTGTGTGCGTGCGTGCGTGCGTGCGTGTGTGCGTGCGTGCGTGCGTGCGTGTGTGTATGTGTGTGCATTGAAGAAGGCACCAAAGCAACGTAATAAAAAGCTTTGCACAACCTACTGAGATAACACAAATTCAAGTTCCTCTATTGGACTCACTGAAAAGACGATACAAGAGTGGAGTGGATCTATTTACTGTCAAAAAATCAAACAATCACATACCGGACAAGACCCACAATGTTGACCTTTGTATCCTACATCGCAGTTACATTCTCCGCAATCACAAGTGCCATGTCCACCACAAACAACCTGGCAAAAAGGTAATACATGCATTCAGTCAATTTTTAAACTTTGCATTTCTGCGTTGTCTGCAATGTTCATGAAAATTACTTTCCACTAATTTAATAGGCGAAGCATCCATTTTCAAATTTTCCACGCAAATAGCATTCAAATACTCCCTACAGTTTTAAAACCATATAAACTACATTTTCAATCTATTTTTAATCAATATCAAAATGTCAGTATTCATACCCCATCTTTAACACAATCTTTCTGGACCAGGGTGCAATTCTTCTCTCCACAATTACTTCCGGTCCAAATTCCTTTGCATTTGCATTTATTGCATTCACATACCCCATGATCTTGGCCTAATCATAATGAAACAAACGTATTTCTAATAAAAAGGATATTAAGCAGCAAAATTGCAACTTATTGCAATATTTTGTCAGCCTAAAATCTAATTTGAAAGTAATAATCCAACTCGATCAACATGCATGAAAAACTTCAAACCAATTAGTAAAAATACCAAAAAACTTACCACCACACTCTTTTCCATTGTGTAATTCACATCCAAAGTTTCTACATTCACAATGAGTGCCTGTAATCTTTTCCGCAGGGTTCTAAACAGAGGTATTTAAGAAAATACTCAGGCAAAGCAGGATATGGGTAGAGAGGCCTACTGTCATATAAGCATAAGAGAAGATGGCCGATTTTACAAATTCGTTGTCCCAAAAAAGTAGATCAACGAATCACAAGCAAAGCCCAAAATACTTCCTACTTCCACGCAGTATGACAAGTGGCTAAACAAAAATTTAGCATGGTTCGACTTTAAAATTTCAGGGTAAGGGGAATTCATAATGTCCAAAGATACCGAGCATGCACTAAGCAGAGCTAGAAGACATAAAGAGCAAGATTACTGAAAGACAAATGAGGGATAAAAACTACATACTACATTTAAACAAGTGCACATGGTATGTTCACGTGACTGGTATGTTCACGCGACTGGTATGTTCACGTGACTGGTATGTTCTACACAGATGATTCAGCGGTAGAGTAGAGCACGCAAATGTATACTGTAACTCTCCAGCTATTGGATTCACTCTTGAAAACAATCCTCTTTTCGAACACGGAAATGAACCATAAGGTGGTATAGACCAACACAAAGGGAATACTACCAAAAGCATCAAGAATTGATTCGTAAATTTTAGGTTACACATTAAGACAGTCACCTGTCTTGGAGTGCATTCACATGTTCCACAAATACATGTCCCAGCTTTGCTGCACACGTTCCCAGTTGTTGCATTACTACGACAAGAAACCAAGAGTATCCCTACAAGTTTTCTATTAAAACTTGACACATAAATCTGGAACTTATAAGCAACACAAGATGTTAAAAATAAAACTAGGAACATTCCAGAACATCTCAATGTGTCAAGGTAGCGCCTAATGACAAGTTATAACCACAGTTTGAGACCCTCGTGAGCTACAACTTTCAAGCATGTCTATGCTACACAATCTATAAGTTAATTCGTCCTTGCATTGTTAGAAAAATCAACCTCCCCCCCGGCAAAATATATTTCCTTATAAAATATATTTCGAATTAAAGGTTTTCTCTCTAGCATTATTTATTCTGTTGTATAAAATAACTAGGTAGACATAGCAAAAATATTTATACATCTAGGCTGAACATGACGTACTTTGCACGGCATAAAGAATCATCCACTGCTGATGCATCCGTGCATATGCAATCTGTGCCATACCTAAAATAAAAATGTTTCTATAATAATCATAAGAGATCATTAAATACAAACAAGCATAGAGTCCACCTCTTGATTGGCTACTAGCGTAATCTCCATCCGGGAATCCTCTGAGTTTTTAACCAATCAGATAGCCAGGGTCCCAAAATCCAGTGGAAACAGTAACTGTAATGGCTTCATAGTATATTCCGTAAAGGAAGGCTTGAAACTTCTGAATAAACATCTCATTATTATTTCAACAAAATTCTCATATGCTATATAAACGTTATGTGCTATAAGGTAAAGTTCTACAACCTCATGACGTATGTTATATGTTAGATAATGACGTATGAAGTATGTCAGATAATGACGTATGAAGTATGTTAGATAATGACGTATGAAGTATGTTAGATAATGACGTATGAAGTATGTTAGATAATGACGTATGAAGTATGTCAGATAATGACGTATGAAGTATGTTAGATAATGACGTATGAAGTATGTTAGATAATGACGTATGAAGTATGTTAGATAATGACGTATGAAGTATGTCAGATAATGACGTATGAAGTATGTTAGATAATGACGTATGAAGTATGTTAGATAATGACGTATGAAGTATGTTAGATAATGACGTATGTTATATTTTAGACGTATGACTACTTTGCTATCACTACTTCATGTATGGCAACTTCATGTATAAGTACTTCGGTCCCCATTCGTATAAGAATGCATGGCATTGGATTCTAAAATCCTTTCTCTAACACAAGATACCTAACAGAAGGATCTTCTGCCTAATAAAACATATTCAGATCATGTAACTGTTGTGCTTAACGTAAATTAGCTGAGTCATATCTCAGCTATCTGGAAAGTAAGATGATGACAATCAAGAAGTCTTTAGGTTTATTGACGACAGGTCCTATGGAATCAGTGTGCAAAAGAAATATATACAACGTGTAACTTTCCTGTTGTTAAATTTTTCAAGGGAAAAAATAATGATTTAAGTTCTAAAATAAAGTATAACATATGATAATATACCTTCCCGGGTCACAATAGCATTTGCCGCATGCAAACTTTCCAGCATAGTTACATTTTGTGCTGTTAAGTGTCTAAAATAGTACATGAATCCTATGTTATAATATCTGCACGACAAGGTTAGAGAGAAGAAATTAACAAGCACGGAATCAAAATTTCAAGAAATCACTGAAGATAAAAACTTTCATGCAGTAAACCATTCGATACCGAATAAGATGAAAGCAAACAAAATTGTTAAAAATAAAACAGGAAAGAAATAAATCAACTGGAAGAGTAAAAATAGTATTCTCAAACTTAGAACTTTCAAAAATTAGTCTGTAGAATTAGAGAGAAGAGAGAAACAAGGTAGACATGGAGGCATTCTCCTTCTCAACAGGATCTCAATACGAATAACTTACCGCAACTGGAGGGCTTTCACATGCGCATGAACACGTAACTTCAGTTTGTACTTTAATATCTCCAAAGCCAGCGATACTGATATCAAAACTAAACAAAAATGACAAAATTGCTAACAACAAACAAACATTAAAATTATAGCTCTATATTTCTTTTAATACATTAAGTTTTGAAACGTCTTCCATGTCAATGATCACAAAATTACGAACAAACAGCTATGGTAATAACTAAATTCTAATTACTTACCTTTTCATATTCTTCACAGCATCAGAACATCTCTGAGGTGTAACTGTAACTTCGAATGAGATTTCTTCTTCTAATGCCACATTACTACATTCATTATCTGCTGTCTTCGACCTACAATGGTTATTCCACAGAATAATTATATAGCAGAACCTTAAAGATTTTGAATACTTCAGCGTATAGATAAATCGGCCAGGCAACGAGGTGTAACAACACATCAAATCGCCATCTCAACCTGACTTCCGCGTAACTTGAGATTGGTAGTATCTCATAGCATATCATTTACAAATAGAGAAAGCACAGAAATAAAATATCAGTTCATATTTGGACAATTATGATGTTGAATTACGGGGTTGAGAGGGTTGGGTGCATTCCGGGTCCTTTCTATCCCTGCACTAAGCAAACTAAAAGAAAAATAATCATGACGAGAAGCGAACAATAAAACATGTTTCATACCGGCATTTCTTTGTCTTGTATTCTACCTTAACATCACTTGGCTTACTATCCACAAGTCGTACAGTGGAGGATATTTTCTAAAAATAAAAGTCAATTTTATCCCTTTAGCAACTCATTCCAAAGAAAGAAGCAAAAAGCTTAAGAACGACTCACATAAATCAACTGAAGAGAGTTTCATCAAATATTCGACAAGTCAAAGTAATAGTCCAACGGAAATCTTTCCAAAAGTACAGCTGCTATCAGCTGGAAAATCAGAGCAGGATAGGGATTACTTTGTGAAAAGAAACAGAAATTTTATATAATAAAAGACGGACAAGCAATGGGATGAGATAAACGACCATCTAAGTTTGATATACCTTGTAATTGTCTCTAATTAAATTAACGATGTTACTAGAATCAGAAGACAGCACTCCAACTGTTGTTCCGATGTCTTTCCACTCTTTTGCAACATTCTAGAACATGTAAAAAAGTACATAGATTCATTGTTCAATGTCCATAAAACATTAAATGTATATAAATATATATATATATATATATATATATATATATATATATATATATATTTATATATTTGCATATATATTTGCTAAAAAACTTCTCTTGATTTAACGTTTCCGTACAATTCCTCATCAGTGACATTGGCTAGTGTATCAATCTTATATAATAAAGAGCAAAAATTAATTACACTGTAAACTCAAATAACATCTGACCAAGAGAAATACAGGTTAACAAAATTCAAAACAAAACACAAGGTATGTACCTCAAAAATAGTTTTGACTCCGCTTGTAACAGCAAGAATTGGCACAATCTTGCTTTCTTTCAACTTCTCCCTCAAAAATCCGACGGATGGATAATCCTGTTGAGAACATACGATAAGAAATCGAACAAACGATTCTCGAACCATATTGATAGGAGGCATGGACCACAAGGGTTTACATAGCATGTTTTGCAACAAATGTAATGAAAACCTATGCATAAAATAACTGGGTGTGAAATTTGACGCCTTGAAGAAAGATAGATAACAGGTAACATTCTACAACAATTGAAACAATAAATAAACAATAGAATAAAAGTGTACAAGAAAATAAAGAAAATCAAATAAAGCTAATATGGGTAATATAATAAATCAATTTTCAAACTTCCTTCATCACACTGCTTCCCACTAAGGAAATAAATGAAGCATGAAAGAAGTAAAATAAATCTCAAAAATACGATACTACACAGAATCGAAAGAGAGAAATTATTCAAAAATAACAGCAAATAACCCTAACCAGCTCGTTAGTCATTGAATAGATATCTTGTGCATCAAGATGACATTTTCCGTCATTCGGTAGAACAATACCACCAAGCTATGAAATAAAAGTTAAATGAAATAAAAAATGAAAGGAACTTTTTTTGGGGAGACCGTGTACGGGCATGGGGGAGTGCTGAGTATGATAAATGAATTATAGGAAAGGTTTTAAATGAAAGGGAGAGCAGAGTTAGAAGGTAAATTAAACAAGAATGCGAAAAGGGCGTGTTATAGTAAAAGTACGAGATATGGGGTATGGATCATAAAAAATTCACAACATAGCCAAGTGCCATAACAAGTTATAGCCAAAATGTATCTTATCTTTGTCGTACTAGGATCATGTTGAGTTTCATTAGTAATCATTAGATAATTAAATAAATAAATAAATAAATAAATAAATAAATAAATAAATAAAATCACCAATAATTAAACAATGACTTGAGCAATAATTCTTACTTTTCCATCTCCTGCACTATGTGGAGGAGCATCAGTTACAAAAATTACAATTCTTCTTGACGATATTTTTGGTCTCCAACCAATTTTCTGTTGAGAAAAATCTTATCATGAATAAATGTGCCTCACAATAAACATACGAATGAAAACTTTAATGTGCCATAAAATTTCCGGCTGATTAGTGCGGAGTATCCGGTCAGACATAACGCAATTATTTTCATTAAACTTCATAACAACATAACTAGCAATCAAATTATATCTGAAAGGAGGACAGCAAATCAACTTAAATCTAAAAAACTTGGAGACTTCTTTTATAATTATAATCTAAGGTCTAAACATCATCGAGAACTAAACATAAGCGATCATTGCACTTTTTTAGTATAGCATGTCGCGGAAAGGTTTTGGGGCCTATGACAGAGTCCCAAAAAAGTAAGAAAGAAAGAAAGGCTAAGTAGATAGAGACATATGATGAGGTCTGTTGATGTTAGATTTGAAACAAGACAAGCTGTGGGACTCAGGGAAGGAAGTGGGTGGCCAGGCGTTTAATAGTTGACAAGTTCTTGCAATGAACGATATTTTGTGAGATAGATTTGGTGGATTAGGCAGCATAACTTGGAATGTGTAATTGGTTCACTATTTGTTCATGAATTTTTCCATGCAATTCTCAACCGCTAAAGCTATCAAACAGAATATGCATCTGCTCTCTAAATTAGAAACACTCCAGTTAATGATAGAAATCTTTAACAATTTCGTTTTTTCTCAGATCTGCATTGCATAAATTACCAATGATGATATATTTTAACACAAGATAATATACAATAATATAAGATATTGAATAACGACCTTTTCACAAACAGCAAGCTGCATAAGACCATCAAAGCCTCCCTCAGGAGTGTCAAGGTTTCCTGATATCGTCTGTCCTCTGACGCCAGTCTATGAAAAAAATAAATATCATTAAAGAACAACTGATATCCAGAAGCTAAATTCTAAGCTTCGCAAATAATCATCATTTGCCGACATAATAATGACAATATATATCAAGCAAATCATGACACAACTGCGGTTTAGTTTAGTTGACTATGAATATTTATATACATTTTATTATGAAAGTCTACTTAAACTTTTAAAAAATTTTAATGGAAAGGCTATTCAAATACATACATATATATAAATTTATACATACATACACACACACATATATAAATATACATATATATATATATATATATATATATATATATATATATATATATATATATATATATATATATATATATATATATATATATATATATATATATATATATATATATATATATATATATATATATATATATATATATATATTTATATATATATATTTATATGTGTGTGTGTATGTATGTCATTTTGGAATTAGAATAAATTGACACCAAGAATACCGCCAAAATAGCGAAAATTATGATACCAGGTAGACACTACATTTGGCAACAGATGTTCTCCAAACAGCCATATGGTTTCTATTTAGGCACATTTCTAGGTACATTCCCTATCACATTTCCACTTCATAGGACTCAGTTTTTTATAAAAACACCGTTGGGAGCTTCAAACTGAATCATTTTGACTTTTCATGAATGTCTCATAAGCACTAGAGAAACTACTGTTCTATCCAATTTGATCTCAAAACGTAATGTACCATTCAATTCAATTACTACATTCAAATTCTATTTCTATTATTAAATGTATCTACTTACTGAGAATTCATTTGCATCCGTGGTAAAATTCATGTTGTGAACGAACCCAAAGGTTTTCCTGCATGTAGAACATGGCCTTTCCCTGAAAAAACGCAATGGAACCAAATTGTGAGCTTTAACAATTGTGAGACTGTCCCCAGTTAACTGTAATCTAAATTAAAAATGCTATTTGAAGTGAAATATAAGCAGTGTGAGCAAATGAACTACCCTTGAGTGCTTGCTTGAATGTATGAACTGTCAGCACAATGGTAGAGCACCACTCAACATATAAAGTTAAAGATCGTAATTTCGAGTCGCAATAAGTAACTTTCACTTGTCACATGACCATTACGTAATCATATCTCTGATTAGCCAATCTCACTTGGAAGGCAAGTAACGGGGACGAAATTCATGGCCTATGAACATAAAGTGTATTATTGTGAATGTACTTTTGAGACGCAATTGGATCATTCATTTTCTCGAACTTTCACTTTACAAAGGTAGATGATTCACACTGATCGTAAAATTGAAAGGCTCTAGAAGGGTATAAAATCGGATTACCATATCAAATGAAGAAGGCAGCTCGATTCTGCATGAAAATATTGATAGGGACAGTGCCGGAGTAAACTAAATCAGCGCAATTCATTCAATAATATGCAATCAATGGAATTAATACAATTTTAAAGAATATATACTTACGAAGACACATCAACAAAAGGTGATACAGTCTTATCCACGAAAGAACCGAACGCCAAACGATAGTCAGTAGTCAGTTTACCAATGGCTGAAGCTGCAATGGATAACATAAAAGCATGGAAGATAGTTCTACTTCATGAATTAGTTACGGGTGAGTTAATCTTAAAGATTCTAAATGTCGGTTGAAATAAGTTGGACATTTAATAAAATAAAGATAAGAATCATCTAGAGAGCCTTTTTATGTAAAGTTTCATAATAAGCATAGTTATTAGGACCAAATGTAAGGCCTATGTTTTAGTAGAAACCAAGAAAATGGAAGCTTGCCAGAATGACAAGCCAATTGGCATTAAAAACATATCGTTCGACTGAACTGTCACGTGATCTAACATAGTATCATTCTGACCAGAGTGAACCAATTCAGCAAAACGTTTTCTACTATCATGAGGTATCATAAATTCTGGCTATAAGGCACTGAAACAGCACACTTTTTCTTCAAAAGATTTGTGTTTCTACACTATTCTGTTATGTCACCTTCAGATAATAAATGCCCAAACATTTAACGACACTCCTTTATCACAATTCTTAATATTTTTGCTACAATATCTCAGTAATACTATGAAGATAGTTCTGCTTCAAAGCTGAGGAAGCGAAGAATATTTATTTACTATAAATATAGTGATTGAACGCTGTGATGGGATAAATCATGCTATTAAAATTGTCAAGAGCAGTCCATTGGCCACTGTTAGCAGCCATATTTAGCAGCGTGGCGAAATACTTAAGTGAGGCAAATGTATATGCAAAATGGCGAAAAGGTTTACATGGTGACAGAATATTAGTATGGAACGCAAACCCTTTCATGATTTTTTATTTTTCTCATATACTGATACAAAATCCAAAACTCGGAGGTCGACTTATATTCGTGAATCTGCAAAATTAATGATTTTTCTGTCCATTTTGGGGGGTCGACTTATAATCGAAGTAGACTTTTAATCGAGTACATACAGCAGTAAGTCTATTGAGGCAGCTCTTCCTTACTGAAATTGGTTTGGCTATTCACTTGCTGCTCCACTTGCTCTGTTCATACACGTCTTTTGAACAAGAAAACGACTCTTTTGCCAAAGCCTCGATATTCTTACCTTTTAATGGCTAAATGAGGCTACAATTATTTGTTATAAAAACATTTGATCTTTGATATCCAAGATTATCAAAGAAAAGGATTTGATCTTTGTAAGGCAGTTTGCAAAGAATGAGCTAGTATTGATTTCTGGAACATAAAAAAGATGAGCTTTCGAACTTGAGCCTTTGGATCTTCTGAACCTTTTCCTTAAGACGTTGGCTTTTTGAGTCTCAGTTCTTATAAAAATTTTTCTTACAAAAAAACGTGTATATGTTCTTACATAGAGGACATATATGGCATTAATACATTCTACAGTATATGACATTAACATTGGTTTAGTCAATAATAACGGTTTCATCATTTAATAATGGTTGGTCAATAATAACAATGGATGTGTCAATGACAATTAAAAACTTATAAATCTGGCTATTTTCTCTCGTTCATCCTACAATGCTACTTGTTGCTGCTTTCATTCTCAAACTTACAATAAAGCTGTGCTTTCCGATTGATGTTTTGGAAGATGCATGTTGTGGAATTCTAAAGTTACCGCTGAACTGAACTGAACTCACCTATTCCTGCCCCAAGATCTTTTAAGTTTTGCAAATCATCCAACATTGAATATGACAAGTCCATAAGATAATACAGATCAACTGGATAATTCCTTGCTGGTTTTACTCTGATTTCAAACTTTGCTGGTTGACCTTAAAGACAAAATGTATAAATGTTAATCATATTAGGACAATGAACGAATAAAACTATGAAAGATCTTTACCAGCAGAGAGCTATAACACAAAATGATAATTGGTGGATTCAAAGAAATAGCATGTCAGTCCCAAAAAGTCCCAAAAATAAATAGCCCTAAAAAGCAAACCTGAAAAGGAGGGTTTGACAAACATACATATCTTATATGGGTACATTAAATGAGAGAATCTGTCATAAGTGGGAAACACTAATATACTTAATATAAAAGAACTTAACAAAGTTTATATTTATATGTCTTCACTTTAGGTTAACATTCTTTCAACTGTTAAATCCTAACCTAATCTCTGGTGAAAGCAGGCAAGATGGTCACAAAATCACAGTGTCATATTACAGTGGATAATTATACAGAGCCCAGGAGGACAAGATTGGAATACTACCAGTAAAACGGCAAAGGAGAAACCAGCAACAAACTGAAACTAAAGAAAGCCAGAATAGACAGAGATCAAATATCTATTCAGCTATATTATATTATTGTCCATTTCTGAGTTGAAAATAGGTCACTACAGGGTAACAAGAGAGAAGCTTTACCAATTCATCAACAGATCAAATAGCTTACCAACACGTAAATTCAGTTTAACATTTTGTGGTGAGAATTGGACTTTAACACCAAGTGGCTGGTTTCCAGGTGGCTAGGAGGATAAGGAAATACTTAGTAGTACAAAATTCTATCAAGGTTGAGACTATTATAAAATACTAGTTGAATTCTAAATCATTCAAGACAAAAAGTATCCCATTTCATTGCTAATAATATCATCTAATTTATCTGTTAACTCAAATAGCTAAAGCATCAGTAACTCATACCTCACTTGATCTACTAATTGGATCAGTTCTATTGGAACAAATTGAATTCATTGTTCCTCGAAGATCACATCTTGGTCGTTTTGTTGTTTGAAAAGACTAAAAAGGAACTTCAATATGAAAGAAGAAGAGCATCAAATAGATATGATATGATGAAGAGTAAAAGAATTCAAAAGACCAGCAGGAGTAAATCCAGCTATGAATAAAACTGTTTATGAGTAAAACCATTACGTGCATAAGATGAAAAGAAAAAATTGCAATGAAAAATAGAGTGAAAGAAAACATGATAACTTAAATATCTCACCAACCTATGATTTACTCATTTACTCCATAATAAAAAGCAATTCAACAACACATGATCTGTGTCTGAGCAGTGGGTATCATTCAAAATCAATGTCAGTATGCAAATCTCATAACAGTAAGTGTGTACAAATGCACAAGTCACCACATAATCAACAAAAATTGTGGAAAGGAAGCATTGATGACTATTGGCCCTAATATTATGCCCTCTTGCAAATAGTATGATACTTTTGAGATACCAATGAATTATATACCATTGATGAAATTGCATCTGAAAAAGTTAGATACTGCCATAAACCATCCAACAAAAACAAAATAATTACTTAGAGCTTGCCAATCCCATTGAAATTTTTTTCCTGATTGAAAGTTTGCCTGCATTGCAGATGTAACTACCTATGACCAACTATGAATTTGTGCAAAAGATAAATTACCTCATCACTGCACCAAACACAATCTGGACCACCACTTATGCAAGCTGAGCATGACGAATCAAAAATACTGCATGGGTTTGAAGTCACTGAAAAATAGAAAAACATTTGGACAAATAATACAGAATTTACAGAAATTATAAGAATACCCAATTCTCTTATGTCCATTTGAAAGTGGATTCAAAATACCTGAGCGACATTGACTCATTCATTGAACTTAATGACACTAATCTTAATTACACACTGACCCTGCCTTTCCTGTCCAACACATATACTCCATTTCATTTAAAGTATTTTCTACCTTCTACACTACTACTGGGTGAACCAGTCTACAAACTGAGTGGATGCAAATAAATATGACTAGACAACAAATTCACCACAAAGGTAAAAGCAGAAAGTAATCAAAACTAAGGTCAAAAGCATATCAAAAAGATCAAACAAAAACTGTTGTGTGTATCTTACAGATAATAAAACGAAATGAACAAAAAAGAAACATTTTTTCATTATCATTTCAACAAGAACAGAAACCAAAAGTGCTCACAGACCATGAGTAAATCACAAAGTAACCTTTCCAAAAATCAATTTACTCAAAGGTACAAGATGTTTTCAAAATTGTTAATGGTGATTGACATTCACAGCACATACCTTGGCATCGAGAATTCATGATTTGCAAAATTACCAATGTTATTGCCAATATAAAACCTTTGCTAGCCATCATTCTGAGAAACGAAAAGAAATGAAATGTTGTTTAAGTGACTGAAAGCATCATGGGCTCTTGCATTCCGTGGCGAGGAAGACAAAGAAAATTTAGTGGAAAAAGCTTGTTACATGTTTCTCGAAACACCTAACTTGAGCTTACATTTGCTTGCCTTGTTACGTAAAACTCAACTTCTGCACTTGTCTCACCACACACACATTTCACCGGATGAAATTATATCTAACAAATGAGCTCTCGGCAAATGACACAGTGTTGACAGAAATTCACTAAACCAAGGTCTGTCAATAGCATTATACAGAAAAACAAATAATTATTCAGCACACAATATTTGACTCCTGTACTAGGTATCATACAACAAATAAGTTCATTTTGTAAGTGAACTTTTCCAGCCACTATTAGAAACTACAATAGGAAAGTAGGCCATGTATATGAGTAAAGTGCCAAAGACTCAAACAAATTGTCATTACTTACAATGATATCTTTACCAAACATATGATGTCTTTTGTACCTAGTATGCTGTATATGGCGCTGGGAAACGAAAAGGAAAGTCCTTATTTTCTGATTTAACATACACGCTTGCTGATTTCCTTGTCAAGGTTTTTCTCTGAATGGACTAAAAATCAAAAATGAGTAACTCTGAGCAGGAAATGATAGATCACATGGGAATGAGGCTACGTTACGCCCTGCTATTACAGATACATTTTTACCACATTACTTTTGGATAAATGAGAAATTAAAAATTTCTACGCCTAGAGATATTATCAAGACTCTTTTTATCTCCCAATAATCATTAGGAGCAAGTTCCTGTTCATCTTTTACAAATTATAGTATACCCACATTGTCTAATACTAGATAAACCCAAAATCTTTCTCAAGTTAACAAACCAGAACCTTTAGGTGGTAACTTTCATTTGTTAATAGTCAGACTTAACTACTTTTAACCATCATCAATAAATTCTGAGTAGCACTGAACTTAAATATCAGGAAAACAAACATTAGACATATAATATATATGGAGGAGTCATTATCTGGGAGAAGAGGGTGGAAACAAAAGAACAAATATTTTCAAAATCTGATCTCCTGTGAAACATCCAAAGATTAGCTGTGGCCCAAGCCTTAGAACTTAACGTATTTTGATACACCAGTTGTGCTAATAGGATTGAGTGCAAATTTTAAAATTAATGCACACCTCAATAATAGTTGGATATTCTCCAGTTGACTGCCACCCTACGACTTCTAGTTTTGCCTGAAACTTTACTTCATATCCCAGTGTGAAAGCTGTTATAAATTTCATACCCCAGTACCAACATGCATCAAGCCTTCAGACCCCAGCTCAGTTCCCTACAATCTAGTCTCCCCAATACTTAATGGCTGCTCTTTTATCAGGTTGATTTTTTAAGCGAGAGAATATTATATCATTGGTCTTTAATTCCGAAAAAATTAGAAAAAACGATAATTCACCTGTAGCATGCGTTAATTGCGAAGACCGTATGTCCTGTGTTTTCAGTGCCTACCTCGCTAATTCCTTTCCACATCAATGGTTTTCTTTCCGCTAGCATCATCTTAAAATTAAACAAGTCTTCGCATTTTTTCTCCATCTTGTGCTTTGCTTTCATCAGGTAGGCTCCATATGTAGTTTGATAATCTATCGGTTCGAAGTTGAAGAGATAGGATCTGTCATAGAAAAATAGGAGGCCTCTGTAAACATGATTATTTGAAATTATCTTCTCGTTCTGGTTAAAATTTTAGTAATGAATCATATTCTGCAGCAGCATTTTTTAGAGTACAGTTCATTGGCCAAAAAGTCATCCGAGCTCGAATCCAGCCTGGAACATCGATTTTCCCATGACATAAGTCAAAGGACACTTGTATCGTTGAGAACATTGAATAGACAGAGGTTCACAGCAACAATCATAAGCAATATGAGATCCTCATAGAATCATATTGGCATCGACTCAGCTATTTGCAACCCGTACTTTTGACGCCTTTAACAAACATAAAGAAACCCCTCCCCCGTCTAAGATGAAGGATTTTAGCCAATCATAAGTGACTAAAAGGTTGTGCAACCTCGTTTACACATACTGAATTATTTCCGTGTTTTGCAATACAATCAGCAGCCATCCTTTATCCAAACAAAATGCAAGATTTTCACAGGAGCTGAGGAATTCAAAAGTTGAGTTTGTTTTCATGCTTATCATCAAAACACTAACAGAGTTAAAGGTAAGCTATCTACTACTAAAATTTATAATTAAATCTTGTGCATCTATACTTATTTAGAATCAAAGTTTATTCATTACAAAACAGAACCAGCTCTACTATTTAATCCAAATGGAAAATGTTCCTTTTTCTATTAACTTCCTATTGTTGATGTATATCAAAGACAGAGGAATGCTCTCACACTTAAAATATGGAGCAGTGCCTTCGTACGTATGTAATGGATACTTGAAAGCCTTATGACGACACTTATTTCATTTGATATATGAAGTTAACAAGAAAAGAAAGGTAATATAAACAGAACACTAAGCACGTGCCTCTAGCACAAAAAACCCCACTCAAAAATCCTTCTGCTTTTGACCATACTGAGAAGGAAACTTACTTTTTCCTAAGACTTGAAAGAGGGTGTATTCCACAATCGTCTTATTCTTTACTCTCTAAGATTTCCCTACTTTATTTCACTGGGACTCTTTCTCGTTCTTTCTGTTCCCTGACAAAAAGTATTTATCCTAATTTCTATTCTAATGGATTAATGTACTTCCTAGATATATCAGTTTTAGTCCAGCCAAACATAGCATTATTCATTACATGCTTCCATTCCGTTACACTTCTACTTTGAATGCAAGCATCCCCTGTGTAACAGACTGCACGATTTCCGTCTTTCCTCAAGCCTCACCCTCTCAACTCTCAAGTAAAATCCTACCTGTTCTTCTTTTACAATTACGTGGTTGCTTTTTGTCATCAGTTAAAGTGTAACATATTCTATTTGCGTTCCCACGTCTTTGAGGAAACTCGTTGTCAATATTTTTACTGACTTTATCTTAAGCGCTTGATATTGATTATGACATAACGCAGAAACGAATGTTGCCTAATGCAGCTAGTCTCTATTAGAGATCTCTTGCTTACAAGAAACTCATCTCTTGGTGACAAAATGAGTAATTCCATCATAAGCAATATGAGTCCGTTTTGCTGTATGCAAAGAAATGAAGCAGGCTTTCGACTTGAAAGTCATGATCAGTGTTACATGATAGCATGAGTATTATATATTATATTAGGGAATAGCAACACAACAACACATGAACATCGAAAAAGCAATAATATTTGAGATAGAAGAGCAGAGTAAGCACATAAACTTTGGAGCGCCGATAAACAAGGCAGTAAACCAGTGAATTTATGATATCATTTCATTTTTAAATATTCACCTGCTGGTAAGACTTCGTTATAGATGAAATAAAAAACCCCATTTGACTCAAAGCACGCCAGCAAGCAGGGTATGAGGGACACTAAGAACAGGCCTGTCGCGAAAGGGGGTGTGTGGGACGCCATACCCACCCCAGGAAAACACTCCGTTGGCAAATCTTGGCTTTATCTCTGCAAATCCTATGATCTTTGCGGACTAATGCCGCTGGATGGAAGGGGAAACGAATAGCTCTAGAGGCGTTAACAAATATCCCGCAGTCTGTAGATGAGGAAGCGCTGCTTTTGTGCACCCCCCCCCCGGCAGATAGGTCCACCATTTCTTTAGCACACACTTTACTCCGCGTATAAGCCCCCCGGTAGATAGACCCATCCGGAGTATTTCTCAGATCGAAAGGAATAGTAAGCATACGCATAGTTGTGTCTTGGTTTATAGATTCAGATTTTCAGGCTTTCTATAATGTTTCTAACTTTCTTTTTGTGCAATTTTGCTTCATAGAGTTTATAGGTGCATGGAATCTCAATGCCTCTACCTAGAACTCACTTTGAGACTGAAAGTTGTGACAGTCAAAGTAACACTGACAATGAAATTAGTGACGAAGGTGGTGCATTAGCACTTCCTTGGGTTTAGTTATTATCTGGATTGCTGTTAATGTTATGAAATGATTTAGCAGAATTCTAAGCATATACTGGATGAAAAATAGATTATTAAAGCTACATTCAAATATGATAACTGTAATACTGCATCATTCTATCAAAGAAAAGAAGCCCAACCCTGTACGTCTTCCCTTGAATAAGCTCTATGTGAGAGGGCAACACTTAGACAAGCATCATGGAGCATTACTACAGTACATGTGATATGTAGCTATAAAATCAAAACCTGACTTTACTGTTCCCTGAAGAAATTGATGGCAAGATCTTTTCATTCTCCAGTTTGCTACTAGTTTCAATGCCCGCTATGCTAACTCAATCCTATTCAATTTTTAGGCCACGACTTCGATGGATACTGGCACATTTTTTTCCACAGCAATTTTGGTTTGCTCTTTAACATATGTCGCTACTCAAGGTATTTGAAAAGTTCCTAAATTGACTAGCAAGATTCTTAAATTAATCAAATAAACCTAGGTTTCTCAGCTACTTAGATGGCCACCCCAGATAACATTATTTTCCAAATTCTTTTCCGTTTAATTAAATTTTTGTTATTGCCTTGCTATGTCTCCAAAATCCTGTTGCCTTACCATATTTTTCGTTTGTTGGTTCTAAATGCTAAAGTCCAACTTGTTCTAAGGGGCCTTTAAAGTTAGCAACCGCTTTTATGACTTCTTTGCAAACTTCTGATATTTAGCATTTATTTGCTATAGACAGTTTCTTCCAACTACTTTAAAGTCTTATGTTAAATATTGATTAACTCTAATGTAGAAATAATTGATTTTCTAGGGTCAAGCTCTTGTAGATTTTATGATGCATCTTGTGCAGATTGCATAAGTGGTGGATCGGATTGCGTTTGGTGTTCAGATGAGGTGAAATCGCTAATAAAGTCTAATTTAATCTGAAAAAATCGAACAGCACCCAGCCATTACAATTATATTGAAAGATTTAAGTATCCAACCATTACAATTATCTTGACAGACTTAAGTTTTCATAGATATTTCAATTTCGATCACAGTAAAATCCTACGTCAACATGACTGGTGAATTTAACTTAAAACATGAAGGAAACTAAATCTCATCAGAAATCTTTCCTATTTGCTTTTCTGCTCCCAGAAGAAGATAACAGATAATGAAAAGAATCTGTTATTATAAGATTGAATCCCAATCACATATGAACCCTTCATTATTCTCTTTGAAATACAAAACATGAAGCGGCATATTTATTCTAGAGTTTTGTAAAACAAGATAACAGCAGAAGACGGTGTGATAGCTCAACCAAAATGGCGTCAATTTGCCAGAATAAGACGAGCCCCAAAAGTACAACAACTTTGGTGAGGATGGTTTACTTGGCATTTCTAAATTTTAATACTTCATATAAAGTGATCTTGTATTACTTCATGTAATTTGATCTTGTGCTACTTCATGTTATCTGACCTTGTACTGCTCCATGTGAGTTGATCTTTATTCACTTGTTCATTGCACCCACCATACATTTTAACAGATTCTTGTCATACTTCACCTTGTACAGTTGCAAATGAGAGAGAGAGGAGAGTGAATTCAACAAACTTTAGTATATAATGATAGCCAAAGTCAAATGAATGTCTCCAGTCAATTGTTCAGAATTTTAGCTTATGACGAAAACAACAGACATCAATCCATCAAACATTATTGCAATTCAGTTTTCCCCATTTGAGATATTTAGAATGGTACCCATTTTAGAGAGTTAAAAGATACCAAAGCTGGAGCATACTCGAGTTTGAGTCACAACAAATAAAAGCTTGTAGAGACAAAGTTCTTTTTTTTCTTTAATTTATGACTACTCGATATTCTCTCATTTGGTCAGTCAGTCATTTGTTCCATTGCAGTATAGTTTACACAACGTTAAGACTTTTATTTATATTGTATGGTTCAGTCTGGTAATAAGCCACTTGGGCCGACAGTGCAGTTAACGCCGCAGACAGTTTCACTGAAACTTAGAAAAGGTAAACTTTCAACAGTATGTAATTCAAATTCATTTATCATTATCATCATTTGACAAAAAGTTGGCACCTTAAGTTGCTATCAAAAATGCTAATTCAACCCAAATAAAAGCTATTATATAATTTAAAAAGTTTGATGAAAAATAGCTGATTGCTTTTATTGCATATATGTAAGTTCTTTCTCTCTTTCTGCTCCTCTCTATTCATATAAATGTATTATATTTTAGGCCAACCAGCAAAGTTTACAGTAAAAGTAAAGCCTGCAAAGAACTATCCTGTAGATTTGTACTATCTGATGGACTTGTCATATTCAATGAAAGACGATCTGCAAAATTTGAAAGACCTTGGAGCAGGAATAGGTAAATTTTACTGGTTGTTACCATTTGATATTTAGAAACAACACTTCATGAGGATCATCAGTCAATAATCACTTTAATCACTTAAATCACATTAATCACCTTAATCACTTAAATCACCACGTAGAATTATATAGTAAAGACTATCAAAGTTAATCTATTGTTTTGAATACATGGTTTTCTATGACAGCAAATGCGATCGGGACGATAACTAAAAATTACAGTTTGGCATTTGGATCTTTTGTTGACAAGACGCTTTCCCCATATATACAAATACAACTGTAAGTGAACACTTATCTATTATGATTAACTTTTGGAACAGATACATTTTATGGGAACTTTCTCATGACTATCTATCCAAAGCAGCACATATTGATGTGGATGTGCTGTTTTCTTTTTCGACCTTGAGAGGGAGCAACGTTGCTTTTTAGGTAAGGTAGCATTGAAACAGTTAACTATTTAGGTTTTCTCTTTACTTTTGCATCCCTAAACCTTACAGTCATGTCCTCTTTCAAACCAACAATCGATCAGCCAATCTTGTCACAATCTTTTATTAAGGCTTACCCTCAACACATTTGCAGTCTTAGGACTGTGTTATAGATCCTTACAGCCTCTCCCTAATATTACCAGCTAGAAGGGGAAAACAGATGGCTGAATATGATATAACTGAGATAATAGTGGGCATTTAAAATCGCCATGATAGCTTATCGTAAAGGAGATATCATGAAGGGGGAATAATCTATTGAACACCTTCCCCATGTAAGATTAATTTTTTCTAGAATTTTTTCCTTTTCTTTAGAGATAGAACATTCTCACTTATCAAACAATAACTTTAATGCCTAGGAAAGCTATGAGATTATGTAGCAAATATAACTAAATAACTGCAAGCGATAAATGAATTGAAAAACTACATGAGGAATGTACTTTTACAGTAAAAAGGAACGATACGCTGATGTTCCACCTTTTGGGTTCCATCACAATCTCGATTTTACAAAAGATGCAAACAAATTTGCTGTAAGCATTGCATTCTTATTTTTATTTGATTTTTCTCATATTCTCAATAATTTGTTAACCTGCTCTTTCAAACTGCCAACGTCATATTTATTATCACTGTATCATGGTAGTGAAGAACTTAGGAGCAATTATTTATTAAATAAAGAACCATCTCAACAATGATAATAATAATTTATTAGAACGTTCCTAGCACAAGCTCAAAAGGCCAATTGGCCTTTTCCCCGCTTACAATACATAAATGTTCCTAATATCTGAAATGTCTATTAAGTATTAAAGCAGATTTCAGATAATGTGTTTTGGGCCGTATTCGAAAATCAAAATAGTGTTGAACGTCTTAACTTCTGATGAAACAGAATTTCAAAGTTCAGGTGCACACACTGGGAAGGGTGGGTCTTTACAAGGCTTCAGGTACAATTGCTGAATTGCTTTTTTAGCTTTGGAAAAGCTCGTATCATACATCAGAACTACCCATTCTAAAGAATCTGTTTTACAATTTGCTTATTAACGGACACTATTAACAACTCTTTCTCTACTCTGAATTGGACAAGTCTACGTATGTTCTTTTATAATCTATATGAAACAAGGCTCTCGACGAGCATTCTTCCTTACTTTTAAATAGAGATAGGCATCAAACATCTTCTCGGGAAATGGTGATTGTGATGATAATGATGATAATGGTAATGATGATTATGACGATGATGATGATTATGATGATGATGATGATTATGATGATGATGATGATGATGAAGCTGTAGTAAACAGGTCGTCAAACTCTCAAGTACACTCTTCCTTTTTATAAGAACACACTTAGAACACATTTTACAGGACACCGAGGCTCGATTTGCCAAAAAATATGAACACAGCTAGAACACGCTCAGCTTCAGATGATATTTTTTACAAGCACTCAACCTACTATCATCTGGCAGACGAATTTTGAATATTTTGTAAATAAATCATCATTGGCATTCGTTGCTTTATTTTCAAAAGTAGCCCAGCCGAGTAGGTTAGAAATCCAACCGAGTATGTTATACTGCATGCAGTTTTGCAAATATTTTCAAAAGTGACCCTTGATTTAAGAAAAATTTTAAGAGCATTTGAGTCTCAAATTGTAGAAAAATAAAGAACATGGAACCTTGTCAAAAAATTGTCTGGTTCTTATAAAAAAGGAGTGTGCTATTTTCTGCAGCCTTTAATCTGGTTCTACCTTACATCCGGTCCTATCAAAGCCTATAATTTATAGCCATTAACACTTGGATATGTCTTTGTAGCAAGGTGTGAGAGCTCAGAAGATCTCAGGAAATCTGGATGATCCTGAGGGCGGTTTTGATGGGATGATGCAAGTGGCAGTTTGTAAAGATGTAAGACATTAGTTTTCATAATGCAGTATGCTTAGAGGATTCCCAATCTGATCGTCCAAAAAGCATTGTCATGACCATAACATTAAACTAAAATCATATTTCATAGACAATAGTATAAGGTCTGCATCATATGCCTCAATTTGCCTGCAACATTTTAATCTGTTCCTTTTGCATTGCATTTATCTGTTGCTACCAAACAATCCATTTGACCTCAATTGCTTACACCCATAATTAAACCAACGATGGCAATGAGCTAAGAGTAGAAAGCTTATTTGCATGTTAGCCGAACATTGCTAGAGTATCTTTTTACAAAAAAGTTTAAACTGTAGTATCAGCCCAGACCGGAGTACATACAGTTGACAGAAAGGTCAGATTTTCATATATGATGCAAAACAAAGTGACAGGCCAGAGGTTTATGACTTTGAGAACTAATTTGATTATCTAGAAAATCAAATGGAAACCGAAAGGGACATCAAGAAGAATTATTGTATTTGTCACCGATGAAGCATTTCATAGTGCAGGAGATGGAAAGGTCAGTGTTCAATATGCATGTAGAATATTGGCAAGTTTGCTTTATTTTGATGCATAACCCAATATCTTATCTCCTCATATTTTCTATACATTTTTTTGTAACTAACTTCCTATCGAACACAAAATGTGTAGATAATACCAACTCAATATCTGATGTTGAAAACGTTCTGGTGGTCATTGCCGTGGTTGTCACGTTAGTCTAAGATTTATGCTGCATGATAGGTTTGGTCCCTGAAAGCTAGTGAACACTGGATGCAAAAGTTCATGTCCACATGATATCATTCCATGGTGTCCCTCCAATCTGAAAAAGCTGTTATGCAAACTGTTTCAATCTGACTTATCATAAATTTGTGAATTTAGGACTTGTAGATTTTCTTGATTAAGGCAGTGAGAAAGATATGGAATATTAAGACGTTTAACAAGTTTTAAATAGTTCTATTTATATGGTGAAGATATTGTATCAATTTGAATTTCGATTGGCTTATCAATTACTCTGTAATATACTAATTTATAGAACACTTTACATGAATCTTGTGTTGGCATACACACTCGAATTTCATTTCCCACTGCAACTGTTTTATTGACTGTGCTTTATTGAGCTTTGTTTAATATGATATTGTCTGCTTGCCATACAGCTCGGAGGTGTAGTTGAACCAAACGATGGTCTTTGTCACTTGGATTCCAAAGGTGTTTACACAAGATCTCGAACACTGGTGTGGCTTTCACTCATCTAGCTTGTAACAAAATAATTGTCTTTTTTACTCGATGCTATAGTTCAATTAAATCAGTTCCCCTCCTCTTTAAATAGCTAATATAGAAAGTCTGCCAAAGAATGGCAGCCAAGGAGCATTTCTGGTTCAATTTTTAAGGGAGGGTATTGGTGAAGAAAAGCAACTATTCCTTGTTTGTGACGATGAAAACTAGTGACAGAACTTTTAGGGTTTTACGACGCTTGACAATGGCTGAGAAAAGAGATCAATTCAGTAGGGAAATATCCCTCTAATGCTTCTATCCATCAATGTGTATAAGTTACCCACTATCTGTAATTAAAATCTAAATCATAATTTGATATTACGTATTACGAAACATTATAATTATAACCGTTAATAATAAAACTGATGTTTAAAGAAACGAAAATTTCTCCAATTCCCAAAACTAATAGGTTTCGATACTTTTCAGGATTACCCTTCTGTTGGTCAATTGCGTACAAAATTAAAAGAAAATAGAATCGTACCAATTCTTGCAGTCACCCAGTCACAATTTAAGATTTATAAGGTGAGTAGAATATTTTGTAATCTTTAAAAATAAGTTTTATTTCAGTTGAGAGACATTGATCATTTTTCGAATAGATCAGATCACCTTTGGTCGTGCGTTTGAATATATTTTTTTAGAGCCTAAGTGAAGCGAATCAAAAGCTTTTGAACACCGGAAGGAGGAAATTGTTCACTGTTAATACAGTTTGAATGAAAACCAAGTTAATAGTAGAAGTTGATGGAAAATGTATTACTGAGAACGCAAGTTTCGAGCGACTCCTTTCTTGGATTCAAAACTATTTAATAATTGACGTTCAAGTATGGCTGTCATATTAGAGACAGAAAGAGAGAAACCACTTGGGTGAATTGAACTGTCTTGGTTATTCTAGAACCTGGCAGATGAATGGAAAGACCTTGGAGCAACTGTTGGAGAATTGTCAACAAACTCGGATAATGTAGTGAAATTGATTAGAGACAGCTATGAGGTATGTATGATATCAAAGAATGTTTGAAAGAGGAAAATAAAGAATGGATAAATGAATGATGGATAACTGAATGAATGAATAAATAAATGAATGAATAATCGTACGACATTTATTCTATTATAATCTTATATCAATTGGAGTGCTGAGAGATAGAGTTTTTTTATTGAATACATGAGAACTTTTGAAAGTAGAGCAATTTTAGTGATAATAAGTTTTACATTTTCCTTTTAGAAAGTTTCCTCAACTGTTCGTCTTGTGGAAACAAAAATTGAGGACATTAAAGTTGAATACAAAGCAGTTAAATGCAGGTAATGTAAAATAAGTGGAAAAAAGCAAAGTAATTTCTAAGTAGTTTCAACGTAAGTGTTCCTTTACAATCAATTTCAAACGAGTGCCACCAGTCTATATGAATTCGCCGTTTGATTAACTTAACAGAATTGTCCAGATTTTAACCTAATTGTGTACTACGACTATTATATGCATTATTGTGAACATTAAAAAACCTCGAAAAGAAATAACATTCAAGTAGCAAATGGAACAAGGAGAAAGCTAGAATAGCATTCTTCATATTCATTTGTGTATTCTGAACAGGAGGAAATCAATAAAGTTGCAGAGGAAAGGTATTTTAACACAAAATGTATGGAAGCAAAACATAATTTGCTGAATAAATCTATGATAAATCTAATGAACATTCCTTTGTTATATATCTAAGTATTATCTTGGACTTTCAGACAATCTGCAGCAGAAAACGAATGCAATAGTGTTGCAATCGAAGAAGAAGTCTCGTTTGAGGTTTCTGTAACTGCACAGCAATGCACTGACAAATTAAAGCAGCTTAAGAGGTTTATTTTTCTGAAATCAAAGTTCTTATCGACTTATTTCTTTGAAAAATTGTCTTGTGTGCTATACTGAAAGTTGTGCCTAGAAAAACAAACTAGGAGATGAAGACTGCATCAGGCCTACTCGTAAGGCAGGACTGCAATTCTGAGTTAAGTTATTCCATAACCAACGAAGCATCCATCTAGATCCAATTTGTTAATTTAATCACTATCTTTTAGATTGCTCTGTAATGAAAGTTGATTCTAGTTTTAAGGGGAGTATCGCTAGAAGTGAAGTTACCCATTGGAAAGCATTTACTCGATACCACACAGAATCCAAACCGATGCTTCCTCTCAGCTAGTTCAACTAAAGTAGTGTTTATCTTTCTTACAATAACTATACAGTACAGTTTGTTTGATTTTAGCTTCGATATAAACATAGCGGGATTTGGAGTCGTACAAGTTCAGACGGATGTTATTTGCAGTTGTGATTGCGAACAAACTCCAAATATCGTATGTATTTCTTAGATATTACCAAAGACAGAAAAGTACATATTGATTAATAGTTTCCTCACTATAAGTGTATCTTTGAAAAGACTTAATTCCATTTACAAATTGTAGGACTAGCAAAATGTTACAATGAAATGTTCTTACAACAGTTATCTTGAGTTTATCTATATGTAGTTAGTTAAGCATGGTTTTATTTACTTCAGGAGTCAAACAGTACCAGGTGTAATTCAGCAGGAAATTATACGTGTGGGGTATGTGTATGTGAAGCAGGAAGGTAAGATATTTCCAAATTAAAATGGGATAAACAATGTGATACAAAATGTTTCGACATACAGGTGTCATCAGCTATGCATGTTTAGTATAACTACATTAAGCATAATAACCTAAGGAACATTTTTCTTTCCTTTCATCTTATTTAAATAGTAGTTGCAAGACCATTCTCCAAAAATTTCATGGCATTTATAGAACAATCTGACTGCAGTATAACAATCAATCTCAGCCTTCCTAAGTCATGAAAGGATATTCCATATGTAACCGGTTGCAGCCAGAGTATTCGAAATTAATAAGCTTAAAATAAGACAAAATTGTTTTGAAAATAAATTCTCATTTGGTTATTGAATTTTGCTATCAGATATGGGTCAGATTGCCAATGTAATGATATATCGAAGTTGAATGATACATTTTGCACTGCTACGTGAGTAATACTATGCTTTGTTGATCTCCTTCTAAATTGCATCTTTCTGCATAGGCTTGTCTTTCCTGTGCCAATATGGACGACGCTATTTTAGAAATTAGTGCTCAAATTTTAAGGCATAAAATTTCACTCGGCATTATAAGGCTAGATTCTCAATCAGTAAAATAAAAATAGAGTTTGCAAGTAGAAGACCTAACTGTCAATCTAAAGTTTTCAAAGAACATACCATACTATTAGCGCAATATTTATTAGTCTTGTTCATGAAATATATAATTTCCAAGTGTTGATTTCCTGCCTGCAATTGCTTGCTTAACATTGATCCCTATTGTTATAAAAATTTTGAATAACTCAAATAAAGAGGCAACACATACCTTGCACAAGTGAATATTCAGTAGGATTTGGCTGTGCTTTTCATAGCAATCCATAGACACTTACATACGGCCGTTTAAAGCAGGTAAAGCAACCTAAAGTCTGACATTTCTCCATGTAGAAACTCAAAAGACAGTCCGGTTTGTAGCAATGCTGGTGTCTGTATATGTGGCGCTTGCGAATGTTTTACGCGTCCGGTATGTAGATTTGAGGAGCCATTTTGCTTTCAGTTCATCCTACTTTCCATCATCACTCTAAATTTTTTGCAAAAAGATTTTTGATAATACAGAAAAGTCTTGGAAAGATTTCTAGATATGCTCATCCTGCAAAGAGGAGATTAAATTAGGCACAAAAATCTAC
Source organism: Mastigias papua (assembly GCA_964019165.1). NCBI lineage: Eukaryota > Metazoa > Cnidaria > Scyphozoa > Rhizostomeae > Mastigiidae > Mastigias > Mastigias papua. Next base: position 723,669 of record OZ025268.1, read on the forward strand.
AGAAAATTGATTGTTATAGAAGATTATTTGATGCCATGTATGTTTTTTTTGGTTTTTTGTTTTTTTTTATATCAATGTCAATCTAAAACTCAACAAAATACAATATTCTGTGCCGTCCATAGCAGAAAAGGACATGACGTCATCTGGTTCTGGCTATGAACGGCACTTACAATTCCTTTAACAATAATCTAAGAATACAAAACAAAGAACAACAAAAACAATACAAAAACAAAGTCTAAGCACTCTGTGTACCATGGCACCATCCCAATTTGACAGGCGCCAGCATGCGCCAGCCTGGGTGGTTGAAATTGATTGAAAAGAAATTTGCACCGGCAAGGCCTGTGCCGAGATGGTTGAGATCTGGCTGTTGATGTGTGGTGCCATGATTCACAAAGAGTATGCCCTGTATGTTATCTTTCACATTACGAACCTTTCCATATAACAATTAGTTTAATAAGAATACCTCTATGACCAATAAGAAGGCTCACAGCGTGTAAATTACTTGAACTCGGAGTCTCTCTCACCTTAACAAGTTTACCTATATGACTTTGTGTTAATAGTGCTATCTGATAGCTATATTATATATAAACCACTTAAATATTGCGTCTGAATTGTGAAAGCACCTGTATTATGAAAGTGACAGCACGAAAATATTACTTTCACATTGGCTTGAATTCTTGTAGAGCAACACCAAAAATCTGAAACGCCCACTTTCTGCTACATCAAAATTCAGCTACGCTCAGTATAAGTATGAATATTATGGTGACTGACTTGGAGTGACTGTGAGGGTTTCAATTTGATGTTAATCCCGCTTTCATCTCTTAAGGATCCAGCGGAAAAGATTTCTGGGACACTATGTGAATGTAGAAATTTTGGATGTGATAAAGATGGAAAGAAGATGTGTGGAGGTAACAGTTAAACATTGCTACAATTACTGCATTTATAAAGCACATTCTGTTCTACAATTGCTACTCAAAATGCTCGATTTCACTGATGAGTCATAGAAATATGAAGCCATATACTTACTAAATTTGAATACAAAAAGAGCACAACCAGTACGTGAAGTGAAAAGTTTCAAATCAGAAGCTCAGGTTAGAATGAAGGACTGCACTGAAGGCTCATGGCATGCCCATTCTTCAATTTTAAAATACTTAAGTGCATGCAACCTATTGTTATATCAAGAGTTGACTAAGAGAGAGCTTCGGGAAAATATCTAAAAAGTGCTATTTATGCAATCTCACTCTAAATTAAGATAGAACAGACAATGATAAAGCATTACTCATTAATAAGATTTCTACGAAAAGAGGTAAGCTTCACATGTATTTCTCTACACATAAGCTTTGCTATGAAACAAAAACTACTTAAAAGTATAATGTAACACCTTGCTTGCTAGCTCATAATGCTTTTATATTTATCTGTAGGCCCCGAAAGAGGTGTATGTGAATGCAATAAATGCAGGTGCAAGGGTATATGGACAGGAAGTAATTGTGGTCAAAAGAATTGCACACTGGTGCAAAAAGACTGCGTAAAGGATGGAGTGAGTAGATACAGGACTTAATGACTTATCAAGTTCCAATGCATAATCACGAAACTTTCCATATTTTCTAGTCTTTTTCTTATTAATTATTAATTTTCAAAGCATAAAAGTCCGAGGTCGTCACATTTTATTTCTTACAGCTTTCTGACGTAAATCATAATCTTTTCCAGAGTGTATGCAGTGGCAATGGAAAATGTGATTGCGGAAAATGTACCTGTGATCCTGGATATAAGGGCTCCTATTGCGAAATTTGTGCGGTAAGTGATTCAAATCTGATCGTAGAATAAACAGAGCAAGGGGTGGAAATAAGCGTTCGATGTATCCTATTTGCCCACTCATACTCTTAGCATGTGATGGCAGTGTCTTCGTTATTTTCCTGCCAAATATAGACCGTAATAGCTACACTTAGAGCTGGAGGAAATGTAAGAAAATGAGTAAACTATGAATTAGATGGGTTGCAGAAAACGGCATCTGTTTGGCCTTAATTGGCAACACTGGCTGTGTGTTTGGAAGGAATTGTCAGTTGAAACTAATTTCATTATAAAATGAATGGCATAAAAAAGAAATAATCCTAAGGAATATCTATACAAATAGCGGTAATTTAACAGCACAAAAACACAATGACACTTCATGGAAATCACTTTTCAAATGCTTTGTCCGATTAGCTCCAATAGTGTAACTAGTAATCTCATGACTTTTCTCACTTTCAGTCATGTCCAAGTCAGTGCACAGAAAATCGTGAGTGTGTCTTGTGTCAAGTGTTCAATCGTGGGGATCCAGATATCTGCAATAATTGTACACTTAATATCGTCCTGACTAACTCAACAAGTTAGTATAATTCAATCTTCTTTTGAGAATTTCATAAAAAATGCAGTAGGAAACATAGCATAATTTGAAACGTCTGTTGGTACTACTGAACTTCACTACAGCACGAAAAAGCGGCACCATGCTTTAGGCATAGCATAACTTCTACAACAGATGAACTGATTCTACAGTAAGTACTTCAGTGAAATTTTGCTGTCTACAAGTTCACATGATCAGTTTCTTAAAAATCATTAGGGAAAGAAGCTCATGATATAATCTAAAAGAAATTTTTATCCAGATCAATTTGTATGATAAAATGATGCATCTGTACGAATAGATAGTTTATATGAGCATTGAGGTCAGGCATAAGAAGAGTTCAAAACAGCTGCAAAGAAGGAAATAAGATATGTTGTTTTTTTAATTTTTAAGTTTATAAAAATGATAGCATTTTAAGACAACTATCTAATGGGAATGGAAAAGGTCAGTTAGGAATGAAGTGCTTTATGGTACCAAACATGAGAAAATTCTAAAATGAATGAACAAGAATGATTGAACAAACAAAACGAAGAAAGCAAGAAGAGGTGCTTTATTGTGGGAAATAGGAGCACCGAAAACAAGTCAAATTGTCTGGTTCTTGTTCATATTGCATTTACCCTGTTGTATTAGCCTCGTTTGCATAATAAAGTCCACTAGTTTTTGCATTCTGTGTCGTTCCAGGAGTCCTGTTCACTGGTCTTGTTTCAAGGAAAAATCTGATAAATTAAGTAATTGTAGAATGCTTTACTAATTCACATGCTACTAGTATGTTATTTGGTGTGATGAGATCTATGATTGTACACTTTCAGAGGAAGCCAGGAAATGTGAAATTCAAGATTCTGATGGATGCTATATAACCTTTTATGCTGGGCATAATTCTCTTGGAAATTTCACGGTTTGGGCAAGTCCAAAGAAAAGTAATTACTTATCAATATATTTTCATTTTTCAAGAAGTCATTCGTCAAAACATTTCTAAATGCTTTTTATCACAACAATATGAGATCGTAGCAAGCTTTAGCAAGTCAAAAATGTCTTTGAAATTACTGCCAAGAGGTGATTTAGCGACATGTACATACTGCTTTAGAGCCAAGAGTTTACCGTTTCAATAAAATTTATTTTAATTACAGCATGTCCAAAGGTAATCGAGAGTAAACCAAATATATTGGCAATTGTATTGGGCATCATCGGAGGCCTCTTGTTGGCAGCAATTGTTGCACTACTTGCTTGGAAATTAATCGTCTCAGCCTATGTAAATAAACATTATTTTGTTACTTTGTTTTCATTCTCCCAAAATTCATTCTTTCTGCATTATCGCACTAATTTATTACGTTAAGCTCCAAATCCATTCAAAATTTACGTTAAGGGAGTTCTTTTACCTAATGATGGCATTCGTAGTACTGTACGTCCCTTACTGTGTTAGCCGAGTCTCGATTGTGTGCATGCTTATAATGTCGTTTTTTTTCACACTCTTCCTTGCATTCCCCCTCGCCTACTAGTATTGATTTTACAATTGCTACATCGTGTATTGATTTATGGATTTCTGAAAAACCTTAAAAAGCCATTCATTTCTTCCAGTTTATTTGTAAAAAGCCAATTTAACATTACTATGACTAATGCAGAATCAGCAGCGAAATACTGAAATACCATTGCTTTAATGAAATAATGCGACTTTGATTACCTTTTCCTAATGACTGTAAATTCTTTCGTAAGCTGAAGGTTTAGATGCAATGATCTTATAACTTTGCGGTTACAGGATAACTATGAATATTCTAAATTTCAAAAAGAAAGAATGAAATCAAATTGGAATAAGGTATGTATTTACTATACAAAGATATAATAATACAACAAAAATAGAAAACACTTTGTTTGGACGAAATCATCTCGTCAAAATTCAAATTCCAGGTTTCCTGAGATGTTAGTTAGCACAAATGCGGAGGCACAAACAAGGAAAGCTAGGAAATTATAGGTCATTTTGATCAATAGGACAGAGTTAGAAAAGCTGCATTGTGTGCGTTGCGTTTACAATAAGTTATGTTTGATATGTGCTGCGCTTGTCATGCACTGTAGGAGCAATAATCGCACTAGCACAGCATAAATAGTGAGTCGAGTTTCTTTCTCTTAACAGGAACAAAATCCGATTTACAAAGGAGCAAAAGCCAAGTATGATAATCCAGCATATGCTGGAAAAATGTGAAGAGTAGGAAGAAATGACATAGTGTACCATTAGTGTACAAGCCAAGATATCTATTAACTTGAATGTCAACAAAGCAAAGAGCAATAGAAATTTCGAAGGCATCATCACAAAACAGAGTAGGCTACAAGAGTATTTCTGATTATGATGTGACGATCCTTATAATTAATTCTATAAATTCGATTTTGCTTTTGTAACAAGTAGTGTTGACTATAATTAAATATGAAATTTAGTAGTTATAAATTATCCCCAAACTGCTTAGAAAATGATCCACATACTATAGCAACCTCTTCTATTCATTGACAATGTTGTATTTGCGCCTGTTTCAACTCTGAAATCAAAATAGGCTGTTATATCGCATAAACATGTTGTTGTAAACAACCATTAACTGTTATTAGACAGATATTAATATTAATAATCGGTAATTGTCCTTGGTTGCTCGAATCTCAACCTAAATTCCCAGTCAACTTTTTCCTGCCACTGTCTATATATAGTTCTTATAAGCATTTCCTATGTTTTTGGAAAGGTAGGAGTGCTGTAGAGTTGAGAGGCATGAGGGAAGAGGGTTACCATTTTTGCTTTACCTGAAACAAGTTCCTACTTTCAAACGTGAATGAGACTGGCACTTGATGATAGTGATGAAAACGAAAATTTAAAACATAATATCAATCATAAAATGAAATAAGAAATGAAATAACAAACAGAGGCAGAGTTAAGCTGCTGCCCCTTATCTACTTGGAAACAGACCTGAAAACGAGGCATGTGTAAATATTTGTTGACCTCGACTTCAGGGTTCACATGATTAGCGCAAAGAGTGGCTGCCAAATTTACAATTTTCAGTTTCCATCGAGTAACTTCACTTTCGAAGTTCATAGTCAGTGGTGTGAAACAGTTAGTTCTACGCGAATCTTCCTGTAACTGTACCAAATAGCACAAGATATGGAGCGTTGCAGTGCACTTGAACGCGCAGATATCGTCTCCCCAGCCCGATTACAGGGCTTCAGTGACGCCGTATTTGCTACTGCAGCAACCCTTCTAGTAATACCGATCAGAAAATTCAAGTTGAAAGGAGACGAAACATTGAAAACTGCATTACTGGACAGATACCCTGAGCTGATGGTATTTGTTGTTGGGTTTCTGGTAATATGCACGATTTGGGAGTCACATATTCTTCGCTTTAGGGTCATTGCAAGAATTGATGACCTCATCGTTGTGTTGACACTGGTTTCCCTTATGTTTACAACATTCTTACCGTTCACTGTTGCCCTCGAAGGAAAATATGGGAATTACCCGGCAGCAATAGTCCTTCCTTGCATTATTCTTTTGATTTTGGAAGTTATAGAGTGCTGTATGTTCATGTACAGCTTTTACTCACCAAGATTGCTTTCGTCAAGCTTGCAACGGCTAGGCCCAGAAGAACTAAAAGTGAAGAAGGCACAGATATTTAGCAAAATTGCAATCAACTGTATCCTGTTCATTTTAGCTGCAGGATTTAGTTCATTGGATGTGATAGTCTCGTGGGTAATGATCGTTGCAGTAATATTTACACCATTAATTAGGCGCTTATTGGCTACTTGTAGCAAAAAGTTCTGCTGTCCAGGAACAGAGGCAAGATCACGGGTGCAGCTGTTAACTGGAAGAATCGAAAAAGAACGGATTGAATATTTTTCTGACGCAGCTATTGCTATAGTTGCAACTTTACTTGTTTTAGATATAACAACTGAGGACTTTCCAGAAAAATCAGCAGTTGCAAAAGATGGTTTATGGAAGACATTGGTTAACATGTGGCAAATGTTTGTAGCATACATGGGGTGCTATGCAACTGTTGCACTTCTTTGGTTTGTCCATCATTCAGTTTTACACCAAATCAAAATGTTGACAGCGGCAATGACAATATGCAATAATCTTTTTCTGGCATGTCTGGCAGGAACTCCCTTTGTTTCTACTCTTGTCAATAAATATACTGGCCATGTGAGTCACAACGAAAAAATTGCTGTCAGAGTCAGCTGTGTTATTATATTTGGTGCTGGTTTCATGCAGTTTCTTCTCTTTGTTTTGGCATTTTGGAACAGAGAACAGCTAATGCATAATTGGGCCATCCCAGGAGAAGACAGAGGCCATCGTACACATGTCTATCTCCTCCTCAAAACCCTCATAATTCCATGCATGACTTTTCTTACTTTTTGTATGAGTTTGTCAACTGACCATGTGACATACCTGGTTTATCATATAGCATTATTCTTGGTGCCACTTTTATTTGTTCTTTTAAAAATTGGTTTTGCTTGTCACTGCCATCAGGATTCCTCTGGGGAAGACCCAAGCAGTGTAGAAAATTCTATAGAACAGAGAAGCAACACTGAGACAGCACAGCAAGAAAGAGGAGGAAGTTTCTTTGATGATGCCTCAGAGGCTGTTCTTCTCTCCCCAAAGACCGAAGATAATGAAAAATTGACAGATCTTCAAGACTAAGTTTGTATGTAGAATGAAAGTTTTTTTTGGTGATTTATCACCTGGCTTGTTACTACAGAACACATGTATGCACGTTGATGATACCATTTATACATATGTGTTCTGGTTGTTATTAGTCACAAGATGTTTTCATGTTACTCAGATTTAGGAAGAGAAAAGCTCACGTTGTCAAAGTACCAACATGTAAAATTAATTGTAGATAGCACAATAATCATCAATGACTCATTGTATTAACTTTACTAGGGTTCCAAATAGAGCTGATATTAAATGACAAACTGAATTCTGCATTATTGGCACATGGCTTCAATGCAATCCTTATTGCCCTATTAGTATAGTCAATGAGCCATGTTTTCAAAATTTTCTGGATAGCACATGGTCTGCATCAATCAATTTTTCAATGTTTTGTCAGCTTCATAGATTTCAAGCTAAATACTGTAGCAGTATACAAGCAAGCATAAAAGTATCTTGAAGGACATGGAAGGTTAGCATGAATCAGATGACTAAACCAAAACAAGACAAAGCAGTAATTAGGAGTTCCAAAACCAACAATTTTTCAGCTTTAAAAATCAATAGTCAAATATCACCTGTTGTAGAGTCCAGCAAGGATTGCTTCCCAGCCACTTCTACACAGGAATGTCTCCAGGCCATCTTTAGTTTTCCAACAATGATTTTTTCTGCTTGACAACAGATCAATATATGCAGTCAAAGTTCTTAAGGATAGCTAAGTGGTAGAATTTTGCAAGATTTTGATATTCTCAATGATGTTAAATATTAACTTTACAACAAAGATAAAATACTATCTCAAATATCACACATTATGCTCCAGGCAACAAAATGCACTACAAATGGGGTGTGAAATTGCTTAGAATTTTATTTTGACTTAAGATGCCTAGTGTATTAGTATCTATATATCTTGCCAAGTAGTGTTCACTCTCTTTCACAACTAGACTGTTAAAGAGATTTAGTGCTTTACCATGTGCTGAAAATTTCACTGGGTGATAGAAACTTCTTTTTGTATCATAGACTTTGCTTAACATTATCCCATCTGAAAAATCTATATCACCATACAAATCAGGAAGATAAACCCCATCCAAATTCACAATATTCTTTTTTTCATCAAGCATTGACAGCATTGTGGCAACTGCTACCTCTAAAAATACCTTATTTCTATAGAATTCATTTGCCACATAACTGAACACTTTTGACAGTCTGCCTGGTATATACATGAAGTCCGACCAGGCCCTGAGACAGAGCTCAGCCCCTTTTGAGTTCTCAAAGTAGATGTCTAAATACTGTTTCCCATTCCACTTTGAGGAAGATGACTGCAGTGAACGAAAGGCATTTTTACAATTTTCCAGTGCTTTTGCAGAAGTCCACCAATGCCAACAGCAAGGTGCTGGCTTATTCATATCTGCGCCTGCTTCATTAACTATCTCTTTACCATACCAAATCTTGTCTTGTGGAGTTCTGATCATATTCCACCAATTAACAATCATATCATCATTCACATAAAGGTAGCCTTTGTAGTTGGGATACCTATTTACGCCATATACCAAACACATGTAACCAAACTGTGTTCTTGCTCCTTGAATTACAATGATATCATAGTTTTTACTCCCTTCCGGTCCACAATACAAAATTCTTTCAAAAAGAGGCATAAAGTATTTCTTCAAAAGTGGTATGTTTTCATAATATGGTTGGTTGAAATTAATAGTCAATACGATGTCTGGGAAAGGTATTTTATTTCCATTTCCACTCCACTTAACAGCATGACGGTTAAGGTTGGAAAAGACTTGATGACTTTTAGCAGGAATGCTATACCCTGAAACAGGAAGAGATACCCTGTAACTTATCTTTTAAGAATAGATTGACAACCCCTACAAGTGCTCAATTCCACAGTTCAGTTAAGTAAAATTGAAAATCATATTTCTGCAAGGTAATAGTTAGAAAGTGCCACAGCACCAGACAGAACTATGTGAGCAGGCATATTGTCACCAGAGCAGTGGAGTTAAATTCCACTAAGTCATACCCAGGATAAGTCAGATTTTCACTTATTTGGACTGATTTTCATTCACCTTGGATTTACTTACAAAAACCAGGTCAAAATCAGGTGCAGATCCAGACTAGCAAAAGCAGCTCTAGCATCAGTCAGAAGATTCTAGAATAAAGTATGTGCAGAGGTTTTGAAAAGCAGTCCCTCATCCAACAGTTTCATTGAAGTGATACATAGTACACTATTTCTTCAATGCATATGAACAGAATCTGCTATGAACTCCTTGCCAACCTGTCATTTTCAAAGCTAGGCACAGGGGTGGAAGAATTTTTGAGACCAATCAAAATGCTTCCAAAAAGTCTAATAATGTTTGACACCCCATTTTGAACAACTGAAAAAATTTAAAACCCCAACTATATTACACTATTCATGCCATGTATCCACATTCTGTTTACTTAACATATCATGTACAGTCCTCCATATTTGTTGCAATGATGAAAAGTTTTTGAATTTTGGAAATGTGATGATGAAAGAACATTTGACTGAGGAACATTTTGCAAAAAATATTCCAACAAACACTTTATTTTACAAGGAAACTAGCTCAAGGCCTAATTCCAACAGTTCCTTACTTTTTGACCTCCAATGATCAAATTGTAGTACTTAAAGTTCCTTTTAAATAGTTCCTTAATGTTCACTGCACATTTAGTGCCATAAAAATGTTACAGATACAAGAAAAACATTGAACTTCTGAACTTTGCAAAACAAAATCTGGAGCACCATTTGCGAAACAAAGTCTGGAGTGTGGGCCTGCCAAAATATGCAGTCAGGATGCTTTGAATCATTATGAAGGTACTGCTTCTGACGATTATTTTTGTCGTAATCTATATGCCAAGCACATTCAATGTTTTGTAATTATACCTATACTGTCAACGAATTTTGGTTGTCTCCTGGTGGGAATGTGCTTTACACAGAGTGCACTGGATTTTGGCCATACTGAGGAACATGCCAGCTGCACGCACAACCTTGTTGCTCTTGAAAATCTTCTGCATATGCATAGCACATACTGTTGAAATGATTCCAGGCATGCACGTCTGGCAGCTCCTGTTTGCACAGTTCATAGAGTTTGCGAGATCTGATCAAAAACTGCCACACTCCTCAGAGTGGCTTTTCACAAAAATCTTCATATTTTTCTTCCAGGTTTTGAGCATTTTACATGCTTTTTTATAAGGAACCTACATGTAGAAAGCCGAAATATTTAAAGAACTTATACTACTTAAGGAAACTTCCCTGAGGAACTTTCAATATGAATTAGGAAGCTGGTTCCATTCATTTGCAGGCAAAGCCCTTATAGATTGTTTGCTGATATGGAAGAATCATCATTTCTACTGCATACGTGATCACACTTCCGGCTTTAGACACTGTCGAGTCGTAAGGGACGGATCATTAATTACTTGTGGGGAGGGGTGGAAGAAATTCCCTTATGTTTGATGGAATTTTTGTCCCCCTCTCAGATTTATGTAAATATTTTTATCCTTACTCCAGGGTTTCAGAAGAAACTCCCTAGCCCTTCTCTTGCAATGCTCTTTATTTTTCATCTCCCCACCCCCTGAGTGTACAGAAGTTTGGTCCCCCCTCCCGGATATCTTCCACCCCCTCCTCTGGAAGAATTAATGACTGGCCCCCAAGGAGTTTGTACGCAAAGCGTTGAATGTTTTCCTCTATAATTTCTCTCGCATACACAATGCCGCAAATTTTATTGCATATTTTTTGACGTACGCAGTGAGTACTTTCAAATGATACATAGTATATGAGAAAATTCCGTGCAACGGAATGTTAACATGTTTACACACTGGTGTACTTAAAAGCAAAATTCAGGACTTCAATGTTTTACATGTGTCTGTGTTTTACATAGTGTACCATTTTATGGCACTACTTGTTTGCAGAAGATTAAGGAATTGTTAAGGAACTTTTGGCACTACAATTTGATCATTGGTGGTCGAAAAATAAGGAACTTTTGCAACTAGGCCTTGGGCTCGGTTCCTTAAAGAAAGCGTGCATGTTTACATAGTACAGGTCTGACTGCAAAACAGAATAAACTCACCCAAATAGCTGTAAGCAACAAGCAGACACGAGATCGCTGCTGCAACAATTACAAGAAACGCCGCTTCTTTAGTGCAAATACTCATGTTGCAGAATGCTGGAGTGCCATTGGGGTAGGAGAATGCGTAATGCTACCTCAATAATTGCCCCCATTGCTTACCTCTGACAGAGGGAGTGCAAATGGAATATAGCGTAATTTTTGAAAGAGTCTGGTGACGAATACTTAATCCAGGATGACTCCTCAGCAAGATAATATCCATGGAGATACTCGTTTTTTTTTAAAAGAAAAACACTTTTTTCCTGAGGCTCAATTTTCTTAACTTTTCACGAATTTGAGGCTGAGATTTTCTTAAGATTTTCTTAACTTTCGCAGGAATAAAATGGCTGAAAAAGGCTACTTTGTATTTGTTGGGCTACCATAAGTCTCGATCTTTGTACGAGAGTTTGCAAAAATGAGCCAATATCAATTTCTGGCATGTTAAGAAGATGAACTGTGATTTTCTTAGACTTTTCTTGAACTTGAGCCTTGTGATTTTCTTAGGATTTTCTCAAGATTTTGGTCATTTGAGCCTCATTTTTCTTATAAACTTTTTTCTTATAAAATAAAACGTGTACTTGAATTCAGTTCTTCTACAGGCTCAGTTGCTGGAAGCTCAGTTTGACATACCAAAACTTTTCTTTGCTTTTTCCCTCCAGCTATGTATCTTAAATTCCAAGTTGAATCTGAATTTTCAACAGTTAGTGGTCCATCAACAAAATGCTCTGAACAAACTATATCACTATCACCTGGGGTCCAAGCTGTATTCCTTCCAGATACCATTCTCATTTTACAAACCCAGACTTTCCCGTTTCTGAGTTGAGAAGTTTACTGGGGGAGTGATGCAGTGTGGAAGGTCTTGGACAAGGGCAATTTCTATGAGAAAGATCTTTACGTTCACTTCTGTCCTTCTTCTTCCACTGTTTCAATCTGTAATTTCTATTTCGGCAACCAATTACAACACAGTTTCATTGACCATTACGATACGACTGGGTAGGATTAGGCAACTACATACAGTGTAAGATACTGTAGGGAATCAAAGATCACAGGCACCTCTACCTTCCCGAGACACTGAATATTCGCTATGCCGTTCGTCGGTCGTTTTGACTTAGGCCCAGAGTTAAAAGTCAGTACAAAATAGGCCAGTAGAACCTTTATACATTATTCTAATCCAGCATAATGTGCTACATAATCAAAGAACTAAATCCCTCCTGAAGTCATACAGTGATGCTCTATTTATATGTTTTTTCTATGAATGTTCTAGACCATTACCCATATTCTAAATATATTAATTACGTCACTTTTAAGCTAGAACGTTCTGGATTACTAATGATGATGTAATGTTTTCTAAGATAGTCCATTACGATACAAATTCACTAGAATGTTCTTCGCCACAATACTACTTCTGTGAGCTGTGAAACCTAAAGTATTCGTAAAAGTTTTGAGAAAACACTCTTCCCAAGGCAGCCAGATCACATATTAGCAAATAATAGAAGATAACAAATGAAAACGATGAGAGACACGCGAAATATCCAACGATAGTCACTATCAACAAGCCGTATTCATAGGTTGCATACAACAAAAATTTCTTTCACCCCAAATCTCGGCCCAGTCCTCCGGTGCGCGGTCGGTGAAAGTTGTGTATTAGAGACAAATGTCACCTTTATCACAGATGTTGGGATTTGGCAAGAGATTTGGTTCCCTTTTCTCATTTGCACTCACTAGGCAGGCGGCTAAAGCCTGTACTTATGGGCTCAACATGAGCACGAAAGTCGAATGTGACTTAAGACGAGCTGCAAAAGCAATCAAAGAGTCTAAGGCAATTGTCATCACGGCTGGGGCCGGCATGGGTGTTGACAGTGGCTTACCAGATTTTAGAGGACCAGAGGGGTTCTGGAGGGCCTATCCACCACTACAAAAACTAGGCTTGACTCTTCCTGAAATGAGTACTCCACGTTGGTTTTCAAGTGATTCAAATTTTGCCTGGGGATTCTTTGGCCATCGCTACAATTTGTATCACAATACACAGCCCCACAAAGGATTTTCAATTTTAAGAAAATGGTGAAATTCAAAGGAGTGTGGTTACTTTGTTTTTACAAGCAATGTTGATGGTCACTTTGGGAAAGCAGGATTTTCAGAAGACAGGATTGTTGAGTGTCATGGAACAATACATTTTTTGCAAAACGTTGATGGCAGTGGGGGTATTTGGCCAGTACCAAACGATTTTGATGTTCAAGTGGATGAATGTACTCTCAGAGCGAAAGACCCTCTTCCTAAAGGGCCTCCAGGTGTGTGATACTACACATTTCAGCCAGGTGAACTTACACCAGTGTTGTCATTTCATGTCTGGAACACTGATCACTGGGAAAATGCTTGTTGGTACTGGTGTGATTGACACATCTTTCTTCCTGTGCCAATATGCAGTGTTCTAATCCAATGGTTTAAATATCGAACTGGTTTGATGCTAAGATCATTAGAAAGAATGCTGGTCAAAGAGTGCCACTATTCTGAACTAGTGCTATTGCATACTTGGTAATGTCATGCATTAAAACAATGGCATCTCTGTTGGTAAATTCCTGTAATGTGTGTATTTTAGGAGCCCATGAAGAAAACTTGTGTGCTGTAGCATAGCAAGAAGCTCAGAAGCTTGTTAGATTCATCATCATCATCATCATAATTATCATCATAATCATCATCATTATCACCATAGCTGTCTGCCATTTGGCAGATTCAGTGCCAAAGGTACGATCAATCACAATCCTCAGATCTGCGTTTGATTTTGCTATATGTTTCTGATCTGTTAAACTCTAGAAATTCTACACTTCCCCCTAAGGATATGTCTTCTTCTCCTTCTCTGAGACAAATGTATAGTGTCTTTCTATACCAGTGATACATACATACATAATACAAAAAAATAGTTATTAAGGCAGGTCTGGTTAGAGTAAATCCATGGGGATGGTCAAACAATATCAGTCTCCTCTTTCCTTATTTTCTTTTGTCTTACAGCCTGCCTTTGATGACATACCTTAGCAGGCCCTGAGGTCTCTTTATGCGACTAATCCAGTTCTTTTGTTGGCCAGATGTGGTCAAGATTAATGTTCTTTTCTCTCCAATCCTTCCCAATACTTCCTCATTTCTCAGCCTGTCCAATACCAAGGTTTTAATCAGTTTCTTTTTCAACCTCATTAGAATTGCCCTTCGCCATTTGAAGGTAGCCTTTGTGAGCACAATCTGTGATCTTACTTCTGTACTACAAAAGCTCTCCTTTATCAAAATTCAGACCTTTGTCAAAATGCACACTAAATACTTGAAGCATTCAAACTTTTCCTACTTTCATTTCATTCAGATTGATCTTGACATCACCTTCTCCATTCGTGTAGATCCTTATCACATTAGATTTGTTTGCTTTAGTTTCATTCCAAACTCCTCAGCCACTGTAGACCCAGACAATTTGCTGAAAAATTAAACTTAAAATACTCCCAAATCTAAGGATATATTCTTCACTCATGGGAACCACACCCATTTTGTCAGCAAATTGTAAGTCCTACACCCCCTATGGAATATGTCTTGGAACACCCTTCCTCTTTCAAAAACTATTCCTGGTGTATGATCAATGATTTTTTGACTCATTTTGCTAGGTTCTCTAGTCATGCTGCAAATATCAGGCAAAAATCCTCAGTGCCTTATAACTATTCCATTGAAATTTACCTTCACTGATATCCTTATGTTTCCATTGACATCAGAAGAGAATGTACAGTTTTACTCTTAGGTCAGGTTGTCCTGAGATATAGTTATATCAAATACTTTTCAAGAGTTTTTCCTGTTGCATTGCAGTTTATATATTTGTTCCTCTGTCATTTGTGTTTTGATGTACCTTGATTAGTTCTAATAGAATATACTCATTTAGGTGCTGACCCAAATGAGCAACAGTTGGCTAGGCCAAATATTCTGATGTTTGGTGATTGGTATTTTGTTGAGTCAAGAACTGCAGAGCAAGAATTGCGATTTTCAGAGTTTACAAGCAAGCACCTCAATCATGTACCATTTGTTGTCATAGAAATCGGGGCAGGAACAGCAGTACCAACTGTGAGGTGGTGTGGTGAGAGACTTGTAAATGAGAGAAGTAATGGTACACTGTTGAGAATAAATCCAAGAGATACTGACATTCCAAATACAAGACATATTTCTTTGCCGATGGGTGGATTGGAGGCCATAGATAAGTTAGATATGGAGCTTCAAAACCTCTGAATAGAAACCCTTATTGCATAATTAGCCACCTTTCAGCATTTCATACCATAACTCCATACTTATTGAATGCAAAGGACCAATTTTTGATTGACCATACACACATGAAAAATTTATATGACATTTGAAATTAATTTGAATTTGTAAGACATTGATTGGTACTTGGGAAAATTATTAGCTATGCAATTAACACCTAGTAGCCATTGACCTTTATAATTTAACTGATCATTGAGTTATGACAAAAAAATATTGTGATAAAGCACACTAGAAGTATTTCTTTAAGATTTATATTGATGCCCATGTTAATTTTAGGAACTAGCTGTTTCTATTAATTGGTCATGTCAACCATGGTGGGGCCTCCCACATAAGTATATCTATATGAGGCTATCACCTTCCCAGAAAAGCTCCCCTGCAGATCGCTTCGCGGACTGGTGGTTGCCAAGTTCAGAGTATCTATCCCCCTTACAGTAATCCCCTTGGCTACTGATCTGGATGTCACCCTTGCTACTAGTTTATCAGTTCCATTTGCTTGCTCTGGTCGATATGAATATTTCAGTTTTTTTATGCCACTAAGATTATACAGAATGTTCAATAACCCGATGCAACCACAGCGTGGAAAAAGCACATTGTCATCTAGTCCCCTCTGCGCTTGTGGCGTACAATGTGTACCCTAATTTACCTATTAGGAAAATATTTCAATTTATATTGTTTGTACAATCTTTGGTTCCTTATTTGACAGTGCATCATGGGACAACTGACCTCAGGGACCTTTAAGGCATACTATTGCTGAATTCTGTTGTATGTTGACAGTTTTTCATACAACGCTTCATATTATGAAACGGCGAGCGGCAATACCTTTCCTATTTTCTAAAGAGCAACCCGTAGAGTTTGGATTGCCTTAGATCCTTAACGCTGCGCGTAGAACAGTCAGTCATGCCACCAGTTAGGCAATTCTTTTCATTTGATTTATGGTTGAACGGTTGGGCGGCTTCTGGCTCTGCTTGATTAGGCCGGGAAGACACTTAGAGTTGAATGAAGTCAACTCTATTCTGTCTGCATGATGTGGTCACATAGTCATTAGCAATTAAGCCTTTAGTTGTTTTCTTCATACAAAAGTTTCTTTTCACATAGTACTGAAATTATCTTCCCTTCTCATGATTTCTGTACTAAAACCTTCCTTTAGATTTTCTCAACAAGAATGCTTTAGTTTGTGTAGCAAAGCAGACAGACGTAAACATAACACTTAACTGCAAAGAGTGACTCAAGAAATATTTAAAAATTACGTAAAAGAGTTGAAAGTCTTGCGTGAATATTGGGATTTTGAATGTATGTGAACTTATTAAATATCTTTAATCTGAAAAATCCAGTATTGTATATTTTTAACTTTTTGATCAGTTGAGCAATACTTTCATATAAACCACTTTGTCATAAGAAAAAAGAATAATATGTCATATTACACGCCACTTTTCTCTATAAGAATAACCAATTTCTCGCTGAGCTTCAATATTCTTAAAACTTAACGGCTCTGAGCCTAAGAGTCCTCTTTCATTATTATTCTTAAATTTTAGCGATTTTGAGCCTTGATATTCTTATAGACTATCATATTGATTTTGATATTTTTATATATCTTTAAAAAATAGTGTGTATGTAGGGCTCGTTATAAATAGCTACGATTTGCAATATCAAGCTTGCATATACTGTGGACTAGATCTCTCACAACTCCTTGATTTGTCATATAGAGTTCTTCAATCATCCAAAGTACTTCAAACATACTTCCAACTGCTGTTTATGTTTAATAGTTGATTTAGCTCCTTTTAACTGTACGATTTTCCTTGAAATTCTAAGCACCGGCTCGTTAGTAAAACATGAAAAAGCTAAAGATCACTGAACTATTACAATTCCTCAAATTTTGGATTCTTGCGTAAAATTGAGATTATTCTCTAATTTCCTTTATCTTTTATTAATGATAGTGATATTATTGATTATTTAGTAGTTAGTAAATATATAAGTAATTATTTAAATTTTGATGATTTGTTGGCATTCACAAACCTTTTAAATGCTCATCTTTTTTTAGTTAAGTTAACTTTAAATCGCTTTGTCAGGTACTTTCATTATCCAATCTATCAATAACTCTCTCTCTCTCCATCTCTTTCTCTTGGTTTTAGAAAATTAGAAAACATCTATCAAGCCCACTTCTGCAGTGCTTTGAACAAAAGTCCTTTCTTTTAAATGCTATCGATTTAAGTACACTCCAATTCCGTACTTGGCTATTTAGAGGAGGTTCTTATATCATGATTGGGGTGATTACCATTATAAAATCCAAACAGTTAACAATCAAATGCATTTTATATTGAAGAAAATTCCACTCATTTCTTTTCCTCTATCTTATGGTATTGTTTTTTTTTAAATCATTGGATTGAAATGAAGCAGCTAACTATGAAGTTTCAAGCTATTATCACGGAATGTTACCCAATGAACGGAGAGTCTTCAGTGAGCTATTCGAATGGTATCATGTATAAAGAGACAATCAAATTATCTAAAAATAGGCAAAGCATGTAAATTTGAAGTTACGGAATCGAATTGAAGCTACTTTTTGAGATGTGATGAGAATTAACTGTGATATAATTGTCTGGAAGTAGTAATAAACTGTACTTATTTAAGTTTTAAAGAATGAAGATGATTTTGCTAAACTTCCTTTTGCCAATATGATTCATTCTGCCACACATCCAAATAAGCTACAGACAATTCATTACTGTAGACAAACCGAGCTTGGTCGTACGATTTTAGCATTACGAACATTTCGGACCTGTTCAAAGATTCATATTCGCTTTATCCACAAACTGCACTTACAATCCATACCCTTTGCCACTACAAACATATGAGAAATACCCAGGGTTGTAGAAGAAAATGGCTTGAGGGGGCGTAGCGCCCTCTCTACTTTTCAAGGCGGGATTTGGCTTTACTTCTCTTTTTCTAGTTGACATTAATTCATGAATTAGAAGTTTAGGATGGGTCCTTATGGAATTAGACTGCAGTTGTTCTACTCTTTATCATTAGCACACATCTTTTTTCCATCAGTTTGCAATACGATAGTAGTTCTTATGGGATTGTCGAAAACCACGAAGGACGTGATCTCGTCAGCATTTTGTTTTTACCACATCCTTCACAGAAGCAACCCCACTTAACCCCCGCCTTTATGCAAAATTCAGCTCTGCACTCTGACATAGTTTTACAATCAGAGCATATTTGCAAATTCAACGTTTATGCCTAGATGCAGAGGTGTGCAGAAGAAAGGGGCGTGGAGGTGTGTCAAACCCCTCACCCTTTTCAGAAGCCGCTATGGCATGTCGGTAATGATAGTGCCTTGTCCCAAGCTGTCAGTAAATTCTCTTGCTACACACGAGCCCACTTAATGCCGAGAACTCATGATTGGATGTGTTAATACTATAGCCATAATGACTATAGCTTACCCTATATTGTGGTCTTTTTGACCATAAATGCAAGAGATTCTATATGCGCTTTTGCATTAATACTCACCTTAAATATTAATACTGCATATACTGCAATATTAATACTCACATTAATACTGCAACAAAAAACTCACCTCTTTGCGTGTACTTCAATCTTTTCGATATCTTAAGAAAAACTGCAAACCCATCGAGCTAAGGAACTTCTTCTTCGAGTGCCATGTCAAAAGATGTTGGCAGCAAAGAGTTCTCTTTTTGTTGCTTTTCTAAAAAGTTCTATTGTGTTTTCACAGTTCGCCCATTTTACAAGTTGGTCTGTAAATCGTGTTCTCCGTCTTCTTCGTGCTCTCTTTCATATACTTTTATCGGTAACTGCGAGGTATTCTAGTTTATCTTTCCTCATTATATGCCGGAAAAAAGCAATTTTTCTTTTTGCAATATCAGACATGAGGTATCATTTGCAAGAATTGATAAACTAAAGGCAAAAGTAGTATAAAGGACAGAATGATATACTTTGACAGGTTAATGTATAGTGCAAAAATAAAATAATGCATATAGGAGCATCGATAAGTTTTGAAGGCATTTTGATATCCGTAGGGCTTTTACAGTAAATGTGAATGTCGGGAGGGAACAGATTTCGAAGGTTATGGCAGGATATCACAACTTCTTTCGTATTTCATTTCATTTTTATCTTTCTTCTTTTCATTTTACACGTTAATGGAGGGTTGCGCTTCAGCTATACTGATTTTCAAGGCACACTCTGTTTAAAACTTACAGAATAAACAACTTAGTTACACAAATAGATAACAACATAACCTGTTTATAATACAATTAAAAATAAATAAAATCATCTTCATAAGGTAAAGGTAAGAACATAACATCATTCCTATAAAAAAAGCTGTATAAATTTCTCAGGCAGTTCTGAATCATGGATTAGAAATCCACCCCCTGCAAGAATTTTCTCTGATTTTATGATTGGCTGTTTCACAACAAATGCAATTACAAGCTCCTTTGAGGAATGTTCGATTTCCAACATTACTGTTTATTTGTTTAATCTCTAATTACCATTAATCCCTTGACTTAACGTCACTAAGGACGTGAAAACACGCAGGAAATTGAGGAGTTCAAAATATGGCCCTTGAGGTCTGCTTGCACAAGAAGTTGTGTGTAAGTCATAGTATTTTTGCTGAATTAGTGTTTCAAGAGTGCTCCAATATGCTACTATTTTCTAATTAATTATAGTTCCTTGATTAGTTAAGCAAAGCTGAATCGAAGTGGAAACAAGGAGGGCCTAACAAGATAAATGCTTACAGATCCAATATTTTATTGCAAAGTGGACGTGGTACGTTTTTGGAATCACGTAATGGGCGTCGTAGAAAGTAAAACCCATAAAGTTATCTAACAAGCAAAATAATAAGGCTTAATGCTATCTAAAAATTCATGAATTTCAATTTAACCATAAAACACCCATACTAATTTGTTTTACCTTGGATTATCCAATTTCAGTAAATCGATATGCCCTATTTACTAAACCACACTTTGCCTAATTACACATCAACTATTTCAATTTCCAACTCAGCAAAGTAACATATGTCAACACTTATTATTAGGTTTAAGGTGATTCGGTCGAAGTAGGCAAGAAAGGTCATTACGAATATAATACAATATTCGTACACAAAACACACGAGAATCCCCGTAATCGAGAAGCTCTTTGATATCAACTGATCTTTGCTTCTTCTTACAACTAAAAACTTGTTGATGCCGAATTGGAATTGGCTTTACAATTACCAATTTCAGACAACATTTGGAAATGCTTGTGAACACGAGACACAGTTTTAACTGATATTCTTTTTCCTCGTTTTCTTCTTCATTCTCAGATTTATAATGGGTCTGCATTGTCCTTTTGACTGTTAATTTCTGTGAGAAAACATTTTATCCGTTGACTGAGGTAGAAGCACTTGAATCGAGAAAACGGCGTTACAATGAGGTAAAAACATGCGGAGAAGCCGAAAGTAAAACCATTTATCACTAAAAAAGTGTGAAACCAATGCCAACAAAATATTATGGGAGGATTCTACTTGGTTACCACTTGGATAATTTTGTAATGACTGGCTGAATATGTAGAAAGAGTGACAAAGAAACTCAAATATTTGCAATATAGTTCAGAGTTGTCACAAAGATAATCAATTTTTGATTAATAAGAAAGATACTTCATTACTTTTTTCCTAACTAGTGAGAAATGATGGCGAGTGATATCCTCCTGTCTACTATTTTTTATTGCCATTTGCTTGCCGATCATGCTTTGTCAAAGGTGCATTGTCTATGACGTCATCGACCACATGCGCCTCAATCCTTTCTCCCCATTTTCCTAAATTACTTGTTCTGATCCTTTACGAAATCTTTTCTTTATTTTATCCTCAAATTTCGCACAGAATCTGATGGTTGACAAGTGAAGTAGGACAGGAAAACACGCAGGAAGGTATGGTAAAATTCGTTTATGTGTTTCACAGTGGTTTTGACGGCAGTATTCGCGAGAAAGAGTTATTAGTTGTTGCAATAAATCGAATGAAATTAATCGAAATCGTCGTTTATTTAAAACTCATGCTTGTTGTTGATCCGAAGCTCTCGAAGCCTTCCACGTTTTCGCTGTTTAAATAACTTCTCTGTTTCGTCTAAAATCGACTCAGAACATAACTGTTGGGTCTTAGCAACATTAGCAGATTTATTTTTATTCAGTTTTGCTTCAATTTGTTATATTTTCATCGGGTAAACTCCGCTTGTAACCAACTCTCAACGTTGGCTTTCAGGGCGTGAAATTAATCGAAAACCTGCTTTACTGGCCTACGTTATTGTTCCTCCATGATCGTTAATTCCTCGCTTCTTTTTCCGAACTTTCGTTCAGTTTTGGGGGACTTTTTGAGAGGAGTACACTCTGTTTTTCTTGTATTGGAATGTAGTAGTAGGCCTAGAAGCAGTTGATGGAATGATTAGTTCATTTAACTTATGACATTTTCCTTGCTCGTTCTTGTACAGTTTTATTTTGTATGCGAGCAAGGAAGGTGAAGTTTTACGTTTGGATAATGTAAACCGAAAGAAGTAGGGGTAGCTTAGGGTGTAAGGTATCAGAAAGTCATTGATTTTCGGTAAGGTGCACAACAGACATGATTTGAAAAATTAGGTGCTCCGTTCGCTCTTACCTTTATTGATTATTTGCGCGAGATGTGGATTTGACAAGCCGTGTTTTAGGCCATTGCGATTACCGCTTTTGTAGAAGGTATATGGTTGGTTTATATATTAGTGATGGCCTATGATTGGAGTTTATGAACTTATATTTGGGGGCAGTTTGGAGGTAAATACTAACGTTTTATTTGTATACCCATCATTGCCATCAGAACTCCAGAAGTATGGTATATTTCAGAACCTGCTCGGAACTGTTAATACTACCGCTCAATCGTTTTTAGTCGAGGTATCGTCAAGCTGAAGTTAGACTTGTATTTAATTTTCTGTATACAGCTATAAGGAAATAAGAAATTATGTATTGTGTACTTGGTACCGTTCTGGTAAGGAAGTAGACAGTAGCATCAAGAGTCTCCTCAAAATGCTTGCCGTGGGGATTGCTTAGTAGCTACTTGTCCTACCCCAAAACTAGGAATTTTAGCGCTAGAGACATTACAATGCAAACCAGAGAGAAACCAATAAATGTGAAATGGATTATACAATAATTGTTGAAAATATGATACCCACTTCAGTCTTATATCAGATACTATGAAACTTAAGTTTCATTTTGTGCTGAATCATTTTGCTGTATTTTATACAAATATATCAGAGTTTTTAAACTGGGATTATGTAGTCTAGAATCTTTGACGGTATTCATGTGATGGTGCCGTGAAAGGTATTGGAAACCTTCCTTTTTATTAATAAAATTGCTTGAAAATGATTATGGTCTGCTTGAAAAGTATTAATTTCTTTATTTGTATTATTCAAAGGTGAAACTTCCTTGTAACTGCATTCCAGAGATTTAATTGTAACTGTGTTCTTTGATCGCAAGTTATCTTGTCCTGTCAGTAAGACACACAGTAGTTTCTTCTGGTACTGTTATAAATGGATATGATCAGGAAAATGACTTGAAGTTAAATGCTCTCAATATAGATTAATGCTTAGCTGTCAATAACTATTTTGTTGATGTAGAGGTAGCAAAATTTGGAAAATATTACACACATACAAACATACATGCATGCTTTATTTTATAAGCAGGTTAAGGTTCTGGCAGCTCTAATGAGCTGATGTGGACCTACTATAACTAAAGGATAAAAGAAAAGCTGATATTAAAACACAGAATAGACAGACACCTCACTCTCCATATTGTCCTGGAAAAATGTTGTATATTCAGGGTATATTCAGGAGTACTAAGGTTGCTTTAATGAATCAAAGACGGAAGTTGTAGTTTTTGTAGAATAAAGATGGGATGAGATTGGTAGAAACCTAGAAGGATTTGTAAATGGCTAGGATAGCATTTACTTATAGTATAGTTATAGAAAATAAACTATTACATTGTCATTCTATTGTATAGTTTTCATATTCCCTTCAAACTTCCTTCTTTGTATATTTCATACTGTTGTAAATTTTTGAGAAGTTGCATCCCTATTTCCACAATTTTTATAGTTAAGAAGTTATTTGTATATCAATTGAGATCATTTATTGCCATTGTTGGCTGCTGCTATTAAAATTTAAATTTGTCATGCTCTCATTTTGAGAGTATGTGACATCTTTGCTTGTAAATGTTGCCAAGTAAAGTAGAACAGTATGAGTTAGTTACATCATGTTTATGTGTCATTTTAATAGTGGACTGTTAGAAAAGTTAGAGTTGAATGTGAATGTTGGTCATATCATTATTGGATTTGTATCAGGTTGGAACTAGCATAGTCATCTCAGAAATGCAGTTTGAAAGAAGATTTTTGTACATCTGTATGTTGTAGGTGTTTCAAGATGTGTTAAAAACAATTGACCATGGAAGGAAGGGAGAATGTTCCTGGACAGAACCTTCATTCTCGAGGTATTTATGAAGGTAACTTATGATCTTCAATGTCAACTATGGATATCGTTTACCATGCCTCTCATCTCATTTCTGTCCTAAACCATTTTCAATAACTTTCCTACATTAGAGCAGTATTTCTGAGCTTGCTTTTTCATTCAATTGGATTAGCTGTAATTTATCTCTGGGAAACTCTTTTACATATTGTCTCTGTCTTTTACTAACAGCAAAGTTAGTACTAGGTAGATTTTAACACCTTTCCCTTGGCATTGTCCCTTATCTGGTTCCTGCCAGTGTTTGTAGCTATTATCTATTCTGTTGATGCTGTCTGCAATGTTTCTTCATTGGATGAATGTTTTGAACATGAATCACTCACCATTTTCCTGTTGAGCCATAGCATGGTTGTCTCTACTCTCCATTTTGTTATAGTCCTTGGTTGACAGATAGTTTTAAGTATTGGTGCTGCATTGCTTCTCAGTACTTGGTCTCATATCTCTAGCCTTAGATTCTTATTTTCAAAATATTTCCTATTTTTCACCTTGAAAGCAAGTATTTTATTCACAAGTCTGTAGTAGAGAAAGTGTTTTGATAAATTAAAAGACTAAATTATGAACTGGAGAAGTGAAGTCAACTTTTGATAATATATATATTGTTATTGAAATGCTTCTTGGGTAATGCAGCTGTATTATAAACTTTAGTAAGAGAGCCACAACACAAAACATGATCTTGATCTTGATTGAAATTTCTTTTATTTTATTTTTTTACATCATTCAAAGATCTACAATGACAACACATGGTTACAAGACAATACCTCAAGGAGAATGAGAGTACATTGCAACCTTGAGGCTTAGCATAAAATGTGCACATAAATAAACTACAAGATCTAATATATATATGTACCTACTATCACTGCCAAAAGTCATGGAACACTTACATTACTCCCATTTATATGTTCTTTGTTTTGATACTATGGAATTATTGAAGACATAACCACATAAGACATAACTGTGTAAGCAGAAGACAAAACTGTGTGACTAAACCATGCTAATTAAGATAAAGAACATTTTGAGACAACGTGTCTCATCCTCAGCTAGTAAGTATGTACCTAAAGGGTCTAGTATAGCTAGAGTGGGAAAGACAAGTGAAAAACAAGTGGAAAGCAACAGCCCTATGGGCAAGCATATCCAGACTAAAAATGCCTAGCTAAGGGAAATAAGAGTGACAAAAGCAAGGGAAAACATTTATAAATGGATTATAAACAGGCTAAAATGCCTAAATAAGATAAAACCAAAACTGTGTTGATGATTCAAGGCATTGTGAATCAGTAGTTTTATTAACCATTTACAAGGATTATTTGAATTTCCTTTTCTTCTACTATTTTGTATGTGACCTATAAACATTAGACAGTGTTTTCTTCTCTTTAAAAGTTTTCTTTGTTGAATTTTATTTAAAGTTTGTAAAAAAATTTAGAACTTTCATTTTGACACTTGAATTATTCCATAGATCCAGTTTATTTGCACTCATTGTTGTATCTTCATGCTGTCAAAATATCATTGATGAGTACTGGCACCAGTTGTTGACACTTTGATCTTGCTGCTTTACTTTTTCAAGCTATTTAATTTTGATATGGACCTCATTGATTAATACTTCATCTCATCTTTGATTTCGATTTAGAAAAGTACAGCTTGTGAATGAGTTGTAAGATCAGAATGACAGCAAAAGCAAATATATTTGTTTGTTTTAAATGATCATTTGTCATTATAAAGTAGGCAAAACCAGTATAGTATTGACACATTAGTATAATAGACGTAATAGGAAGACTTAAATATATTAGTTTTCATCTGAAAACCTAAATTTATACTTAAGAAGTTTCTGCTCAGTCATGAGTCATCAGTAAGAGAGAGAATAAACATAATTGGAACTTTTGTAGAAATAGAATATAAAGAGAGGAATTAAATGGCAGAAGTACTTTTGATTTTGAATTCAATTGCACCCTTTTGGATTGCTAGCATTCCTTGATATGTGACAAAGGAAGTGAGTACACTAGAAGTAGCCCAATTTCTGGAACCAAATTTTCATAGTTGTAAATTATGGATAAATATGACCTTTAAGCTTCATCCATAAATGCCACAAGATAAGAGATTTGCATTCTAATAAAGATTGGTTTTATTGTTTGCTTGTCTGTTCATGTCTACTTTTTAGCATAGATTACCATCAATAGCTTACCATGTAGGAAAATGGGAGGATTTTTTTATTAGAATGGTTACTTTTTGATTTGTATTCTTGATAGTACTGGGTGTTATTTTCTGCTTGTTAATTAAGTATATATTTCTCTAGGGCATCATTATGGGCATGGAATGTACCCATTTTCAAACCGTTGGCCTAGCTACTCACCTAGCAATGGAAGTACGTCATCATCTGGTAAAAGCTCATCACCTATTGGCACATCAGTTGGTACAGTGAAGACAAATAGTACATCACATGTTACCACATCTAGTTCTCACTCAGGATTGGGATTAACCTGGTGGCACCCACCATCTTTCTCTGGCTCAGATATGCATCATTTTTCGTCCCCACCTTGGAGCAGTCATGAGCATCTTGAGCCACTGAATGTGTCTAGAGAGTCCAGTGGGCCGGTTTTTCAAAGCTCACATTCAAGAAATGGGCCACCTTATCATCCGTCAGGCCACCATAGTCATAGCCACTCTCATCACAGCCATACTCATTCATTTCATCATTCTAGAAGTAACCATCTCCATTCAGGAGGAACTCTCATTCATTTCCCACATTCATCAAGTCACCAGTCGTTGAGTGGTAAAGATGGATCTTCAAAGTCGTCTTCTATTGATCAATCATTATCCCCTAGTCAAAGAGATATTTCTGAAAAGAAACCGGGCTCAGCTCTACCAGCTGATTCACATGAGAGAGAGAAGAGCTGGGATGATTTGACAAAGTTGCACACTCATCGGGATACATTCTCGCCTCACATGAGGGTAGAAAGGCCTGCCAAGTACAATCGATATAGCGAAGGGATATCAGATGAAGAAGCAATTGGAACAAAGAGTCCATCGGATGAAAAAAGGTATGAAGAAAAGGACAGAGTAGAAAGAGCAAATGACGAAAGAAGCCACTTTCGCCACATTTCACATTGTGACGATAGAGGACATGAGAGTATTCATAGTGGAAGATCTGAACACAGGCATGGCCATGATTCGCCCTTAGTCTCTCACCCCGGTAATCCGTCATATATCTCATCAGTTTCAGAGAGGGCTTTAGCATCAGCAAAAGCGTCTTATTTGAACAAGGACACCAACGAGCGCGGAGGCGGAGGATATGCGATGCATTCCCGTGAAGATAGGCACCACTCGCCATTTTCATTTAATTCACCAAGGGAAAAAGATATCGGCCATGGAAAGTCTAGTCTTTTAAGCCCAGATTCCCATGCTTTGGAGTTAGGCTTTGATCAAGCGAGAGATCTCCAGGTAATGCCACATGATCATCACAGAGACCATGCTTCATACAGAGAATCAGGGACAAGTGGCTTGGAAGATGAGACAATGGACAAAGCAGAAGCGACAAGGGAGTGGGTCAACAAGCAGCCAGCCTTGCACATTTCTCCCAATTATAATCATTACATGAAGCAGGAGAAAAGGTTCAAGAACTCAGATCCAAGCCCACTCAACAGAACAAGTGACAGCCCAAAAGCTGCCAAAGTTGGCAAGCATGATAGAGGTGGTGGCAATTCAGAAAAGGCTGTCTCTAATAAAGATCAACATTATGAAAGTCCTTTGAATTCGTCATTACCGCGTTATACTGGAGGGAGCCATGCAGTAAAATCAGAGACTGAAAGATCTGAATTGTATATGCATAAACGTGGCAGAAACCCGTTCAATGTTGATTTTCTTAGTGTTAGCTCAGATGCCGATGGCCAATCTAGAAAGGAGACCGATCGTCATTATCATATTCCTTCGAGCGATATAAGCAGTTTGGATCGCGTATCCGTCATTAAATCTTCATTGACTATGCCTGCTTTCAGTAGAGATACCGCAAGGAGCAAGAAAGTATTGGAAACAGCAAGGAATGAAACATCGCAATTTCAATCAAGAGAACACCGTGATGCTGCAAGTCTAAATCGGCCCACTTCTTTAGTAGACAGCCCTCTGGCTCCAAAACTGGTACCACCTATATCTGGAAAGCCAAGGTCACTTATTAAGCCAGATGATTTGAGTCCAAAGAACAGTGATACTGATAGTAGCAGTGATGACGATTCCGGAGATCAGATCGAGGAACGAAGGCATGGTACAGGAAAGCAGATAAACGAGAAAGATTGGGACATTGAACGCGATGGCACAGAGAATGATGGTACTTAGCTACAGATCCATTTCGACATTCAATTTCTGTGATATAATTGTCTCTTTTATCTATTTACGTCTAGTTATTACTGTGATTATTTGCCGTTGTCGTTAACAATTTGTTTCGGTTCTGCAAATGACAAAAAGCTACAAGCTAAATGTTTATGTGGTTTGTATTTCATTGTGATCCAATATTAAATTGTTTAAAACTGCTGAAAAGATGATAGCCCAGAGGACTTTAACGCCAATTGACCTGCAGATTATGCGCACCTCAATTTTTTGACGTAAATTGTATTTTAATGACTTAGAATAAACTCCCGTGGGAGATGTGAACCCCGAAATAATCCCTGCCCCGAAAATGATATAGGACCATCATGCCTCATTGGCATAAAGTAGTGTGATCTATTATGTACGATTGTTGAGTTTAGACTAGTGACCTATTATTGTTTTAATATTTTTGTTTGTGATTGTTTGTTTTAGAGTTCGAAAGCAAAGATGCAAGTGAAGATGAATCAGGCAGTGGAACCGAAGGGGAAGAATCATCCAGGTCAGGCTCTGGATCAGACGATGAAGAAACGCATTCACAGTCAACACAAGATACTGCGGATAATTCAAGTGTTGCAGATGTCGCGTCAGAGAAAAGGAAATGGGCAGAGTCTGCTGGAACTGAACCCAAACGACGGAAAGTAGTGAATGAAAATCTTATAAGGATTCCTTTACACGAGGGGTAGGAACCTTTTTAACCCTTTCAATATCTTGCTTTAAAGTAGTGTGAACTCCTTTTCATTGATTTTGATAAGTTGCTTTTATTTCCTTGCCTCTATTGTTCTTGTATTACCTTGAAAGGAGTTTAGAATGTTTCCTCAGGGGACATTCCAATACATATGGACAACATGGGCATTGCACTTCAATGGAATCATAGCGCAGTGGAACTGGAAAGAATCGATTTTAGAACGATATCCAACATATTGGTAATGGAAGAAGTTGTGCATGAAAGTGTGCATCTGTAATTCAGTTTACACTTTTGATTGTTTTCTGTTATAGCATTAATTTTATTCTTTCATTCATAGTTGGAGGCGACAGACGAGAATAAAAGCAACTGGAAATGGTGAAAGTCTACGTGGAGATGTTTACTATTTTGCGCCATGTGGGAAGAAGATACGCACATATCCAGAATTGTTAAAATATCTGGAGAAAAATGGAGTAGAACATCTTGGTCTGGATAATTTCAGCTTCTCTACGAAGACTACAGTTGGTGAATTTATGGAATCCAGACAGGTAGAGAATTTGTAAACATTCGGACGTAAAATTTGACTTTTCAGTGCATTTTCTTAGATTTCTTTTTAAATTACACCTCCGCAGTTTCAAACTAAAGCGAGACCGTTTCAGTGTGCTGTTTAGGAAAATGAGAGATCTTGTGCCGTTGTTACAAAAGTCTTGGAAAAATTTGACTAGTGTTTGAAGTTTAGAATCTTCAGAAGATGGATATTTAGCATTTAACCCCACCACAATTTGCCAAAAAGATAGAAAATTCAATCGGTGAAGAATAACTATGTTATTATGCGAAATAATTTGGTTTTTAGCTATTATCCGATTGTAATATCTATAAAACAAAGCTGTTAATCTGTTCTTCTCTCAAATTTGTTTATTTTAGGACATGTTAGTCTTTCAAGATTAAATATATTATGAAGTTGAAAACTTTAAGCTCTGAATGCTTCAAATTGAGAATGCTTTTTTGAAATAAGTACATGAAAACTTTACGGTAGCTATAATTTGACTTTGGTCGAAAATGGGATGATTATAGAAGTAGCAATTGATTATATAAAAAAAAAAAAGTTTAACTTGATCAAACCAAGGCCATCTCAGGGATTCACTTAAGCAGCTTAGCAGCTCATGTTTCATTTTTCTTTAATTTTCCATGTTTTTGTTCTTTTTCTCTAGTATTTTTCTTTCCTGTTCTGTAAGTGTATACCGAACCAAGATTGCTATTTTTCACTGAGCCTCAATGCTCCTTTGAGCCTAAATTTTCAATTTTCAATAAATTTTATTCCTGTAGAGAAAAGAGCGTATATTTCTGAAAATTGTAAGTGCTGTTCTTGATGGAGGCTCGATGACCTTGTGTCTTCCTACGTCTTTCACATCGCAGTATATTAGTTATTTATTTGTTGCAGTTGGTTTTAATTGAAATGGAAAAAAATAAGTACAGAAACAGGTTATGTGTGTTACAGTACTCTAACTCAAACTAATGAAATGTTGTTAAGAGCACTATCCAAGTTTACTTTGAACGTATCACTGAAACGTGTGGTCAACAAGGGTTCCGATTACATTGATTACATTGATTACATTGATTACACTGATTACATGGATTACATTGATTACATTGATTACTCTGATTACATTGTATTAATATTACTATAGGGCTCAAAATTCGAGGTTCTCTCAGAAGAAGAAGTTTTAAGACGTCATGCACTAGAGAAAGAGAGACAAATTGCACGCAGCGAGACGTTGGCAAAGAAACGAGAGAAGAAAAGACTTAAGAACGGTAATTTGAATGTCACATGTTTATCAAGCAGCAGTGATAGAATGAGGTGTTTTCAGTCGCTTCGGTTGTCAAAGATATGTGAATATGAAAGTCAGATATATCTGAACTCTATTTGAATTTTTTATCGAGCAAAGTGTAGAATATATATCGTTATTATGGAATTGCCTGTCTGCATCCTTTGCAAACCATTCTACCAAAGTATTTGTGCTAACAGTTGCACCCTGACCAAATTTACTAGCTATTGAGGGTTCAAGATCCCATCTGTGCAATGTAGTAAAAGTAGAAAGTCATCTTGGAGACACATTGATAATAAGAACTTTATAATCATAACAAATTTTATACTGTATTTTGTAACAGAGTCTGCTAGACGTGCACAGGAGGCCAAGATCAGGCGGCAGGCTGAAAAGCAGGCTGCTCTTGAAGCAAAATTATCGAGTGAGTAATATCATGGATAATGTTATATTAGAAGATACTATAGCAAACGCACCGCCAATATCATCTTTTTTCAGTCTCATTCTTCATGCGTTTTTCATAGTGTATCATCATCCTTTTTTTCGTTTTTCATCGTGTTTCGTCGTCCTTTTGCCTGTTTTTCGTCATCTTCTATCATCCTTTTAATCGTTTTTCTTTATTTTTGCTGTAGAAAAAGCTGCTGCTGAAGAAAAGCGGATGAAGAAGGAAAATGAGAGGCAACAAAGGGAATTGGTAAATTAAGTATTCTCTAAGTGTCAGTGTTAGGCTTGTTTTAGCTATTGCATACTTTGCTTAGCATGGTATGGCTACTAGGCGCATTTGTCATATTCTGTTCTTTAGCGAGACTAGCCCAATAGATTAACTGAAATAACTCTTTCTCCTCTATGGCATTTTCGGGATCTTTTATACTCAAAAGAGTTTCACTAGCTCCCCACCCCCTTTCATTTCCTATTGCACGCAGTATGTCAATAATGTCATGCGGCAATAGTCCTAGTGGTGTTTTGCTCTGGCTCTGAGGATGTATTTTTTGTTTGTTGCCCCTTCTTGCCTATGAAGTATGGTGTTTCTTCAGCCGATAGTCACAAATTTTCGATTTCAATTTCAAAATACATTAGTTGGTGTTTCCATATAAGCAACCCAGATATTCTTGGAATTGGTTGAGAGCGCGGCTGTGTTTTACGAGGCCTGATCTTTTATTGTTAGCTGTATTTACTTTGATTAAGGAGAAGATACAGCGACAAGAGCAAATAAGAATTGAAAAGGAGTTGAGAGCCAGATCTATCCAGCAGGTCAGTGGTCCATATCTTGTTATGGGTAGCTGAAAACTGGGTAGATGGGAGAATCTGAATGATATTAGTAGTACGCACTGAGCAGCTATGTGCATGACTTTTTTGTGGAAGTGTCAATTTTGTTGCCGACTTTTTGTGGTATCCTCTTTCAAGGTCTACGAATTGGAATTCCTCTTATTTTATTCAGTGGGTAATCCGTCAGAGTCCCAATTTCTAATTACTAACATTTCATCCTTGTTGACAGAGATTTACAGATGCTATTTAAGTTCACCAGTTATATCTGTTTTGCATGCGAATGTGTTTATTTTACAGGCGAGAAGAAGCAAGAAAGAAGCACTACAACACGCGAAAATGGAGGAAGCATTACGAAAAGCTAGGGTACATGTTACGCATTAACTTATATAATGTTTTCTTTTTTTCAAGTAAATTCAAAAGGATATAAATAGACTGTCAGTTTATTCTTGCTTTGCTATAGAGAACATGTTTCTCTTGTTTGTCTTCGCGTGATTGATTAACCGATGGATTTTTTGCTCATCAAATTGAATAGAGTCTTCAACATTTGAAGAAGGAGAAAATGTGCAAAGAATAGTGTTATGTTTTCATTTAAACATGAAGTGACCAGAATTTTTTATATTTCCTTAGTTCTCTAGAGTTACTGACTTTTCTTTATCCCAGGAACGAGAAATGAAGAGGCAGCAAACTGTGATTTTAAAGCAACAAGAGAAGGAAAGACGCAAGCAGCATTTGATGATGATCAGGGCATTGGAATCACAACGAAAGGCTGAGGTTTGTCATCTTACTGTCTTGATCGCTCTAGATTTATTTGCAGATTTTGAAGATAAATACCCTTATTGTGGTATCTTTTGGAATTTGTACTAAGGAAGGGAATGAGAGAAGAAAGAGAGCACGCTCTTGCCATTTCCCCACCACACAACTCTTCTACTATGTCTTTAGATTCATGGAATTGGAATTCGTCCAAGTCTTGGGAATGATCTATTACATTTTTCTACCAATCAGCCTCTGAAAGGAGTACTACTAGCAGATTGTATGCATTTCAGTTTTCCATTTTCAAGTTTGAATAACACAAGCAGGTTTTTTGGAATCTCTTTCTTGTATCTGATTTTTTCACTTCTCAGGAAAGAGAACGCAAAAAAGAAGAGAAGAAATTGGAAAAGAAGCTATTAAAGCAAAGGAAAATGGTTTGTTATCTTTTGATAAACTCTCCCTTAACAGAAATTGATCCTTACGATGTTTTCGTCAGATTTTTTATGTAAGGGAATATTCGTGATCTAATTTTAGCTGTTGAGATCTTAAATCTGTCTTTTGCCATCTTATTGTTACTTAATATGCGCTAGAGAGTACCTCGCGGATGTCAGATTGATACATAGCAAATAATTTTGATAGCTGGTGAAATTACTTTTGGTTTTTCTGTTTTTGGATGACGTCTTATTGCATAGGGCATTGTCATTTACTACCTTGAGTTTCTTTATTAGCTCGACCAGCCAACTGCAAAGATTAATATATGCAGAGTTAATAGAATGTTGCTATAAGCAAGACAATCAAATGGGACTAGGCAATCAAAAGAGAGTTATTCATCTATTATCCCTGTAGCAAGCAGTAGCCTCTTTTTGATGGAGTGAATATACAGTATCTGCATTGTTTGTATTTATTCAGGAACAAAGGCGACTAGAAAGATCAATTGCTCGCGAATTGAAGAAACCAATAGATGACATGGCTTTAAATGATGGAAAAGTAAGCTGATGTTTTGTTTCATGAAAATAATAGTAGCTATTTGGATGTTTCAAAACTGGTAACTGTAAATCTTAAGTAGTATTGTATAACATCAAAGGCCTCCTTTTAATTTCTCTGATTGCTGACTAATATGTTTCTCATTTTCTCATACCAAAGTACAACATCAACCAACAGTGGCGTAGCATGACCCTTTTTGTTGGGGGGGGGGGGTGTAAAATCACAATTTACCGACAGAAACCGTCGTGATTTAGTCGACGACAAAACATTCTTGATTTATCAATGCTGGCAATAAACACCGTTGCCAGCAGCAATATCGACAAAAATAAGCATAAA
The DNA here is from genome assembly GCA_964019165.1 of Mastigias papua. Taxonomy (NCBI): domain Eukaryota; kingdom Metazoa; phylum Cnidaria; class Scyphozoa; order Rhizostomeae; family Mastigiidae; genus Mastigias; species Mastigias papua. Next base: position 757,821 of record OZ025268.1, read on the forward strand.
ACTGAACAAATTTTTATATGAAATATTAAGAAGTGAAAATAAACAATAAACAATAATGAGCAGGTTGAGAAGTCCCAAAGTGCTCATAAATCGAGAACGAAACTCAATATCTACAAATCCTTGTCAAAATGTCTCAAAAATGTTGAAGTTAGAAATGCTAAACATGAATATAGATCATAACTGCCTACAATTGATTAATGAATCTGGTAATTCAAGTACTGTATGAACTAGGCCTTACTAATGATTGGACCTGCCGTTTCCTTTGGCTCATCTGTTAAGAGAGTGTTGACAATGTTCCATATAAAGCCTGGTATCCATATAGTAGTTGAGGGTCGTTGACGGTCTTTCCTAAAGCTTAAAGACTGTCAGCGACCCACAACGACTATATGGAAACAACCCAATAGTCTTTTTAACCACATTAACGACTGAGTCGTTGAGGGTCGCTGAGATAGAAGTGAGTTCTATCTCAGCGACCCTCAACGACTGACAAAACCTGTCATCGACCCAAAAAGCTCAATATCACCCGTGATGGCGGACAAGCAACATCATACAAAGTAAGGAAACTTTAACATGTGTGATTTTATGCCCGAGATTCACGTATTATTACTTATATAGTGAATTAAGCAAACATTTTTTTCAATCCTGCAGACGTAGCAAAGAATTTTTCAGTCTTTGTGTTCTTATCTTTCTCGTCTGAATGGATTTAATGTCACAAATGAATAGACCAGCAACAAAAGTCCTTGCCGTTTCTGTCATGCTTGACAATTTTCTTTGTGGTGCCAGTTGCTTGAAAGGCCTAGAGCGCGCTGCAACTCTGACATACTTTGAACGACCCACAACGATCCTCGACGACCCTCAACGACCCTCAAAGACTATATGGAAATGCACCTATGTCAGCGACCCACAATGACTGAAAAAGACTGTCAACGACCCTCAACGACTATATGGATACCAGGCTTAACGCATCCGACAGTGTCGCATGTGTTGATGCTATAACGGGCAATTTCAACACACTTGAATACAGCTTGGCTAAGCACATCAGCCATGTACCGACGAAACTCAACGGAGTTGAATTTACCGACGAAAATGCCGAAAGTTGGGGGGTGTCACACCCCCCCACACCCCCCCGCTAGCTACGCCCCTGTCAACCAATGCCATTTGGCTTTACATATGTTGTCACGAACTTTCGGCCCTTAAAATTTTCCGTTATATGCCTCCAGATTGTTTTCAGTTACCAGTATACATCTTATGGTGTTGGCACAGCTTGCCATTCTTATGCTTGAGATGAAAGTCAAGATTATTGATTTATGTGTTTTACATAGCTTTCTTTCTGTATTTTTTGCAGCCTTTGCCTGATTTTTCAAGAATCAAAGGCGTTATGATTCCTGGGAAGGCCTATGCTGATTTATTAATGGTGGAGGAGTTTGTATATTGTTTTGGACATGTCCTTGATATAGGTTTGTTCTATATCTGTTGTTTTCTAGTGGTGAAATCTCAGTTCAAGTAGCTGGTTTGAAGCAAGATTTTTAATTAGATATGTTTCATTATCTACCGTGTAAGGTTCTGTTGCTTTCTTTTTAACTCCTCTTTTCTTTCGATATTGGTGCATAATACCATACTTGCAGAGCTAAACATTTAAATGTGGTTTTATGTGCGTAAATATTCTTGTGCATAAATATTATCAAACCTATAACTTCTTTTCCACTCAGTTTTTCTGCTTATTCCTGACAGATCCTGAAACCGATTTCCCTAGCCTAGCAGATCTCCAATCTGCATTACTCAACGAGTCAACCAATGATGACGCCCTGGTTTCTGCATGCGAATCACTGTTAACAGCCGCTTTACAAGATCCTGGTGTTGCGGTAAGCTTATCCTCCCTTGCCAAGGATATCAGTTGTTGGTGTTGCTTTTACTCATAGTAGTTGGCATCAGTGTTAGTTGCTTCGTTTTAGGTTTCAACGACGCATAGTTCTTCTTTTTCTACTCTCTATCTCTAGTAAGCCAATGTAGTGAATCTTTCTAAATTGAAAACAGTCATATTCTGCCATTCGAATGTTCCTTTTGTTATTGATCTTTGATTTTTAATCTTGAATGGAAAGAAAGAAAGGCATAGATATTACAGCAGTTTTGATCTGATGGAATTTTCATTTCATCAGAATTCGGCTATCAGACATTTGACGTTTTGAGAGCGCAATCGATTGAAGTATTCGAGCGCGAAGTTAATTAAAAGCGAAATATACGAGTTGAGCTGATCATTCTTGATGCTGCGCTTTTGATAATCAATTTGTTTAATTTCTTCCAAAACGAATTGACGCATTTTATTTTTCATTCTTTGATTTTAGACAAAAACAAAATTAGGTGTATCCTTGGAAAATATAGAACTTAACGACGCAAACATCTCTGAGATGCTGCGATTGTTTATCATCGACCGCAACGATGGACAAGATAATGAGGTAATTTGAACTCTTTGTATAGTCTTTGTAGCTAGATTTTTGTCTTTCATATTAAGAAGTTTTTATTTTCTAATTTCTTTAGAAGCCTTTCATTGATTTGAGCCAAAGAACTAGAATATCTCTCTCCATAGGCATTGAATATATCATTGTTTTCAAATGGTTTTAAGTTTTTGTTGGGCGAATTTAACATATGCTTATCGTTCTATTTTAGTTGTCAACCTTGATGACCGAAAAGCCGATACAGAGCTTGTCACCAGTGCAGAAAGCTGAAGTTCTGGCATTTCTAGTCAACGAGCTACTGTGCAGTGAGAAGATCTACAAGTAAGCATGCAAAAATATAATATAATTATTTGTTTAGAAAATAGTCATTGGAATATAATGATTTTGATTTGCTGTCTGTAAAAGAGGTATTTTATATAATGAACATTACTAAGCCGCCTGTCATTTAAAATAATTTGAAATGTATTTATTGGTTTCTGAGCGTACATGTTTGCATACTTTATGAGAGTTTTCTTAGTTTGTTTTTATGTTTAGTATGCATCTGATTCAGTCTCTCCTAAAACTGAAGCTAGCTTCATGAATTTCTAGAAACCATTCGCGGAAAAAGTTTTCCAGTTTCCTTGTAATGTAACTAATAACCAATAGTTTGATAGATTGGATCACCTAGTAATCTTTGGAATAGACTTTGATCTTTTGACATTTATTTTACTTTGCCTGGCCGAGTAAGTGTTTGTACCAGATTGCAGTATTAATCTTAATGGTTTATTAGCATTATGTCCAAGCTAGTGTATATTATTGTATAATATTAATTTTGATCGATATATTTTCCTCCAAACAGTGAGATGGACAATTGTCTAGAACATATGTCAAATCTTAGAAGAGACAAGTGGAACATGGAAGGAAGAATTCGAAAGTACGTTTACTTGTCTTCTACAGAGACATCTATATAAGCAGTGCTGGTTGTTTGTTTGTTTGTTTGTTTATTTGTTTGTGTGTGTGTGTGTGTGTGTGTGTGTGTGTGTGTGTGTGTGTGTGTGTGTGTGTGTGTGTGTGTGTGCGTGTGTGTGTGGTTGTTTGTGTGTGTGTGTGCGTGCGTGCATGCATGCGTGCGTGCGTGTGGGTGTATGTTTTTGTGTTAGTAACAGCTGGCACTTTGTAATGCTAACCGGAAATCATTACGACTTGAAACAATGGTGACGAAATATGAAAAGGAGTTGGTGAAAGGCTGCTTAATGTGGGAGTGGACTCCTTACCCCATAACTATTGCCATTCCGTTTATGAGAAACAATTTCATGAATAGTAGCAAGTTCACTTTGAGAAGGTGTTGATTCTGTATGCAAGCTCAGTGTTACACTATTTTGTACTCTTTGCTGCTGCTGAAAGCTATACATAAGTAACAGGCCTCTATCATTTATTAAAGTTTGCATTATACTTATTTGTATATGCATATCTTTTTTATTAGACTGAAAGCTGATTTGAAATCGAAGAAGGTTGAAAGAGGTACAGTGGAGGATTCGCAGGGGAATGATGGTGAATTTACCGCAAAAACGAAATCAAATCAAGGAAGGAAAAAAGTAAATGCTGCAGAGGATGATGTTAGCAATGCATCATTAGTGAAAGATGATGATGACGATGATGATGAGGAGGAAGATGATGAAGAAGAGAAAGATAGCGATGAAGATGATGCAGAAGATGATGAAGCTGCAGATGATGAAAATGAAGAAGACCAAAGCGAAGATACTGATGTGCGGATCTGCTTGTTTTGTTTCTCTTCTGTTTTATTGTTCGTTTTGGACTATTTTGCTTCACATGATTTTTGATGATTCTATGCATAGAATATAAAGAAGTCTTATTGTATTATACAGGTTGTTCATTGATTGACTGATTGATTGATTGATTGATTGATTGGAATGATCACTTGATTGGATAATTGATTCATTCATTTCTAGGATGGTACAGATCCAACAACTGTTGAAGAAATTGAAAAGAGGGTAACAAAACTTGAAAAGGTATTCCATCCAAATTTATTATATACAAATTACACTTTTCCGCGAGTTCATGAGAGCAAATTGGTGAAGTTCTAATTTGGTTTGGTACATTATATAACTTTCACAGTGGGTTGTGAAACCTTAGTTGCTTTTTGGTCTTTCAGTTTACTCCTGAATATATGTACTTTTTCTTTTCTATCTTTATTTTTAATAGATGATAAACGAAATTAATACATTTGTCTGCCTTGTTCTATTTCTTGCAGCAGAAGTGCGCCCTACTTTTTTCTGGGAGGGGGGAGGGAGGGAAATAAATTCCATGGTGTAGTCATACCAAAGTGTTTGTGTTTACTGCTGTTAATGTTTGTTTTCTTTCACGGGATTTGTTTTACCTTTCTGATTCCTATTCTTCTCAGAAACATTCCAAATACCGCCATAAACTCTTCACTGCATCCCACACACTACGTGGTTTGTGCATCGGCCAGGATCGATACAGACGTCGATATCATATATTACCACACGCCGGCGGCGTTTTTGTCGAAGGCCTCGAAAGTGGAGAACTGCAGGAAGACGGAATAAGTACTAGAGATAATATTAAAGATGAGAAGGAAAGGAAACGCAAACGAAGTTCTAGCAGCCATAGCATATCTGATTCTAACTCAACACCTACAAATGAGCAGAAACCTAAATTACACATTGAACCGCAGATGCAAAGTAATCAGGGTGTTTCTGATGTGATCAGTCCTAGACACAAGAATGAATTTCAAAGTTGTGGCATTGTCTCCCCAATTAGCAAGAATCCAGCCAATTTAGTTGATAACGAGACTCAGAAGTCATCGTATAATGAGGCAGGGTTGTTGTCACCAAACCAGGAGGTTTTGTCACCGAAGGCACGAATTATGTCCCCAGGGAGCGGTATAGTATCGCCGACAGCAGTACCCCATGGGATGAGAAGTCCAACGGATTTCAGAGCATCCTCCGTCACGTGGTTTCATTTGTTTCCAAAGAAAGCTTGTGACGAAACCTCACTCACGAGGTCAAGTATAATTCCACCTGGGGCTAAGAGTGGAAAGCAGATTGTTCCACCAAGTGTGATGATGCTGAGCCAAGACAGGAACTTCTGCGAATCAATATCAGATAGACACAAGCTGTATATGCATAGCTCAATACATGGTACTCAAGGGCACCACCATCACCACCATCATCACGGTCGGCCAGGGTACTATGACCCTACTGGTCACTATGGAAGTAGTCCTTATAATAGTTCTTTCACACCAAATGGGTCTAGTCATCAGGTTTTCCACCATTACCCAGGTATGCTACCAAATGCTGTTAACTCAGATTCCGTGTTTCAATACGAAGACATGACAAGAGCAGAAAAGCTCGGTCTGGCTCCTCCTGGTGTCGATATTCAAAAACTAATCAAGCAAGATCCACAAGAAGCAGCTGTTCTTCTCGATATTCAAAGCTTAGAACCAGCACCTGTCCCTGAAGGTATGTCACACAAACACATACCACACACATACCACACACATACCACACACATACCACACACACACACACACACACACACACACACACACACACACACACACACACACACACACACACACACACACACACACACACACACACACACACACACACACACACAATGTAACTTAGAAACCATTGGTCAGCAAGTAAAGAAATTCTGCATGATTTTGTTGTTAGACATTCGAAAGGTGCGGCTGTCTGTAAGTCATCATCGTTTTTAAAATACAGTAAGGTGCTTTCTGTTTGTAATTTCTCGAGATACTGTTAAATGACGTTTTTTCAGAAAGATAACAGAAGCGATGCTGTCGCAGCTTACGTTATCGTTTTCGTCACAGTTGTGAATGCTTACTGCCTCCATTGTTTATTACAACGACGACCATAATACTGCTGATGATAATGATGATGATGATGATGATGATGATGAAGTTGATAATAATTAATGATAATGATGATGATGATGATGAAGTTGATAATAATTAATAATGATGATGATGATGATGATGATGATAATGATAATGATAATGATAATGATGATGATGATGATGGTGCTGATGGGTCTATTGTTGATCTATCTGCTTTTGTACAAGGTTAATCATTTTGTTACTATACAGGCAATCCATGTTTTTTATCTATTTTCCATTCCTTTTGGTTCTTGGTTGTGGAGTTTTCTTCTTGGTTAACAAGCAACTTGAATGTGTATACTGATTCTTTCAAACTAATTTGTTCGATTTTACATTGTTTTAGATAAGCGCTATGGTTGGTGGCGTATATCAGAATCCGATGTAATTCATAAATTATTAAAATCATTGCACACTAGGTAAGAGAATGATAAGAGTTTATTTTAACTTGTACTGCGTACGAATGCGTGTTCTCGAGAGCTAGCTCTTTGTATTTCTAGATTTTCAGCCGGTCCAAAAGACCTTAAATGTGGAGGAGATCATACACAGATAAAACTGTGTCTTAGCCTGATATCGAGTGATATGTATCTGATATGTACAAGGGGATCATCGAAGCAAGGGACAAGTTGGCTTAACAAAGGTCTTCCTTCACCATTTTGTCCTGAAAAAATACGGTGTTTTTGCATAAATATGATTGAATTTTATATCGTATTTGTAGGGGTTTTCGTGAAAAGATGTTGCACAAGAGTCTAACTCGTTATACAGATTATGCTTGCAGTTCTTGTAGAAAGAACAACGATGCATGTGAGTTAGTTTGCTGCGTTTACCGCCATTCTTTCTATCTTTTGGGATGAAATATCATATTATAGTATCAAAGCACTATTGTGTTTTCATCGATCTTTGTAGTCAGTTGCAAGTAAAAGCGGTACAGTTTCCATGATGACAATAATAATGGTGTTGATGAAAGTGATGATGATGATGATGATGATGATGATGATGATGATGATGATGATGATGATGATGATGATGATGATGATGATGATGATTATGATGAGGATGATGACGATGACGATGATGATGATGATGATGATTATGATGATGATGATGATGATGATGATGATGATGATGATGATGATGATGATGATGATGATGATGATGATGATGATGATGATGATGATGATGATGATAAATCTTTGCCCAGTTCATTACATCGCCCATCAATTGATTGATTTATCTTGCATTGTATTTTTAGTTTCGATACAGCACAAAGATGAAGATGAAAACAAAGAGGTAGAACCGCTGAAAAGTCCAAAGAAAGAGAAACACAAATTATTAAAGCCTAGCCCTCCTGGAAAAATAGAGGATCGAAGTTTTCCTCAAGTTGCCTTTTCAGTCGATAAAGATATCTTGATAGAGATTGAAGAGCTGGAGGAGAAAATGTTCTCGGCTAGTCTTCAAAATAAGGTAAATTTTGTGGAGGAGATCTTAACTGATTGGTGATTTTTCATGTGAGGGAAGTTAGCTATTGGCCTTATACAATCTTAGAGGGAAGTAAAATCAGCAATTAATGCAAGATTTTTCACCTGAAAGATCTAGGTGCATGTGAAAGAGTGCCTCACAACATTTACAATTCACCCAAAATTTAAAGTTCTCCTTGCCGTTCGAAATGCATTGAACGTTTTGTTGAAGCTACTGGGTTCGCAATTTCTTTATGACTAATGAAACTATAGGCCATGATTCATGGACAAAATTAGAGGCGTGTATCTATGCCTTATCATCATAAGATGGTGCTAGCAGCTTTCTTGCGATATGCACTCTGCAGTGACCTTACTCTTGATGTAAGCCCCATGTAGCCAACTCATGCCCTCTCATTAGAGCGACTCATCATGTCTCATGATTTGTTTTCTCTTTAGACTTGGCGATTGTCACAGAAGGCGTCATCAAATCTCACCTATGTGAAGAAAGGTAAACCATTAATTTACTTTTCTATTGCTAATAGTTTTCGTTGTATTTTCTTGGCTTGCACTCTTTGACCCAAGCGGCCATCAGTATTTTTTGTCGGGTGCATACTGCCTAGTTTTTTCGTATCTAATTATCAGACCATTTGGAATTTCCAGAATATGACGTCATGCTCATCTTCTCTAATCAAAATCACCTTCAAATATCACTTTATTGTGTTGCAATGTGTTGTATCCTTCAAACATCTTTATTTGTGTGATGGCGTTTCATCACAATGTATTTGTAATTCCTTCATTAATCTGTATGATAGATTAACTTCCTTCATTAAAGTCAGTATTTTTACTTCTCTTTTTGGCAGAATCTAAACTGAAACTTGAAGAAAAGCCATTAGAACTTGCAAAAGGAAGATTATTATCATTAGAGAAGGGAATCGAAAGGCGTTATTTGAAGCCTCCTTTCCGCTTAGAGTGAGTAACTCTCATTGCGAGGCTCATTGCAAAGCTTTATCTTGTACTTATTCTTAGGAATTCCATACTTGCATCATACTTAAAGAGTTGCTTATAACGTTTCATAATTTCTTTCGTCTCAATCGCTTGAAATATCTTGTAATCGGCATCATTTTTTGTTGAGCGCAACTCATACAGCACTTTCATTCATCAAAACAAATTTTTTTGATAGGAAACATCCAAATCAAGCTCAGATTGCCAAGAGTAACGGAGAGAATTCTCAAGGTAGGAATTTATTTACCTACAACTCAGATGTTTCCATCCTAAGTTCACATACGAATACTGCCATTGTAAGTTTTACTCCTTTGCTATGTTTACTACTAGAGAATTTCGTGAATACTTTATGGAGCAATATCTTTTTGTAGTTGACTGTTGTTTACGTAGTGCTATTGTATATGGCATAGATTCGAAAATCTTTTGAACCTACAGTACCATAATCTCTCCCTTATGTTTTTAAACTCGCATTCTTTAACTTGTATTCTGACACACCCCCTGACGCTAATTCGTAGTGAATTTGTTTAGTATTCTGATTGATTATTGAAAAAGCTTATTTTCCTAATTACAAACCTGTTTTTACAGGAGGTGCTGATGGAACCCCCTCAAGGTTTGTTAAGTTTGTTTTCATAATCATGATTATTGTTGTTGTTTTTGTTTACTGTATTTTGAGTAGGCTGTTATATCTAGTATTTTCAGATAATTTAGGCCTACTTTATATGCCGCATCCAGGCATGGGACCCCTAGTTTAACGTCCCTTCCGAAGGACGACGGAGTTGATTGTTTTGGTCTTTTATCTGGAAAGTCGCCCATCCAGTTGCTGACCTAACACAACCAAGCTTAACTTCAGCTAGCTAACGGAAACTAGTTGAGTCGTATGGTGTTGTCCGTAATGTCCTTATCACACTATTATTTTTTGTACCAAATCATTATTTCAGATAAAAGTGTAATAGAGAGCATCATCACCCTTACTAATTAGGCACTTTTCATTTAAAGCTGTTCAGTTTATTTCATTCCTTTTGAAGGACTGGAAATTTCTCTTCAAGTATAGCTACCAAGCAATTTATCTAGTGTGTATATGGTTTTTCAGCTCAGACAAAGATTGGAGAATAACACCAAGTCTGTTGCTTTGGCGTGAGACAGTCGACAGTTGTACGTCTGCATCTCAATTGGCAATGTGTATTGGCATGTTGAAAGATTGTATTGCTTGGGAAAGGTCGATTATGAAAGTGGTACGCATTTGTATTCTTATTTATTGTTTCCGTTCGGAGCCGACGTTTGCCAACGTTGCAATTATGAATGACTTCTCACAGCTGAAAGAATTAATCTGGAGTTACTGTTTCTTTTCGATTTTGGTGGCCATTTTCTTTTGAATACTCCATGTAATTTTTAGCCAGATTATTAGTTGTATTTTCTATCTGTTTGCCTCTTTTCAGTTCTGCATAGAATGCCGCAAGGGAGATAATGAAGATTTACTTCTTTTATGCGATCAATGTGACCGAGGTTGTCATACATATTGTTGCACTGTAAGTCAGTTAATGCTTTTCTTGGACTTTTCGGTTTTGATCCAGTAGCAGTGTCGCTTCGCAGCCTTGTCGCTTCGCAGCCTTAATTCGTTACAGTTATTGGAAATTTTTATAGCGCATCTTTTGTGGAAATTGCCACCACATCTTGCTATTAAAGTAAATCATATTTGTAGTTTGTGTTACAAAGAAGAGGATTAAATATAGGAATCTATAGTATTGTAGAACAGGGAGAATATTGATATGAGGATGTTTTCCGAATGTAGGAGCATGATAGAAGCAAATGCTTTAAAATGTTGTGCCTTATGTAGTTAGCAAGAAAGCCAGATTGATAATAGTTCCTATATAGTATAGCCAATTTTTCCGGGAAACCTGTTACGGAACACTTTTAGAAGACAGGATTTCCGAGCTACCTAGCGAATATAAACATAGATAATTCTGAATGAAGACATCGCGTACATGAAGCGACTGATTTCAAGTTTCGATTCAGTTCTTTCAAGGAACCCTATTTTTTAATTTTATACTGCTTTTTAAATTCATAACAGACAGATATATTGAAAAGAGTATCAGAACAGTTTCATAGTTTCTAGTTTATTGAATTTAGTATTACGGGGAACAAATGGAACAAGACTTGGTGGCAAGTTGGAAACTTTCTTCCAGCCACCTTACTTTGGTTTTCTAATGCATTTTGATATAGGGAAATCATATCACAAAATTACAGTCTACAATTCAGTTAACTGTTTTGTTGTTGTTGTTGATGTTTAGCCAAAGCTGTCAAAGATCCCGGATGGCGATTGGTTTTGTAGAGAATGCATTATGATGGTGAGTAGTTTTTGTGTCATCTTTTTCAAGGCGTAGTTATCCAAGACATCATTGTTCTTTTCTTGCATTGTCTCAGTTTCTTGTGGGCTATATTGGACCATATAGTTACGTGTGTGGTACTATCTTTTGGAGTATTAATCAATTATATTTCTTTGCTAGGCCTCTGGAAGTGACCAATGCTATGGTTGTCAAGGTTCAACAGGAAAACGACTCAAGTGCCAGTTTTGTCCTAGATATTACCATTTATTCTGCTTGGACCCACCACTTCAGAAGTAAGTTCTTATGAAATCTTAACACTGTGATTATGCATTGCCCAATTGAAGTGAATATATCTTTCTTTGATAATTGCACTAGCAGTTATTTTTGTCTAAAATCTCCCCCCTAGTTATATTTTGTTTTCCTTTCTGCGCATCACCTTCGCATTCAATCTCAATACTCGAAACTTGACAATATAATGCCAATCTTGCGACAGACAGTTAACTAAGAACCTTTATATTTACCTTATTGTTAGCTGTTATTTACTCTATTATTTGCTATACACTTTTTATATCGATTTTTACTCGCATTTTTAGCATTATGCAGATATATTTGATTGAAATGTTAGAAAAGAAAATGCGTTTTTACAGGGTGCTTTTATGTCTTTCTCCAACTTGATAGTTGTTTTAGGAAGCTTAAATTTAGTGCCCATGTGCTAATTGTTTTTCTTTTGGTAGAACTCCTCGATCTCCTTGGGCCTGTCCAGTTTGTAAGAAGGCCCGTTTAAAGAGTAAAAGAACTCCAAAAAGGAAAAAGAAGCCGGAAGATGAGTTTGATGCATTTTCATCTTTCGAAGCCTATGAGCAACCATGTACGTTTTTCATAATTGCTTAAAATAGACTTGGAAATACGCAAAATTTATTTTTATTTTCTTTTGTCTTATTGCTTTATTCACCATTATTACCTATTGCTATTATACTTTTTCATTATCGACCTTGAAGGAACTTGGTTAGTGACAATTTATCAACGATAGATATCATGCCATTTGGTATGTTACTAAGGCTTGCTGAATTATCCTCTTCTCTTCTTCATGGTCAGAAATGAATTTGATGAGTGAAATGCATATCTGCTTGGTTCTCGGATTTCTTTTGTGTTTTTGCTACATTCGTTATTCATTGTGAAATGTTGCCTCTCATATTGGGGGTAGCACTTCTTGTAACATTCTTGTATCTCTCTCGTCATCATATTTTGGTTGTTTTTATTTTAGCCAAGCAAGGAAGAGCTAAGAAGGACAAAATGAACAATAGAAAGCAAGCAATGAAACATATGCAGCCATGCCGACAAATGCTTGCTGAAATGGAAAGACACGAATGCTCATGGCCATTCTTGGTTCCTGTCAATGCTAAACAGGTAGACAGGGAATTCTCGCATTGTTGATCAAATGTTTGAAATTAGACGAGAATATTTGAACACCGCTTTGCTTATCATTGAAGTACAGTTCTATATCCTCTGGCCACCTGTTCTACTTCTTTGGCTGTTTTCTGAGGGAAGGGGGTACTGCTTCTCATATCCTACAGCTGTCCATCTCAATCCTTGATTGGCATTTGCTATCGTCATCATTTGAAGTAATTGCACCAACGATGATTTATTTTTATTGATGTTGAATATTTGTTTTAGTTCCCAGAATATTATCAGATAATCAAAAATCCAATGGATTTCCACACGATGAAAGTGAAATTAAGAGATTTTCAGTAAGTATCTCGTTAAGTAAAATTTGCTAGGCATCGATTTCTCATTGTTTGTACATATATGTATTCTCACACGCGTGTTGAGCATGCCAGCACGATGTGAACGTTCTATTAGAATTCGTTTTGGCTCCAAAATTTCTTCGATAGAATAACAGATTTTTTGTGAAAGTAGTAATTTGGGATTTAAGTTATTGTCTTGCAATTATAGGTACAAAAGTCGTGAAGAGTTTGCAAATGATGCCAGATTGGTGTTCAGAAACTGCGACATTTTTAATGAAGATGATTCGGAGGTACAATTTGTGCTTAATTTTTTGTGATTTGTATTCATTTTGTTGTTTACCTGTTTGAAAGTTCTCTCCTAGTTTATGAAAGCGAATAACCGTTATTGATCTTTCCGAAAGGTTGGACAAGCTGGTAAGAAAATGCTAAAGTTCTTTGAGAAGCGATGGATTGAAGTGCTTGCAAATGACAGTCAGACCAGAGGAGATAGCTCTGAAAAAGGAAGCAATAAGAATGGAGCTGCGGAGGAAACAAGTGAGGAGAGTGAGGCGGAAGAGGAGGATGGAGTAGATGAAGGTGATGAAGATGATGAAGAGGATGATGATGATGAAGATGATGAGGAAGAAGAATAGCTAAGAGTAAAACAGGCATGAGTATATTTTGATCATTTGTTGATACTTTCCAATATCTTTGTTCTTTACTTGAAAGTCATTATACATGCAGAGAGCCTGTTGTGGCACTCCCGTTTCACACATGTTTGCTTTTGTGCATATTAATTTGAGTCCTGAATTTGAGCTGTGATTTGAAATTGCTGCTTTCATTTCTACTTTTCATAGACCTTCCTTTGAAATATGTGTCATATGTTCTTTCAAATATAACATCAACAAACTGGATCTCATCTCCCTATCTAATTAACTTTCCTTTCTCTTTTTTCCGTTGTCAGGGCTTTGTTATAGGCTCTATTGGCCTTTCCCTGACATTACATACTAAAAAAAAATGTTCATATAGCCTACAAACTACTCAGATAAATTAACCGCCTAAAGAACTCAGTAGGTTTGAAATCTTTGATTGGGCAATATTATTGGCAATGCTCCTCATTCAGAATGGAAACGATTGGTTTATGAAATCTTCTCTGTCTTTCCAGGAAGAAAACCCAGGAGATCAACATTTGGTGTTGTTACCTGTTCACATGACAGCGTTTATTGTAGGCTCATTTGTGTGTGTAAATTTCAAGAAGAGTGTTTTAGATGAGTAAGAGCAGCCTCATTTCCATCAGCCTCGTTTCACCCAGATCATTTGAAGGAGATACTTATAAACATTGTTTTTGTGAGCTCCATATCATGTCATAATTTTTCATTCGTTTATAACTTCTGAGATGATGTCTTTACTGAGGTACTTATTTAATTTTGTATCAGCTGTCTGAAAGTAAGTCAACTTATGATTGTTCTTTGCTCCGCTGCTAGGACATGCTTACAGACACCGTAGCATAACTCAACATGTTAGCTCATGTTAGCTCACAGATAGATTGAAGAAGGTAAAAGCAACACGATTCAGCGAAATTTGTAAAGGAAAATTGTTAGGAGGCGAAGGACTAGTCCGTGGCTCGATCTTGCGATCTTCGGCTTTGTACGTTGAGTGCCCTACTAACTCACCCTTGGTAAAGCACTCAAAGTACCAAGTCTAAAGTCTCATATTTGAGCCCCGCCCCACTTTTGTAATTCCTTCTCTCTCACATTCACATGAAAATTAAGGGTAGTTCCTAAAGATATAGAGGATTTTCAAGTTGCATTGCTAAAGTGTTTCAGTTAATCATTCGGGTTCCTAATTTTTAAATGCTCAATCATATCACGTGCAACATCACGTCACATCATGGTCAACAGGAAGAGCACTATAGCTTCTTTAGTACCAACACAGACTATTCAATTGGAAGACAACGCATTGAGATTTCTTATCAGGAATAGAAACAGCTTTGTTTCTCTGCAGTTGTAGCGATAATGATTATTTCATAAAGCGTTTCGTCCTCCTTTGTTTTTTAGTATCTTCGATGACCAGCATTCCTCTTTCTCAACTGCTTTTTATTTGTTTTCACCCGTCGATTTAATGATTTGCCCTTATAGTCATTTGTTGATATTCTACTTCGTTGGTACCTCTTTATTTCCGGCAGTATTTGTGATTTAATTTCATGTATAGTATACCACTTCTCGGCAGTTTTACAACTTGATGAAGTAAAATTATATTTCTTATAAATATGATAAATGTTTCACAAGTGTCACCCTTGCATTAATCATTATCATACATTCAACAATATTCTTTCACCTAGAAGTACCTACCCTCCGAATGGATAGTTCTAATATTTCTTAGGCACTAACTAAAGCGCCTATTCCAAGTCATCAGAATAGTTGCTGAAGTCAATAGTTTTTAGTCAAGAATGATTCTATGAGACAGAAGAACGTTGGCACATTTTCACACTCCCTTTTAGGGAAGAAAAGAACTGATTTATTGAAAGGAATGGTCATATCTGTTTGACTTGATTACCCTTGTCTATCTCGTTTCCACAGATCCTTCGCTGTTCGTTGTTTCTCCTTTATTGCGAGTGCAGACCTTTACCCTCAAAAACATTAGACCGTACTTATGATGATCACTTTTCTTATTATGGCCTTACCCTCACATCTATCTACATTTTGCTGTTGAACAAACCACCTTTTAACAAAATTAATTGAAGATTTTGTTAACCATCAATATACAGATGTAAATGTTCGATTTTCTAGTTTATCTTAAAACAAAATCATGTCATTTTCATGAACTTTTATCAGTTGTTATAGACTGTGCTCATATTTTGACCGCCTGAGGATTATTGTATGTACATTGGAGATTATTGCTTGAAGAGATTTGTTTTATGAAGAGGCTTGTAAAAAATCATCTTGTTTTTCTTCTCTCTATACTTTTATCAAAACCTTAGCAGATTTTATTTCAAACAGGCCAATTTACATTGTCTATTTTACATTTTTAATTAGTCATAGTTTTATTGCTTTTTCCTTTTATTTGTATTTTTCTTCTGATTTATGAATTATTATCCTGATGGTATTTCCTTATTGGAATGATTATTTTACTTTCGAAATTAGAAAGTGCATCCGCGATTAATTGTGTTGTTTAGAGAAGAGAACTATAAGGTAATAGGGGGATGGAAGAGGTCGGTCTGCGGATAGAAATTTAATTTTTCAACAAGAATGCAGTGTAAGATCTAATGCGGCTAGACTATGAGGGGGGGGGGGTCAAGATTCTGTATGTAGTTTATATACGGTTAGGTAGATTGTCTCTTGTTAAGATACAGGGAAATTTTAATACAGTATAAATTGTGATGACCACTGATAGAATCCCTTATCCAGGAGTCAATACAAAATGTTGGCCTTTTTGTTTATTACTCGAGTGTCTGAAGTAGCGAATGAACATTGCATTTTTATGCCTTTAGAGTGGATTATTCCTCTTCGGTGATGCTGTCTAAGTTTGTCTTCTTAGATTCAAATGAAGCAGTTGCCAACTTTTCTCCTTCTTCAATGTTTCCCCTAAAACAACAGCAGCAGCATCCTACGAATCGCTCTTTCAAAGTTCCCCATATAACGCGAATTGTGTGTGTGAATTCGCCGTGCTGCAGCGCGTAAGCGAATGGATCCGAGGCTGCATGAAAGTATATTCCCCAGAATGCTATTTGGTCTGCTAGTGCTAGCCATGACGATTCCACAAGGTTCCAAGTACTAAACACTATGGATACAAACAACGGAGTGCGAAATAAGATAAATACGAGACATATTATAAGCGAGGCTCGTGTGGTCCTGCTCTGCCCCGTCTCTAAGCAACCGCCATCATTGGCAACACTTGCAATAACACATCCTTTAGCAACGCGTATGTCTGGATCCCTCAGGTGGACCCAGATAAAGAAGTAGAAAATTGTAAGAGATAATAACGGCATAATATACCACACTCCCATTAGCAATGCGTTATAAACCAATTTTTGAAGATGTCCAGATTTGTTTGGAAAGAAACACTCGAAAATGCTCCATGATAACTCGTATTCTCCCAAGCCAAAGAGAGGGGCCATAGATAAACCCAGAGCAAGTAGCCATGCCAGACATACAAACATGCAACTTTGCAATGTTGAAATGGAAGAGTTTGATGGTCCTGAAATCATTAGATATTGGTAGAAGCAGAAAGCCATTATGATCACTGACGAAGCCCCAACGAACAGGGTTACAATGAAGGCAGTGACGTAGCACAGCGTCAAATTGATACCCTGTTGAAATTTAAAAAAGAGAAATTAATTCAATCTCTATTTTGATTCAAGAAATTTATTAGTACTATTGATTAGAGTTTAGGGTTTTCATTGTGGTTGTACGGTTTTCTAAATTAGTAAGTGGGCCTAGAACGTAACGTTGACAGATGTTTTCATGACATCTATCAGTGCCTACATAGACGATCTTATTCCTTATATCTTTATTGGGATAAAATGTATTTGCACGTGGATTTCATCCCTGAACCAGCTGTTCCCAACTAGAGCCTTATATTCGAGTAGCAATAACAGTATGCAAAGTCACTCTTCTGTTTACAGTGATTTTATTGCTAAATAGAATCGTACGAAATTCTTGACCAGAATAAATGATTTTAAGCATAACGATGAAGTGAATATCGGCCATCATAGATTTTAAATGCATTAAAAGCAAAGAAAGAAGTCTTTGTTAGAGGATAATGTCTCGTGTATTTAGTAATCTTTTAACGTGCAAAATGCATACAATGTAAATAAATCAAGAGAATTCGGGTATTACTTTACTTTTTACTGAAATATTCATTAGAAAATACATACTTTTATAACAATTTTCCTAATTGAGAGTGAAAGTGCGAGAAAATAACTGACCCTAACGAAGTTAGAACTCGCGATCCCGGATTTGATGTAGAAAATCAAAGGACGTAAGTAAGAATCCCGCTCGTCTCGGTTATTTTCTCGCACTTTCACTTTTAATTTCTCCAAAATCCTGCTGTCTTTACACACATTGCCAAGTTGTTTTGCTTTAATGCAACATTCTACTTTTTGGTGGAGATAGAACTACTATGTAAAGAGGAGAAGCAAGTCTTGTTCATGTCTTGTTCATGTTCGTGTTTACTATCGCGATTGAACTAAACTCTGAGTTAGGTGATATTTTCATTGATTCTCAGGCATCATAGCAAAGTAGATCTAGGGTAGTTTTTATTTGTTTGGTTGGTCAGTATTTATCTGTTATACTCAATCTTGTTTGCTAGACAATTTTAGCCCTAACCATGTTACGTTTACATTTTGTTATTCTTCAATAGCTGTTGTTACCTATGCGATGTAAATTGTACGTAGGCTATTGCTAGAAATGAAAATCTGAAACCTGAGTCAGCAAGATCAAAACAGATTTCTTGTTGCGTACAAACTACGTACAGCAGGATTCCTTTTTTTATCAAACATTATATTATTTTTTAGACTGAACTGTGAATCTTTTGTGTGGGTCAATCCCCAACTGTCCTTACACTTGAGTTAGCTTGCACGATTTTTCCATACAGGGATACCATTGATTTCAACTCATAGGTGCCAATCAAGCAGCACACAGCTTTAGGGTTAAAGCAATGGAAGAGAAAAGCGCAGAGGGCTGTTATTTGTCAAGGGCAATCTTTTCGTGAAATTTATGGCATTGATTAAATGTAAACTGTAAGTTTAACTCTATTCTTTGTTACAATATTACCATAGGAATGTTGCGTACTGGTTAAGTGACTATGAAATTCAGCTACACTTTCGATCATTGCTTTTCTAATCCTATGTTTCCCAAATGCAGGCCTATGCCATATATACTCTTCATCCAAGTTTGATCATTTTGTAACACAGTTCATTGACATGAGGTCCAAACTTGAAAAGAAATTAATGTGAAAGCGACTTTCATGGAGCGAAAATAGGAGACAAAAGTTATAAAACACATTTTAAGTTTTGCCTTCAGACAGCTTGCATAGTTCCTGAAAATTTTGAAAGTACTTACATTTGTCATAAACATCACTTGGCCAACAGCATAAGGTATGCACGTGCATGAAATACCGATATCTGCAATTGCTAAATTGAACAAAAACAAATTAAGAGGCTTGCTCAACGAATGGTTCCAACAAATAACAACGAAAACCAGTGAATTTCCGGCTATACTGCACATAGTTACAATCCCCATTAGTACTCCAACAATTATGTTAAAATAGGACATTTCTACAAGGATCTTTTGCTGTAGATATATGCAACGACTTGATTTCTGTTGCTTAGAGGTAGCACATGTTTTGTTGAATTGAACAATTATCTCTCAGTTTCATGACCCTTTTGTAACAATGAGTAATTAAAGCAGTCCGTCCCAAGTGTTTACGGTTGAATCAAAGTCAGGTTCTATGCAATATTTTGAAGTGATGTAGCACTTTTTGCAGCTTTCAACAGGTAAATGAATTAGTTTGCAAATGATTATTTCTTGTGATTAACCATGTGTATCAAATTCGTCATCAGACCCTGCGCAGCATTAGTCTGCTGCGCTGCACTCTGAACTATAGGCTATTTCCCAATCTATAAACATTAGGCCATGTTACCTACTTAAACACAGTCACTTTCTATTATCTTCTACCAATATTTGTGCAAGTAGTGAACTTTGTGAAAGTAGTTATTTACTTAATCAGCCATTGACAACATTGGCCTTTTCTCTAGATCTATGTTCTTTAAATGCTAAATCACAGCAGAAGTCACGTTGAAACATGAATTTTAAAATCGACACAAGGATACTTAACAGTGTAGCCAATAAAGATAAGAAGTTGACATTTTTCTCTGGGTCATCTGAAGGAGCGTTCTCGTATAAAAATTATATGTATTGATGAGAATGACTATGACAGTGAAAGCGCAGCTTGACGATAAACTTCCAAGACCTCGAATACGCAATGATAAATAAGATCTTGTTTTGTTACTGACTTGTTAGGCAAACTCAGAGATACATAAATATTACAATCATCATGTTGCAAAGATGTAGACAAAGCATATAATAATAGTCGATTAATTTACTGTATTTAATGTTGGCCTTCAAATTTTGAATTCTGTAATTGTGGAACTACCAATACTTACATGCCAATAATGTGCTAGTGAATCTTTACATTTATTACCAAATATCATAAGGTATTTGTCTTCGTTACGCTTCATGTAATTCTATAAAAAGCATGTTGCAAGTACTACATTGTCCATTTCTAATCTATTGATTTTAGTATTGAGGTCCGAATTGTATGCATAGATAATGTGTCGTTACCATAGTTACATACCGTAAAAATTCGATTAAGCGCCCAGCACCTAATAAGCGCCCCCTTCGAATTAGCGCCCAGGTAAAACTCTTAAAATTCAATAAGCGCCCAGCACTTTTTAAGCGCCCCCTGCTAATAAGCACCCATCTTAAGAAACTGGGCGCTTGTTCGAAAACTGTCCCCAGAGATTGGGTGCTTATTCGAAATTTTGCCTTCGTTCAAGTGCTTCAATTATCTTGACAAAAGCCGGAGTGGCAATACATTTATCATACCGATTGACCCAGAAAAATTAACATGGCTCAGACAAGACATAAAAAAACAAAATAATCACTCTCAAAAACAAGTTATAAAAGTTCAATCCCCAAGGGTCGTTTCCATTACTTTTGAAGAAGCATAAAAGTAAGCTAAAAGGTATAAACTGGAAATTTCCTATACAGTCCTTTTTTCTGTGTTTCAGTTCCAAGGTAGAAAATTTGATGATGATGTAAATATTGATCGATTTCAAAAATTTTATTTGTTTGTTTCGAGAAAGCAGTTAAAATCATAATCACTTTGTTTTTGATTTGTTTCATTGCAAGTGTTAGAAAAATTATTAAGCACCCAGCACTTAACAAGCGCCCACTTTGAATAAGCGCCCAGGTAAAAAAACTCAAAAATCAAATAAGCGCCCATTTTTACGGTATGCTGGTATTGTATACAATAAAGACCATTTCAGTTATGAAGGTAATGGAATCAAATAGTCCCTAAAACTGATCCTTGAGGTAATCCTTTTGTAGCATCTTTACTACTACCATATGAGTTAGATACTTATTTTGACTCTTTGTTTCCTCTTTAATAAATAGCTTTTGACTAGCTTGAGAGCATCCCAACTGAGAACAAAAGTAGCTAGTTTTGCAACTAAAAGATCGCTATGTATGCAATCGAATGCTTTAGAAGGTCTATCAGGGTTGCTCCAGCTAGTCCCTTATTGTCAAGACTTGCTTTATATTTTTCTAAAAAATAAAAAAAAATATACTCCGTTTTATATCCGTTTTGAAAGCCACCCAAAATTGTAGACAGAAAAAAGTACCAAATGTTGTTTATAAAGTATCTTGCTAAGATATATTCAGGTTTGTTAAGTACTCTGCAAAAGCTACGGATAATGTATCAATTGGTAATATCAACAAAATAGCCATTCAAAATTCCCACAACTTTCGTATCATCTGATTCAACAATATTGTTCTCGAGAAGAGCAATACTAGCACGTCCATTAATTTTTTTCAACAAAAAGGGGCTTTACTGTTTTCGAAAACTTTTGGTGCTGCTAACAACTTTTGGGTCTAGTCGATTGAAATACGATCCGTTGTTTTGATGGGGTCAAAAGCAGTCCGGTTCTCATTTGTCCTATTTTTGTTAACCCTATTCTTTAGTCTAGTACGCTTCATGTTCCTTTTCTAAGTTCTTTGGTCATAAAAGGGTAATTTTTGTCAGAAATAGAGGCCAGCTCTTCCTGAGGTTCCGCTCTAAAAACTGAGTTTTTAAATTGTTTTTAGTCCCTGTACTTTATAATTCTAGGGCCTCTTGTAAGAAAACTTCCTTTCAAAGCAGTGCTTATCGCAACATGGAAGTCCAACAGCCCAGTTTCGATGGTACAGTGCTTCCTCGATTATCCAGCCGAAACTAGATACAATTTTTTTAAAGGGAACCGGATAATCCAAAAAGGCTGGCTAAGCAAAATTGCTCTTTTCGATATTCTCTTTGGCTTTCCATTTACACTGAAACGTTTTCCTGACCGGCATCAAATGAAAGCGATGTTGAAAAAGGAGCGATCTGAAAACCTATGAATCGTTTCAGTGTAAACTCTCGAAAACGGAACAGTTTCATGCCGGATTGGAAGCGAGACCGATTATTTTAGGAGACTGATTGGCCTCCCTTCCATCCCGGCATGAAACTACAGTATTCCGTTTTTGAGCGTTTACACTGAAACAACTTATACCATTTTCAAACTCGTTTTCACTTGATGCCGGTAAGGAAAACGTTTCCGTATGAACGGAAGGCCAAAACTGAATTACTCCATACCGGTTTCCCCCCGTTTTCGAACGAAAACGGCATAGCGTAAACGAAAAGTTTTGTGTATCAATGTTTAGATTAGAGAGCCGTGTTATGCATCTTTGTGTAGAGGTTGAAATTATAGGAAAATGTATTGCGCCTAAACACTTAGGAGATTAAAGAGGTAACTCTAGAGCAGCAAAGGGAATGCTTTGTAAACGGTGCTAAAAGACAGATAATGTATATTCAAAAGGGAAGCGTAAAGACAGTGTAGAGAGAACAAAGGAAAGACAAAGAATATTGGCATAATAAAACCATGGGAATAGAAGAATGTTGGGCATTGAGATCAGGCCTATAGCTTTGAATGAGGAAGCTTTCATGAGTGACAAAGTGAACGGAAACGTAAGTACTGCTACGTATATCAAAATTCTCAAAGGGAGCAACATATACAATCTGATAAACGTGATCCCTAATGGATGATGCATACGCCCACTTGAGAATGACTAGCAGTAAACAATTGACAAATTCCAGAAAAACAACTAAGTGTAAACATTTTCCAAAATGATGTTTACCATCAGTATAACCAGAGTAAAAATGCAATGAAATTTACACAAATGATACTTTAGACACTGAAAACCAATTAACACTTTCTTGAACTAAAAGGACTTCATGTATTTATATTTATTGCAATCAACTATAGCCAGCTTGGATAAAAATTCCAACATATCCGATAGCAATAAATAGTTCTTTCATGTTTCTAAAGTCAACACTAATATTAAATCATATTTGACTACTACATCGTGAAGATAAGGAAAAGTTAACTGATCCCAAGAAGGACAGGAACAGTTCTGCTTAAAAAGGAGATGTTGGTCAGGGCCCATCAAACAAATATATTATTTTATGACTGATAGTGGCAGCCAGCTTGCCATTCCCCTTACAATTGCACTTTCTTTGGGGGGATTTCCTCAGGTTGGGGGCTGTGGAAACTAGCATCACACGTAAGGTTGACTACATATTACAATAAGTGTCAAGACAATGGAGAAGAGAAAACACTTTGCATCTAGAAATCAATATCTTAAAAAAATCCTGTCAAATGAAAATTCGGACTATTTTACAAATACATAAGACTTTAAAAGTTTGAAAATTAAATAAATATTAACCTTTAATTACAGATATTTGCTTCATCTAACACCAAGAAAGACTTGTTGTCATACAGAATTGGTTTGGGGATGACAGCATCTCAAACACACATTTTTTACATTACCTTAATAGAAATCTGCAAGAAATGTTCTTTATCTACTTATATCTCTGATATGTCAACATGCAACCGTTCAAAAAATGTCTTCCAAGCATACCAGTTGCATTCAGCAATCATGGCAGCTAAGAGGCGAGGTTGCTTTGTGGCAGATTTTCTTGTCTCCACTATGGCATCCAAATAGGCATCCTTGGTAGTTATATCACTCCACAGGTTATAAACAGAGGATGGAAATGGTGTTGCAAAAGATAGTGCATAACTGACAAGTAATCGACATAATCGTCCGTTTCCATCTGCAAATGGGTGCACATCTAGCATCTGAAATAGCAAATATGCTGCGATTTTGAATAAGTCTGTAAGAGATTCTTGTCTAGATTCTTCCCAGTTTCTAATGCAGGACTCCACTAGTGAATTATATCGGTCTAATACAGTTTGTACAGATTGTTCTAGTGTCAGGCCACTCATAGGCTTGTATTCATGGCGCTCACCTTTATATTCCGTAATTCGAATAGATTGACTATATTCTCCGGGTTTCGTGTTTCCCTGCTTGTTAATTCCTTGCAAGAGTAATTCATGTACTGATTTCAATATTTCTTCATCTAATAATGGAGTGTCTTCTTTTGTATTCTGCTGAATCTGCTGAAATCCTTTCAACTTTTGAAATGCATGAAATAGATTCAACACTTCCTGTTCACTCTTTGATATGGTTTTCTTGAGCGTTGGGTACTGAGTTTTAATCAGATTAGCAGTGTCATCAAATGCATCTAGTCCGTGCTCTTCTTCCAGGTTAACATGATGATAAAACTCTAGTTCCATGAATAACACAGCTTTCTTGATATTTTCAGGTTCTAAAGTTTGCTTGACAGAGTCCCACTTTTTATGAAATTTTGCTATTTCACTGATCATTTCATTGACTGGTTTCAGGTTGGCGCTCACGTCGCGCCAAGGTGGATAGTCAATAAGTTCATACCTGATTACATCATCTATATCACTTTTCCTCTTCTGTCCAGCAATACTCATCTTTCTTTTTATGGCTTCACGACGTCGCTGACTGTTTTTTAGCTTCAACGACGGACATTCGGACTAGTTTCCCACCAACTGAAACGGGATTCCTTCACTGTTTCTTGCATCATTTCAAAGTATTTGTTGTCATCCTGCGCAGCATAGTGCTCAAATCTTGATTGGCTACTAGCGCGATCCCCAGGTGGGGAATTCTCTGAGTTGTTTGTAAGTTCTTTCGCTCATAGCCACTGATCAGCTGTGGTGCTAACTCTGAGAACTCCCCCACCTGGGGATCGCGCTGCCAGCCAATCAAAACGTATCTACTGATGCTGCGCATTTGTCAAAGTTTCAACCTCGAGTTGAAATTGAGTTTGGTACTGGCAATTATTTAGTACTAGCAGTAATACCACAACTAACTGGCATGTCTGTACCAAAGAGGCTAAGACCACAATGTCTGATTTTTTCTGTCAAAGCCTATCAGAAGAGAACATTCCACCACAAATGTAGGCCAATTAGCAGCAGAAAATATTCGGTTAATAGGAGAGATTGGAATGATAGAAGAGTCGTATGCACTGGGATAGGTGGGTACCATAGATCATTAAGACTGACATCAGTCCTTTGGATGTGTAGCTCAACGGCCTATACAAGGAGTTATTGTTTCTTAGTCTTATAGCATGGATGCAGCCATGTCTGTGGACCCCGGTGGAAAAAAGAGCATTTTGGTGCAGAGCTCTGGTATGCAATGGAAGAGGTGTGCAGTGTGCAAGATCACCCAATGTGCACTTCAGGTGTACACTTAGTTAACTCATTCACATGAACAAAAATACAATCACGGCATCGCTGGGGGGGGGACTGGGGGACTTTGGCCCGCCATTTTTTGCCAGCCAGGGATTTTTCTAGCCTTTAGCAAGCATTTTTTGTTTGTAGCCCCACATTTTATATATAGCCCCCTGCTTTATTTGGTGACCCTGTGCCTGAAATACACTTAAACTGTATATTGGATCTTTGCTAGCACCATGCCCTGCCAGTTATAGAAGTGCCCTTTCATCAAGTATACAGTTCCAGTTTCCTGAAAATATCTCCTGTATGTAGTTCCATACTGTCCATAAATGTCTGTGGAGTTCAGTACTTTGAATGATGCCAGAAGAGAGAGAGAGGGGGGGGGCAAGGGAATATATGTAAATATATATTAATTATGCTGTAGCAATCAAGCATATGTTTGCAGCCAGTATTTTTAGATTTTAGCTATTATTCTTTGTTATTTTAGTTATAAGCAATTAATTTTGGTAATAAAGTGTGTCATGTCAGAAAGAATACATCAAATAGTTTAGTCTTTTCTTTAAGGTGTTGTCTCTCCACTTGGCTGTGGTATTGATTTTGTCTGGCAAAGACTCATGAAAAGTGAATGTGGCATAGTCCATTTAGATTCACAAGGTAAGCTTCACTGTAACCTGTTGTGTGTATTCATTTCTGTATTTCTTGGTTTTGATTTTGATTTGTGTATCACTGTTTGGTTTGATTTGTAATTTAGGTACCATATTTATTTAGTAAATTTTGTCCTCTTGATGCTTTGAATAGGGTTTGCCTTAGTGAAGGATTGAAATCCATCTAGTTTGATTGGAGAAACAGTTGTCTAATAATATCTTAGCATCACACTGTTGTAGAATAAGTCTCATTCCTGTAGGTATGTAGCATATCTTTCAAGAACTTTGAATTACTAGAGTTATGTTGAATTAGCTGGTTCTCATTGCTTTTTTTACTCTTATAAGAGTTTGCTGAGCTGCCTTCAAGAGTGGGTATGTATTTAGTATTGTTGATATACTATAATGCTTATAGATTGTTACATTAGCAATTTCTTATTTGTATGTATATAGTTATTAAGAATATCAATACTCAAAGCAAGCAAATGTCCAGTAAATATTGTTTGTTGTCTTATAGTTTTGTCATCTCTAGTGATTTTCCTGATAAGTATTCATAAGAAAATGTTAATGTTCTTGTATCATTATTACATGTGACTCATTTCAAAAATGAATGGAAGTAGGGTTACCTGATTTGTATGTATGACTGACTTTTGTTGTATACCATTATAACAATTTATCATTTGTATAGTTTTACAAACTTAAGTGTGTATGATTAATTTATTGTTTCTCATTCCTTTAGCTGCTTTTGTCCCAGTTGGAAAGGGACAAGGACAATTTGATGAGACAGTGGTGATATCCAAATCTGTAAATACCATAAAAGCCCCCATATAAGCTGCATTTTTCTTATAATTTCAGTTTCAAAAATTGGGGGTGCAGCCTATGTGCAGAGCACATCATGCCTTGGGGAAAAGTTCAATCCTCATTCAACAGAAGATGTTTTCTATTGTTATACAAATTGAAAGACAAATGATTACTACCTCACATTCCTATTCATGCTTCAACATGTAACTTTATTTTGCAACAAGCACCATATATTTTTTGTATTGGATTAATGGGAATGCTTGACATAACTTTTGCATCTATGTATGCTTGTTTTCACTGACACATATGCTAAATGAAACCAGATATTTTACTTTGAAGTAAGACAAGTAGCATCAATGCAGTTGCAGCATTTTTATAACATATCAAACTAAGCAGCAATTTCCAAAATATCCATTAAATCTTATATTTGTGAACAGGTTTCAATGAAGAATTTTGGAACAGTTTTTGTTTCATCTAGGTCTTTCTTTCCATTCAACAGTTTCTTGAGATCAGTTCAAATGTTACAGAATGTGATTAAGTTGAAAAACTTCTAAAAGATTTTTTTCAAATTTTGGGTGCCTTAGAGCAGGGGTGTAGCCTACATGCAGGGGTTTTTATGGTATTTACTTTTTCTTATTAGAACCTTGATTTAACTAAGTGTACAATCCATTTTTTTATATTTTATGTTTTATGGTTTGCTTTTTTGCTTCACATGATGCAGATTTTGTCAAAGTTATGTGGATTTTGCATGCCTTTGAGATAAAGACCAGAGCATACAATATGTTTTATTGTTGCCACTTGAAGTCTATAGAGGGAATTGCCACAGAGAGTGAATTATACAAATGTAGTACAAGTTGATAAAAATTGAATTTTTAAGAATGCAGGAGACACTTTGCCAGTAATGCTTGAGATTTCAAAACCAGTATGATGACAGAAAAAGAAAGCATTGGTTTTTTAAAACTTGGCTTGACAAATCCAGATATTTTTACAAAGTCCAGTTGTTACAGGTTGCCATTTTCAGTTAAGGTTACTCCATTCAATGTTTCAACTCATACTTGAGTCATCCATAGTTAGTAAGAGAAATGTTCTAAAGGCGTGAAACCTATTGTCTGATATTTATAGAGTGATTGTGATATAGTTAGTTCTACTGTATTTATGTATGAAGATATATCTTCATACAGATGTGCAGTTAGCAAAATAATAAATCTTATTGATTCAAAGGAGAAAAGAAACCTCCTTAAGGCATCTGTATTTGCTTTGGGTGCAGCTGAGGATGCATTGTATGATGCTGACTGGAAACCAGATGAAGATGAGGACTGTGAAAGAACTGTGAGTTTACTTGTATATAGAACTTGCAACTGGCCAGTGGTGATTTCTAAAATTTCTTGCAAGAGGACTGTCTAGATACAGCATCTTAAAGGGTGTGGCTTTATTGGGACCACACCCATCTCTTCAAACTATGCAAATATATGATAGTTTAACTTAATCAAGCTAAACACTTGTAGAGCTTTGGCGGAAGCACTAACAATTATCTACACTTTTTTCTGATGTTTTTTTAAGTCATCATCCCACAACCTGGGGAAGTCCTTGGAATTGGAAAACATTGGAAAATGTAGCAAGGGATGTGAATTGCATATCAAATTCTTTGAAAACAACATGCATTAAACTTGTAATGGATGTAATGAACAATGGGAAACTTTGAAAGACAAGATCATTGCAACGTTTCTTTGACACTTGGGGGCTCAGCCCCCCAAAATAATCATTGGATTTAGCAAGGGGGCTCCACCCCCCAGATCCCACTTTAGAAATCACCCCCGCAACTGACTATTCATTTAAGAAATTTTTCTAGCATTTATATCTACTCATGAAAAGTGGCAATGCTCTATTTGTAACTGTTTTTAAAATTGTGTATACATTTATCATTTACTTATCTTGTATACTACCATTTAATCAGACTGTTGAAAGAGCTTGACTTCCATTTGTATTGCTAGCTTGAGACTGATGTTTTGAATTTACTGATCCCAGGCCATTTTAGTTTATAGCATATGCTTACTCAGCCTTTTGTGTTATATCTATAGTTGTTTGTAACTATAGAACCACTAGTTAAATTGCAGAAAAGAGCTGTTCAAGCAACCTCTCATCAAGCTTTTCTTGCCCACGTTCTTCCAATCTTTAAAGATTTAAAACTACAACGCATTTATGATGTCTTCAAATATAAGTTGCTAGCTTTCGTTTATGAATCAACTAATATGCTAACATCAGTTTACTTTCATAGTTTCTTCTGCCATGATACATTAATTCACTCTCACAGTACAAGTCAATCGACACGTGGTGATCTGTTTCTAACTGATAGAAATGCTTTCCAATGTGGCTTAAGATTAATTCGATTTGTGGGAGCAAAACTATGGAACGGTCTATCGACAGTGATGAGAGCCTCATAATCAAAATTTCAGTTTAAAAGGCACTCATGAAGCTATTTTCAAAATGCTACGTAACTTCAACAGAAATTCAATCAAACCTAATAGTGATTCTACGCTTTGTTATGCAGAATCAAAACCTTTGAAATATAACTGTCCATAAAGGCCGAAGGGAAAGCCTCCTTCTCGTTTGTTCACCTGCCACACCTACTTAGGAGGCTCCTCTATCTATCTATATATTTAATGTGCAATACCTATGAATAGAATAGGTATTTATGCATAGTTGATTATAGTTATAAATAAATAATAATAATATCATAAATAAATTTGCACATTAGCGGACATAATCGGGTAAGCAAAATTGAGCAAAGCTTAGAACCTCGTCAAGAATTCTATTTCCACTTAGTGGTATTGCAATCTCTTATGTTGTCTTTCTTGTTTGATTATTCGTATGTTATATATGTTAGCTTTTCAGAAAAAAAGGGTTTTCAAAAAGTTGTAAAGTGAAAGGGCATGAAATTGAACGACCTGAGTGGGGTTTCAAATTGTGACGTTTGACTTTGTATGTTGAGCAGTGCAAACCTCTCTGTTTAAGGCACGCGATCACACAACCATGCCTCCGCACCCGCCTCGATAAGACGAGCTGCGAGTTTCATCACACGCCTCATTCTTGAAAATAGCCAGATCACGTGCCTTGACAATAAACTGTGGACATAGATTATGCACTTCGATATGAAATTTCGCCACATGTGCGATCGGTCCCGTGTCTGCTAAAGTCCCGCCTGCACCTGCAGTGCCTATTTTGAGAATAATTACCAATACCACACTGTGCTATGATAATTCTGGACATGACTATCATTAATTATTTTGATGACCATGCCCGCTGACGCAAGACCCAAAATTGCACAAACAAGGTAAAAGGGACTTCAGAGTTCTACGTTATCAAAAATTTATCACACCTTCAACGTTTGGCCATTCCTACATTAAAATAGGCACTGATGTTGAATGCTCTGCCAGTGAGCTATGGACTCAATGGTAAAGCATTTGATGTACAATGTGAAGAGCCATGAGTTTGAGTTCTGCTTGGGTCATACATCTTCTCACACTTTCATTTCATCATCGTTCTTTTTTTTGTCAGGGTGTTGCCGTAGGAACTGGTCTTACTGGGCTTGACGAAATCTGTAAAACTGGACAATCATTCCATGAGCAGGTGGAAATATATTGGTTATATCTCATTGACCATTCAGGGGGGTGAAAGTTTTTACCATAATGAAAGCGATGTTTTGCAAAATTACTCATTTAAATCATTCATTGAGTGCCCAAGTAATACATAAATGATTGGAAAAGCAAATAACGCATAATGAAATATCTTTTTAAAATGCTTTCAACTAATTATGATCATTGATAGTGTATAATAAGAATGCTATCATATGTTTAATTAATTGCTGTATACTGTGGAAAGAGATTGTTCTTTGTCATTGATAATCACAAGTATTTTTGTGTGCGTAATCTCGTGATGACTAAGATAAGAAAGTAGCATCGGTTTTATTTCATCAGATATATCTTTCATTTTAGTGCTCTATTTGTACTGCATTATGACGTCATATTCCACCTCAGTGCTTCCATTATTTATATTTCCGTTTAAGATTTATAATTCACACTGTAACCAGTTATTCATTTGATGATTTTAAACTTTCGTTTTATACCTTTCATCTTATATTGTTTTCTAGGGATATAAGAAAGTTAGCCCGTATTTCATTCCAAAGATCTTGACAAATTTACCAACTGGCCACATAAGCATGCGTTATGGTTTTAAGGTAGATTTCAGTTTCAGTTTCAACCAACAGTGAAATACATGCTTCAACTTTAACCTTCATAATTCTCATGGAAGCTTTTTAATTATCTCTGTAATTTAGCTGTACTTTTTCATAAAGTTCTACTGTGTTTGATGTTACAAAATGAATTGTTTCCTTTTTCTATATGATGAAAAGTGACTCTCATTTGTATTTCAAACGAATGTTTTTAATGTCTTTTAAGAGGTCTGAGCCTATAAGTATAAAATTGCCTACTTGGCTTCCCTCGGCTGTGATCCATTTTCAGATACGAGATGGTCTTTTTTCACTAACTTACTAGAATGTGCAAGTTGTGAATTTTTAAAGACTGTTGCGTTCTCATCATACTTGTGTTTTCTGAGAATGGATACGAGTGGCCACAGGCATAGGAGGCGGGGGTTGGGGGGGTACACCCAAAAGTGGCTGCAGCTCAATATGACTAGACAGCAACTCATCTGGGCAACAGATCAGTGATTCGATAAAGCTGTTTGCAGCCCTCATAAATTTAAAGTCCCCCTCTAAACCTATGTGAATGGTTGAACATTTGGAACCAACAGGATTTCATGGGAGAATCGGCCGGTGTCAGGAGTCTTATGCATGAAAATAGTAAATAATTTTGGTTTATTGTCAATTTCATGATTTTACTTCTGCATTTTTCTTCATGAGATTCTTCTTGTATTTTATGACATTTTGTTTTAATTGTTTTAGGGTCCGAATCACTCGGTATCTACAGCTTGTACAACCGGTGCCCATGCGATTGGAGATGCGTTTAATATGATCAGAAATGGGTATGCAGACGTTATGGTTTGTGGTGGAACTGATGCCTCAATCTCACCATTGGCATGTGCTGGGTTTTGTCGGTACGAGGCGAAGCTTTTTTTATTATCATTATCCATAAAGATGTGACATGTGTCAATATGCCCTCCTAAGCGATATCTTTTTATATTTGACATTTTTTATTCTATCTTCGTTAATGAGTTTTATCAATAATTGCTAAGGTAGTCGTTTATGTATTTGCAATTTATGCAAATATCTCCTTAGGACTTTTTTGCTTTATTGAACAGTATATTGTCAGTATTTTGGAATGTTTTGGAATGTTTTGCAATATTTTGCAACTTGTTGTTTGAATATGATCACAACATTATAAATGTATCTAAATCCTTTTGGTGACTTCGTTAGTAAATTCTAATTTTTGTTACGAGAAAGGACATTAATTATTATCGCCGCATGCATTGATTATTATCGCCGCATGTTTTGAACCTAAAGAGCAGCCGTCCACTCGTTAAAATTTTTTACCCTCCTTTGATTTGAGTTGATTGACAGAGACGATTTGCTATTAGTTAGAAGAAGAACTGCGTTAATACATATCTAACTGCAAGTAAAAAGCTAGAAAGAAGACCTTTATGGTTTTGAAAATTTATTCTTATGTTAATAAAACATACCTTAATTAAGTTGTATTGGAAGTTGATAACATTACTGTGTCTAAGAAAAAGTCACTGCTTTAATAAGAACGACACTCAAGTGTCATGTCATCCAAAAGCAACCATTTTTAGCCCGGCTAATAGTGCCCAATTCTTATTATGGAAAACAGAGAGTTGTGAAGCGAAATGCGAGAAAATGATAAAGCCGAGCGGGGCATGAACTCGCGAAAGAGAATATTGTTGACATGATGACGTATGTATCGATTATATCGTCTCTTGCTGATTGTAGTTGTCTTTTAGAGCGAGAGCATTGTCACGCAATTTCAATGATGACCCCCAAAGTGCATCAAGGCCATTTGATAAAGATCGAGATGGATTCGTAATCGCAGAAGGTGCTGCAATTTTAGTCTTAGAGGTATAAACATGGGTATGTTTGAAACCCTCTTGAATCTATTGAGGCTATGAACAGTGGCAGTGCCAGCCACAAAAGGTTGTGGATATTTAGTGGACTACGCCCTTTAGGTACCACGCCCTTCAGTACAGCGTGCAACAAAATACACTGCTGAAATGTGACATACAGCAATGAATGATACGACAACCTCCACATCCTCCAACCTTTTCCTCTCGAATTCAGACGAATTACATATTTTGTCTTCGAAAAAACTGGGAGACATGATCCCACAGTTATTCCCTTGGCGTCGCCACTATAGTGGACTGGTTATGAGGGAGTGCTTGGAATTTCTGTAGACATTAGGGTCAGATTAGTTGGTCAAAATGTTTCTATGCACATATTTGGTTAAACTTACTTTATCTATATGAACTTATTGCTTTAACTATTAAGTTTCAATGCTATGCCCTTGAGCTACTGAGGGCCAATTGATTCAGAGGTGCATACTTTTGCTGCCCATTTTTGTACCAGGAACTGAACCACGCAGTGGCAAGAAATGCAAAGATTTATGCAGAAGTTCTTGGCTATGGACTGTCAGGTGAGTAACTGTAAGTTCAAATGTTTTGAAATAGGCTAATGTTGAATCAAGTGACTTAGGAGTAATCAAATCGTAGAAATGGCTTAAATCAAAGCAAGAAATCATTATTGAGCAATGCAAGTACATATATAGTATATGCCGGAATATAAATGCTAGTGATTGATATGCTTTCACGGAAAATAAGCATCAACAGTGATATAGGTTAATAAAGCAAAGAATTGAACAAGAGACAGCGACCTCTCGAGGTCCCCTGGAATTCTTTGCGTTTCACGTGGAACTCTTTGCAGTCCTGCAAGGGACCGCAGACCCCACCTCTGCTTTATAAGGTCTTGTAAAGTTGTTTGAATTCTGTTACCCTTGGGATTGTGGAATTCTTGATGTGAAATAGTAATATTATTAAGGCTGAAGTAACTGGCTGATTTTTGATTTAAGGAGATGCATATCATATCACAGCACCATCTGAAGATGGTCGAGGGGCATTTCTTGCAATGAAATCTTCATTACGCGATGCTTGCCTAAAACCAGAAGCTGTCCAGTATGTAAATGCGCATGCTACATCAACGCCATTAGGTAAGCACCATTGTCATATGGCAACCCTGTCATGTGCCACGAAATATCTTTGCCACTATTTCTGGTAATGGTCTTTAATTTCTTGTAATTACTTTTTAATAGTCTGTTGGTGACATGCTGTTAGATATTTTCTTGTTAGATTTTTTGGAATATTATTATTTGGCCATAAATATCGCGAGGTGGAACAGGTGGAAAGTGAAGTCTGATAATTAATCACGGATATTCTCGTCATCTTTGCTCTAAGGTATATTGTGAGCTTACGCTAAGGTTGTTTGCTGTGTTACCCAGCCATTTTTCATAAAAATCCCACAATTTTTCCAGTAACTTCATGATATGAGGATAATAACCATCAATGTGGTTTGACATCCCAGAAAGTTCAATATGGTACAATCATCGAAATTGTAGAAGCAGACCTTATGTATCACGGGACCATGTTGCAGTTTTTCTAAAATTTTCAGTCTTGTAAACTTTCCTTAGGAGTTTTCTAATTGTAACTACAAATTTCCTCCAAAAAATTAACTGGAAGTTGAAGGACTGTGTTACTCTTTAATTTCAGGTGATGCCATCGAAAATAAAGCAATAAAAGATCTGTTTCTTTCCCATGCAAACAATTTGCAAATTTCGTCCACGAAAGGTGCGTCATATTTACCATTGTTAATATAATTTCAGCTTTGACTTTTATCACTATCGTTGTTATATTAGTTATTACTTTGTGTTAATTCTTATCATCATTACGTTCAACGATCAGTCAGGAAGATTTGTATTAGGCTGGTTTTGCCGAACTGTTTAACTCATAAGTTTTGATTCTGCGAATGATCCGTATGCTGGAACTCATTGAGCTAGATATACAATTGTATTGGGTCACTACAGCAGGTCCACATTTGTTGAAAAAGATAAATAATAACTCAAAAAAGTAGCTCTGTAGT
Source organism: Mastigias papua (assembly GCA_964019165.1). NCBI lineage: Eukaryota > Metazoa > Cnidaria > Scyphozoa > Rhizostomeae > Mastigiidae > Mastigias > Mastigias papua. The sequence goes on from OZ025268.1 coordinate 792,694, forward strand.
GTCTCGCTTATCGCTTCATCTGAAATGACTTTTCCTTCACATGAGCATACAGATGAAAGCTAAATTAATAACTAGGACTATAGAATGAATTACCATGAATACGATAATACATTAACTTCTCCAACTAGCCTAGAGAAAGAAGGCAGGAAGAGAAGAGGAACATATATATATATATATATATATATATATATATATATAAAGACCCTCAAGAATTCCAACTTTTAAATGTTTCGGCACAAGCCTTCATCAGTTAAACTGTTTATTTCTTTAAAAATTTCTTTTTGATTGGAGCTATTTGAGTGTGTGTGTGTGTGTGTATAAATATATATATATATATATATATATATATATATATATATATATATATATATATATATATATATATATATATATATATATATAAACAAACTAATGTGTGTGTGTGTGTGTGTGTGTGTGTATAAATATATATATATATATATATATATATATATATATATATATATATATATATATATATATATATATATATATATATATATATATATATATATATATATATATATATATATATATATATATATATATATATATATATATATATATATATATAACAAACTAATTCTAAGCCGCACCCACTAAGTATGTAAGTTGCATGAAAAGAACCAGCCAAAAATACACGTCTGTTAGTAAATGTTTCGATTAAAATCTTCATCAGCAGTTAGCTTACAATGACATTGGGCCTGCTTAAATTACCTACATAACCATGGGATCTCAATGGATATTACCCAAAGGGGATCTACCCATTGACAATAGCACGAGATAAGATACAATAGCTAGAGGCCATTTCGTTTTATAATTTTAGGTGCTGTCGGACACCTCCTTGGAGCTGCAGGAGCCATTGAAGCTGCCTTCACAATATTGGCTATATGTATGGTAAGTACTCTCCAGCATAGCCACCAAATGTTTCAGAGTTCTAATCATGTCTGTTTTCTCCCAATATGTTCGCATATTGAGACTATCTTACTCACAGAGCTACTATATGATGGGAAATGGAATTTTAACAAGATATCAAGATATAATTGTGTTCATATTAGGACTAGCGTACTGTTTGACTTAGTTTTGCTCATCTTTTAGGAAGCTGTCCCTCCGACACTAAATCTTCATAATCTATCAAGCGAGGAGGAGTTCTCCTTGAATTACGTTCCTCTGAAGCCGCAAGAACTCACCGTCGAGAAAGGAAGAAGGAAAATTGCACTTACGAATTCTTTCGGTTTTGGTGGGACAAATGCAAGTCTTTGTTTTGGAGAATTCATCTAGGTCACCTTTTCATGAGTTTGTTTGTACAGTGTATCAAAGTTTACTTAATTTATATACATATATATATATATATATATATATATTGGCATACTTGCAAAAAACAAGAGCTCTTGGTCATGAGTATGAATAGATTCTCATTGAAACATCTAGCAATGTCTGCATGAATGTTACGTCAACAGAACTGCCTTTTCGAGGGACATACAATGTATCCTCATACTTCCTAGATATAGGACGCTTGCAGGTTAGTAGACCTATGGTATGTTCTTTTATTAGTTGATTAATAATAAGCAAATGAAAAGTAAATATTTCACTTGGAAATAATCTGACCCCCAGGCCACCTAGCTCTTCAGGCCTTACAACTTAATGTATCTGATGAAGTGTTTTAAAACAATTAATGCTAGTTAAGTTACTATCGTCTAATGATATTTGAAAGTGAATTTTTCTCCATTCATCACTTTATTGTATTCAAAAACAGACAGCGTTCGCAATATCTACCTATTAGATTCATCACCAAGTCAGATTCATGGAATTTAGATTTAGCATCGATCCATTCAGGATAGCTTGTTAGTCCCTCAGAAAACTTAATAGTTAAGGACGTCTCTTCTAACCGATCCGTGTTGTCTTTTCTTAAGTCATTCGTAGATTAGTACCCTTTGAGGGTGCCTCTGCAAATCTTTTGGGTGATTTGAAATGTTTTTGTAAATCGTCTGTATTACTCTGTCTGCAATGGATCTTGGCTTGTTTTTTACTATTAATGGCAATTGTCTTGTCTCCTCTTACTTCGTATAGTATTTTATTTATTATTCCCACTAACGTCCATGTACTACCTTATAGCATTGTCGCAGATGTGGTCAAATACAAACAACGATTAATTCTGTTATTTGAACGTCAAGTGGTGATTAGATCTTTAAGTCAAACAGCTTGAAATCAAATCAAAATAGCTTACATTGATATTTCATTTCATTTTTTTGGAAAATTCATTAAGGTTGCTGACTGCCGAAGGTTTTAAATTGAGCAATGTTCTAGGGAAGCTTATCAGTCGAAAAAGTGATAAAATTTCCTTTGACAGAGAGGCGAAACCGACTTTGGACAGCCTTTCCAGATAAGTATACTTATGACAAGATTTCCTTAGATATACTAAGCGTAGAAATTTCATCTTCTGTTCAGTTCTTCTTAATACATCTTTTTATTATTAATGCCGTTTAGTTCGTTTGGATATACCACTCACTAATGTACGTAGAAGATGAAAGAGTACTACAGCTGGAGTTTTGTTCTCAAATTTTACTACCATGGCAACATAAAGGCGCAGTTTCTTATTAATCAACTTAGAAATTCAGATAAATAATGCACTGCTGATGGATTTCAATCTTACTAAGAGAACTGAAACCGCCGAAGCCAAACTTATTGTATTTGCTCCGTTGTATCTTCTCCTTCAAGTGAGATGACTGTCAGATTGGTTGCAAAATATTCTACGATTGAGGTATTGCTCTGTTCCTTTGCACATTTCGACATATTTTGTACTGTGTTCTCTGTCCAATCTCTGGCTTTATCAAAGTAATACGCTCTGATAACCTCCATTGCGCATACTCAATTCGGCAATTTATAGGTAATTCGGATATTTCGTACAGTCTCAAATGATTCTTTCGGCTATGTATTGTTGGATGAGTCACGTGAACAAGTAAAGCGTTTAGTTTTGAAAACATGGCGAAATCTTGCGGATAAATTGAACTTAGACGAGCTTCATCTTCTTAATTCTTGAGAGTTAGCATGGCAGTTTAAATAATTCAGATCTGGAGACTTCTCGTTACAAGTAGTACTGTTCATCCAGTGAGTGTGTTCTTCAACAAGAGAAAAACATCATATAGGAACATATTTACATACATTCACTATAAGACATGTTGCAAAATGCTATACTTGCTGGTGGGACATGGCCACGTGCTAGGCCGAATCAAAACAACGTGAATAAGCCTTCAAATCGCTGGAACATCCCAACATGTTTAAAGAGGTCAAGCAGAAATCACACCAACAACCAAACAGTTGCCGTCAATGAGTTGGGAGTAGATTTGAAATATGACAAAGAAGCCCACTACTATCCTGGCATCGAGGCACCACAATTAACGTACGACTTATTATCTTCGGGACCATCAAGTAGCCAGTCGAGTGAACGCGAGGCTCTTTGCTCTGAAGAATGCCTCGGCGTTTCGTTCGATTCATGTACATCATTTGGTGACATATTTGAGTCATTTGACACTGTATCTGATGTATCCAGTCTTTCTCTGTACACTAATGCGGATAGAGTAGAAAAATGTCTGGCAGATTTGAAACCTCGTAAAATATCTGTTGATTCTGCAATGGATGGTTACGGAAGGAAATACAGCACTGACTCACAAAATTGTGTTTTTGATTATAACTTCGGCAATGGCTCGTTGCGTGGCAGTTTTAGCAATGTATCACTATGTGCCATTGATACGTCATGGACCTATGGAATAAGAGACTTGCGTTCAGAAACAAATTTGCAGAAGCTGAAAGAACATATTATGTCTGGCCAACAGTACAAAGACGAGAATGCAAATCATCTACAAGTCAAAGAGCGCAAACTCTGTAATCGTCTCAGCCGGAGTGAATCAGATTTACGTGAAATAAATCGGGATATATTGATACCCCTTAATGCTGGTCAAATAATTTATCAAAAGGGCTTGCCACCAAGGCAGCCTCGTCCACGATTTAAGGTCTTCTCCAGCAAAGAAGAAATAGAATCTAACTTCGAGGCTATGTCTTTGGATTATTACGAGTCATTGTGCTATTTAAGAAGAAAAGACATAGAGTCTTGTAGGGTGACTGGTGCCGGTGTGAAGAATGGAACGGTTGGGAAGAGGGTGACATTTTACATTTTCACCGAAAAAGACAAAGGAGATAGTTTGAAAATTTACATCAAAGGCCCAAGACTGATACCACCAGAATACTCAGTTACAACATTAACCGACTGTTTTTATAGTGTATCCTATTTTCCTGACAGAGTTGGGTGGTATCGCATTAGTGTGTTATGGCGTGGAAAACACGTCTCAGGCAGTCCTTTTCATGTACTAATGTTGTTACCTAAGAAGAAAATCTGGTTTCAAATGAACGAGTTGTGAATGAAATGTCTGAGTATTTAGCAGATCGCAACTTTATACTGTGCTCAATCCTCACGGTTATGAAATCATCAGTTTTGCAAAGTAAATGCTCAGAACTTCCCCCGTTGTGGTGTTTGTCATAATAACCAAATATGCAATTGGAGCTAATTTGAAAATGAAACGGCCCGTTTATCATTATTTAGGACTGTAGCAATTATCTGTAGCACTTAAGTGACCATAATCTCTATTGCGCAATAATGAGCTTTTTCTTCATAGGCAATAGGCAATCTATTTTGGTGTTGTGCAGCTGTTAACTCTGAATTAGAGAATTTCTTACGATTTCGTTCATTTGGAAAACGTGCTCCTGTTGAGTTTCCCTTGACATGGACACTTGATAGGAATAGAGAAATTTGCAGCTAAGTTGTATCACGGCCCAGAGAAGTCAAAAAACGCTTGCTTATGAATCAAGGAGAAGAGCTTATAGGTTTATCATATGCTAGAATTATCATTTGTCTTACCTTCCGTGTACCAGATGTCTATTAAAATGGAATACTGTTGTTAGCAACTTTCATGTGGCTTTCAAGTTCTTCCCAGCCTCCTGCAGTTGTACAATTTTAAGTCTTTCACTCATTGGGTGACGATGCAGCTTATATAGATGCTATCTGCATGGATAGTGTTTGTACTTTATTGTTTGCCGTTCTCATGCTGGTTCATGGTTTTTACGAAAATATTTTATTGTATCAAAAAGTTAGATTTTTTCAGTATAGATGACTGATCTGTCTTGTTGCTGTCAGGTTGCTGACATTGTTTCCAATTTTCCCCTCATACATTCCTTATTAAAAAGTTCTTGGACAGTTTAGTATCCTGCTATGAGGTTGACTACATGCGTGAAAGATTGGGAATCATTCAAGGAGCTATAAGTGGGGGAACTTTTGAGTTTTAAATATGGGGAAAATATAGGTAATATCCTTAGTATGGCGAAATTAAACGGAATAGTTGATGCTGTAGTGTTATGCTCAATTTTAGCAGGTATTGAAAATTCATCAATAATGCAGAAAAAAGAATGATGAAGGTCTTGTTTATGAATGTCGTTTGTTGTTTTGCTGCTTGTGAATTCTTATGCCTATTATTTGGTCTAAACCCGTCACAATTGCACTACTTCATCATATCGATGATACATTAATGTAACCAATTTTTAGCATTTAAATCGTCTTCCATCTCATCATGGTCTCATTAGCTGTCCGAACCTCATCAAATTTCTACGATATCTCTCTCATCGTTATTTGGTTGCAGATCTTTCTATCTTTTTGAGGTACTTTGAAGGAGATTCTCCCCAAGAAAACAGGAATATTTTTTCCTGATCGATTGAGAGTTGTCCAAACACACCGGAAACCCTACTGACTCACACCTTTCCAACTTTTGCAGTCTAACCCACGAACTCTATCCCACAAATCATAATTTATTCCAGGAACTTAACAATGAAACATTTTTTCTTCCTCTCCCTTCGTAGAATCATTTAAATTGTCTACTTTTTCAGAACTAAAATCAACAAGCATAGTATTGTCTCCATTTCTACTTAGCCTTGCTCATTCCTTTGTTGGTGGCTAGGGATTGGGGCCTTTCACCAACACAACATAATAGACCAGAAAGAAAAATTTCACATATCACTCTGTAAACGATTTCGTGCCAGATTTCCCATTTTCGATAGAAACCTAATAAATCCTGTGATTTCACTTCTTACACTTACGACGACTTTCATTACTTTCTCTCAAATTTTAGTTTTCTGGCATTAAATTTGTATAGCTTGTAACTGTTAAAGTGATGCTATCGTTTCATCTTTTGTTTACACTATTGCTTTGGGGCCATACCTAAGATACTTTGATATACCCTTGCTCCGTCTACGAAAGCGAACTAATTTCCATCGTTTATGGACTACAACGTACCGGCATGTTGTAAATATGAATGCCAAACTGGTATGTTTCTATCTGTGATGTCATGAACGTATTTGGTCAGACGTTCAGTATCCTCACAACATTGAAATTTTGACCAGTCTTTTTGTGCTTGTCCGATGCAAACGAGGTCTTCTTCCTACAGCTGTATTTATTATGTCATGTATTCAGCAGATCTATGATCATGCTAACGTCTTTTCTCCTAGTTTAACAGGATCTTCTTATACCCATTAAAATTCATATAGCTTATAAATATTTCTTGACGACTTTTTCTGTTTTTCTTTCACGCAATTTTGTAGGAGAATTTCGTGTCTTAATTAAGGCGATTAAGTTATTTGATAAGTTTTAGCTAAGTGGTATTATAAAAAGCCATTATCCAATTTTAGCGGTTATTCATATGACTAAAGCAATTAGAGTACACGTTTCTTTTAGCACGGTAAAAATTCTAACAGTTTTATTGCAATTTAACGACTATGATAAAAAAGAACCTGCTAGGAATGAACCCTTTGTGCATAGAAACTATTATTGTACTGACTTTCCTTATCACTTAATTAATATATATTACTTTAATTAATATATGAATTTTTAACTTTGTAGAATTTTAATTGGTGAGCTATTACTTTCAATGATTTTTACACGATGCCCAGAAAATCTGCGTGAATTGCAATCAGACTTACTTGCATTATACGCATTGTGCAATATAGCAAACTTTACAGAATGTAAACAAAACTCCTTCAGATTTCAAGAAGTAAAGCACAAGAGAAAATAGTTAATAGTCTAAATATTCATAGATTGTAAAGTATTGGAAATGGTCAGATCAAATTTAGTGCTGCTAAAGAGAAACATTGAAATTAAAGAACAAATTAACATAGCCTGAGTAATTCAAACGTTGTTTGTTTCCTCCTGGTTTTTACTGGTAACTTATTTACTTGCAAAGTGCTGATAACTTTCGCATGGACACGTTCAAAAACCTGTCTACGTCTAATTTGGAACACCTTACTTCCAACTTCCTTTCCTGAATCCTACAACTTAACTTGCTTCAAATCTAACATTAACAAACTGGATCTCATCTCCCTATCTAATTAACTTTCCTTTCTCTTTCTTCCTTTGTCAGGGCTTTGTTTTTGGCTATTGGCCTTTCCCTGACATTACTTACTAAAACAAAAACAAAACATCAAGAGCATATCAGCCTCGTAATCAATATACATCGAATTGAGACAGCATGGACCTTCCTACTTTCAGAAACAAGTATGGTTATTTCATAGTTTGTTGATTATAAGATGAAAGAAGCTGGGGAGAATGAGATTGAACGTTGCAAGAATGATGCATTGAATAGTGCATCAAAATATGTCGCAAACCTGTTGCAGGTATTCCTAATATCACATTTGTATGCCACCGCGCATCATGCAAGCTATTTATTGTGGCGAAACAGGAAAGGAAATCTGCCCAGAGAACTGGCTGTGAATTTAACACTTATCCACATATCATCGCTGCTAGCCTGCGACAGATCTTGTAATTAAAGATCTTGTTCAAATAGGCCGTCATTTTTCCTTATTATCATGGCGAGAGTGTTAGAAATGGATCAAACGATATGCAATAACAACCTATAGCAAGCACTATGTGTTGCTGCTATGACAAATAACTGTTCATTTCAGTTCAGTTCAGTTCATATGTTTGAAATTCAACTAAAGTAATACCATAATACAGTTATATTAGCAACAATTGGATATATAAAGACGAACATGAAATGTAGAAGCTATTGGTAGGTCATTGAATTTCTTAAGGAGTAGCTCACTCTATAGATAAACTAATGGAGGAGAGAGACCCCCCTTTTGGTTACTTTAGTTTAGGACGCATGCTTGAAGAGAAAAAGCATTCATCATTTTATAGCAGTCAATACAGTCCGTCATTTGGTCATATCAAAAACTGCTGAAAATTACTTTTGTGTTTGTTGCAAAAGCTGGTTGAAGTAAAAATTGGTTGTAGGTTAGGAGATAAATATTTTGTACCCAAAGAGGAGAGATTCTCAGATCATAGATACCATGCCTACCCATACTGCAGAGTTTGGCAAGCACACACTCCAGATTTAATGAACTGCCACTTGCTGCAAGGATGTCTGACAATTTAGTTGCTCATAGGAACATTGTAAACAATTATTACACATACAATTATAGCATTTCATATATAACTATTTTTAGCTGTGTGATTGTAACCAAGTTTTTATTTTCTTTTCAAGTACCTTTCTTTATACAAGACAAACATTGATAACACTGACTACTGAAGCTTATTGGCTTGTTCATGATTTCAGTACTAAATTTTTTTATAACTCTCTTAGCTAGATGTCAGAGGTTGTGTAGCATTACAGTGGTACATAGACAAACAGGCACTGCACAAACATATCTGCACAAACACATAAATAAGAACAAGATATCTATTCAAGTTAAGCACAAGAGATGGCAGCCTTGCATAAAAAGTAAAATTTTTAAGATGTGTGACTTATTGACTTTCTAAGACCACAAAAACCCATTGCTAAACTTTCTTAGCTTTTCTAGGCTTGCCATAGGTTTTTAGGTTTTCTTTTGTCTCATGTTATGAAAACTATCTTGGTAACATGTAGTTTTATGAGAATGTAATGATGAGTACAACTGTCAACATGCTAGAATGCAATTTTGAAGTGGATGTAGTACATTATTATTCTTAATACTGTACTAACATCCGACTTCACAGATTTATAGGTAGCCTCCAGGCACAATTGAGATCATATGAGAAACCAAAGATTTTTTTGTCTTAATATCACTGAAAGTATTTCTAACCTGATAAACAAAATCTACCAGGTATGAAAGAGATGTTGGATGAGGACAATATGCAATGTAGTTCAGATATAATTTCTTTACACTTGAATGTATCAAAAATGTGTGACCATTGTGTATTGTTACATTTAGAGACCTGATCAGCTTGATAAAGTTGAACAGATCAGAAGAAGAATTCTCAGAACAAAGGTGGGAATTTCATATTTATTAAGTACATATACCATATATTTCTTTGCTTTAAAGTTTATTGTTGCCCCTCTAAGAGTCCTGCATTGTATCTGATATTTATGGGTCTGCCATGCACCATAGAGACTCCTAAATCTTAAAATTTGCATTTGGGAATCCCCAAGTTGTGTTTAGTGTTTACAAGCTGTTGAAAAAATAAGCCTGTTCTTTTCTACCACTTTGAAAAAGTTTTCCTGCCAAAGCATTACCTCTATAATTTTCTGTCCTAAAATTTAGAGATTGAATTAATTCACCTGCAGTGATACAATTAGAGAAAATACAGTAGTTCATTTCTGGGGTTTTAAAAGCTTAAGAATATTAAATAATATAGGCCATATATTTAAGATATGAGACTGTTATGAAACTTGCAGTTGTAAATTTTTGTCACTCATTTTGAAAACTTCATTGACCTACCTCTCAGGCATCAGTTGATTCACGGTTGAAAACTGCAGTGCAGTCCCAGCTTGATGGCATCAGATCAGGACTCAGTGAGTTAAAAGTGTGAGTTTGCTTTCAGAAAACATAACACTGCTCAGTCTTCTTGAACATTGATATACCATATACTTACTGCAATGCAAATGTTTCATACTTGTCTATGTGTCTGATGTTATTATACTGACAATTAAATATAGTCATTTTGTGCATGTTGATGAAATATGTCATCTTTTTGTTTGTTTAGTTGGATATGATGGTGTAAATGCTTGTAAATGAATTTGATAGTTTAAGTGTGTGTGAATAATTACTGTGGAATAGAAGTGTGTTATGTCACTATATTTGGATATTTGAGCCACTGTGTTGATAGCAAAAGCCAACAAATATTATTGATCTTGTTTCTAATATTTCTAAAATGATTTTCTATTATTCCAAAGTGCTGTTGCAGAGATTGGTGAGGTGAAATCATGGTAAGTTATCAAAATATCAGATCAGTTTTTTGGGACATTCTCATTTTCATATGAAATTTATCAGTTGTATTGCTCTGTGTTAAAGGCTCCCTAATGTCATTTCATAAGTGGCATGTCGAAAATATTGCAGATGATATATTTATATATGTAATGTAAACTAGACAGTTTTAGTTCAAACGAATCAATGTTAAGTTTGCAGATGCCTAGCTATCTCCTTTCTTGTTTGCTCAGATAGTTCTGGCAATTTACTGTATCCCTGTATTGTTTTACTCTACAAAAAGTGTTTCCTCTATTTAGTTTCCTTTTCACAGTTAAACTCACATTATACACACCTCTTCATGCTTTGTTTCGAATAAATTTATGCATTATCTGTTTTTCACTAGATCAGCCCTCCCCTGTAGACACATTGCTAACTTCGCACTGATGAAGATTAATATCGAAATGTTTGAAATTGTAGGAAAGAATATCCCCGTGTTCACCTTTATGCCCCCATCGATCACCCGAGGCTGCAGATGTATCGCCCACCTAGTTGATTTTTTACTACAGAAACTACCCACCTTGGTTTTTGATTTCGTTAATTTGCTATCCATTGTTTCTTGAATAGTCTGCTCGCACTACAGAGCTTCACTATGACTCGAAATATTCTTTAGACATACTGAAAAGCTTTTATCGTCCGACACTCGTCGGAGTATGAAACACCGGTTAACGACCGAAAGTGAACCGAAATATATAGCCAGATGCGGATAGATTTTATTTTATATGTTATTAAACCCCTTTTACCATAGTTCAGAATATGAGTGTTTTCTTTTTACATATGCTTCAAGGCATTTCCAAACCAGTTATATACACTGTAAAAATCACCCGCCGAACACCAACGAGGAGGCCGATTTATTGGCCGCCTACTCAATGGCTAGGCCTGGTACAATGCAGTCGTTCTGTGCTGAAATTTCTAATTGTTTTGGTATTACTAAAGTAAATCCAATGACCTTGTAATATATCATTGCACTGTATTAAGTAATGTGCTGCAAGTGTGAAAACAGTGGTAGACACTTGGCTGCGGGGCAAGCGCACCGCAGGAGTCCGGGGTCAAAGCTCTCAGGAAATTTCCTAGCAAGTGCATCTAAAACTTTCATTGTTCTTTGCAAGTATTGGGAGGGGTAACTGCTCCCCGTGTCCCCAACTGTTTGCCACTGATTGACAACAACTGATAGGGTAATTCACTTTATTCATGTTGGAATGATGGAATGTTAGATGAATATATAGAAATACGTTTTAAATATGTGAATAATAACTCCATGAACAGGATCAGTGAGATGGAAACTGCTTTTGATGAAAGTCATGCACTTAATAAGAGTCTTGCAGAGCTTCGTTTGCAGCATTCTCGATATGCCCAGGTGAGGTAGAATATGTCTACTGTCAATGTTGTGTCATTAATTAAATTATTTGGTTTGATGACATACTATTTTGTTTCAAATACTTCAATGATACTCTAATATTAATGATTTTTGGACAAGGGGAATTTCCCCTGCAATTAATCAAATCTTGGAGAATGTAAATGGAAGAAGAGCCAGTTGTACCTAAAGCCAAATCATACCTAGTCTCTTTTTTTAGGCCACCGTGCACCAAGGTGCTAGATATGTTGGGTATTTTGAATGTTTCATCAACATTCGGTATCAGAAATAGTTGTGTACCTTATGCAGATGATAGAACATGTTTTTGTTTTGGGAATGCTATCTGATTAGTTTTGATTTACTTTCTTGCAGTTGGCAAAAACTAACGAGCATCTGAAGCAGATATTCAATGTCCCTGAAACGGTTGAGAAAACTCGAGCTCAGATTTTAGATGGAAACTACTTGCAAGCACATAAAAAGTGAGTTTCTTTAGAACTGTCTACCGGATGCTTTGGACGATTATAGCGAGGAGACTGTTAAGTCTTGACATCACCTTTGCTATCCAATATCTGGAGATGAATGTAAGTCTGGGGTCCTATATTTTTGGAAATTTTCCTAGGTAGATATTGTAGATGTTCTTTTTCATCATTTATAATCTTCCACCTTATATGTCTGATCTCCTTTAATTTTAGTCTCATGGAGCTTGAAGCAACCCGGGATGAAATTTTATTCGAAGTTCACCAACAAAAAGTGCAGGACGGTATTGATTTTCTGGAATCTGAGGTAACATATAGACTTTTGTTTTATGTTCAGAGTTTCAAATTGTATGTTTCGTCCTTGTTTCATCCTTTTCTCTTCCCTTAGCCTTTGCTCCACATTTATCACAAAGTTTTTTCTCTCGTTCTTTCTCAAACATTATGGCTATCATATGGCTGCCCACTTATACATCTAGTTTATCCATTTCTATCGTCTTGACAATTCTTTCTTTCTCACTGTTTAAATATACTCAACGTTTCTTCTTTTGTTTTGTTTTATGATGACTACTGTGCAGAGTCGAAATTTTTAACTGACGTATGTCATTGATCTTTCCCTCTTACCGATTACCTTTTAAGTATATTTCTATCTTTCCTTTTCAGCCACTGGATGCATACTTTTCAAGAGTTGTCGATCTTTCGGTAAATATCCTTCTACTTTTGACTTAGCCTCCTTCTCGCCCTGTAAGCCTCTAACTGGCTCTGTCCAAAAATTGGTTTATCAAAATAATAACTAGCATAGAATTTTTGTTATCTAATTGTTTTCAATTAGTCGCCATGGTATTGTCAATATTGCAAAAAGACTGTTTCCCATTCAATTTAGCTTTGTTTCTTCATCTAATTGTCGTGGTTTGAAAAATTATCATAGTTTTATGTCGGCAATATTCTTTTCCAATTTCAAGATAATCCAACCCTCAGTGTTTCCTATTATCCTTGCTGAAGAGGGAGATATTCCTTATCTCGGATATTCTATTCAATTTCTAATTGGGAATTTTATTCATTTGATGTTGAATTGAATTGTATTCAGTATTTATTATATTACTGAGAATGTTTAGGAATTATTATGTTCTTTATGTATATCAATGATGATAATAGTAATAATCATGGAAGTTGTTTTTATATATAATTAAACTAAATACAACAATAAATCTCACTATATCAGGCAGTTTATTATTGGCTACTTAAATTTATCATAGAATGACGATTGATAGCTCATCAGTTCCGGATTACACCATGTTTATCACGACAGCAAAACACATAATCCGAAGTTCTAATAGCCATGTCCATTATTGTTCTGATTGCAATACTCGTCTGTGCAGTATCCATATGTATGTCTTTCATCATGTCAATAGAACACAACGATGGCGTATCAAATAAACCAAATGGGTCCTGTGTAAAGACAATTTTATCATAATGAAACTAAAGGCCAAGATACTGCTAACCATTATTGTACAGAACTTGGATTATCAATCTTCCGTATGATGTTAGAAAATACGAAGGGACAATGGAAAATAGGGTTTGTATTATGAAACGGAAAGAGACTTTTTGGGGGAGGGGTATGCTTATCGGTTTTTATCACATGGCGTGGTAGTGTATACATTCTTTTTCTCAGACTAGTTTCTCAAAGTAGCGAACCATTCCCATTAGGAATTGTCTATATACTATGACCATTAGTTCAAGGTGTGTGTTTTAGTCCGAATTTAAAAGTGATGTTGTGATATAAATGCCACTAGGTGTAAGCAAATGTCCTATATCTGAATCACAGGACCTTCTCGGAAAGCAGCTCTGGACTGTAATAACACAGACGCTTAGTGCTGCAAGAAGTAATCCAACTCAACTTGTGACTGCCGTTCGAATAATTGAGAGGGAGGAAAGGTAGTCTCATTCTGATTTACAAATGATGCTTGTGAATTCGTCGTTTTGTAAAGCTCTGTAATGGTATTATAGTGGTTTATTATATCTACTCTATAATTGGTGTATACTTGGTTCAATTGGCATGTACTTGGTTCGACGCACACCACGATGCGATCGCAAATGGCGTGTCAGCCCCTTTCTAGAGTTATCAACTAGCTGCACCTTGTAGTGGGTAGCTGACTGGGCAGTTTACCAATAAGAACTCTTCCTCAATTTAACTCCGATTGAAATTCGACTTGTAAAGAATAGCGAACCATTAGGATGTATCCCGCGCAAGCAACAAACTCCCATTACTCATAAACTTACTAACTTACTTTTTGCTCTCCTGCTTGTTTTGGAGATATTTTACTTGAGAGTTTGCCGTGTGCTTTCTTTTTCTCAGAGATTTTCAAATTATTTTTTGTTGCACCTTTGTCATTTCTTTTTTCTTGTGCTATTTAGGTCTGACAGAAGGGCTTTGGAACAAGGAAAAAAGACGAATTTCCTTCCAACTGGTCGACCAAAGGCTTGGAAAATGCGTTGTGTAGCTGTGATACGAAAATCGATTGAGAACAGGTAAGATGAGAGCAGTAATTAAAACTTTTCTGAGATCGAATCTAGGAAATTATCCTAATTGGATTAACTGTATGAAAATTGGGAGTGTATGGAGATTAGGGATTTTATGAAAATCAAAAGTATATGAGCGTTATGAAGTGCAAGAAAATCAAGTGTTAATATAATTTCTGTTGGTCTTATCCCAGCTATTTCTTTTTTGAAGCTGTTTCCTCTTACTTCAAAATTGGGTCACATTTTCTTTGACCAATGTTAAGTAGATTATTTCAAAATGCATTTGATTGCTCTGATGCACCCATTTCCATTGATGCGACTACGCACGAAGGGCATTTTTATAGCGAACAGATTCATTTTTAAGTATGTTAAGTTTCCTCTATCGATTGAATTGTTTTGTACAAATATACGAATTTCTTTGAATTTCAGCCATGTGTTTTTACTGTATTTTATAGGTTTGAAAGCAATCAGTTGGAACTAATGAGCCGTGGTGACAAGATGTGGCTTGTCCGCCATCTTGAAAGAATGAGAGCTTTAATATTGGGTGATTTGATAACAGTCAAGGTTAAAAATATTCCGTTTAATTATATTTGTTTTGTTTTGATTTATTGTGGATCTCGGTTTCAGTCACATTCTAAAGGAGAAAACTCATGAAGTATATATAGTGTAGAATTGTTTCTTTTTAGAGCACGTTAAATTTATCCTGAAAGTATTTTATTCGTTATAATTTACTTTGGCACTTGAAACTTGCAATAATAGACACTTCTATATCTTAAGGTATTAACTCTGATTTTTGCACATAGCATTTTATTTCCATGTACAGAATTGATCTCAGCAAGTCCTTTGTTCATTGACTCACCTAGCAGCTGTTAATTGCTGACAATCCTTATTTGGCGATTGAGATTCTCAATTAGGCACGTTTCCTGAGCTCGTAATTTCGAGAATTCCTGAGCTCGTAATTTTATATTAATATAAAATTGATCCATATTTCTTGAAGACCTCCTTTTATCGCCGTCTAATGTTTAATATTTACAATAATGCATACTGAGTTTAATGCTACAGTTGTCATAACAATGGATTAATTTATATTCGTAGAGGTTTTAAAATTTCTCTTTTTATTATTGCTTATAAATCTATGTGATTTTCCCAAACTCTGGTTTTTTCTTTAAACAGCATAAATTAGTCTATGCAAGACGACATTTGAGTTGGCTAATCTTGCAAATTCTAATTCGACTGTATTGTTTGTAAACAGGAATTGGTTCAGCCGTGCTTCCCCGCGCGTTATGAAATCCTGAAGGAATACATGAAGACTTATCATGAGGTTGCCTCACGAACTGTAAGTATTGTATGTATTCAATTAGAGAGAAAATCTTTGTAGGCGCTTGATAAGATAGGGACAGCAATCGAAATCCGAACCCGTACCCGGAATTTCGTACCCCTTAGCTAGGTATTCAGCGTTTGGCAGTTAGAAGCAATTAATGAGATCTCCTATGAAAGCGCATATAAATCGTGTATATGACAGATTTTGCACAATTTATTCTGCACATGCGATCTTAGTGCTCCAAGCAATTAGTTCCATTTTTAAATGCTTTATTTTACTCCTTTTAACCAGTTTATCAAGCACACCCTAAACATCTGTTCACATTTAACTGCGAAACATTGTGTACATTACCTATATGATCTTCCTTGTAACATTAGGTGGTGAACAAGCAAAAGTGTGATTTAATTTCTAAGGTTTCTTGCCTACGAACAACCCGTCGTAAGATTTTTAGTACCAAGCTCTTCTCTGCTTATCCTTCAATATTTCATACGATGTCGTCAAAGTGAAAGATAATAAAAGGGCTGGACAGTTTTTGTTTTGACCCACGTTAGAACTAAGGGATTAAACCATCGATTTTATTTTTTGTTTAGTTAGAAGAATTGGCAATGAGTACAAATGATCCAAATGAATGTATATCCTTACTTAGCTGGATTAAAGATTATTAGTAAGTTGCAAAGCTACATTTTGTTACTGATATCTTTCCTATGATCACATTTCTGCGTTAGTATGTCCAAGTAATATGTTTTGTAATATGTTTTGTAATATGTTTTGTAATAGTTTTTCAGCCATACTGTCCAGGTTTTCGCAAGGATCTTGGTAGTATATGATCCACAACGAAACAGAAACCTTGTGCTTAATCTTTATAATTAGAAGAGCAGTTTGGTGCAGATTGTATATTGTGATCCATTAGTGATGGTGGCAGCATTGATGTGTTTGATATGAATGAGGAAATTCAACATGGCCAAATATATATATATATATATATATATATATATATATATATATATATATATATATATATATATATATATATATATATATATATATATATATTTACATACAAATGTAAAAGTAAAGTAAAATACAAATATGAAATGCAAAAATACAGCAGTTGGTTAACGTCTCGCTTTTACTTCATCAGAATTCATTGTATAAGTGCTTAGGTTGTAGATATTTGTCGTACTTTATTAATTTATGATCACCTTATATATTCATTCTCTTGTAAAATAATGAAAAATTGAATCATAGGCAGTATGTTATCCTTCTATTTCTCATGAAACAAAACGTAGAATGCCAAAGATCCTTACTTTGGGAATCTCAGACCTTTTTAGTCTTTATGTCTTGGCGCTGCATTTATTGTCAAATATTCCGTTTCAGTTTTCGAGATAAGTTTCTTTTCACTCCCATATAGTAGCTTAAATTTTTTTGAATTTTAGTGGTGAAGAGCTGATGTGTAACGATAGGCTAGCATATGACATCTCATTTGATATAAAACAAGAGCTAGGACCGTTGCTCAGCAAGGCAGTTATTGGCTCTTTAAACGATACGTATGTAGCATTTGATTGTATATTTCATTTCTTTGCCTACGTGAACTGTAATTGAAATATCATGAGAAACCTGTTGCTGTTATGTAGTGGGCTGCAGTCCCAAATTAAGTTAAATTATGTTTATTGTTATTATCATTATTAGCAGTGCATCCTTGTGAAAGGAACGTCTTGCCTGCATTTTCTACTAGTCACAACATTACAATATCCGATTGCATGACGCTAGCCACTTGTGGCTGAAAGCAGTAAATGTTACATAGAGAGACTGTAGCTATCTCTAGATCTTTGTAAGCTTTCAGGTATAGAGGAGAGTTCCTTTTTCAAGCCAAATGGTTCTCAACTCGTAATATACTTGATGTCAATGATACGCGAGTGTTCCTGCAAGATATTTGTCGGTTTACTATTCCATATTCGATAAATGTACGATACTTCTTTTTGGAATGTATTTTTAATATAATGTGCTTGATATTTGTAATCATTTCAAAGATATTTGAAAACGACAGAAAGAAATATGCAAAGCTGGTTGCAGAAGATGGTGGAAACTGAATCTCAGGTAGACAGACCTTTGCTGGGTTTTCTTTGTTTTGATAATTTCTGCACTTACAAAATCTCAGCTACCTGTAGGTAGATCTCAGTTTTGTGTACATACGAAACAACTTTTCCTTAATTTTTACTATTGCAGGAATTTTCTTTCCCTAAATTTAGCATCAACTATGACCTAGAACTTTAAAGAATTTTGGTCATAAATCTGTTTTTGGGTTGAAGTGAACATGCCTTTTTGCAAGGGTTCGAGCGCAAACACTTTTTACCTATTTTCTCCAAAAGCTTTTGTTTTACTTAGTAAAGTTAGTAAAGTTTTATTGTTTTCTATTTACAAGGATGCTGATATACACAATGTATATTGTTTCTTGTTTCAGCCATTATTTCTGTGTTAACATATAATTAGTTTATTTGTGTAATTGATGTTTTGTAATTATCCAGGATTGGCTTGTTGACAAACCACCCGAGGCAGATGTTGATGGATATTATCAAACCTCACTTCCAATTATTCTGTTTCAAATGATGGATCAAAATGTATGTCATTATTTTTGTCTGGGTCTGCGTTAAAAGTCTGTCATGCCTACGAGCACATTTCTCACTACAAAACTTGCCTGCAAAGTGTGACAGTATATCACGTAGGTGTAGATATCTTGCAAACCTGTCTTTTGCTGGGCTCCTAGCTACGCTAAGTGCACTTATTACATAATCAAATTAACAGGCAGACTTGGATCGAAAGTGCCTGCAGAAATTTGTGCCTGTGAGCGGGACTCGCGTGGCTCGCGCACATTAACTGGTTTGTGCATAACATTTTTCTAGCAGTGTGTGCAATTTATAAGCTCAATTTCTTTTTAGTTGATTATGTATGCTATTTATAGATAAGATGATTCATTTTGCTATAAGGAGAGTACACTCTGTTGGAGCCTGAGTCTTTTTTGTATTTCAATTAAAGCTAACTACAACAAATAACTAACTAATAAACTGTGCTATCCCTGACGTCAGAAGACACAAGGTCAGTGAGCCTCCGTCAAGAAGAGCTATTACAATTTTCAGAAATATACGCTCTTTTTTCTATAGGAATAAACTTTATGTCTCGAGAATAAAAGCCTGAGTCTCGTATACTTTCAAAAAAGCTATCGTTTGATTTTTGAGCTATTGACTAGCTGCACAATAGCCTTGGATGCTGAAAAAATGGAAATAATGCTATAAATAACTCGTGTTGTTTGTAACTAGTAATGGTATGCTAATTGCGTTTGAAAGATTGATGATACGGAGTCACCAATGTAAGAATACAGCTCTGATTAAATATGTAGCTTGTATTCCTTCCTTTCTGTCTTCTGCACTTATTTCCTTTGCCTGTTTATTATTGTTTGCTCTCTTTACTTTCTATTTTCTTACTTACCAACGTGCTGTTAATTTGTTTAGTTTAATCTTGACAAGGCCCTACTTAGGTAGAGAGAATAAATTTTCAATAAAATTTCAGCAGCTTTATTTTTGATTTAATGTCGATGAAAATTATTTCGTAGTTACAAGTTGCCGCTCAGATTGAAAAAGGAATGGAAATTAAGGTAGCTTTATGAAAACTCTTTTGATTTGATTAAGGGCTTCAAATAATTGATTAAGAAGGTAATTTGTCACAACTGTTTTTTGTCTCAATAAGATTGTGGTTATTCATAAATCATTCTCACGCAAACACAAAAGACTGTTTGTCATTTTGCCAGTATTGTTCACCTAGCCAATTTGGTGTGATGTTCCCCATGTAACAGTTTCTTGAGAGTTTCTTTCATGGTTTCATTGTACCAGAGAATCATTGTATTGTACCAGAGAATCATTGTATTGTACCAGAGAATCATTGTATTGTACCAGAGAATCATTGTATTGTACCAGAGAATCATTGTATTGTACCAGAGAATCATTGTATTGTACCAGAGAATCATTGTATTGTACCAGAGAATCATTGTATTGTACCAGAGAATCATTGTATTGTACCAGAGAATCATTGTATTGTACCAGAGAATCATTGTATTGTACCAGAGAATCATTGTAGACAAATGAAGTTTCAATTTTCTGGCATGAATTAGTACTCTTTGACTGAATAACTTATGCAGTGATACCTTCATTGACGTTTCATTGTAATCCTTTTTTCTAATTTGTTTTTAAACTTTATTTTGTGTGTTCTAGGTGTTAGATGCCTGTGTAACAGCATTAGTAGACTTTGCAGTTGAACTTCAAGGTACAGTAGATGTATTTATCAATATTTGAAAAAATTTGATAGAATTTGAAAGTAGTTTTTAAACTTTTTGATAAAATTTTATAGACTTTGACAGTGTCTTTTAACTTTTACTAAAATTTGATAGAATTTGAAAGTATTTTTTAACTTTTACTAACATTTGATAGAATTTAAAAGTATTTTTCAGCTTTTTGATAAAATTTGACAGAATTTGAAAGTATTTTTGAAGATTTTTGATAACATTTGATTTTATGATATACAGCAAGTTGTTCGTCTATTTAGTTGTTGGAAAGTGGCAAAAGATTCGCATAAAGGCGTTTGTATCTGTTTAATAGCGAGCGAAAGGAAATTGGAATATAATGTTTAATTAAGTATGTAAATAAGAAGGTAAGCTAGGAAATAAGGAACTTAGTAAGTGGCCAAAGTTAGTTTTTCTTGAGCATTCCATTTTTATGATTAGATAGTCTTTATTCACGTACTATCAACCGAAGTTGACTTACCGCGATTGCTATAGTTTGACTGTCTGGCACGGAAGTGAGTGAGTGAGTGAGTGAGTGAGTGAGTGAGTGAGTGAGTGAGTGAGTGAGTGAGTGAGTGAGTGAGTGAGTCAGTGGGGTGAGTGGCCAAGCGGATCAGTTGGCTTCTGTTAGCTAGCTAAAGTTTAGCCTGGCTGTGCTAGATCAGCAACTGGATGGGCGACTATCCAGATAAACGACCAAAGCAACTCACTCCGCCGTCCTTCTGGACGTTAAACTAGGGATCCAATGCCTGGATGCGGCATGCACAGTAGGCCTAAATTAGCTGAAAACGCTAGGTATAACAGCCTACTCAAAATATAGTAAGCAACAACAACAACAACAACAACAACAGCAAGAAGTCTGTATAGTCAGTCGATAGTTCCGAAAGGGCTGATATGTTGCATTTAGAGCTTATCGGAGTAGAATTTGAACCACGGACACCCTGCCTGTAAAACCGAGGTGCATACCACTAAGCTATGGCCGCACTAGTGCCTATATCTGTCAGCGTTATTATTACTTATCATCCTTATGAAGACTAAGTTTTTACGTCATTACCTTGAGGATCTATAAAAAGGATATCACCACAGCACAAAAAAGCGGTACCATATATAGCCAGATGCAGATACACGTGATATGATGAATAATGTGTCCAGTTAGCCTTATGATTGGCCACTTGGCACCTATTCTCCATTGTTTACTTGAGGGAGTCCAAGTGAAAAAATGACTCTTCAAGTAAAAAATGGAGAATAGATGCCAAGTGGCCAATCATACGGCTAACTGGACACATTATTCATCATATCACATGTATCCGAATCAGGATATATATTTCGGTTCACCTTTCGGTCGTTATCCGACGCCCATGGCACCGCTTTTTCGTGCTGTAGTGAGGTTTTGTAGTACTAGCAGACTTTTCACGTAAAAAAGAATACGTTTAGTAGTCAATTTGAGACATAAATATTTGATTTTAATACTCTTTTTCTAATATTAGGTGCTGTTAAGAATTACAAGGACAAGCATTTTGAGAATAGGAGTGTCTTGCAATATTTCGAACCTTATATGGTAATTACCGTTAATTTTTATCGGTGGCGATTCCCTTTGTCGTCCTAAATGATTGTTTATTATATTAGTTACTTTGATTTTCATTATGGCTCAAAGAAGCGGGAACATTCGTTAAGCATACTGAAGAGCTTTTTCTTCCGACACTCGTCAGAGTATGAAACGTTGGATAACGATCAAAAGTTGAACCGGATTGTATAACCAGAGGCGGATACACGTGATATGATGAATACTGTTTGCTTTTGACCAATAGGCACCTATTCACCATTGTTTAGTTCACCGTTCGGTCTTATCTATAGTGAAGGTCTGCAGTACAAACAGACTATTGACTTGCTTTGATATTTTGTCCTCTATAATTCTTCTAGTTATTTCTCATCGTCTTCGTATTTTGTGCTCATATTACTTTGGAGTTAAAACCAGATTTCAGTGTAGCGAACGATGGTAATATGTTTACTTTTGAGGCTAAATGGTCCCTGCTTTCCTATTTTTTTCACTTTTTACCGTGTTGTGTGTAAGTGAGCTCACACTTTTGCAGTTACTTTGGAAGCAAGTGTATTATTGTACGCAAAATAGATTCCCTTTTCGTCGCATGATCTTGTTTTATTCTTTTCTGTAGATCGCTCTCATTAACAATTGTCAGTCAATATCTGAGTTTGCTGAACAAATGAAGGTATTTAGACTGTTCTAATATTTGAAGATAGATCATGAATAAAAACTAATATTTTTCTACTTTACAAACGTCAATTTTTATAAATACTCTTAGAGGTTTTAGAGAAAGCTACAGAATCAGTATGTACGCATTTCTCCTCCTGCACTGTTTTGGCTTATCTTAATTGCCATTTTACGGCCGAGTCCTAAAAACAACTGGTATCTCCATTGAAGACTAACGTACTAATTGTTCTTAAATTTCATCTCATTATTGATTAGTATTATTCTTCTTCTAAGTGTCCTCTTAGTTGAATTGCCACTCTTGCAATTTTGCCAAGCGGCTTATTTTTATTAAGTTGGAGTTCCTATCTACATGTAGACTTTGCCGCAGTTTTTATCGCATTTGGTATTTAATGTACATCTTCTTTACCCTCATGTTTTTTTCTGTATAACAGAATTCTGATGCTTCGTGTTATTTCTACGGTAATTAGATTTTGGAATCTTTATTGCTGTGCAGCACTTTTTCTCTTTTTCTTAAGGACTCAGTAGTTTTGAAAGAGTTTTTTTTCATTTCTAATTGCTTATTTACTTAATTCCTACGTCATGTTTTGCTCTTTTCGTGTCCCCTTCAAGTTAATTCAGTATAACAGACTAGGAAAATATGTTCCAAAAATTTCTGGTTTATTTTCAGTTCGGTTGAATCGAATTTCCAACGTATTATTTACGCGCAAAGCATTTTCTTTTGCTTTTTTTTAAGAACCAAAAACGAGCTGAGCTGCGAGATGATTTTGGCGAGGCAAGGGTCAAAAGTTTTGAAGAAGTTGTTAAAGCATTCAAGACCCTTGGAGAAGAAATGTACGTTTTAAAGATATATATTGAATCATTTTCCTTCTTGTGCTTTGATTATTTGATAAATGTAATCCAATTTAATGCATATCACGTAAGCAATGAGTTTTATGTGATTAGTCTTGAATCGTTAGAAAGATGATAAGAAATACCCTTGATAGCATTGGAACTATCTTTGCGAAATCAGCAATTATTACATTCTTTTTTGTTTTTCTCCCTTCATTTCTTTGATTTTGTCGGCGTTACTCTAAATGACGTAGTTTACCTTTTTTCAAGCGTTTAGGCTGTGTTCAAAAGTTACGATTATTCGCAATTAAGGTAAATCGTTATGTATTGGCCATGGAAATCCTGGCTTATGGGGAACCAACGACCCTTTTGTGTTATCACCGATCTCTTTGACTTATGGGGAACCAACGATCCTTTTCTGTTATCACCGATCTCTTTGACCTATGGGGAACCAACGATCCTTTTCTGTCATCACCGATCTTATTGGCCTGTGGGGAACCAATGCCCCTTTTCTGTTATCACCGATCTCTTTGGCCTATGGGGAACCAACGACCCTTTTCTGTCATCACCGATCTTATTGGCCTGTGGGGAACCAATGCCCCTTTTCTGTTATCACCAATTTTTTGGCCTATGGGGAACAAAAGGCCTATGGTCGACCTCCAGTAACTTGAAAACCATTAACTCGATTTATCTCTCTATTAATAAATTTCACAAGTCTTCAATGGCTTTTATTCGAGTTTTTTCTCATATTTTTGGTGCCTGTCAATGCAAATGTTTTCTTTTGTTCAGTTGTTGCGGACTCATTGAAGGTGTCATTGTGGACTTGCAGTCATTCCTGGATCAGTTAATGACTAAAAATTGGCATGTGGTATTCTCTTTTGACTTTTAGCTATCTCTAGCAATCTTGTGATTCTTCCTATTTTTGCTTGCTTTATCGAAGATACTATCAGAATGTTTGCCTATTTGCTGAGAAAAATTTTATTTTCCCGTCTTAAAAGTCTAGTCAAAGAGGCTGATCACTGGGCATACTTTATTAGTTCATTAGTCCATTCATTCATTCATTCATTCATTCATTTATTAATTAATTCATTCGTTCATTCATTCATTCATTCATATATTCATTCATTCATTTATTCATTCATTCATTTATTCATTCATTCATTCATTCATTCATTCATTCGTTCATTCATTCATAAAGTCATTCAGTCATTACGTAGATTATTGGTTTATCGTATTTTCTGGATTTCATCAATTTTATGCACCGTGTAGTATGTGATTTAAGTCGAAAGTCGACGTATTACTTAAAATCATCGCTCATTCCTTCCGAGAATAAAGCCCATTTCGTTGCGATCATTAAATTGAACCTCTGGCTTTGGTCATGTTTTCATTCAACTTATATTGTCAGGTTGAAATCGAATGTTCAAATTGACACAATAATATTAACTGTTGAAGATTACAATCGAGACTATGTTCATCTTAAACCGAGGTAAGTCTCATTTTGAGTTAATCGTACAGGAGTATCATGAATGGGAGATTCATCAATGGCGGCGTTGTGTTATGCCAACCCGACAGGTCTCATATTAAATGGAATAGTTTTTCCATGGAATTTTGTGTCAAATATCAGCATGAAATTTTCACACCATATAGATATCATGCAATCAATTATCAACCTTTCCACATTCATCTCCATCATGTATCATCTTCATTAGTGATCTTCATAAGTGAACTTCATGAGTGAACTTCATCAGTGATCTTCTTCAGTCATCTTCATTGGTCATATTCTTTATTCATCATCTCCATCATTCATTATATTCATCAGTGATCTTCATCAGTCATCTTCATCAGTCATCTTCATCAGTCATCTTCATCAGTCATCTTCATCAGTGATCTTCATCAGTGATCTTCATATCTTCATCAGTCATCTTCATCAGTCATCTTCATCAGTCATCTTCATCAGTCATCTTCATCAGTCATCTTCATCAGTCATCTTCATCAGTCATCTTCTCATTACTCATCATCTCTATCCATCATCTTCATCAATGATTTTTATCAGTGATCTTCTTCATTACTCATCATCTCCATCATTTATCATCTTCATCAGTGATCTTCATCAGTGATCTTCATCAGTGATCTTCATCAGTGATCTTCATCAGTCATCTTCATCAGTGATCTTCATCAGTGATCTTCATATCTTCATCAGTCATCTTCATCAGTCATCTTCATCAGTCATCTTCTTCTTTACTCATCATCACCATCATTTATTACATTCATCAGTCATCTTCATCAGGATCTTCTCATTACTCATCATCTCCATCGATCATCTTCATCAATGATCTTCATCAGTGATCTGCTTCATTTCCCATCATTTCCATTATTCATCATCAATGATCTTCATCATTCATCATCTTCTAGAGTTTCCTCTGAATTCTTATTGTCAATCTGGGTGATGTCGCGTATTGCAATGCAAGAGATTTAGACACAAATTGGCATTTGTGGTGTACCTCAAAGTAAAATTCAACAAGTAATTTAAAACAAGCATTTTGAATTTAATTGAATTATTAATAACTTTATAATTGCAAGAAAACGCGCTTTTGGTTTTCAGTATAATTTATTTTGTAAATTTAGATATGCAAAGTATGTCATGGAAAAAGCAGAAGAGAAACTAGTCGTGGAATATGTGAGGGCAATAATGTCAAGGTTCTATTACTTCTTTTGATTTTTTGTATATATTTTAGTTTCTATATCATTTTCATGCATTATTACTATTTTTGACACATCTTTTCATTTTTCTCAGTTCATCACCTTATACACGTATATGCTGGCCAGATCTCTTTAAGTTTAATAGAGTGTTTTTCCGCTTGTTTCTTCCGTTTTAGTTCATTTTCTATCTTAGCATTGCAAGCTCAAGTTTTACTAGCTTCCGTGACGCAAAAGCTTTAGGCCTGTTTAGTGTGAATTTTGAGATGGCAGCTGATTGTACTTAGTTAGTGTCTTGAGATAGAATTTGTTGGTATTTATCTTTTTTCCAGATTCAAGCTTTTTGTCTGAGCTTTGAATTCTTTCAGTCGAAATTGGTGCCTGATATAGTAGCATCTTATTCACATCTTGAATCTATGATTTGTAGGAGAGTGTTTTTTTCCAAGTGGACTGCGGATTTTGTTGTGGCCAATATAGGTATGGTTTTGTAGTTATGATGAAGGATATACTGTGGGGAAGCAGGACTTCAATTTTACTTTATTTTTCCAATGGAGCATGCAGGCCATCTGTTGCTATCATAGGCTCCACAAAATTTTAACTTCAACAAAGTTAATCTTTAGTAGTATTTGATAAACCTCCCCCTCTCCCCCCAGGAGAATTACATTTCGATCATATGAGGAGAGACGTGATGCAGGCGATAAAGTGATAATGGAAGCGACGAAACTCTCTGAAGCCTTCACGAGACTAGCTGGTTTGCCCGCATTGGTATGAAAAGCTAGTGCATGACGTAAATGAGATAATTTAAATGACAGAAGTGATGTAATATCAATATCAATATAAGTACACAAGCAACATCAATATAATACATTTACACTTGCTTTTCAGAGTGTAAACTGTTATTGTTGTCATCGTTTGGATTTCGATCCGAAGGAGATGTTTAGATACTGCAAACTCTGCTTATTAAACACTCTATTGCGATATCTTGCAAGCAACGTAAATGCTCATGTTTCAAATCTTCCTTCATATGACATCGATGTTTTTGGGTTTTCGATATTGGCATTAGAAAACAACCAGCAACTGTAATATTCATAGTGATATTGTTGATGTTTATTTTACCTGAGTTCCACAAAGAAGAGCTTTTTTATTAATCATATCCATGAATATGAATTCGCCTCTTTCTGCATGTTGTTACATTTATATCATGTCATAGAATTTTATTTCCTTGTTCACTTCCCTTCAACTCCTACTTTTATAACGGTATTGTTGTTCTGCATGTTGTTACATTTATATCATGTTATAGGATTTTATTTCCTTGTTTCCTTCCCTTCAACTCCTGCTTTTATAACGGTATTGTTTTTATCATTTCTTATTTCCCATTTCTTTATACTGCAAATTAGAAGGTATCTTTGTCCCTCATTCTTCAATATTTCATTTTAGTCATTAACCTAATTGATTTTGGAAGTTGTTTTGGTGCTCTTCAGTTGTGCAGAGTTGTCTTCGATTGTTTTGTATTGTTGAGGACTATTGTGTGATGAATATCGACACATGCCTTTCCTGAATTAGGAAGATTCATCTTGTGGAGTATTGGCAAAGCTGGCAGAAGTACTGAAGCTCAAAGACACCAACATAATATCACTAGAAATCTGTGTAAGTTCGGAGCATTTTTTGCAATATGCATGATATATCTTTCTACTTGTAAATCTAATTTGATATATCCTAACCTATTTTTAATTGGTGCAAGCTGATTGATTTGCACTTTTAAATGCAATTGTGAATAGCCCGAACTGACTGCGAGATAGAAGTGTGTTCTGTTCCGAGTTCCTAGAACGGATCAGCCTTCTATCTGGCAGTCAGTTAAGGCATCGAAGAGAACTATCAGCTCAGGAGGCAGTATCTCTTTTCACTGAACATATCCGTAACAACATGGAATTTGGCCACTGCACAGGCGCGCTATTCACGGACTTACGCCAAGGTTTTGACTTTGTCCGTCATGGACAGCTAGTAACAAGTTGAGAAGCTATGGTATGCAAGGCAATGAACTCGCCTGGCTTGAAGATTACCTATTCAATAGAATGCATAATGCATGTTTTGACCAATCATCATCACAGACTGAGCAAGTGAAGTACCTCAAGGATCAATACTATGGCCACTCCTGTTCATTATATCGATCAATGATGTTGACTTGGCGCTGGATAAATACAAAGTACTTTTGTATACGGATGCCATGGTAATATTCTTTTAGGGACAATCAGTAGCGGCTGTTAAGAAGTCCTGAATCACGAGGCTAACTTAGTTATTACATGATTTACAAAGAATAGCCTAGTTCTAAATCTAAAAAAAATGCAAAACAGAGCTTGTTGTTTACGGTACAGGCGAAAGCTAGCAAAACAACCGTCGTGCAATGTTGCTTTAAATGGTTCTTCAGTAAATCAAATAACATGTTATGACTACCTGGGAGTCACCCTAAGAAGTCACCTTTATTTCGGTACCATTTTCATTTATGCAGGACCCTCACTGATAGCAGTATCTTAAAAATTGAAAAGGCGGTCTTGTATCAAAGTTTATTATAATAAAAATATGCAGATGTGATTTAAACCCTTTGAGCATGGTAGCCACGGAAATATCTATTTCAATCATATCAAATTGAGAACTTGCACGGAATTCATCATCTAAATGAAGAGGACCGCTTTGTAAATTTATCATTAGGAGCTTTAGGGATAATTGTAAAAGAAAATCAGAGTCTGAAGAGAATGCTGGAAGATCTCGGTCTATCATAGAGCGAAGTGGATTAGATTGTAAACAAACTAATATATGTGTGTTTACGGTGAATATACTTATATTTTGTAAAAAGAATTGTTACTGGCCAAAGACTGAACTGCTTTCAGTTTCAACTTGTTATGCTACTGTCAGGCTGATGTTGGCTAGAACATGTGGGATCTTATCAGAAGCTTTCTCTCTATTAGCACATTGACTCTAATTTATAATTCATTATTCTTACCACATTCCTTCAGTATGGTATTATTGTCTGGGAAAGACATTTACTTCATATCTGGAACCATTAGTCCTAATACAGAAAATGATAGTTTTCATCAGCGTCCCTTTTCCCACACTTTCCCCATTTTCAAGAGATCCAAACTTATACAGCGTTATGATATTTTCCGAATCAAACTACTGTACTATGCGTGTATGAATCAATTTATAAGCTATATCCGTATTGCTTTCATGATTTCTTTCTGTTAAACTCAGATGTTCATGAATACTTTACTAGACAGTCTAATCGTGGTGATGTATTCCGCAATCACAAAAATAGTTTTCGATATGGTTTGAAGTACATTCGGCATATGGGAGCAGAAATATGGAATGAACTCCCAGAAATATTGGAAAACTCTACTTCTAAATTTTCTTTCGAAAGAAATCTCAAAAAATTCATTCAAAACTCTATGTAGACTTGAATTATTTAGAACTAAATAATTTTGAAATTTAGAACCGTTATTGAAACATAAAATTTTAGTACTGCAGGGGGTGCTGTCCTCAAGTTAGTTTACGAACTAGTAGGAAAGTTCCTCCTTAAGAATTTCCCTTAATACAAAGTGTTTTTCCTCTATATATTGATTTTCTACTCTATGTTTAGTTCTGTTGTTGTACTCTGTATATAGTGGAATTTCAAATGAATTGAATTGAAAATAGGAAATTGAAAAAAGGCGGAAAGTGGTTTGATTTTTTCCTAGTTTATTTTTTCTTTGTTTTTAGCCTTTGTACATCCCTCATAGCTTGCCAGATTTGAGATTGCTTTTTGGTGTTCTTTATTCTCATAAATTTGTACTTAATTGGACATTTGATGAAAATGATATATGCTGTTTTTAAAAAAATTATTGTTATTATTTGTGAATTTGCTTTCACGACTTTATCTAACATCAAATAATTATCAAGATTTGTTGACTTTTCTTTATTTCAGATTCACAATTTTGCTTCTTTTCATTTAAAATAAAACCAAAGCTATGAGATTTTGATTTGAATCATTATGTATAGCACTAATTAATCTCCTTTTCCTTTGCTAGAGTTGGTAGTACATATTTGTTCATTGTTCTTTATTTGATTAGTCCTTTTTTGCAGGGCCTAGCGGAGCAATATAATGATTTCAGGGCAGATCACGCCCTCGCACTATTATCAGTGCGGGGTGATATGGGGAGGACGGAATCGAAACAGGTACGACTTTTAATTTGTGCTGAGGAATGACCAAACGTTCTGTTGGTTATTCTCCCATTGAGCTTCAGTGCTCGCATTGCATGCAATGGCACTCCTCAATCTTACATAAACATTTGCAGTTCAAATTTGCGAAGGACAACAGTTCAAGGGTGAAAGATGAGATATGCCTGTTTCCAAGACTTTTTTCGCATCCTAATCTTCGGATCCTAACTTTTACGCTTTAGTTTTTACATATAACAACGCCAGAATACCTACATGAACAAAAATCTAACGGCCAAACTAGACACATTAGAAATATCAACACCTACATGATGACAAGTATTTTCATCTTTAGGTCGTGGCCAAGTTATCCGATTTCCTATTTTGATGGAATTTTACATAATTAGTTGGCATTCTTATTAAACTCTTATTATGGAATCTGAAATCAAGTAGAAATATAACGCAAAGATTGAATCTAATATTTGAACTCCTAACCAATGATTCACAATCTTCTACCTTGATGATGATGATGATGATGATGATGATGATGATGATGATGATGATGATGATGATGATGATGATGATGATGATGATGATGATGATGATGATGATGATGATGATGATGATGATGATGATGACGATGACGATGACGATGATGACGACCATGATTATGATGATAAAGTGATCATAATGATGATGATGATGATAACAATAATGATAATGATCATGGCCATCAGAAAGGAAATGAAGATCTTGCTGGTGAATATGCTAATGGGGCTACAGTATATCATATGAAATATATACTGTATCGTTATTTTCAATTTACAATTCATTCTTGCAATGACGTAAAATTTGTTCGGCCCTAGTATATCATATGTTTATCATACTCTGCTAAATCAGAATTCAAATAATGCGTATTAAATTCCCTAATTGCGTGAGTGCGTTGGCTATCTGTTGTCTAAACCTATCCTCGCTTTCATGTGTCCTACTTGATATCTCTTGCATTATCCTCTCTTCCATTTGCTTCATGCTTCTCACTAATTCTCTTTGCATTGTTATTTGTTGTTGTTGCAGCTCTCTAACTGCATTTGCAAGCCCTGAATCAAACTGATTCCCTGTTTCATTGTTTGGCATCTGACGTCCCCCATGGGATGTCATAATGCGAGGTGATGTTGTCCCCATATGGTATTCCTTTTCATCAGAACTGGAAACTGCGCGTTTCACTTTTGCATGCAAGTTGTGGCCTATGTTTGACCTTGTATGATCCGTGATGATATCATTGGATGTTAGTACGAGTTGGTCATTAATTTTCTGCCTGGGTACCATTTTACCCCCGGAATTGAAGGAGCTTCGACAGTTAGTACTATTTGATATATTAAGTCTTTTTGGAGGTTGTACATGTTCCTCTGGATATGTCGTCTCAAATTTGTTGTCGTTTACTGTAGCTCCCCCCTGATCCATATCTATATTTAATGCATTATTTCTAGTATGCCGGGGTGTCTCAACTTGACGGCAATCCATCTCCCCGTAGACCTGTTCGAATTGCGAGAATGAAAGAGACTTACTGAAGCCAAAATTCCGTTTCTTGTTCTTAAGTTTGAAAGCTCTGTATCTATCACGAAGATTTTTGAATTTTTTCTTGACTTGCTTCACTGTTTTTGCAGTTCCAGGCGCCATATTGACTCTGTCTGTTATATCATGCCAATCACTATCGCATGTTCGAATGTGCTGTCTTTTATCGCAGAGCTCCTTCCACGACTTCATTAGTACTTTCACCTGCTGGTCTGTGAATTTATTCCCAAGATTTATCACATACTGCGAACTATTTTGGCTGACATGATCTGGAGCTCTTTGCTCGACAACAACTAGCTCTTCGTCTCCGTCCGTCTCCATAACTCGATAAGTGCCTTGGCTTAGGCTCCCGCTTGAAGTCGTCGTAACAGTCTTTTTCATATCACATTGTGTAGGGTACCAGGAAAATGAATAGGTCTCGGGATTTTTTGCCTGCGGCTCATCGTGATTGTCTGAATTATCCATACCGAAGGGTTTACTAAGTACAACCCGTGCACATGAACTTGCAGTAGTTTCGTTGTCGGAGCTTGTGGCTTGAAGGACTCGAGAACGAAGGAAGTCTAGGCTAAAGTCTGTCTATTGTTATTGCCTTGATAGAACAATAAATCGCCCGGGTGCATTGTTGAGGCCTAACAAATCGCCCATATATGTAATGATATTGTTTCGTCATCTCATAAATCCACTTTGTATTGTTATGCAAATTTAAAGGCTTGATCGATTTAAGACCTGTCGTGATTAAGTAAGGCTCTTCGCTTGCTGGTTGCGCTACACAATATTTTTCGTAAGAACCAAATAATGTTTACCGATGCTCGATTTTCTTAGTTGTTTGATAATTTTCGACCCAAATTTCCTTAAAGCTGTTCTTACTTCAAGAGTGATTTTTCCGAGCTATCAGCATCAGAATTAGTTTGCCTGATGAATGTGCGTAGTGCTTGTGAAAATTCTCGTCTGAGGATAAGTATGGCCTAGCAGTGCTCTTATTTTCATCGCCAAATCTAACATCAGTGTTCTTAAGCACGCACATTTTTTTCTATAAGAAATCTGGCTCGAGGCCTAGTAGTAAAAGTTTCTAAATTTTTGGCCAAATTTTAGTTTTAAACGTTTCTTTAGTCAATGAAGATTGTTGTTGTGATGACGAAAGCAAAACGGAAAGCACTATCTTGCAGTGCCGATAAGCCTTAGAACATAGAACATACCGTAGTGGAAATTTGTTAAATCTGTGGATGAAAAAAGGGGCTTCCGACACTGTGTAAGATACCACAAAAAGTTCTAAAGTTTCTTAACTCTTTCTTTGTAGTTCTAAAAGTTTCTTACATGTTAATGTGTCTAGTAATAGGTTTCTTATAAACTGGTTTCTTAGTAAACAAAACGTAGAAAGAAGGCGTGTAAAGTTTCAATGAGGTTCTGATGAAGCTTAACGCGAAATAATGAACAGTTGTTTTTACTCTGAATACCTATTGTATGCCGTAAATGACCGAATACCCACCGAAATGCTTATTTAGACCTTCTATTCAAACCCGGACAACTCCAACGAACCCTCAACACAGTAATAGAAGAAAGCGAGAGGAAAGGACTAGAGCTAAATGTGAAGAAAACTGAATGCATGGTTGTCTCAAAGAAAAGGCAAATACCCATATGTAACATCGGCTGTAAAGGAGAGCCAATTAAACAGGTATAAAAAAGTTAAATATCTTGGACCCATGTTGACGTGATATGCAAAGTGTGATGGAGAAATCGGAAAGCGTATAGCTATATCACAAGACATATTTGCATAGATGGTCCCGTCATTTAAGAACAGAAACATCTCTATGTTCACCAAATTACGAACAATGAAATCTCAAGTGTAGTCAGTTGTCCTGTACGGTTGCGAGTGTTGGAACACAATTCCACCAAGAGTAAGAAAACGTTTGGTATCTTAGAAGACTGATGAAAATTCCATGGACAAGATGACCAATGAAGAAGTGCTACAACTTTCTGGAGTGCAATGCTCATTGATAAAAACGATCAGAAAATGACAAATGAAATTTCTAGGTCATATAAGCAGAAAGAATGGAATCGAAAAACTTGTGTACTATGGGGAAAGTTGAAGGGAGAAGAAGGTATGGGGCAGACAAAGTCAATTGTACATGGATAGCCTTTGCAGCATCTTTGCAACAAAGGAACAAATGACCAACACTGAACTTATCCACCTGACTGATAATAGAGAAGACTGGAGAACCTTGATCATCATTGCCTGTACCAGGTCCGATACTTAAAGACGAATTCAAACCCGGGGCGCTTTTTCAATTGGTGCGCTTATTAAATTTAGCTCTGTACAGATAGCAGGAACAAGCATTCTGAATTGTTTTTTTGACGTTTGATTAAATCAAGAGCACAGTACTATACAATCACAAAGACAAGTTCATCCTAGTCATTGTCATGGTAACTGAACATTCTCAGTTTAACTTGAGCTTTGATTATTCTAAAATTTTGAAGGGACCATTCTTCAAATCATCTCTGTAATGAGTGGTAAAGTTACTTGGTCACAGGAAAATGCTTAATTTTTTATGCTAGATGCGATTAAGTACCCGATTTATTCGACACTGGGTGGTTATTCGTTCATTTACGGTATAAATATATCGATAACCAGCGAACTCTTAAAGTTATTCGTGCACTTTGGTGGCCAACGTTCAAAGGGCCTATGAATTGGAAAACACGTAGTTTGTTTTAAATTCCATTACTGGAACCACTATTCTGTGCTGGAACTTACTACCCTACTTGATCCAGACTAGCTTCTCGTACTGAGGAATTCACATACCGTTGAGATCACCCTGCAAAGGTCATAGTTTAATGAAAAATGGCATTCTTTCAGGGGGGACTAGTCTCTAGAATTACCCTAGGTATTTGCTATAAACTCAGAGCAAAAATTTCAAAATGAGTTGCGAGAAGAGATCGACTGATCGTTTACCAAAATTTTTCCTTTAAATTGATATTAGAAATTTTGTTTGTAGTATATAGTTTTATTAAACTTTCCTTAAATGATTTAAGCTTGAAAATTATCACATGTCCCCTTGGCCGATATGTATGTTTATTGTAATATAGAATGACTACATTGAGTAACTGTTATTTGCAAGTCAAGCGTTTGGTTTCTGTAGCAACACTGACTCAGGCAGTAATTCAATTCACTTCATCAACTTCTAATTCATTGAGTTCCTTTTTCTCTTTTAATCATATTTGCAATGTTTTTATGACTTTGTATTATTTTGATTATATGGGAAATATTTTCTGATATTTTTTAGATAGTATCTGAATTTAAGATACGGGAAGAAAGTGAAACAAATAATGGCAGTAATAATGTTGGGATATTTGAACAAGTCATGGTGACCTCAACTGTTTTAGATAAATTAGAATCTAAAATGCCAGTAAGAAAATGATGAGTGGCGAAGTCCGACTAGAAGATAGTTGAGATACGAGACTATATAATTATTAGTTTAAAACATCCCAAACATTTTTGCAGTATGAAGACTCTTCTTAACTCGGGCTCATGTTCATCGATTTATTGCCTATTTTGATCCAACTGTTTTGCAACATAAGATCTTTCATGATTGTAAAGTGCTCTGACGCCCTATGATTTGCATCCATCTCTTGTCCACATGCACATCGCTCTATCTTCCTGTTGCAATTTGCATACCAAGCTCGAAATTCCTGTTCTATTGCACTCCGCGTGAAAATGTTTCTTAGTTTGAGAGCCTCTTATTAACGCATTGCTAAATCAATCATCATTTAGGTACAAGTCAGAAGTGAGTAAAATATCACCAGATTAACATGTTACATAGTTTTCGTTTGCATGGATTCTGAAATATTTCCACTGACTGAGCATCGGATCTGTCAGCCTTCTATGTCGCTGAGGAAAGCTGCCATTTTCATGCTAATTTTGCCTTAAGTTTATTGCTGTTTTCAGCTGAAAAGAAGAAGGTACTTGACAAGAAAGGACAAAACCCTTATCTCTAGCCTTGGTTGTATGCGCGTTGCACTTTTATCTTGAGATTGTAATGGCCTGCTTCGGAATGATTTTCGTTCGCGATTTTGTCATGTTGTTTAACGATACGAGTACTTTCTTCATTTTGCTTCAATTTTCCTTTTGTACTCTAGCATTCTCATATAAACCCCCCCCCCCCAATGTTGCTTTGCAGAACATTTCACAACCCCTGCAGTATTTAGGAGTGCACAGCTTTTCCAATCCCTATCTAATTGGAGCCATAGAGTATAGTTTGAGATTGATATGATGACGCATGTGATGACGTAACTGATGATGTAATTGATGACGTATGTGATAATGCAGATGATGACTAATGGTATGAATTATGGTATAAATAGTAGTATTTTTTCTATTAATTGCAATTTAATTGGTATAATATCCCATATGCTAGTAATATTCAAATCTTTCCGATTATATAAGAGTTTTAACTTGAAGTTATTCATTATGATATCATAATGTCATGCTTGCCTCATTTCATCTTTGATTTTTAGCTTCGTATTGAATCAACTTCAATTTCATTCAATCGTAATCTTCCTTCATGCCAGAAAACCGACAGATGACTGCTCTAACGCCACTGAACATGACAGACCGTCGAATGTCCATGAAGTTAAAATTTAGTCAATTTACGCAAAATCCATGGCTTTCATTTTACACACTGTCAGATATTCTTATTGAGTTGAGTCTGATTTAATTGAAATCCATAACTTTTTTTGGAAAAATTTGACTTTTTGGGGCTTCCTGTCACCCTCATAATTTTGATCTTATTGCTTTCGCCGCTATGTTCCAATGTTAGTTGAATTCACTCTGAATATAGCCTCCTTTTGGCAAAGGAAAAGTGCATGAAAAATCTTCCCTCAAAATTTGTATTGATGCCTGAATCGGTATAAATATGCTAGCATTCTGGACATGGTTGAACACAATGGCAAGGCATGCTTCAAATGAACACATTCTGTATATTCTGTATGTACTTGCGGGGAAAGTAAAAAAGACCAAAGATTTGTAGGGTAGTTTTGGTGTTTGGTGAGGTGGCGCATGATCTTGTGCTTAATTTAAACGTATCTTGCATTTTTACATCTGTAATATAGGAATTTATCTCTTTGCTTTAACTACTTTTAAGTGTGCGGGCACGCAGATAGTAGAGAGCTTTTGCCATTTGTTGCCTTTTGTTGCGATTTGTTGCTATTTGTTGCCATTTGTTGCAAACATTAGGGTAACCTCACAGTTGTTTAGATCGACCTTTAACTGTTGTTAGAATTGAATTGGATCTGCGTTTATCAAACTTGATATAATGCTTAAAATTCATTTGGAAAGCTCAATTAGCAGTAGCTAGTTCAATTTGCTTCTTGATTAAAACATAGCAGTAATGACGAGGTATCTTCTTGGAATCTTGAAGATTGTATTAATTCTTCCTTGAAATCGTGCATTTCAATAATACCAAACTCATATCAAAAGATATCTTACGATGTGTAAATGGAAAATATGTAGTCACACATAGTTTGTATGCATATAGACTAAATATTAACTTTTTGAAAATCAATGGCCTTCCATGTTTAGTGATGCTTTGGAAACCATGTTTTTCTGGTAGGAGATGTTTTTCAAAATACAAGCTATAGCATTGCTTGCGGTTGGAAACATATAGTTAATAATAAATTAATTATCTAATTTATGTGGCATTGTTTTAACACTTCCTTTTTTCTAATACATTCTCACTTGATTATAGTACACTTCATCAGCTATAATGCATTCAAAAATGAAATTATGAAACAATGTTTGTTTTGTTCATATGGGTTCTGTGCTAATAATTGCTTGTCCATTATACTATTACCATTATGCTATTATATACTTCTGTCATGTGACTGTCTGTATGTCATTACATGGTGATGACGGAAAAAACTTTGTTAAATAATGATTATGATTATTATGGCGATATAGTGATGTTGGGTATTCCATGTTAGTTTAAGTTGCTGTATTCTTGCTTTATGCCTCTTGAATCTTTGTCTCGCGTTTTCAAATGCCTCATTTTGTTCGTTTTCTTCATTTGTATAATCCTGTATTGTTTTAAGCTGAGTAGCATTTTGAAAAGTCTTCTGTGTACATGTATTTATCTACTTGCTATCTTGGGAATCGCTGAGCGCGTGTTTTCCGAAATAGGCTACTTGGGGAATTCTCTTGCTGAGTTAGTTGGTGCTTTAGACACATTTGGGCATAGTCCATATTTTGCATAGTTTTGGTAAGATCGCTTTTTTGCTAGTTTATTCGCTGCAAAGCGCAGTTCTGAAGGTTGTTTACCCAGAAAATTTGCATAGCTGCAAGAAAACGCAGATTGTGAGTCTCATTACTTTATCTATTATCTATTGTTTACTATTTCATAGGTTTGTGTTTTGCGACAGAATTGTTATTTGTTTGATTTACAGTGAGCGTGTTGAGTTAGAAAGCGATGCGAGTTTGTGATGCTCCAAGCGTCAAATGAATGCCTGTTCTTTTCCCCCAAGCCTCCCTGAAGTAAATTGATCCTCATTTTGGCATATATTGAGCTAATTCTAGGAACTTGGTTGTGGATGGTGGGACCATTTTTCGATTAAATTTGCCTTATTTGTAAATAAAAGTGAATAAGATAAAAATGATGTTTAGGGTTAGGGGATCTTTCGAAAGAGAATATTTTGATTTTGTAGACTGTTGTCATGATGTTATGTATTACATGATATATCAAATTATGTAGTCATTTTTACGTCCCATAGAGTACTGCGAGTGAAAGCAAGAGGAGCAAATCAATAATTCAGTGTAGGAACCAGCGACTCCGCCCTTGGTAGGTAATAACATACAAAAATTTAATTGGTTCATTGCAACGCCGGTTCTAAATTATGCTATGCTCAAACCATAAGCAGACTGCCGAGGCTTACCCTGCCTCTTTGCTTTGCATGACCTTTATTATCCTCAACAACGTGGTTGGTTCTTATCCTTCCATTTGATAGTTAAGAAAAATGAAAAAGTTAAAGCTTTTTAAATGAGAACAGGTATGGCATTAATTGGTATCCTCATTGCTACATTTCATGTACAGGAATCCATCCACTTCTGTGATACTACGTGCATAAAATTCATTTAGCAATGACTGTTGAATGAATTGAAAATGTTCTTGACATATGTTTAAATGGAGATAGTGCTTTTCATTGCAAGTTAAAGTGTTACATAGACACACGTACGGGTTGTAAAAACGTAATTCAGTGTTATGTGTTCCACTGGAAGCTACCATCAGACATGCTAAACAGTGTTTATAACCACTCTTCTATCTTCTAATCAGCGACAAATGTGCCTAATTGGTCTTTGACCTTGAAGGGTGCAAGCATCTTTTTTGCCCCCGTTAAAATACGCCCTTTCAAACTATTATTTATAATCTAAAAGCTGTGATGTTGTACCTGTTTACAAATAACGTCCAAGCTATGTTGTTTAGATTAACTCATCAAATACTCGAACTTCACACAATGTTAAGATATCAAAAAGGTTTTGCTGCACATATAAATATCTTCCAAGAAGTCTTGGTTTACATTTGAATGTTGATGTGGCTCCTTGTGCAACATTTTCGTTCATGGCACATGCCTTATTTGCGCCACCATTGCCAGATGAACTCTCTCCAAAGCGTATATTGAAGTTGCTTGGTCACCGTTGACAACATTCCTCTGAAGGGAAATGATTCCTCAATTCAATCATGGAGAAGCAAGTGATTAAAGAGTGATTAACTTCGTGGCCAGTTTGTTTCATGTACTTCTGATTGCTAATCTCTAGCTTCTTCTTCAGCCATTCATCATATATTCTGCTTAACAACTGCATCCACCATTTGGAGATCATAATGTAGTTGGTAATGGAGTAGGATTTACATAATGACATCAAAATAAATATAATAAATATCAAATATCAAATAATGATATATAAACTAGCATATTTTTTATAAAGAATTCTCTTCACGCAGTACTGAAACTTCTTAACTGTTTCATGATCTCAGTTCTGAAACTTTTCTCAGACTTTCTTATCAAGAATGTTCGAGTATGTCTATTACTGCAGCAGTGTTTCACAGACAGTCATGCACTACGCCAACATTACAAGGAAACACATTAAAAGCCCGTACATAAGAACCTAAGACTTTGAAATGAATCTTTTCATGTTCTTGTGAGACGACATAGTTCCGGCAATCAGGGTACAGGTTCTTAACACTAATCGTATCTAATCCTACTTATCACAGCTTGGTATGTACTGTTTTTCGAGCATTCATGTGAGGGCTGATTGGCTTCCAGGCTGAATTTATATCTCAATGGATGCAAAATGAAACCATTTATGAGTCTGGTTGTAATATCGGACAGAAGAGGGTTTAATTAATTAAAACCAGAATAAATAGTCTCAGACTGTAGTTTGTTAATAAATGAGGGCTGTTTTGTACGGATTTTTACTGTACATAGAATAGTAATAAGACATCTGTGCAAATTAATCAAAAGAGATGATGGGCTTATGTGAAAATTGGAATTTCACGTGTGTATTAACTTATAAACTTTCTTAAGTCTGAAAAGTCCACTACTGAGCTTTCTTAACTTTTTGAGCAGTCGAGTATTGGTTTCTTATAGAACATTTTCTTATGAAAAAACGTGCACGACCACTGTTAGTGACTAAGGCGACTTTAAAGCAAGTACTCGTGTAAGTTTGTTGAATGACTAGTATTCTCTTGAGATAATCTTATGCTTTGTGATTATTTGAGGAACTTATTTCTGATTGTTTTTCGCACTGAATGCACATTGGCACTTTTACAAAAGTCCACTCTCCACCATCCATTTGATGAGTATATATTCGTACATGATCTCAAAAATGATGATGCATGAGCATTTGCATCCAAAGCCTTTGATGTATATGCTTTGCTTGCTTTCTATGTTACTTTAGGTGCAGATTTTTGCACAGCAACAGGGGCGGTAGAGCAACATTTTTGTTGGGGGGCCCTGGTGAGGATATAGAGAGTGCAAAAACGAGCACTGAAATATATTTGCTATAAAAGGTGGACGGGCTACAGCCCCCCCTAGCCACCCGGCTATATATTTGCTGTACAGAAATATAATCAACCCGATTTTGGCAGAAGAACTTTGGTGGAGGGACTGTATAACATGGAAGAGTGTGCATACTAGAGGTAATGTACTTGCTTTAATCCAATTCCACTAGATGTTTTCAGTGCCAGGTCTGAAAAAGGTGTGGACTTTCTTCACAGATCACTTAGGCCTCGACTTTCCAATTTAACGAGTCTTTAATATTTTAAAGCTTCAAATCTTGTATTTACCTGCCTAAATCATTTAATGTCATGTTAAACCTACGTAACGTCCATTCGATTTGTTATTCGCAAAATCTACTAATTGTTCTTGTTTTCAATTTATACCCAATTTGTTATCGATTTTCTTTTCATAAGAGCTTTTAGAGCTTTTATCACTTAACGATTCGCATACAGAAGCAGGACCATAATTTATGACTTAGAATGGTGGTAACAACTTCGTTTTGTGGCGTAGGAGGACCCATCTTGGTTGGGAACTTTTTAATTTCTGCCCTCCGAAATTGCTAAAACAGCATCTCTCAGGCCATGCTTTGAATGAATAATATGGTGCTCACGCGCGGATCCAGAAAAAATGTGTGGGTCATTCTGGCGACTTCAGTTGTATCAATTGATCAGATTCATATAGGGAAACCCTAGCTCATATGCATATATGGCAGGTTGCCAACACCTGAAAGTGGGTATGCCATTGTCCAACTTTGAAATCACCAAATCTCCTCTCAAATTTTTCAACCGCAATTTCATAAGGAAAAGTAATTTGCTAGTGGTGTAATGGCGAGTAAAAAGCTGGACAGGCGGGATATCTCAGGAAACGCTCCCGTATCTAAGAATTCTAAAGAACTTGAAATTGAAAAGAAACAATTATGATGTTCTAGCATTTGTGGTCCGGATCAAATCGGTTTGCGCGCCGGAGTTTATGAATCCCTGCCCATTTTCATAGTGGGAGTAAAAGTGGGTAGGTTGCCTCTACCATTCAATGTATGTTCCGCCTCTGGTAGGTAATAACATTTGGAAATTTATTTGGTTCATTGCTATGTCTGTTCTAAATTTGTGCCGGGCACCTTTCATCATGCGCTATTTGTTACTATTCTCAAACAGTGATGTATAATATGCACCCATACAACTAGGGATTTTACAGGGCTGTTGTGTAACCACAAGATAGGGCACACTGAGACTCGTTTAAAGAAGATGTTGCTCGGAGTACATTTTCCAGATTTAAAAATCAAAGAAATTTATTCTACTCAACAAGAATACAATGGATAGGCTCATAATTATCAAACGAAAAGGACAATTGTCCTTTAAAAGGAAAGGTGCAAGGATCTAGTCTGTCTTTATGTGCCTGATAAGAATTCTGGAGGCACACATCTCCTCAAACTATCACTTTAACAATAACTCTGCATGTTGCTTAACATTCACTTATAGTTAAGCATTTTGTTTATGGATATCTTTAATAAATTAAAGCCTTTCAAGTGAGAACAGGTATGACATTAATTGGAACCCTCATTCCTTTTTAATGGTCCTTAAAACATGTTGTGTATACACAACTGCACAAACGCGTCGCTATTTTATCGAAGGTGCCCGAGTTTCGTTGATAATCCTCTCATGTATATCGGAAAAGTATCATAACGGAATTAAATTTTTTTAAGAAATTTTTTGTGCTATTTGATCATACCCGAAAGGTAACAATGAAATAGCATTTATATCATTGTCAAATTTTAAACTGATCTTACAGACTCAACAATATACACAACTTTTCAAATTCTCCTGTACGACCTAAAGACACAACCACACTTTCATATTTCGAGTGTTATGGTTCACACAGTGTTGGATGTGCGTGATATCTTATATCTGGTGAATAACAATGAGGTTTATGAATTATTGATTTGCTTGCATATTCAAATGAATGCAATTCAACTTTAAAATAGTACGATGATTCTTGATTGGCCTTATAATTGAATTGAATCCCGTACTGCTCAATAAGAACACTTAATGCAAGTAAATTCATTGGGTGATAATGTATCTCTGGATTGCACTCTCATTACACTGCATATAACATTACAGCTCATTTAATACGAGTAGCTCTAAATTCATTTCAGGTTTTGTTGCAATTCTTTTCAATGACAATCTCTTTTATTGGCGCTTGCCAGATATCCTAACCATCCCTGTTAATGACAACCAGGTTTGACTAGTTTTCAAATGCTTTTGTCTATATGAAAGAGTAGTCGAAGATCACTTGGGAAACATAGAATTGATTAATATTTTGCAAGAATTTTCCTTTGTGATATTTTAACTCGATGATCTATTCACGTTTGTAATTCTTCTTGCTTATAATTTATTTATTAGTGAAATATATGGAATGAAATTGCTCTGACATATATTTACAAGTATATAGTAGCGTTCTTCATTTTAAATTGGATTGTTACGTGGATACGCGTGCTGATTGTAATAGTTTACTACAGTTATATGTTCCAAACGATATGAATAACAGGGTTACTTAATTATAAACACTCTCCTGTCCATAATCAGCAATGGATTTGCCTAAATGATCCGTGGTCTTGAAGGATGTAAGTATTTTTTTTGCCCCGTAAAAATACGCCCTTTCAAACTATTATTTATAATCTAAAAGTTGTGACGTTGTACCTGTTTACAAATAACGTCCAAGCTATGTTGTTTAGATGAACTCACCAAATACTTGAACTTCACATAATGTTAAGATATCAAAAAGGTTTTGCTGTACATATAAATATCTTCCAAGAAGTCGTGGTCTGCATTTGAATGTTGATGTGGCTCCTTCTGCAATACTTTTATTCATGGCACATGCCTTATTTGCGCCACCATTGCCAGACGAACTCTCCCCAATGCGTATATTGAAATCGCTTAGTCTTGGGCCGCAACAGTCACCTGAAATGAAGTGGTTCTTATTCTCGATTATAAAAAAGTTGCCTGCTAAGTTAACAATAGTTATAATTGTCCATTATAATGAGCTGTTTGCTTTTTCTTCTAAAAGTTTCTTGACGCCCGCCACCGCAGAACTTGCTATAGCTGGTCTCTTTTAATAGCACTAGATAGCACATTAAAACTGATTGCGGCGCCGCCTTCAAATATGTTTTTGATCATTGAAGGTTTTATGCGGAGGAGCTCACTGTTACTGCATAAAGACCTACCACACTTTTGAATACCAAGTTGTTTCACATCAGATCAGGTATCTTCCATTTATATATCTAGTAGAAGTTTCATTAGACAAGTGACTTCCTGATAAAAGAGATGATGTCACATGAATTGAGGTCATTTTGGTTACTAGTCAGTTGACTGATAAGAAAATGAAACATATCTTGGTCTCACTGACTGACTGACTGACTGACATCTCTCATTATTTGATAGAATCATTCACCAATTGATATCATATCATTCTCTGAAGGAAGTATTGTCTTGTGATAGTCCGAATCTTTGGAACAATTTCATGTTCTGTAGCTATTTCATCAGCATACTTACCTCTGTTTGTTATTTGGACTGAATGAACACGTGCAGTTTTGCCAAAGTCCACTCTCCACCATCCACTTTCTTTTTGTGTATGCGTACATGATCCTGAATTAAACGTTGTATCAGCATTTCCATCGACAGCTTCTGATCCATATTTTGCTTCCTGTGTGCTACTTTGAGATGCAGATTTTTCCAAAGCAATATTTGCTGAATGAATAGATATTGATTATTAATATATCTGAGCAGGTCATAAAGAGGCTACTATATAACTGTTTCTGGTCTCATCAGGCTTCGTACATCTCCCTTGAAACTTTAAACAACTTACTCCCTTCAAAACTCTCAAATTGCAAAACTGAATGTGAGTGAAATTTTGCTTACATCGTGTCCAAACATTTCTCGGGCCCTTCTAACATCCTCAGATTGGCTTAAATTATATTAAAATTAAATACTCAAGGCCAATGGAAGCCAGGCGAAGTGAAATTTTCACATATCACTGAAACATTTTTGAAGCACCAA
The DNA here is from genome assembly GCA_964019165.1 of Mastigias papua. Classification (NCBI taxonomy): domain Eukaryota; kingdom Metazoa; phylum Cnidaria; class Scyphozoa; order Rhizostomeae; family Mastigiidae; genus Mastigias; species Mastigias papua. Next base: position 837,624 of record OZ025268.1, read on the forward strand.
GAGTCATCATTCGGCCCAGAAAGACATGTGAATTTATTACCTATTACTGCCAAAGAACGATTCTTCTCGTTTTGAACTTATGTTACGAAAATATCGAGAATGAGTGAGATCTCTCCTTTTGGGCTTGAGAGTGAGAAATTGTTCATATGCGTGAGACTAGAGAGCTTTGTATTCCCCTCTTCACAGGATTGACTTTATAGCTTTCTGGCAATCTACATTGTTCGCTTCGATCAATCTACTCGACTGATTGATTAGTTGATTGATTGATTAATTAATTGATTGATTGATTGGTGATTAATTTAAGATAATGGTCCCTCCCTTCCTACTTCACGCCTCCAGGCCAGTTTCACTTGCAGCATATGAATTTGAAGCTAATTTGAATGATGATTAAAACTTTTTAACATTTTTTATTCATTTTTGTGTAGGTTTTTAGTACTATACAAAAGTGTATTAAAATGTTTAAGAGAATGTTATTTATCTCTCTTACCAATCCTGGCTTTTGTTGTTGTAGGCGTGTCAAAGTAAAGATGCTCACTTGTATCTTTTTATCATCACAATACAATCAACTGACTATTCAAATTTTACACCGATATTTATATGTATTTAAGTTCCTCTTACACAAAAGATTACGTAGGATGTAAAAGGCGAGAACAGGAAAAGTTCTGAAAGTGGGACAGCATGTGATAAGAGGATGTAAGCTAGAACAGTAGCAAGGAAGAAAACGGGAGGTTGTAAAAATAGTGATTGAGGAAGTAGAAAATGGGGTCACTACAGGTTATCCCTAAATCTTCAATGAAGTTTAATCAAAATGATATTATGAACGCACCTAAATTACGGCATTGATATCCAACAGGATTAGAACAGACTTCATCACATGCTTGTGTTGTACTGCAAGGTTCTATGCCAGCATTTGGTCGACATCTTGGTGAATCCTACGTCAAAGTAATAAATGATCATGAATTAAGCTAGGTTTGAATTCTTATTAAAGTTAAGTAAATCTCAGTTGGGCTTGGTGAGACATTTCAGTAACTGATCATCACTATATGAATCTCTAAATATACCTATATATATGTGTTGGTTAGCTTTTGTGAAATGAAAGATTGAAACTCCCTGCACGTCATATTGTAAGACTGCATTGGAAGATAATACATGGTGGACTTACTGCTAACATTAGCAATCATATTGATTGTATAATATCCAGAATCGATTGCAGCAATATACAACTCTTTTATTACAGGAAAGTAGTGAATTTTTTTCGCCCAGCACTGAAGTTTCGTTAATTTTTTTCATAATTTCAGTATTGAAACTCCCTAATGATTTTCTTAAGGAGAATGTTCGAACTTCTGTACCACTGCAGTGATGCACAAAAGACAGACAGGCACTACACAAACAAAACACTGAAACATATAGATTTTCATATTGAAGTCTATGCAGATATCACACAAAGAAGATAATGGCCTTGCATGAAAATTGGAATTTCAGGTGTGTTACAACTTATCAACTTTGTTAGGTATCAGAAATCCAATACTGAACTTTCTTAACATCTTGAGCAGCCGTGTGCTAATTTATTATAAGCTATTTTCGTACAAAAACAGTCATGTATTGTGACATGTGCACTGGTATCCTGGCACTTTAGTATATAAAGAACATAACATAGTAATAACAGAATTCATGTCATCTCTTGCTAAGATGTGGAAGCCACACAAAAAGGATTGCAAAACATACCACTATAAGCTAAGAACGTAATTTGAAAAATTGGAAACTTGTTTACTACTACGATAAGCTAGCAGTGAAATTGTACAATATTTGGACATGCCACTATGCTTTTGCCTTTAAATGATGTAAAAATAGACATGGAAGAACAGCAAAAGGAACAGCAGAAGATGCCATGGGATATAGCAAAGGAAGTAAATATGAAAGTGTTATGAAAGTGTAGGAAATAAACATATGAATGTAATGTCGGAAGAGGAACATGAGTTGTGACCGAAAATATCAAGATTTAGTAACCAAGATAGTAACACACTAAAGAAGAAAACAGAGAGAAATCAGTAAAGAAATTGCTGTTTCGTTATACAGAGAGGAAACTTGATGAAGAAAATGTGGAAAATGTGAAAAATCAAGAAGAATGCTACACAATCATTACGGAGGGTTAAAAGATTTGCATAAGTTTCATTTAGAAGGTGAGTGTTCATCCATACATTTGGATATATAGTTTTATGACATGCTTCTTCCTTATTCAACAAACTTTGAAGCTCTTGCAACATTATTTGTACTGAAACTGATACTTCACATGCGTGATATTCAAGAAAATGTTTGGAAAGAAGTGAGGGAGAATTTTAAGTGAGATAAAGAAAACACCTACTATATTACCTGATGAAGCCACCTTTGAAGATGATTCTGAATTATTACTCAGAAGCTACACAGGCGCTACAGTAAGACATCAAAGGTGCAAGAAAGAGAAACTTTAGGGTTAACAAGACTAAAATGGAAGAAACAATTATAGAAAAAAGGGTAAAGAGAAGTTCCTAGGTTAAGGCTATAAATTGAAAATGATATAGAGATCGTTATAGAGAAACAAAAGAAATTGAGGACTTCCTGACAACAAAGAAATTCGAATCCTTGCTAGGTGTCACAGATGACATCAATCAGTCGACGGAAGAAAATAGGCCTTTCAGTCAGTAGAAAACAAAACGAAAAATATGTAATTCAGAATAAAGAAGATGCTAAACTAGTTTGAAATAACTCATAGCCGTTTTCTCAATTTCTTTTAAAGTCATAACATAATACGTTCCTATTGTGGCCTCCAGTAATTGTTTCAATGACATTAATTACCAACTTTCTTTAGTATGTTCACAGTAAAATTGTGCGACTTTCATGCGACTTCTATAAGAATAGATTAAATTTCAAGTCAGATGAAGGTAAAGATCTAGGATGGGATGTTGCTATCTTATCAACTACTTTAGTCTTCACTTACCTCATACATTATTGGTTCATAATAATTCCAGTTTTCTGCATTCTTTAGTTTGTCAATGCCAACTTCTTGCTTATTCTGAGAGAGTGCTTCACATGATTTCGTATGAACATTGTAGTTGAAACACTTACATGCATTCATACTAAGACATAGTCGAGCACATAAATAAAGTTGCTGCAATGTTGAAGTAGAAATTGGAACCACCTCAAGTTTTGAATTTTTAGCTGACATCTTAAACAATGCATCTCTTCTGCAACTCATACGATAAACTTCTGAAGATATCTGAATGGCATTGATGAAAAAGATTATTGATGCAAATTTAAACATACTATTATTTGAATTCATGCACTGACCAGAATGCAGAAATCCGATCTGTGATACTGATTGCAAATATTTGAATTCATGCGTATGTTGTATGTATTAAAGAAAAAACTTCAACTTTATGTTCCTGGATGAAAACTACCATCAGTTGACTTTACAAACATGTTATAGTGGAGGCAATGTGTACAGGTGACATTGTTTTTTTCAATAAACATACATTGGTTGCCAACCTGTGTTAGCGATAGCTTTGTGTTAAATATCAAGTATATTTGTGTATTATTAATGTACAGTGCCCCTTCAATGCAAAACTAATTCGTAAGCAAAAAGAGCCATCTAAAGGATGATAATTTTTAGGTGAAAAGCAGTTATTTGCCAACTTAATGGACATGGCACCCAATGGTTACGCGTAGTTTTGTGAGTTTGCATGAAACTCAAAGAGAGCAGCTATGAAATTTTCTGTGACAATTTAGCATGATTTCAAAGATATTTTAAGGAAATTTTCCTATTTTATGATCCCATTTCCTAAAGATATTGGAATCTTCATAGGTACTCTCGGTTGAGGGTTCACTTGAGAAGGGCGTTTACTCAAAGTGGTATGGTACCTAATTAGGATAAGACAGAAGGGAAACTCGCGACAGCACTTCGGATATCTAGGTAGTGCAAAGTTGTCTGTTCGAATGCATGGAGAGCAATACATCTTTTCTCAGCTTCATTTTCAAGGCTAAGCGAACGAGTACAATGAGTTAAACACTTTTGCGTGCTCCCTATACAAACTCATACGCACTCAAAATGCGAAAGGCAGTGAGTTGTCCTTCTGTCTTATCATTATTGCTCTGTGCTATGAGTTCATTTAAACTGGTATGGTAAGGCGTTTTTTTGCTGCTGCTGTTGTTGTACACCAAAATCATTCTGGGTTCAAGGTTGTCAACAGCTGTTGTTCCTACGCATCTTTTGAAAAACGCTGTTATCTTAAATATAGTATGTTATCTTAAATAACGATAGTATAACGTACTGGTGATGGAAAAGTATTTAAACTCATTTAACAAATATTGATTTTGGTTGCAGTTGTATTTAAGATAACTGTACCTACCTTGTGAAGAATAGCTTACAACACTGCTAGGAGCTCATACTTTAGCAGATTTGTATCTACAATAAATTTTCTATGCTCCTCATTCCCACCTTATTACCCATAGTATTCAATTGAGCACTGTGAGAATAGACTGAAAATGCCTGAGCTGTTCTTATCTCATCCTGCAAGTGATCTGCAGCAAGAAACAGGCAATATGCCTAGCATTACTCAGAAGGAAACATTTTGTAATTCTGAAGACAAGCATTGGCGCCCATTTCATTTGCATGGTGGCAATGGCAAGTGTGCTTGATGCACCAGCTAGGCCATACTTTCCTCAAACTTGTAGATAAGGGACTGGCAGGAATTATTTTAGTCTTCACAGTGTGCCCTAAAAGCCAAGAGAGAAGTCAGTGTTGCCAACCATATGCATTCTCTACACCATATATAGGGCTACTTTAAAGGATCTCTTCTTCAAGGCAAATGACATAGTTCCTTTTTCGACAGTTGAATGTTTTTGCAATGCGGAGAAATGCTCTTCAAGCAACAGTTGTGATCAAAAAAAGATATTGCTTTTGAGAGAAAACCTGTAACGCCCTGTAGCCATGCTGAAACAAGCAGGTTGAAAATACTTCTGATTTTATTGAGCTATCAAAAATTCCGTTTCCTGATGAGATTGACCAATAAAAAATTCATTTTCCATTCAAGGCCCAGTAATCTTCTAAGCGAAGTTATTTGAAGCGAAGTTACGAGAATCAATTTTTGACCATATCGAAAAATTATCACATGATGACAAATTAAGCAACTTGAAGAATGTTTCGAAATCAGATAAAATAGCTGAGAACGCCAAAAATTGGTGTATTTTGAATCATTCCACACAATATGAAGCACCCACTTGTAAGTCGGTCAACTTTCGCGCAAAAGGGGGGAATATCTGACTCTCACTTGTAAGTCGGTCAACTTTTTGGTCTCGATCTGCCCAGCCTCATTCCCATATAAAGAAGCTACGTAATTGTTCAATGGTTCCGTAGTGGTAAAAGAGAGTTTCTCAACTGACTGGTGATTTTACTAACAATTTCATAATACTACATAAACGTAAAGGTTAGTCCCATGAAAATTGTTCAATTTTTACCCTCTAGAGTGGCTACAAAGTCATTTCCCAGAATGCACTTGGATCGAATACTGTACTGTAGTGTTAAGGTGCTGTCACTTTATTTTTTATGAAACTATTTTGCATCGCAAAAGAGACTCAACTAAATACAAAAAAAATCCGACAAAATAGCAACAATGTCCTACAGACTTTCTGCTTTTTGGAGGGGGGACTGCAATCCTCCAGTCCCCCAGCTGCTGTGCCACTGCTGTTTAAATGAACTCTCAGGATACCTGAACCTCACATAAATTCAAATGCCGAACACTGTTTTGCTGCACATATAAATATCTTCCAAGAAGCCTTGGTCTGCATTTGAATGTTGATGGGGCTCCTTGCGCAACATTTTGATTCATGGCACATGCCTTATTTGCGCCACCATTGCCAGATGAACTCTCTCCAATACGTATATTGATATCATTTGGCCCCCTCTCGTCAAGAAGCCTACCTAAAGGGAAATGCTTGCTCAGTTCAGTTACGTAGAAGTAAAAGTGATTTTATGCGTGAACAGCGTTAATAACACAGTTGACAGTTTCTTCCATGTGCTTCGAATTGTTCATCTCTAGCATATTCTCCAGCAATTCGTCATCTATTCTGCACGTAAATTTTATCGGTCTCTTACATAATGACATCTTCATAAGTATAACATATACAATAACGAAATATAAACTAATGGATTTCACGGTGATTTTTATATGACAGCCAAATCGTATTATGATGTAAAATTTAAGAAGAAAGTTGGTTTACTGCAGGACGTAAAAACACTAAGCTAAGATTACAGCAAGTACTCGTGTAAGTTTATTGAATGGCTGGTATTCTCTTGAGATAATCTTATGCTTTGTGATTATTTAATGAACTTACTTCTGATTGTTATTCGCACTGAATGCACTTTGGCAGTTTCACCAAAGTCTACTCTCCACCATTCGGTTTCTGGATATATGTTCGTAAATGAAATCGCAGACCACCGTGCATCAGCATTTCCGTCCACAGCCAGTGATCCGAATTTACGGGCTTCTGATGTACTTTGAGATGCAGATTTTCTCTAAGCAATATTTGCTAAACAGAATTATAATTGATCAGATTTCGGCAGGGGTATTTTTGCGGAGGGAGTTTATAATATGGAAGTGTATGTGTATACCAGAGGTATTGAAGCTGTCATAAACATGTTTTCAAAGTCAATGTTTTTCCCTCACCAATGGCCTTAGGCCACACGTCCGACTAGTCTACTGGTGGCAGGAGCGCAACTACGGGGGGTGGGTCCTGGGGTTTAGACCCCTGCCCTTTTTTTCTCCAAAAAAGTTAGAATTACCCTTTTCTTGGAGAATTTTGAAACTGTTTCTTTTAGTTATGTAAAGCAGACCTTCTTTTAATTTTGTTAACCATGACGGTAACGATATCCTGAGCAACCTGGATTCCTTTGTTATCTCCGCCAACCGTACGATTTTCTTTCTATCTAAATCTAGTAGGCATGATTTCAAGATATATTCTTTAGATAGTGTTTATTGTGCCCCTTTTTGTTTATTAGACTCTGCCCTCAAGAATTCCTAGTTGCATCCCTGGGTAGCTATGCATGTTTAACTTCTCACACCCCATTCTGAAACTTCAAGCGCCGGGAGAGAAACCAGTGGATACCACTGTTTAAGTCTTTGGTATGACTCTACCTGAACCATGACCTGAACCCACAACCCATTAAGTCGTACCCTGGATAAGTCGGACTTTCGTTTAGTCGGACCGATTTCTCATTCCCTTTGGATTCACTCCAACTTATTGAAATACTTGGTTAGCTCGGGCATTCGTTAACTCCGACCAACTTCCAATCTCCCTTGAGAGTCCGACATAACGTAAGCTATTTGCGAAAAATTTCTTTACTGCGTATATGTCAAAAAGTTAATTAGAGGCATTTTCTGTAGGTACATTCTTATCCTCTTTTTGAAAACCAACAGTGTTGGCTCATTTTTGAAACTGTCATCCAGGGTGTTGCAGAGGGAGCTCCCCCATAAGAGACAGTGAATTTTACCCAAAGCTCTTTGCATTTATTTTTGGTGGCTTGAAAAGACTTTTTTATTCTCGAATTATATTTTACTTGCTTCTTTCCATTAAATTCCCTAACATGCGATCGGTAAAGATGATTCATTGACTTGTAAACTTCTGTCGCTAATTTCTGCAAGTTTCCAATATGCGTACAAAAACTACACTGTAAATAAGTCATGCTTCAAAAGAGCATTCGCATTTTTCATAGAAGATCGGAAGAGCATGCTTATATGTTTTTCCTCTTCCTACCTATAATCATCTGTACAAAGGGGAAACTAAGCACATGATGCAAAGAAATAAGAGATTGCAAGACTGCTGATACGGGTGCACATGTCAGTGCTCACATCTTAAGGCATTACATATTTTTGACTATATGTGCTTCTTTATAAGGAAAAAGAGGCTCAAACCAGGAGGAATTAAGAAATATTTATGTAACAAAGGCAGCTGAACTTCAAAAGTATGCACGAAGGAACCGTTTTCTCTGCAAGGAGCTTTTGTGCTAAACATAACTTAAGACAATTCACTTTGCACACAACGCAACGACAAAAGTTTTGACCTTGAAATTAAATGAAGCATTCTATGTCCGATCCCCGATGGGTAATTAAGAATTGTAAGGAGAATCTATGGCTGGATTTAATAAAATATTGAGAAACATACAAACTAAAAGCAGAAAGTTTGTTTCTTGTATACGAAAGTGTGAATAGGAGGGGTATTGGGATAGCGGGGACTGTAAACCTCTAACTTTTTAACATTTTAATTTTCTCTTCTAAGTGCTTGGAGCGCTGCTCAAGACTCCAAGCCCGTACTTTATCAGTTATAGTTAGCTCAGAACTACTCAACCACTTCATTTTCTTTATCACTTTTAGTGCATGAATGTCAAAATTTTTAGAACGGCAAGCAACAACGGACATTATAGGTAGTCCGAACATCATCCAACAGGATTAGAACAGACTTCATCACATGCTTGTGTTGTACTGCAAGGTTCTATGCCAGCATTTGGTCGACATCTTGGTGAATCCTACGTCATAGTAATGCATGATGGTGTAAACTTACTTGAACATAATTAAACCACAACTTAATTTCCTATTATGTTTGATGAATGTTATTAAATGTTGTTAACCTCGGTTCGAAAAGAAGGGAATTTTCAAGAGCCAATCATACAAAATAGAAGAGGTATCAATTTGCTTTTATTCTCATTCAGTTTTCTCATTACGTCTCCTGTATGTAGTATTTGCCTTGAACAAGCATTATGTTAATCCTAATTGTGTTGATTTATATATTTAATTCTCTGTCCTGTAACCTTGTGTCCAACTGTATTTGTACAGTTTGTATTTGCTATGTAACGTGTTGTTATGTATATCTTATGTACCTGTTGATTGACATGATTCAGACTAGCGACTTATACAGGGAATGCTTGTAAAATCTAGTTAGTGTTTAGAGTTGGAATATAGAATCTACATCGCAACAAGTTCTCTGTCTTTGGCCTAACTCTGCGGAACCCGTACACGCCACATGTACACTTGTGTTCGTTTACGTATAAATAGTTGCACGTAACTACATACATCAAATTACATATCGAAAAATACATACAGCTACCTACGTACGTAAAACTACATACGTACACGTGCATACGCTCAACGCATACAGCCACATACGTACATAAAACTACATACGTACACATGTATACGCTCAACGCATACAGCCACCTACGTACATAAAACTACATACGTACACGTGTATACGCTTAACGCATACAGCCACCTACGTACATAAAACTACATACGTACACGTGTATACGCTCAACGCATACAGCCACCTACGTACATAAAACTACATACGTACACATGTATACCCTCAACGCATACAGCCACCTACGTACATAAAACTACATACGTACACGTGTATACGCTTAACGCATACAGCCACCTACATACATAAAACTACATACGTACGCTTAATGTATATATGTATGCAGAAAGACCTTTGAGTTGGGAAGGGGTGTACTTTTACCGAGAACCCAAAAAATGACCGGTGATATTTAGATAGTTGGGAGTTTGGCACCACTTTTCCCAATGTCCCTACTTCAACACATCCCTGATATGGATATACCATGTGTTTCTTGTCTGATTGTATTTCCAGTTGAAGTCATATGCCAGTTGTATTTGCTAGTATGATTTATTCTATGAATTTATTTAAACGAAGTTAGTATCAATGATTCATATCCATTCAATTATTCACTGGTACATGCATCTAGTTCTCATCATGTTGGTAATCGTAGCTTCAGACCTGTTTACATCATAAAAACCATAACTAATAAACACACTTACACTTTCTTTATTTCATATGATTTCTCATAATCTTCGTTTCCTTTCGGCAGCCTCCTCAATGAGAATATTTGGCTAGAAGCACCAGTCTTCGTAAACGTAGTAATGAATTCGTTTTATTTACTACATATCCAGGCCTAAAGAGAGCTTTTCTGGGTTCCTTGATAAAGTCACTATGAAATTTAAATGTTACCAAAGAATCATTTCAAATCGTTTTTGGAGCCCCTCCTAGGTTCGGAGTGGTGGCAATCTGCACCATCTTGATGATCCTGGGTATATCTCAAATATCTCTCAAATATCACATATATTTCTATGTTGAATACTTATGAAAAATGACTTTGTTCGTTCTGCTTGAAGTTCGAATGTTGCTCCACGCATAACAGATAATTCACTACATTACTTTTTTACAACCATTTTACAACCATTTTATCAAAATTCCTCCATTTTTGAGTAGACCTTGCATGATATTTTTCAATTTTCATTGGGTCTTCTAATCAACTTAACCTGACAATGATTCCTTTATCTTCAATGGCTTATTCAACCTTATAAATATTCTTCTTGAGTTCAATATTAGAAATATCTCAAAAGAGAGCACAGGAAGTTCATTCTTATAGACTACCGAAATACTAGGGAGTATGAAGCCAATTGGCGTTTAGTGAAAACTTGCAATGAAACGTGACTGCCACAGGAAACATATGCTTTAATTTACCTCATACATTATTGGTTCATAATAATTCCAGTTTTCTGCATTCCTCAGTTTGTCATTGCCAACTTCTTGCTTATTCTTAGAGAGTGCTTCACAGGATTTCGTATGAACATTGTAATTGAAACACTTGCATGTGTTCATACTAAGACATAGTCGAGCACATAAATAAAGTTGCTGCAATGTTGAAACAGAAATTGGAACAACCTCAAGTTTTGAATTTTGAGCTGACATCGCATCTCTTCTGCAACTTATACGATAAACTTCTGAAGACATCTGAATGGCATTGATGAAAAAACTTGCTGTTTCAAACGTAATCGGATCCATGTCTTGCTTTAAGTAGCTACCATTCAGAAACTCGAAGTTTGATGTGTTGCATTGACAAAAAATGATTGAATACTTGCATATAGCTGTTGCATAGATGCAGAAATGCAAACTGAGCTTTCTTGGCAGGGACTGCTGAATTTGGATTGGAAAGAGGGCAATTCAGTCATAACGGAACTAAATAACACAGGTTGCCAAATTCATATTTTGTCAATGAGATCATGCTTCCTATCTGCCTTAATGGAAAAGTGAATCTAACCTGCTATGATTAATTACCGTGCCAGTTCTAAGGATTTTGATGAAATCATAAACATTGCATCTTAGCTTTATGAAAAAGTATCCCCAAAGCTAGAGATACTTTGTATATAAACATTAAATTTCCCTCACCCTAGATGAAAAGCATTACACGAGCAACATTAGCATGGACAAATTCTTTAAACTGTTCCAGAAGTATGCTCATAGAAAATTGCCCTTATATCTAAACGTGCGCTACAAATGTGTGGTAACCATGAAATCAACTCTAAATGCTACTGCATAGCCCTAGTGGTATACTGAGTTGGTAAAAAGTGTTCCCAAGGTCTTGTCACGATCTACTGCTACAAAAGTCGCCTTCCCTTCTGGTCCCAGTGGGGGTCTGCCAATGTTCCACAAAGGCCCCACTATCATCCACGTTTGCTACACAGCAATCCAATGTGGGTGTTTTGTAGTTTTTCGTTCTGATGACTCATTCTCAGGGTGACTGACTTTATTTTAGCTTAGAATTGAATATATTGTATAAAAGAATTGACGATTGATTATTGGCGCAAATTGAAATTTTCCTCAAGTTTATTATCTGAATGTTATGAATTAAATAAATATTATACCTGTTAGAGAAATTAAAGATCTAAATCAGTGCATTAAAAACACCCTATTCATTGACCTCAGGGTCAGACCTCATAAGGGTCGTAAAGAAATGATGAAGAGAAGAAGAAGAAAAAGTAGATGAAGAAGAAGGTGATGATGATCATCATCATCAAGGGTGGCGCCAGGAATTTTCCAACCTGGAGCTAACTCTTCGGACGGAGTGGGTAAGGTTTGGTTAGCTTGGTACTGGAACTTCTAAATAACTCCGAAAAAAGAATTCTATAGCCCCCTATCCCTCTGCTGGTGCCACCTCTGATCATCATCATCAGCATCATGTTTAACTTCCTTCCTCCTCATTACTTTATCTCATAACTTTAGATTTGACATGCAAACAGAAAGCCCCTAACGCAAGTCTACGTTCTTGTACAATCGTTTTTTAAAGAATGTATGCCATTCTGTTCTGTTTTTGAAGGGTCATATAATTGCCAAGTAATCCCAGCCCAACTTGTCTACATTTCGTCTCAGGAGGATGTGCATGAAAAGGGTTGTTCTTGCTCTTTGTCAAAAAGTAGAAAAGTAAGGAGATCATTTAGTGCAGACATTTAACCAAGTATTATCCTCCATAGGCTGTTACGACGGATGAAGGATGTTACAACTGCAAACTGGTAATACTCTTTAACTTCAGCTCTCATGTTCTTTTAATGTTCTTTTACAAATAGATTCTTGTTCACTCATGTACACAGAGGATAAAAATTGGGTATGTATTCAAAAGCATAGTTTCGTTACTACTTAGTAGAAATTTATATTTTCTCTTTGCTTTTAGATTCTAAAATAAGTCCCTCCCTAGACTAGGGGCACTCCATGAACAAGTGCCCCTCCTGGAAGACCAATTTTAGATAAGCTTGCATTAATCTGACTGTGAAGATGAGTTCCTTCAGTTTACATAGCTGCAGCTCTCTTGCTTTCATGGAAACAAATTAAAAAGATAGATAGGTGGAAAGGCAGCCTGGTTGTCTTATTTGAAAGAGGATAACACGTCAATACAGAACCAGTCAGTGGCAATTGCAGGTGCACAGTATGGCTTTGCTGATCCAAAGAAAACAATATAAACACCTGTATCTTTTTAACTCAATTGCATATGCTTTGTCAGTTTAATCGAAGTGTAGCAATCTTCACCTGTGAGCATTCAGTTTAGAGGTCATTTTCTTAATGTATGCAAAGATGCATGTATTCAACTTTATTTTTCGTTAACATCACACATCGGATTTCTGAATTCCGGTTAGTAGATGAATTCAAAGCGATAGTATGTTTAAATTTGCATCAATGATATTTTTCATCAATGCCATTCAGATATCTTCAGAAATTTATCGTATGAGTTGCAGAAGAGATGCGTTGTTTAAGATGTCAGCTAACAATTCAAAACTTGAGGTGGTTCCAATTTCTACTTCAACATTGCAGCAACTTTATTTATGTGCTCGACTATGTCTTAGTATGAATGCATGCAAGTGTTTCAATTACAATGTTCATACGAAATCCTGTGAAGCACTCTCCCAGAATAAGCAAGAAGTTGGCAATGACAAACTAAAGAATGCAGAAAACTGGAATTATTATGAACCAATGATATACGAGGTAAGTTAAACCATATGTTTGTTATGGAACTCAATTTTCATTGCGACTTTTAATAAATCTGAAACAATTCCATCCTCTTTAATATTTCGGTAGTCCATGGAATGAACTTCCTGTGCTATTTTCTAAGGAAGCTTCAACTTTGGTCTCAATATCAAAGAAAGGTTTATGACTTGTAAAAGGATCTCATCTTGGAATTAATGAGGACAACGACAATTAAAGACATCTTTCCTTCACGTTTGCATGTCAATAAGTCGCTATTACACACATACAAATTGATAGGTGTCATAGGTCGCTATCACAATTTTTTGATACTCTTGCTTCAACATATGCTTCATGCTTCATGCTTGCTTCATGCACGTTCACACTCAGTTTGCCTCTGCTTCATTGCTTGCTTCTGAAGTGTGAACCAGGCTCAACCATCACATATTACTATGACGTAGGATTCACCAAGATGCCGACCAAATGCCAACGTAGAACCCTGCAGTGCAACACAAGCTTGTGATGAAGTCTGCTCCAATCCTGTTGGATATCAATGCCGTAGTTTAGGTGCGTTCATAATGTCAGAGCGATTCAGTTTTTTGGGTATTCTGTAATCAGGTATACATATGGAACTAAAGATTGAACTTAGAACTATGTGCCTAAACTACTATTATAAATAGTAACAAATTAGCCACAAGTTCAAATGTACTGTATATTAACTTGCACTTTTATTGCATTAGCAATCTCACAATTTCTTGTCTCTTTTGATTCATTCCAAGAGCGTGCCTTTGTAGACCATTGTAAATTACAAGAGGAAATCCTTACTTGTCAGGTTGCATCTAAGAAATATATGGAAAACAAGTTCCGCTAATTGTAGCCTACGAATTATACTGAAGAATGGAATGAAATTAATACTATTTGTTTATTGCATTGAACTCCACAATATAAATTAATCAATCATTCAGTATATACTAAGCAAACATATGGACAAGACTTTGTATTATTAATAGGTGCTGTGTTTTGATAAAATTTACAAATAAGCAGAAAAGTTACATGTTGAATACTGATGTAAATTTTAATTAAAATCTGATCATTCATTAATGTTTTCAGCGAATATTGCTTTGGGTAAATCGACAGCTCAAAGTAGCACAGTAAATTATGCTTATGCAAGCAGGGCTGTCGATGGCAACACTGCAACATCGTGGGGGTCAGGATCATGTACGCATACAAACTCTGAAAGTGGATGGTGGAGAGTGGACTTTGGCAAAACTGCCCGTGTACATTCAGTACGAATAACGAATAGAGGTAAGTTGATCCATATCAGATAGCGACAAAACATCGAATAAGTCTATAGAACATTCATTGCAAAAGGACTTGTAGAACATATCTGACAGGGGTAGAAAATTGTGTTGTTTATATGAGAATGCGGACACGTTGTCCGAGTATTCGTGTGCATAGAGTCCTACTAAGTTTGTAACCATATTAATCACTTATTTGCAACTAAGATAAAAAATCATTCCTTCCAGGTGACTGTTGTGGCTCAAGGCTAAGTAGTTTCAATATACGAATTGGAGACAGTTCATCTGGCAATGGTGGCGCAAATAAGGCATGTGCCATGAATCAAAATGTTGCGCAAGGAGCCACATCAACATTCAAATGCAGACCAAGGCTTCTTGGAAGATATTTGTATGTACAGCAAAACCGTGTCGATCCATTGACGTTATGTGAGGTTAAAGTATTTGGAGAGATCATCTAAAACAGCATATTTTATGCTTGAGTTTTACGAAATGAAAGACATTCACAGAATTTGGGTATTAATAGTAGTACACAAAAGTTTATCATCATGAATGTATTTTATGTTAAAACGACTACCCCATGGTTTAAAAGACGGCATATGATATACTATGTTATCCGGCGCTGGTAAAATTATCAGTCAGTTGAGAAGCTCTCTTTTTGTACCCACATGATTTCATTGAATTTAGTATTTGATCTCTTTTTATATGCCCAGAAGAAGCTTAACAATATCCCTGTTAAACCTTATGACAATATGCGAGGGTGGAGGGAAACTTTCCTTGATATTATTTCCTTCATATGCCATTCTCATAAATTATTCATGCTAATTATTATGTTTAATTTTTTAGCACCCTTAAGTAATCTGGATGTTATAAATCTCTCATTTTATAACCCAAATGGTGCATAAGTATAATTTTTAAAGAGATGTGACAGGTGCATGTAGTCTTGCTAGTTTATCTTATAGTTTATATCAGTTTCTGTGCTATGTCCTCCCATAATACCACCTTCTGAAATTTAACAAGAATGAATCAAAGTATACATTGTTTGTTAGCTAACTGATTAGCATCCAGTGCAACTTGTAAAACATTACTTGTCACCTCTCGTGTTAAAGTATCATACTCAGGGGAATAAAGAATTGAAATCTACTACGCAAAAGTAAAAAGATATTAAGACAATCAAAAGAAGTCCAATTTGAATTAATTGATTATAGGTTCATTAGATGCCCTAACATCAATATTAATTTATTCAAATATGCATATAGATTTGGTAATATGCAAAAGCTTACTAAGCAGTATGAGACACAAGTAAGTTTTTAAGGTTATTTTTTTGATGAAAATTCGACATTGCACAGAAAGCTAGCGACGCACTAATTAGATTAGAAGACAACCTCCATCCCCATTCCCCCAAATCTAGAATCAAGTGCCCGCCATTTTATGCTTACATCCATTATGAATTAGTAAATTCCGGCTCACTGTCTGCATTTAGAGGTTATTCGTTACTATACATGCTATTACATCGTCGGTTCCAGCTCCCTACAGAGCTGTACGAGATAGTGTGCGCGAGCGCATGCAAACCGGTTGCTGCATAAGTTTATTCCACTTTGTTGATAACATTTAACCTCTACCAGCCTATTGTTCTCCAGCCTCCCGGACCTTTGCATTACAAAAGTTAGTTTAAAGTCGCATCTGGCTATATACATTCCTGCTCGACTTTCGACCATTATAAAACGCTGCACCTTGATATGCTGGGGCGAGAAATAGGCTTTCAGCATACTAAAATATGTCTCCATCTTTTCTTATTGAAATTTTGCATATGACAAAATATATAACAAATATTGATTGAAAATCAACAAGTCAACAAATGTTGCTCTTGCAAGGCACTTTCCGTGTAACAATGCATTAATATACCAAATTCATATAATTGTGATGACAGGTATGCTATATAACTTTGTTAGCAAAGCATGAATACAATCACCTGTAACTATTAGTTCCTTGAAATATCATTTGTCAACTTAACCGATGCTTAACAATCTCTGGCTGAAAAGATATAGCTGAAAACTATCTTTCTTCATACATTCAATGTTTGAAAGCATTTAATCATTTTTCATCAATATAGCACATCGGATTTCCGAATTCTGGTCAGTAGATGAATTCAAAGCGATAGTATGTTTAAACTTGCATCAATAATTTTTTTCATCAATGCCATTCAGATGTCTTCAGAAGTTTATCGTTTGAGTTGCAGAAGAGATGCATTGTTTAAGATGTCAGCAAAAAATTCAAAACTTGAAGTGGTTCCAATTTCTATTTCAACATTGCAGCAACTTTATTTATGTGCTCGACTATGTCTTAGTATGAATGCATGTAAGTGTTTCAACTACAATGTTCATACGAAGTCCTGTGAAGCACTCTCTCAGAATAAGCAAGAAGTTGGCAATGACAAACTAGAGAATGCAGAAAACTGGAATTATTATGAATCAATAATGTATGAGGTAAGTTAAAACATATGTTTGTTGTGGCAGTCGCGTTTCATTGCAAGTTTTAACAAATCTTAACAAATTTCATCCTCTTTGATGCTTATATAGTCTTCTTTAACATTCTAATTCTCTTGTTCTCTTCTGAGATATCTTCAATATTGGTCTCAACTTCGATAAGCATTTTTACGAGGTAAAATTAGAGGCTAGAAGTGAAGAGAAAGATTCCAAGATTGAATTGACTGAGCGCTACTCAAAAAGGATGCTTTCTTAGAATATGGAAGATAAAGAAAAAACTCTGCGCATGGATTTAATTTAGTCTCCATGCATACAGATTGGTTACAATCAGATGTGGACATTCGTATGAATTTATGTAGTAAGGCAATTGAGACGTAACCAATGGTACTCACTGGAACACTAACATGCCCGATAAGAGCTGTGTGTTTTTAGATCTTTAATTAGTTTCGAACTTTGCGACACCGCTTTTGCTCATGTTATCCACCATGGAAATAGGAGGCCTAATATACATATGAAATAACAGATAAAACTTTGATATCCTTTGTTTCCGCTCCTATTTGTGCTTCTGCTTGTGTGTTTTACTTCCTTTATTGATAACCTAACAGTTTGTCTTTACTTTTAGTAAGTTTGTGACTTTGATTTTGAACTGAGATCATCTAAGACCTTAGAGGCTTAAGTTCTTTATGGTGTGCAATGATAAAGAAGAGGAATGCCCCGGGGGTCGCAACCGACTCATAAATATGGCACTCACATGGACAAAAGCTTAAGTATAGACCCCCTCTCTATCATATGCATTCGTAATGTGAGAAATATGTGTGCTGACGGCTCAGACTACTGGAGCTCTATGTAGTGCTTCTGTGGGACCACCTTTTTATTATCATGGTGAACCACTTTCTAGATACGATTGTACTAGTCGAAAACCAAAGCAAATCATTGAATGCAAAAACATAACTTCAAAGTCTGAATCAAATCAACGTTTGCTACAATTTTAAATGTCTGTCTACTTAGGACATGTTGGTATACAATAATAACATATTTAATATTTATGTAAACCTCTTAATATTTGACAATCCAATCCAGTACAAAGTCAGAAAATATTGGTCATGAAATCATGAAATATTTTAAGACTCATATCATTTGACTCTACATGAATGAACCATGGAAAGCGAAGTATAAATAGCCCTTTATCATTAAAATTAATTCATCTTGCGAGATTGCGTAGAAGCGGCCTCTACTACCAGCAGTCGGAGTCATGCATTTATACCAAAGCGCACGGAAGTATTCAGAATGGTGCAGGTATATAAGTGTATTCGGGCCTCTTCTATATTGTATAATTGGCTCTTGAAAATCCCCTTCATTTCGAACCGAGGTTAACAACATTTAATAACATTCATCAAACATAATAGGAAATTAAGTTGTGGTTTAATTATGTTCAAGTAAGTTTACACCATCATGCATTACTATGACGTAGGATTCACCAAGATGTCGACCAAATGCTGGCATAGAACCTTGCAGTACAACACAAGCATGTGATGAAGTCTGTTCTAATCCTGCTGGATATCAATGCCGTAATTTAGGTGCGTTCATAATATCATAGCAACTAATTTTCTTTCAATATACAGGAATTAAATATACAAATTGAAGTTAAAACTATACTTTCATGTAAATTCTTAAACATTTTGAAGGTTATGAATAGTTAAAACATGCAAAAAGTTGAGAGGTAACAATCTCCGTAATTTCAGCTTAATTATAATTGCAATCCGATTTCTCATCTCTTTTGATTCATTCGATGAGCGTGCCTTTGTAGGTCTTTATAGATTAGAAGAGGAAATCCATATTGTCAGGTTATATCTAAGAAATATATGGAAAACAAGCTCCACTAATTATAGCCTACGAATGAGACCAAAGAATGGAATTAAAGAAATTTTGATTATTGCATTGAACTCCACAATATAAATTAATCAATCATTCAGTATATACTAAGCAAACATATGGACAAGACTTTGTATTATTAATAGGTGCTGTGTTTGTTAAATTTACAAATAAGCAGAAAAGTTACATGTTGAATACTGATGTAAATTTTAATTAAAATCTGATCATTCATTAATGTTTTCAGCAAATATTGCTTTGGGTAAATCGACAGCTCAAAGTAGCACAACACATAGTGGCTATTCCGGCAGGGCTGTCGATGGCAACACTGCAACATCGTGGGGGTCAGGATCATGTACGCATACAAACTCTGAAAGTGGATGGTGGAGAGTGGACTTTGGCAAAACTGCCCGTGTACATTCAGTACGAATAACGAATAGAGGTAAGTTGATCCATATCAGATAGCGACAAAACATCGAATAAGTCTATAGGACATTCATTGCAAAAGGACTTGTAGAACATATCTGACAGGGGTAGAAAATTGTGTTGTTTGTATGAGAATGCGGACACGTTGTCCGAGTATTCGTGTGCATAGAGTTCTACCAAGTTCGTAACGATATTAACCACTTGTTTCCCCCAGGTGACTGTTGTGGCTTTAGGCTAAGCAGTTTCAATATACGAATTGGAGACAGTTCATCTGGCAATGGTAATACAAACATGGTATGTGCCATGAATCAAAATGTCGCACAAGGAGCCACATCAACATTCAAATGCAGACCAAGGCTTCTTGGAAGATATTTGTATGTACAGCAAAACCGTGTCGATCCATTGACGTTATGTGAGGTTCAAGTATTTGGAGAATACATCTAAATCAGTATCAATTGGATGTTATTTGCAGGAAAGGCGAATGCTATTTTTGTGTATGCTGAAAGAAAGTCTGCAAAGATCTACTCAACTTTGGGTAAAGGGATGTAAGAAACTCTTCTTGTTGAGCTCAAGTTCGGATTAGTTGACCAAACATGTTGATGAATGGATGGAGAAACATTATTTGCAAACAACTAGTCACTCACTATACATCGTCTAACGCACGCAGTTGGGCACAGTGCTCGTCCAATGCTAAAGTGCATTGCGAAACTAAACAATGATCATGAAAAACACAGTCTCAATGTAAATTTATGTTAAGTATGATTTCATTCCAAATCAGTCATGGCTAAATAAGGTAAAGAAATATCACACGTAAGGAGAGACAAGGCCTACTTAGGGAGTCTGGTTGAGTTGTTACAAGATAGCCTATCAGTCACGTATCCTAAGTACTATTTTACAGCTCATTCGTAAGGACACAAACATGTGAAAATTTATCATAATAGATTGTCATTAAGTGGAATTGTAAGGAATCCTGAAATAAATCTAGAGGATACTCAAATGTAATGAATTTTATTGATAATATCGAGTGAGATGAAAGCACAATGCTGACCCACGCCGAAGGTGATAGAATATCGTATCATGAACGTATCATTGCTTTTATTTTCTAACAGCAGATGAAACAAATCTTATCATTTTTTGTTGGTCACCAGATACATGGTACAAAATATTTTGGCATCATTTTATCTTAGTCATTCTTCATTTACAAATAAATGTAATAGACGAACAATAAAATGTGCTTCTCCTAACCTCTACCAGTTATTCGAAAATTGGATTTCAATTAATGACACCTGCTCAAGAGAGGCACACATTCCAGGGAGGGTCCTTATTGAAGGGAATACGATAGGCAACATCAGCTTATGCTTGGGATTGATTGGCTGCTTCAATACAATGCAATTTACGCTCGCTTCTCATCATTTTTGTATTTCAATCGACAAATGGATATATCACATATTTATTTCCAGTTCTTTTTGTCATTATACTGAAGTTTTACTTTTGCACTCTGAATAGAAATGAGATTGAAATAATCGTTTGGAGAACTTTCAAACCACCCCCACTACTTCGACCCCTTTCTACATGGCACAAAGAGTACGTATAAGGCAATAAAGACATGTTGAACAAAACGAGATATTGGACTCAGGCACGATACTAAGGAGATATGGGCATTACCCTCCTAATTAAAAGATCTGTCCCTTTTGGCTATCCGGGAACTTTATAGAAGCTCTATTTTGTCTAAGAAATTTGAATACATTGAGAATTTAACATAAGACAACCAGTCGCAGTAAATGCACTAGTGACTATCTTCAGAGGCTGGTAGATAGGGAAATTTACATGAGGAGCTAGAAATGGAGATTTTCTGACAAAAATATAATAGGCATATTTGCACTTTTCATGTTCGATCTATTCAGTGATGTAAAGGCCTATCTTTTTAAGTTTTAGCATTCAAATTAGGCACAGCGCTGCAAAACTCTCTGACTTCTTTTTTGAATAGGCTCAGTTACATTAGTTTGAATGATATTTAACCCCCCGCCCCCCCCCCCCCCCCACCTACAGTAATAGATAAGTACACACACCCCATTGATTTTATAACAGCGCATGCGCTCTACATATGTCAATCATTTGTAAGTAACTGCATATATAGTTGATTAGATCGTATGATTGAGGAGAGTGATTTGGAGCAGTACAAGATAATATTTTTATAATAATAATAGCCTTTTCTCTCTGCTTTGTATCATTACAAATGGTGGAAGACCCGGTTTTCTTCAACTTTTGTTGATAAACCTCGATCCTGATGTATAAAAAAGAAATTTTTTGGTCAAATCCTCCAAGGCCTGAAGATCTGGGCACGAGTAAAGAGTGGCATTGTGGGTATTAAGTGTTAATTCAGTCTCTCCTCGCGGTTTGTGCAAGGTGGCAAGAAGTATTGCTGCGGAAACAGTGAAGTAGTTTTACAAAAAGAACTAAGCTATGAGTAGAATTTACATAGGTGGCTTGCCGGCGGATGCATCTAGACGCGAAGTCGAAAGGGAATTTGAATATTTTGGCCCATTACGAGACGTATGGGTAGCGAGGAATCCGCCGGGTTTCGGATTCATTGTCTTCGATGATACACGAGATGCTGAAGATGCAGTCAGAGAAATGGATGGTAGGCGAGTCTGTGGGTCCAGGGTAAGAGTAGAGATGGCAAGAGGACCAACAAGAGGTGGCCGAAGTTCCAGGCCAAATAGAGATCTGCAATGCTACGAATGTGGGCGGTTTGGCCATACTTCCAGGCAATGTACACGTAAAGGTGAAGGGTATCGACGACGTCGTTCAAGGTCAAGGTTAGCATTCACATGTCTTCAAGAGTACTAATTTTATTTTCTAGTCATAATAGGCTATTTGCAAAATCCAGGGAGTTTTTGAGGGAATGTCTGACAAAATGAATGTTTTGAATTTTGCCCGAGACAGCCTAAAGTGTTCTTAGAATAACAGTTTTACAGCCTTGGTTTGTAGGCTCGTGATGTATTGATTACTCTAGATGCGCTGTTTTGTGTTTGATATCAGGGCTGGTGACTTTAGAATCATGATATTTGCGTTAGTTAGTAAGTACAAGTAAGCAAAGTTAGTTTCCAGTGTTGGATGAACACAAGGCTCATGTAACCAAAAATATTTACAAATTATTCAGTTACTTGCATGTAGCAGAATTGTTAATTGTTTTCAATGGCATCCTACAGGGACCAAAACTACCTTCATCAAATCTCACGTCTTATCTCCCAACCATGAATCATACAAATTTCGTCGTGTCTACATGACCCAACATTTCACCTACTATGTACCTACTAGACATTGGGCCTTCTTCAGAATACAACACTACCAGCTACAAACTACAGCAGCATATGAGAACATTGTGTGCTGATTTGGATATCTTCATTACTTGGTCACATGGTTTTTACACTTCCATGTGGTCAATTATTTGGCTTTTCAACCCAATGTTCTACCTCTCCAAGGTTAGCAAAGTAGAATCTTCAGTGTGCAATTTTATTTGCATATGACACTGTCTTTGTTTCTCAACAAATGTCACATTTCTAGGTAAGTATACTGCTGCTTTGAACAGTAGAGTGTTTATTAAGTATTGTTTGTGGAATGAAATACACTGTAATTATTCTTCATGTTTGTCAACAATGTGATTTAAATTCATTGGAAAATACATTTGCCACTGGAAAATGCCTCTTGGCAACGTATTAATACCCCAGACGTTGTATATATATATATACATATTTGTTTGATTTGACTATGCCATTGGCATTGCATGGTGTGTGTTGACTGCCTTTCAAATGAAAATGTGAGTAATGTACATGACTTAAGTGATTTGTAATGTTTACGATGCAATGACAAAACAAAAGTTGATATTTGTGCTTGATTTACGTGACACTATGACCTTGCATTATAATGCTGTTTGCTGTGAATATTGGTTTGAAAGTCTCAAGCTCATTAGAAGAAATTCTTGATTGTGAAATACTGTTTTAGGTCTCGTGACAAACGGAGGTCATATAGCAGATCTCCCAGAAGGTAAGATCTTTGCTTCATTTTGACAGCAATTTTTGGTAAACAAATGAGTTGTGACTAAGTAGATTAATTTTAGGTTGCAATTAGTATGGCATCTCCTACACCTAGTAGCAGCTCAAGTGAGGCATAGAGCTTAACTGCAGATGTAAATGTATGGCTCTATAGCTGTGCTCTATCATATTTGTTAGGGCTGATTTTATGAAGGATCTTGTGATATGTTGGCTTACTGACTCATAGTATTGCTTTTATTTTTTGGGTGTATTTGTTAATATACTCTTGTCACAGTTTACTTTCATACTACAATATCCATTTTAGGCACTCATATGTGATAATTTGATTTTTACTTAAGAAAACAATGCTTAATTTTAGGTCACGATCACGATCAAGATCCAGATCTCGTAAAGATGACAAACGAAGGGATTCTGCTCATCGATCAAGATCAAGAGATAGGTTGAATATTTTGACATTATTGCGTAAAATTCTAATGTAGAATTCTTCAAATTGAAGTATAACAAATTTGTACACAAAATCAATTGTATCTTCAACTAGCACTTGTATCAAGGTATATTTAGTTTTAAAGTTGTAAGCAGAATAAGAGTCTAGATCATCAGTCTAAGCATTCTGTCAATGTGGATTTACTTGGATCGATGAAGGCCTCATTCAAGTATTTAGATAAGATGTTTTCCTCTGGTCACGTCCACAATATAGCTTGACCTTTGTTCAGTGTAGCATTAAAACTTTTAAAGAAAATGAAGCCAAAGTCATTATTTGTGGAATATATTTTTTCAGTTGTACAGGTGTTAGTAGAATTGGTTGTGCACAATCAGAAAAGTTCATTCTCTTTCAGGGATAGGTCAAGATCAGCTTCTCAAGACAGATCAAGAAAAAGGTAGTGATACTTACCATACACTTTTGTCTCATATGTGCATTTTAAGATCACCCTTATCGCACACCATTGGACATATATATTATATAGTTGAATTATAGAATTTTTTGTAAGTTATATCAGATTCCATAGCATTGTTGTTCACCCTGGCCATTTTTGTTCATAGAAGCAGGAGCAATTCAGTGGGAAAATCACATTCACGTTCCAGATCACCCTCTCCAGTTAGGGATAATGCTGTGGATGATGATGACCGGCAGTACCCAAAAGATCAAGAGGAGGATGATGTCAATAGAAATGATGAGGGTTACGATAATGAAAACTGATGGTTATTCTCATTTGTATTAGTTAGCTCACATGGTAAGGTACTAACATTTACATAAAGTACTATCTGAGATAATTCTTTATACACTTGGATACAATATATACATAAGAGTTAGAGAAAAGGATATTTCTTAAGTCACTGTATTTTATCATTTTTCCTTACCCAAAGTTTGTTTTCATAATTTTGTCGCATCTAAGCATTCTAGTTAGAAAGCTCATTGTTTTTGAAGACCTCACGGTCATACATCCATATATTACCATATGTTTTCAGTTTGGCGTATTTAGAACTTATTTTGCTTTTAGAGCCTTTTAGTAGCAGACATGATATGATAAAATGGCACTCAAGTGTCATAGTAATCTTTCTCAGAGAGGTCATCTTATTTTTACATGTCATAGCAGGTACAACACAGTCTTCTGTAGACTTCCTTGCCAAGCTTTTTTTTGTAAAAATATTGGTGCGCATATGAGGAACCCTTTCTGTGACCCATGGTTTGTGAACAAAGTCTGGTATTTGTGTTCCTTCCTGGAACTTCAATAGTTATTTTCCACCAGAGGATGTGCTGAACTCTATTTTGCACAGAGCACATTGTTAAAACTGTGTGTTAGCATTTAATCCCATTGTTTTATTTGTTCTTTCCTTTATATTTGTTATTCTATGTTTGAATTGAACTGCTGAAAAATTAAACAATTGTAGTCTATGTGTTTGAATTTCTGTTATATTGAATCTCTTAAGGGAACTATCTCTACTTGCTGTTAGCTTCTGTTGCCTATGTGGCTTCCAACATGCCACATATTTCCCACCAATGTTTTTGCTTGATGAAAAGTATTAGTCCAGCCCTCTAAAACATTTAAACTTCTGGGAGTCAGTTGTCAGTCATTCAACACTTGAGATATTTTGCCTTTAGGGAACTTGATGTTTGCCATCTGTTAAGTATAGTGCTGTTGACTTTTGTTTGTTGTTGGTATTGAACATTTCTTTTGCTGATATCTCAACATGAGCAAATCAGACAGCAGATAAAATTCATGTGAGATGAGAAGCTTTTATGAGCAGATTGAGTTGAAGAGCATTTATAAAGTATTCTGTCTCTCCTGAATCAGTATTATTTTTATTCTTGTCATCTTTAGGGCTTTCCGCACCATATTATGTGCATGGACATTATGCACATGTCATCAGCTTTTCTGGGGAAGGGGCACCCAGGGAGAATTGCATCTTTTGCCCTAAAATTTACTTCATTCTCCCAGCCTTTGAGCATGACCCTGAAGCAAAGTCTCTACCCCCAAGACTGGAGGAAGGTTCTGTGCTAGCAACGACTGCTTTGCACTTGAATGTATCATAAATGCACCGCGAAATGACAAATTGTGGGGAAAATTGGTTTACATTTGATCATTCCCTTTCATGTTACCACAGTGTTT
Source organism: Mastigias papua (assembly GCA_964019165.1). Taxonomy (NCBI): domain Eukaryota; kingdom Metazoa; phylum Cnidaria; class Scyphozoa; order Rhizostomeae; family Mastigiidae; genus Mastigias; species Mastigias papua. The sequence continues at coordinate 863,702 of OZ025268.1, forward strand.
GCCAGATTTGTCTGGATTAGGCCAACGACGAGGTTTTGATACAAAAGCACACCTCTTTTGATGTTGTGATACTCTCCTTTCCTCCAGCTAGGGCTCCACCTGAATGCTGCGAAAGCCTAAACAGCTTGTTCAATATGCAACGAGAGAACGTATAGGTTAGTGAGATGTAAAATTTGTAAATGCAAAATTGCAATGAATGTCGGTCTACATGAAACAACTGAAAAGTTAAGAGATGGAATGAAATGAAAAGACATTCACTTACATGGTCGCTCTGCCTTCTTTGTCCATGTTCTCCTCGAAGTGAAATGTCAAATTGATCCAGGCCACTCGTAAACAGAGGCAATGTTGGCCACATACTGGTACCCAGAAATGTCCCAATCCACTGGGCGAAAGGCACAGAAGCCGAGGATGACCCCGGCACTTGGGTCAATTACACATCTAGGTATGTTACCGTTTCTGAGTCAAATTCGTCATTTGGGCTGTTGAAGTTGTGGTTATTCGAGGAATATTGGTGACAGAGATTGACTAGGTACACAACGATACCTTAGCTTGAGGTGACATCAGTCGGAAGGTATGGGATTGGTAGAGTTGTTTTAGAGATCAAGTTCCGTTGATTGCCTGAAGCAGTTATTTTCTTAGGCACTGCCAGTGAACACTGCAACTATACCTACAACTGGTCAAATTTGGAAAAACTTTGAGAGATAAGGGTGTCATGGTCTGGATGATGATTTGACATGGAATGACCCACTAGAAGCTTTCACAAGTGGCGGTGACATGCTGTCGAAGGATGTATCCACTCCACTTTGTCACAGATTCACTTAAATGGTGCTGACTGCATTTTCAATAGCAGATTTTCTGAAATGTCATCAGCACCATTCGTAAACAAATTCAAATATGGTGCGAAATGTATACTTTTCTTTGTACCGACATTGTGAGTAATCTAGATTAGAACCTAACATCATTTTTGAGTTGATGGATGATATTGATCAGGCAAGATTTTTACCTCAACAAATGGTCCTGAGTAATGATAATAAACGTTGAATATCTTTGAATGGAATTGTCTTGGGAGTGTTTTAAAATGAATTTCTGGACTTCTTAGTACAATGTGTATATTCACAGCTTTTCGAGTGAAATGGTTAATTATCAGAGTGAGAAGATATGTACCAGCATACAAATTCAAAATGGCGGATTTTTGGAGGAATGCTGATTTTGGTAAAAACTTTAAACTGCCATAACTCAAGAGCATCAATGAATGAAACCTTTATAAAGTTTCATGGTTATCATATTGTAACTGTATCTACAACTGGTAAAAGTTTGGAAAACATCTGAGAGGTAAGGGTGTGGTGGCCTGGTTGATTTGACATGGAATGTTATTTCTCGTAGAATCGAGTTTAGATGAGAGTTTTGTTCATCGTATCAGATACCTTTATTGCAGGCCCATTAGCACTTATCATTAGTGTTAACGTAAGTGCTAATCAAAATATGCATAAATGCATTGTACCAGAGGATGGGCTAGGTTTCAAGCAACATTTTCACACAATCGCTATGATAAAAGAGGTTCTAACTGCTTCATTCATCCAGCCTTTCCCCTAGCAGAACGAACTACCGCTTCAGAGAATGAAGGCTACTTCAAACTCGACAATCAAGAACACCATTGGTTCGATATTGCAACCTAAGTTCTAAAGTTATCAACAGTGGCATGACCTCTTCCCATCACTTAATCAAGAAGATCACTCCCTGCCCGTCTGGCTGGTGTTCCTTTGGTCCATGGCCAAAGTTGTCGCTCTAAACTTTCGCTAGTCTTCTTTCCCGCTTGTGAACACATCCATGGCTCTTCTTAAACGCTCTTTAGTCCAAATACCAATATTTAACAACAGACTTTGCATTAAAATTCAGTCTTGACGACCAAGCGCCCGAATCTTATCTTTATTGTAGCTAGTTACGTTTCCTACAAGGAGGTGTATAACTCTTCTTCAGCCCCATCCCTCTAATCTAAAGAGCTTGATAGTATACCAGTTACAATTCTCACGCTCCTGTCCTCACTCTCAGCTTTCCTACCCTTATGACATATTTCCTTGTTAGAAACTTGACCTCATATTCTTTATCCCCAAAAGGGGGATAATTATAACCCATTAAACTTTCATCTCACTGCAGTATCCTCTCTTGTCTCCAATTAAACTATGGAGACCACCATCATCAAACAACTGTTAGCGTTTCTTATAACTAAAAATTCGTTTCCTCTCTGATCCTCACTCAATCAGTCCTGGTGTACCTCAGGGCTTTGTTATATCTCCTGTACTATTCATCCTCTTCTTAAATTATCTTCTTTACATCCAGTCTTAATTCTCTCGCTGATGGTGCTTGTTTTCATCCGAATCGCAACACCATTCCTGGGTTAATATTTCACTCTATAGAAGAATACTTCTCACCAATGAATCCTAAAACGTATCTTTTAAAAACCTTGATCTTACCATTCCTACAAGCCCCTGGGCCTCTCCCCAACGTGACAAACTAAATATATCTTGCAGCAGTTTTCATACACCATGTCAAAGTTCATCAGGTTGTAGGTTGTATCGCAAAGTCACATTATGCACTAACTGGTTCTTTGGGTTACCATCTTAGACAAGAAAATAGACACTTGAAAATCATTATTATTAGCGCACATAAATAAAAATTAATGGTTATATAGATATTAACTATAATAACGATAATGACTATCAATAGTACAAATGGTTTCATTTAAGTCTATTTTTTATGACAATTTTTTATAATCACAAGTTTTATTTGCTCTTGTAGATGGAGCCATATGGCAATTTGTCATGTGATGAGTGTACTTGTTCAAAAACTGGCATGCCAACTTTTGGACAAGCGTACTTGTCATACGAAAAATTGTCATATGTGAATATTGCTCGTGTTACGGCTTAGTAATTAACTTTAACCAGTTTCACTACGTCCCTGACCTCAAAAACCTCGCATCTAGCAGGGCTGGGCTCTTCGCGCCAATTGCTGATTATCGTGATGGCTGTCAGTAGGATATTTGAGAGTAGCTAAGCCACATCAATACTTTTAGAAGCTCTTCAAAGTCACGAAGGTCTGGAATTCAAAGTCAGAGAGACACAAAGAACGAGGCTAGCTTTCAAATACCGCTCGTTAAGACAGTAAAACATGTCAAAGAAACTTGTTGCTGCTGTACACGAGCAAATATAGTTGTCAATGAAAAAGTTGTCGAATGTATCTTGCTGATAGTCTACACGAGCAAGGAAATCTGTCATAAAATATTGGTCGTGGAACTTAGGCTTAAAATAATGCTTATGTTAGATACATTTTTAGTTTTAAGAAGTAAGTCATTGTATGTATGTATGTGTTATATATATATATATATATATATATATATATATATATATATATATATATATATATATATATATATATATATATATATATATATATATATATATATATATATATATATATATATATATATATATATATATATATATATATATGTATATGCTCTTAATGCGGCTAAGGCTGACATAGGTAAATACTAAGTCATAAGTGGGCTACCACTACTGAGTTCATATATATATATATATATATATATATATATATATATATATATATATATATATATATATGAGGTCACAATTGATATTACCTAAGGGGGACCTACCTATTAACACCTCATGATAAATTAAGAATCCATTATATGGGGAGGGCCGAAGCTGTGAAATAAGAAACAAAGGAGGATAATATAGAGCATATAAAGTGATGCAAAGAGTGCGAGAAGTGTGAAGAAAAGAAGAATAGATGCTGGATAGACGCAAAATGGACAAAAGAAGCAATATATATATATATATATATATATATATATATATATATATATATATATATATATATATATATATATATATATATATATATACAAACTAGTCCTAAGCCGCATCCACAACGTATATAAATTACATAAAAAGAATGAACCACAAATATACTATCCTTTCAGTAAACTTTTCGATTAGAATCTTCATCAGTACTGATGAAGATTCTAATCGAAACGTTTACTGAAAGATAGTATATTTGTGGTATATATATATATATATATATATATATATATATATATATATATATATATATATATATATATATATATATATATATATATATATATATATATATATATATATATATATATATATATATATATATATATATATATATATATATATATATATATATATATATATATATATATATATATAGTGGCTGCCGTTTTACAGAAATTCAATGTGTTAACTTTATTGATACTTTACCAAGCGAGTGAATTATTTACTCGATTGGTTGACGCGAGCAGTGAAATAGATGTCAATGTGCATGTTGATTATTACAAACCTTCGACAAGTAGTCAGATTGTAAATATTAAAGGAGAGTTGAAAAACTGATGGGGGTTAATCATAATTTGTAACGAAATAGAACGAATTAGGAAATGTATAACTAACTCCACATGGAAAATTGATTTTACAATTTACATATGATATAAGCATTTTTTGAATTTACATACGAGTTACGATTGCAACTTTTATCCATATCATTGTTTATCATTGGTCTTGGATTTTAACACAAGGAGAATCCATCTTCTGGCGTTCGTTGTTCAATGAGCTTGTGGTAGATCGGTGTTAGTCACAGATCAAAGTTCTGATTCATCTTCCATCTCGATGTATTTTCCTCGTGACACTTTGGCAGGGCCTATTTTTATATTCTTCCTGGATTTGACGTATTTAATGGCAAATAGTATAACGATCACTGCCACAACAAACAAAATTATTATTCCCACAAAGAGTCCATTGCAAAGGATATTTTGGTCACGTGTTTTTGAATCCTTACATATGCAGGTTAATGAACTTTTATCGGTGTCACAGGGGTCCGTCGATTTGCCAATATTTGCACTTGCTAAAAGAGGCAATGTGCATTAAGAAAGTGGAGAAGAAACGTTCATTGTTGGTACAAGTCAAGCTCATTGTACCACTGGATCACGAGGACACCAGGATAGATTGATTTGTACAAATTACCTCGGCTTTTATAAGAATACCAATTTCACCGGATGATATACAATTAAGTTGTCTTATGATTTGTGGTGAATTGCTCTGACCAGTGCCTAATTTGAGCAAGAAACTGTGGACTTAGTAAATCAACACATGGTCAGCATTTAGAGAATACTTTTGATGTAAGTGTATAATTCTTCAGGTTTCTTGCAGAAGCAATATTGCTTGCAGAAACTTGATATTTTGTCTTGTTATATTAGCTCTTCAAATCAATACAACACAAACATACCACAGGGCTGAAAATCTGCTATAGGACAGGATAGTTAGTATGAGACAGCATATTTTGATGAGCAAAATTTTATATAAGACATTTATGAAGAGTCTTTGCTGATATAAGGCCTTAATACATTGTTGCCTCCCTACATGTTTATTATGCTGTAGATAATGATACTTATTTTAAACATTTGAGGTTATTACTCACAAGAACAGGCTTTTCCATCTCCAATGTAGCCTTTTGGACAACTGCAGTCATACGATCCATATGTATTGGTACAGTTAGCCAGTGGATCGCACGTAAATGTCTTGGTTGCGCATTCATCAATATCTAAGACAAATAGATAGACTTTGTTTTGATTTGAATTCCACAGTTTTTATATCTTACTAGTTTTTGATTCCTGTAGTGAAGGTTACTAGTACGGTGGAGGTATAAAGATGTATCCATGTGAATTACTATGCCATGTGCCCTTTTTTGTCTCATTACAAAATTTAGACTAATTAACTCACACGTACCTTGGCATTGAATACCATCCCCTGAATATCCAGTTCTGCATCTACAGCTATACGAGCCGGGTACATTTACGCAGTCAGCCGTTGCCGCACATTTTATTGAGAGAGCTCCAAGTTCGCATTCATTGGTATCTGTAAAAAGTTGATTATGTTGGAAACAATTCTCTCTTTCTATTTTAAAAATTTACATTTTAGGAGGTTGCTTTTGGAAGGAATAGTGACACAAATTTTAATCGAAGGTGAGAGATACTGTAATTTCAGATTTTTGCAAATATCTTCTGCCTCATACGAAAGCAAGTATCATAAATAAATCCAAAAAAAGTGGAAAGTAGAGAACGCGTTAATGTTTGTTAAGCTTGCTCTTTTCAAAGCATAGTGTTTAATACTAGTTGCTTATAAAAGCAACCGTTGTTGGTTGGTAGCGCAAAGGAAGAGTCATGAAATTATGAGTTCGAGCCCTGCCACTTAATAAATGGTGACAAGAAAGAGCATCGGATCTCAAATGGTCAGGGCACCAACCATGTCCTTTGCCCAAAAGCTCCTGCAAGCACCAAATTACCCTTGATTGGCATTTCTGGGGGAAGAGTGGAGGTAGAAATCGTGGTCAACTGTATTGTGAATGATTGACAATCGAATTTGTTGAAGTGCAATTTACGTTCAAAGTGGGGGCAGACAAGGAATTTATCATGATTGATTTCCTTGTCTTGGCTAAAAACAGGGAAATTGGAATTTAGGATTTAAAATTTATTAAGTAAGTTTGTAGATAAATACCTGTGCAATATGTACCATTGCCTGTAAATCCTGCTTTACACTGACATCCATAAAAACCATCGAAATTAACACACTTTGCATCTTTGTGACAGAATATCTTAAGTGTTCCGTTAGCAAGTGGACTTGTTGTAGGTTGTGAAAGTAGCAGACATTCATTGACATCTAGGATAATAAACGTAACGTTTCAAGTGACATCTGAGCCTCTTCTACCTGTGACATAGTTCAGAATCAAGGTCTTGGTCAAGGTTGTTCTCTTTATCAGATCAATTCTACCGTTCGTAAATGGAGACAAGCTCCAACCTGATTAAGCTATCCAGCAACAGTGTATCTGAGGTTGGGAATTTCAACGAATTTGGCAGATCATGGCTCAATCAGAAACCACTTCCAACAATAAGCATAGATTTAATGCCTTTACAATTTTATTGTGATTTTGACATTGAAATATCAGCCAAATGTAAGAAAACATCACTTCATAATTGGCATGTAAACCATGAAAGTACCTGACAGTTTTATATTATTCAACGATAGATTTATTTCTGAACAAGTCCGTCTTCCTGACTAATAATTGATTTGGCCGTAGGTGTTATCAATGTTTCGCATCAGATTTATTGATCAGTCACTTATTACTGTCTAGTTTAGCTCATTTTTGGATATGGATCTGAAATTTTATCACCACCTTCTAAGGTATTGTTGTTATCTATTGTGGAATTCTTAAATAATCGCATATTTCATGTAATCATTACAGTTTTGTGTCACCTAGTAACCACTTGAAGTGATAGTAATACTTTATAAAATTGATAAAGATGAGTGAAAACTATACTTAATAAAGTTTCACCTGTGCAGTTTCCAGAGTAACCATTTCCTCTGTAACCATCTTTACATGTGCATGTGTATGTACCATTTGTGTTATTGCAATAAGCATTTTGGTCACAATTGTGTGTTCTAAGGCTACATTCGTCGATGTCTGAAAGAAACGTCTAAAGAACTGAGTGTTCATACAGCCTTACAGAACTGATTTTAAGCAGGTCAAAAGCAGGGCATATACAGTCCTAAAGAACTGAGTTTTTGCAACCTTAGAGAACTGAGTGCATTTGTTTTTAAGAAACTAAATTTAAGCAATCTTCAAGACTATAGATTAGTGTCTAATGTTTAACTGAAGTTGATTTAACTCAGTAGCAACATCATATAAGGGATGTCTTTATTCTCTACAATTTATTTAACTCTAAGATTCAAATTCATATTAACCACGTATAACAAGTAAGACTTATTTTACTGCAATAATCCCACATCCTGTTCAAAATATGTTCAACTCACCAGAGCAGTTAGCACCGACCCCAGTCCAGCCACTATTACAGGAACAGAAATATGACCCTGGAATATTGTAGCAAGTCGCATGTTCTCCACAAATTTTCTCCTCCAAAATGAATTTGCATTCATCCTGATCTGCATTAAAAATTGGTTGAAAGTGAGCAATCCTGTTATTGAACTGCAAGTTATTTGTTTGAATCATTTGCAGAGCTATAACTTGATACAATGAAGCATTTATACTGTTATTCGCTGGTATGTATTGAAAGTGTCATACATTCAAAACATCTAACCGCATTTTTGCAATCCACTATTTATGAACACTAGTGCTACACCAAGCTAAAAGTACACATTTGTACCTGTTATTTTTCTATAGAAATAGATTCCTTTTGCATAGCAATTTGGCGAATGTGAATTCTGCAATAAGTTGTCATCAAAGTAGATAAATTCTTTGATAAGTCATTTATTAGGATGTGAATTAACTATTTAGGCTGATGGTTTTTCTCTAACTGTACTGCGCTTAGAAGGATATCTCTAAGCTATACTTAACAGAGTTCCCTTCGATTTTTATCTAGCAATCCTACATCATAACTGAAATCTTCAAAGTAGCGAGTTATCACAAAACAATGATGAGAAAATTAGCAACATCAGCCTGTTTTCTCGCTTTTATTTAGACTTGTTCAGACAAAGTGACTGCTCAGCGTTCCCCTTTAAATCCACAAGTACCTCCAGAAGCTGACATTAGTCGAAAAGTTGCATGTTCGAAAACCTTCAGTAGCTACATTACCAGTGCAAAAATTATCTCCATCTCCATAAAATCCTTCCTTGCATTTACATTCAAAGGAGCCAGGTAAATTTAAGCAATTCGAATTGAGTGCACAATTATGTGTTCTTGCTTGGCATTCATTTGTATCTGAAATTGAAACAAATCAGCTAAGGTTCATTCTCATCTTCAGTATACATAGGACAAATGAGAAAGAGATTAGTATTCAAGCATATTAGGGCAAAGGGCAAAGGGCAAAAGGCAAATGATAAGAATTCAAATGTATTGAAACAAAGGAAGGTGTAAGATAATCTAAAAATAGTCTTGGGCTAAATTCAGTTAGTCGAAGAAATTGAGCAAGAAAATTTTAGCTTTTTTGAACTACCTTACTTTCTCATTTCATCTTTTGTTCTTTGTCACAGAGTTCATAAGTTCATTCAGTGCTGCTTTTTTAGCATTTTTTACTCTCAGTTAGATTATAAAATTTCCACGATATTAAGCTGCGATTTTTGTGACAATTATAAGCTTAGAATGGTAGTGTTTTCATGTGGTAGAATAAAATCAACACGGTTCCTAGCAGAAAATTTCAATACATTCCTAAATAAGGAATAAATGTAAGCAGAAGAAGAGCGATCCTTTAGTACGCTACATTCTAAAGAGATTCCTAACCATTGCATTGATGCCCGTTCCCGACAAATCCTGCTGCGCATGAACATGTAAACGAACCAGGAGTGTTGGTGCAGGTTGCATTCTTATCACATGTGTTATTACCATAGTAACACTCATCAACATCTAAGAATTAAAATAGTTTATTAGTATTTGTTATTTTCAGTTAATCTAATGAGATTATCAGATATCCCTTATATCTCTTAAATCTGAATACTTTTGCGTCCTATATGTTGGGATGGCAAAGAATTATGACATTGATCTTATATTGAAGTAAGACATTGATAAATTTACAATGAATGTATCAGAGGTAGCTTTTACTTCCAAAATTTAAACAGACCTAAGGACACTTGTCTATCCTGTAATTTCTTGCTTTGAGCTAAGCTGTATACTTAATGCGCTGTTCCTAAATAAAATTTTGTGTTGCTAATTCTTCAGAAATTTGTATCATAAAATAAAATGCACATGTTGCACTCTGTCCAGTACAATATGATAACTTAAGAGAGGATCCGTGCATTAGAGAAATAAGGGACGATAGCCAATAATGCTATCAATGCTATGGTCTTGAATGTACTGATAAACATTATTTCCAAATGACGTATATTGATACAAAGTATGCATTTTATAGATTGAAGAATATATATTGATGATTTTTTTACGAAAAATGTTCATTTGATCATAAATGATAGCTTATTTACCATATGTACTTAATCAAAATTTTCCGATAATGCAGGGTTCTTTGCCATTGCCCGTCGAAAAGGTGTATCCTACTCATGCATCAACATTCCTTCAGGTAAGTGTCTCGTAACAACATAGATTTTATTAGCATGTTTCTAAGAGTTAAGAGTTTGCATTGGTCATACCATATATTTGCACGACAACTTTATTTGACTCAGCCTTTATTCCATTTATGGTCGCAACACACTGATATGTCCCTGATTCATTGAGGTATCCATTCAATTGTAACCATTCACTGCTCTTTGGTATCCCCTAGGATAGTTGGCATTGCAATCGTCAGAATCTTCAGTTCAGGTTTTTGCTTATTTGCGTAGATCATAGTTTATTTAGCTATTTAGTTCATTTCGACACCAAATAGTTGAATGATTTTTTTGGATGATAGCTCTCAAAAAATGAAACCACGATTTAGAAGCTGGTGTTAGTTCTCTGGAGAGTATTCATCCTTATAGGGTAGCAATATCCAGCGTTAAGGATAGGAGAAATCAAATTATCAACAATTAAGACCAAATATTTGATTTAATAAATTTTCTTGATTATAGAACAGATGATATTATTTAATACTGATCTTAGAAAATGGAATTTTTAAAAAAATGCAAGAGGATTATTAATTTATGATGAATGTAACGACAAAGAGTTTAATCTTAATTCATGTCAGGATTGTGAATTTTGTGATGAAGACTAATTAAAATCAAACTCTTCGTTTGTTCATTCCTCATGAATCAATATTGTAAAATTAGTGCTCTTTCCAATAAACTCTTTTACCAAGCAGAATTATCCAGCTTGCTGTGTAAGGACAGCAATGCCAGTTTACATCGTAGTATATACCAAACAATAGTCAGTTTCGTGCATACACACGTTTAATCATCAATGCTTTAGTTTCAATGTAAGAAATAAAGAGCAGAAAATACCTTATCATTTTTTAGCCAATGATATTGAGGAGAGCGATTACCAAACGCAACGCACTGCCATTTCCTCTTCTCTCCAACAATCGCACTGGCAACATACCCTGGTTTCAACGAATCTCCCATTGTTGGGCCTTCATCAGTACACATCTCATTGATAATTGAATCTATCGTTTTGAATTTAAAAGGTTAGCAGAAATTTTGATTTAAACATAAATTCAGGCTTATTTATACCATTTCGACTATTTGGAGCATATTTCTTTGCCATATTTATCATATATATTATTTCATTTCATTCTCAGAATATTGATGTAACTGACAACAGCTGTTCTTTAGAACAAATAGATATAAGTATAAGCAAACCTTTCATCTTTCCCAGCTAAATTTTTGCAGGCAAATGAGAAGCTGGCAAATTAAAGTTATAGCTTAAGTCTAAAAACAATAAAATCATTATCCTGTCCCATTTTCTTTTTGACTAGTTTATGAACATGTCCGAATCGTGATATTCCACAGCATTACAAAATCTCTTAATTTCTACTGCAATAGATTCGCATAGTTGTTTCTGTATCTCTCATTATTGCACGTGTTTTATCCACAATTTTGACTTCACGTTCTGCTGTCATGTTGTTTAGTTATGTTCAGGTCGATTTGTCTTAGGATTAAAATAGGCTGCTGCTGTAATCTGGAAGTTGCTTTAATAGATATAAAAGTTTTTTACCTATATACACGAGTGAAAGTGTGCTGTCTCCTTCAATGTACAAGTCAACATCAGATCTGATCATCAATCGTAACTTTGTCCATTTTGGAATAATAACTGTGGATATCATGCTCATTGTCGCTATCTCTCCTGTTTCAATTTGCTTCTTTGTATACAAGCCACTTGATGTTGAAATTGCTCCATCTTTTGATACCACAAATTCAACAGTCCCATTGCTATAAGAAGATAATATTGTATTCGATATGAACTATCATAAAACTCCATCAGAAGCAAATATCGTGATATTTTTAATATCACACCCCTATTAGATGTAATAGAATGCAATGTAATAATAATTAATAGCTAGGCCAATGCATTCTTATTGACGTCACGTATTATTTCTTATTTAAATATTGGCTAATATGACAATGAGAGTAACCGCGGAATTTGGAAAGCAATAATCATTTAGACGAACAAGACGTGAAATATATGTCGTTGTCACTGTATATACAAGTATTTTTTGTTTATTCATCAATTAATGTAACATTAACTAGTCAGGAATAGGATGAATGATGGTGGGAGCTCTACCCATGCGATGCCAATTTGGTGAACTTATAAAGATATGCATTTGAAAGAGGATATGTTTCGTAGCTGCTTATGATATAAATTCCAAAGACATTTTCACCTCTTTTCTGTGCTAGAGAATCGCAGAACTAGGTTTATTGACACTTGGTAGGCACCAGTTGCAGGGATGACCATTCCCTCGAATGATGAGTAATTTCCACGTGCATCGAATGTTCCATGTGTATCGTTTCCTTCTGAACTGTGATATAATTGCTTCCAGGAATTCGATGTCTTTTCGACAAGTGTTGAGTTATGTATTCGAATGCCGACACCAACCTCTTGTGTAAATGGTCGTATGAATGTAATCGATCTGCTGCTGCCTTTTGCTATTGTAAATTGGGTATTTGGAGTGATCCTTACGTAGACAGAGATCCTATCGCCAATCAGCAGACGAACGAAGTTATTCAAAGATATGTACTCTTGACAATGCTCCTTGCAAGTTACAGTTGATGTTGCCATACTACCTTTGTTTGAGTTGAAGTAGAACGTCACACTACCAATAAAACCCACGAGTTTCAAATTCATGCTCAGGAGATGTATCCCGTCGGTCGGTGCTCTGAATATAGCTGCAGTCTTATCAGATTGCGTCGTAATTGACCAATCAGACAGCTCTATGTCTCCGGGCATTGCATAGGAGTAATCCTTTGTATATTCAGCTTCTGATGTTGCTGCTGTTGTAGCATCCAGTGGAAAATGTATAACAGAGAAGCTACTGCCTTTTTGTAGGGAAATACCAGATTTCGAAATTATTGAGGAATTAAAGGCTGCATTTTGTGATGTGACGCTTGATGTTACGTAGATGGCACTGCCCACTCCCAAGTATTTTAATGTGGTGAAGGAAATGGTGGACACTGAGCTAAAAAAATAGGAAAATTGAGCGTGAAATAACTATTGGTGGCATGATTATCCAGTGGTTCATTTGCTAGAGGCAAATGTACGTTTTCATGTGTCATTTAGCTCGATAATTGTTTGCTCGCCTGCAATGGATGCACAGTTGGGTTGAAGATATGAATTTCTGTGAAAGATATCAGTTCAACGTGATGTACTGAAGCCGAGGGCAAGAACCAGTAGTGTATCTCTCAGTTCAAATTAATCCAAAGTTTTCTCCTAGCAGAAGTACAAAGAGAAGCCTGCCTGTCTACGGTCACAAAATCTAAAATCATAAACTTGACTAACCTGTTTTTCAGACTGAGAATGAATGTATCATTCTGGCTGCCGTATTGAAGAGTTACGCTAGCATTTACTGTTTCAGATGTTCCTGCTTGAAGAAAGAGATTCATAGAGGCTAGATAATGGCCTACATTTCTCACTTGAAAAACTCCAGCAGTCCTATTGTACCTTTCCCCACTTGTGAACGAAAAAGAGCCTGCATTGTCATCAGCTGACCAGACACTGAGTGGAACATTAACTTCAATATTTTCATACTGTTTCTAAAAAAGGAAGGATATGAAATGCTTAGATGTAGGCTTGATGAAAGAATTTCGAAGTTATCTTAACGGTCATCATCTCTGCTACTTGTCATATCCCTATTAGGACCTCAAAGGACCTCGTAGGTGCTGTTTTTTGCTCAAAGTATTGATTCCGATTTCAAGTGTGTTATATGAAATCTCCGAAACGAGCATGCAATCTTTGACTAAAAGAGTTTACACCCAGCATTTCATTTGTTGGGGATAACAAATTCAAGAGGATTGATTATCAGACCTTTTTGCATGTATACATCGTTGGTTATCTACTATATTTGCAAATCAGATAGACTGAATCAAAACTTTGGGTGATTTGTGTACCATGTGGAAACTATTGTTATCTATTAATCTGAGTTATACCTGTGAATTCTATAGAAAAATGTCTGGCACTATCAAATCCGTCGTCACTTGGGTTATGTTTATCTGTAATCTACTACTGCCGAAGTGCTTTCGTAACACAATCTGAAATGATGTTATGCATAATTTCATATGGATCATAAATTACTGACTTCCAGCACCCGTCTTTAATTAGTTTAACTCATTTGATGTTATACAGTATTACATAACAATTGATGATTAATTTTGCGTAAAGGTTAAGGCTAGTCCCATCTACGATTTCGTACGTTATGAAGTACCTATTTGATAGGACATTCATCCTGCGTCCTTAGGAGTGTGGCCAGTTCCTTTAATTGCCGCTTTTAGCTCCCCAGTGTTGTTACCTGGTACCCATTTCGTGCTGGGTGGATAGCGAGCGAGCATCCCAACTATGGTTCGAAGTCTCGCATCGGAAATTTGTTTTGGGATAGCTAACTAAAATACTCCTTACCATGGATGTTAGTGATGCTCCAGGAAAACGTTCTGCAATTGGCATCATGACAATGGAAAATCCACTTTCCTTATGAATCATTAAACCATCAAATTTAGCTGTACTCGAAATCATCAACTGTAAAATATCACCTTGCATTAAGAATGCAACGCCACTGAAATGCAAAGTGAACGAGTTCCATTTACGGATATTTTCATAACTTATGCCATTCTGCTGCAATTCTCCCTGCACGAAGAGTGCCATCTTTATAACAGATGGCGAAGCCTCTCGTTGAATGTGAATATTTGCTGATATCAGATAAAATCCAGTTGTTTGGATCGTCACACTCTTTCCATCATCAAAGTGTATCAGAGATGGAGTATAGAAGGAGCCGACTCCGTTTGTGGCTGCCTTCCACTTGTCAGTGACATACCATGTGTTGCCGACAGTGCTTAGAAAGTTTTGTTGTAAGTTTTTAGAAGCTGAAAATCCAGTATGGGTTGCATCAGTACTTTCTACGAGTAGAAATAAAGACCAACTACTCAATTCAAAAATAGTATAGTCTCTATCTTGGCTGGAATAGACAGCTAATGTTATTACGTCACCCTTTGTAGCTTTAAACGAGCCACTTACAAATAACGGATAATATCTTCGAGCGCTTGGCACTGTTTTTGGACCGGATATATCAGCATAAAGTCCTGTCACTTGGACTCCATTGTTCATAATTGCCAGTTTGTACTCAGAGCCTACAATGGTACTGTCTGCATTACCTAGGATTACAATTGCAGTTGAGTGGTAAACTCCGGAAACAGGAATGACAAATACCCCAGAGCTGCTGGTGAAAGAGCCACCAATATGGAGTTTGGTTTGCCAATTTGTAATGTTAGTCCACTCAACTTTCGCTACCTTGGTGGTTGTTGGAATCTGTGCTCTGAAAGCATGTGAATTTTGCCCAATGTATGCAACGGAGAAACCAGTGTTCCCCTTGATAGACCAATCCGTATCCGATGGAGAATTCACTGCAACAAAAACTTCGTCAGCCTTTTTTAATTGCATTATACCTCCTAGATTTAAAGTCATGGTCATGGTCGGATTTCCAACTTTTGTAAAAATCCCGCTTTCAATCCTGATATCCTTGTTATTTGTGATTAACGCTTCCACTACCTCAAGATCTGCAACGATAATATTGGCAGAAACTAAATACAAACCATCATTGGGAATACGATATGTTCCACTAACGGAATTGATCCCTTTCAAGAAGTCATAGCCACCATGTATTTGGTCAGTTTTCCAACCATTTATAGGCTTCCATCCGGTTGCTGAAAACGCCTTTGCATTCGGTAATCTCGCTAGCATTCCGGGATAGTAAACGGGCAGCTGAACAGCTGAAAAACTAGACCCGGGTAGAACAAGTGCCTGACCATATTGAGTTTCAATGGTAACAGACACTGGATTAGCTATTCGAAGTTCAGCTGTGGTTGATAATGATACATCTGTTAGGTTTGAGTACCCATCATGACTTAATGTCCTCTTCACCAAAGCAAACAGGTTCGGTTGAGAATATATGGAAATAATCAATTTTGAACCAGCAACCGATTGCCATTTGATTTTGAGATTAGCTGTGATAAGATATATCCCACGGTGTGGTGCGCTAAAGTCTCTGTTGTTTACGAGCTGGGAGAATGTGCCAGGTGACTTGAACTCAGTCACGTCATTGTAATCTGTAGGCCATCCCGAAATCATCTCTTGTTTGTTGACTTCGGTAACTGAAAAATTGCCCTTTAAACGGGTGTTGAACCCAGTTGTATGCTGGGATATTTTGTTTACAAGTACCATTGAATATGTGCTATCCTGCATTATTTGTACTGCATTCTTCTTGGCAAGAATTGTCAGTTTTACAATATCAGATTTATAAAGATTCATGATTTGATGTATGTTGACTGTTATTTTAGTTGCAGTTGTGTTTGGAAAAGCTATTTCAATCTCCCGCAATGCGTATTGGTTAACAAACAGTTGTAGCACTGATGTCCCACCTGGGGCACCACTTATTATTAGATTTATTGATACCATATAAATACCATCACAAATTGCCTGGATGTAGCTTCTTGAAGGGAGAAATCCTACAGAAATGTGAAAAGATCCTCTCATTGCTGTTGACCAGCCACCAAGTTCCTTTGTGCTCTTTTCTGTAATACCAACTCCGTGGCCTAATATAAATGAGAAGCCTGGCACTGCTCCTGCAGTCGTCACTAGTGCCACTGTGAAGGTGCTTCCTGGCTGTATTGAAGCTGTCGCAAGCTCATCGTTCGTCTTATTGAATTGAATTCCAATTGAAATGCTGCTGAAAATTGTCATGCGGAGGACCCCAGCGCCCGTCAACACTACGATATCTCCATTACTTTCTGCAATACTCTTTAAGGTAGCGCCGGATGTGTCATTTTTGTCTAAGACAACTGCACCAGTTAGCGCAGCTTTAGCATTTATTTTCAATATCAAGTTGTATGATAGATAGTAGGCTCCCGGTTTGTTTACATTGAATGTGCCTTGTTTTTCATCAACTGACAATCCTACATAAAGGAAAGATGGGAAGGATTAGTGATAGTGTTCGTATTTTATGCCAGCGTTGACTACAGTGAACAGAGCAAGAAAAGAACATAGTCCATGTGATAGAACAACAATGGAAAGATTGCAAGTGAGTTACCTTTGAGGAATAAGCCAGGTTTGCTAATCGCACTTTTGAAGTTCCAATTATCTATGTAGTTCCATCCGGATTTAGAAATGGTTTGAGAAGCATCTAGTCTGGCAGCAGAACCAGAAAATATCAATGCTGTTGAAAGAAATATGCCTCGGTTACATCAAAATTCCATCGTTTACTTTCGCTCTTATTTTAATGTCTAGATTAACATGTATTTTAGCAACTTTCATTAAACTGGTGTATATCTTAGATACTGTTGGTCACTGGTTGCAAGTGAGAAGCCTTTCTTGGCAAAGCGTTCATTTCCCACTTCTTTCGTTTTGTGGTTACATCTTATGCTCGATATGCCACTTTCCGAAAACAGAACTCTTTCAAGGATGATGCATGCTAGTTTGTTATAAGTTGTACGAGGAGTATATGGGTTGCATCGATTGTCTATTTTGAGCAATAAAATGTTTGTTTTTGTTGATTAGATTTTCTCATATAGTGTTATACATAAGGTTAGCATTACACTTGTGACCAAAGTCAGTCCAATGTTTGACCTAGATGATAGGAATTAAGTTTCTTGATAGGCACAGTGCACTCACCTTCTGAACGGGCAACTATAAACAGGATTATTGCAATGGTACAGTCATTCATCTTCGATTTGAACAATATACATCAGATGGTTTCACTGCATAGCTATCAACTCATTGCTGCTAAGAGATATAAGTTAATATCAGTGATCACTTCTAACACTTATAGCTCATCTTGAACTCTCCGTTTCGCATACAAATCTACCTGTAAGAGTGTTATGCTCTTCTGCCTTATCACTGTCCTACCAACAGACAGTATTTTCCTGACAACGATGCGGGTATTCAGATTCACACATCACCTCGTTGTATTCACATCAAAGATGACCATTCTGTATTGCGTATGAGCTTCTCATTAATTCTTTATGTATATTTGAGCGTTTTGCTTTCCCTTTCTGCATATGGAACTATAATTTGTACAATAAGTTGTTTAGTTTAACTCTTCTATGGGCACAAATCATAAGATTTTGTTACCTAATGGTTAAAAAGCTTGATTCCGAGAACATAATATTTTTCGGCTACGCGGTTTTTATACGCAGCAAACTTTCTCCCTTCAGCCTGGGTGATTTTTAATATTTTGTCAAATTCAGATTTAAGTGTTTCGTAAGTGTTACTTAAATTTATTGAAATTTCCTATAACAACAAGGCAACTCTGAGACGAGAAGTGGAATTTTTAGTTAAAACTTTTGAGAGGTTGTTTGTATTGTGTTTCCAGGTCAATAAAAATTTTCGCGTAGAAACAGACCTTTTAGGTTTACTGTTGAACTTCAGCCTGCCGAAATTTCTAGCGAGGACGTACTTCATAGTTTTAGAGGTAAAATTCACAAAAATCAACCTGATTTCTTATTTATCTTCGTCATTAATTGATTGATCAATTTATCATCAATTTATCAATTTATATTTAGCTTTGGTGACCATGACCGGGGTATTTCCCTCAAATGAAATGCAAGATAACTCAAATCAATGTCAGATTTACTAATCTATGCGTATATTATTTTGAGATCTTAAAGTGTACAGTTTTACCTTTCTTTTTCCTGTAAATAGACGTAACATCTAATGTGAGATGAACTTTACTTATGTTGTTGTACATATATTGAATTGTAAGCACCATAGGGACCAAATGATTCATTGTCCTTTCCCGTTGTATAGGGGGGCAAAATGAGACACTTAAGCAAATATTCTACTCTTGCTCAGCCAGGAATAGGTAAAAAAAGAGGACAGCATTCATATGCTTACTTTAGCACATGAGCTATACAACAGCAAAAGCAATTTTCCCTGGTTTTTCATAATTTGAAAATTTCAAGCTTTTTCTACAACATGTATATCGTATAAAATTCAAGCTTTTTCTACAACAGGTATATTGTATAAAGTTTTCAAGAAATTTTCCTTAGCCTTGGCAAAATTGCTCTTTTAATCATCGATGACTCTGCAAAAAATTCGTTTTTCTCACATCAGCATTTCGTTACCACAGAAACAACGGTTGAAAAGCTGAAAGAGGGGTTCCATTTTTAAAGCATAGACTGGTCTGATTTGTTTCTCCACCGGACAAACCGAAAATTCATCATGAAACAAGAAATGTCGTATTTTGCCCCGAATTACCATATCGTGTAGACAAAGTGCGTTGTAGTTTTCTTGAAAATCTTATAAGGTGAAAAGAGAAAATTTGCTGAGGACAGATGTAGATAGGTCAGATTTTCTCCAAGTTACTTTTAAAAGATATTGGAAGTATCAGAGGAATTTTTGAGATTTGATGAAGGACTGAAAATAGTATTTAACTTTTATGAACATTAATATTATGAAAGTTAGTAGGCATGTGACCTGTCTCTGATGCAGAGCCATTCTTAGCGATACTTGTCTTGTTACGAGTTAATAACCAAGATTTATCGGAAGATATCCTGATTCAACCATCTGATTGAAAAAATTAGGTTTCAACAGGTCAAGTCTGTATCTACACAGTTATCTTTAGTACCTGTAAGATAACTTAGTAAATAGTGGCTTAGCCACAGATAAATCGATAGATTAATACAACTACTAAATTATTGTTACTTTCGTCTTCAAAAGGAATATTATTTCATTCATATTTTTCCCTAAGCGCTATTCTGCCCTGAGAATGTGAAGCGTTTTGTTTTCATGTCAATTTTACTTGTTTAATAGGAACTAAATCCAATCTAATTATCTTCTGGTGCTGCAACACTCTCTATATTTTAAGCTGTTAATTCAGCTATTCCCCAATGCAGAGTTTCAATTGAAACAGAACATTGTGACCTTAGTTTAATCAATTCTGATTAGATTCCACTTCTATTCTTCTATAAAACCCGTGAATAAAATCATTTACTATTGTATATAGCACCTTATTCAAGCTGTTGATAACTTTATCCTATGTCAAGTAACCTGGGTCTGACAAATATGCATAAAGGCATCATTCATTGAATCATTAATCAAACCATACATTAGATAATCAATCGAATCGTATCAATGGAATCGTTTCAATCAAATCGTATCAATGGAATCGTTTCAATCAAATCGTATCAATCGAATTGTACCTTTGTTCAGTAGTGGTTTTAAGGATATAAATTACTCAAGATGCATATATTTTCTCATAGGAAAGCCACTTTTTGCCTGAGCCTCAGTTTTTTAACTTTTCCCAAAATAGAAGCTGAGATTTTCTTAAGATTTTCTTAAGATTTTCTTAACTTAAATTGGAATAAACGGGCTAAAAGAAGTTACCTTTATTTGTTATAAAACAGTTTGATCTTTGTTATCCACGATTATCAAGGAAAAGTCTCGATCTTTGTAAAGGAGCTAAGAATGAACTAGTATGGATTTTTGGCACTTAGAAAAGATGAACTTTGGAACTTGAGTCTTGTGATTTTCCTATCTCATTTTCTTAACATGTTGGCCTTTTGAGTCTCATTTTCTTAAAAAACCTTTTTCTTATAAAATAAAACGTGTAATCAAAGAAATGAGGATTGTAGGAAAGAGTCTAGGCTAAGTAAAATAGAGATGATTCTCAAAGTATACCACAACTTTTGTGGACATTTAATTCATAATGCAAGGATGGGATATTAGGAAGTCATGTTGTGAAGATGTTATATTTCAAGAGGCAATGTTGTGAAGATGTGATTTGTCAAGATTTGATGATAAGAAAGATGTGATAATTCAAGATACAATGAAGTAGAAATATCTACCAGCAACATATGAATTTTGGCAGAGAGAGTTATCCTGCTATAAGCCGTTGTTAAAGCGAGTAACCCGTTGCCCATTCAAAATTTCACTATTGCAAGAAAAAGCAGAGCTATATTTCAATGCAATGCAACGAAAGCCCCGTATGCTCGACATATAAGTGAAAACGGCGCTCTATAGTTTTGAGAACTCTTAGATTTGTTAATATCTCTCTAAGATATTTTGCTTAAAAAGCTTGAAATGACAAATCAGAAAGAAATTGAGTTATCTCTTCAGCATGGCTCATGGTGCACTCAGTGAGAACTTTCTGCCGTTTACTTCTTTTTACGTCCATCATTTTCCTGGATGTTTGGCTCTAAGTTTATTTCTCCTTTCTTTTTTTTAATTGGACACTTAGTGAACTATTCTCTTCAATTTGCTTACAGCAGATGTCAGAAATATTAAATTATTAACATAACAGAGATTTAAGTTAACAGCTATATAAACACAAGTTTTCGGTTCCTTTTTGCTAAGATGCTTAGCATCCATGCTTATAAAGTATATAAAGAAGATCATTTAAGCTTTTATGGATGCAGCGTAGTTTTATTCGCATGCAAAGCCGATTTTCTGTAGAGCAATAAAAATAAAAAGTTTAGCTCTCGATCTATGGTTTGAATTTGCCAGCATAACTAATGAACATATTCAGCATTGTAAGCATCAATATAATCATCTCATCATCATCATCATCATCATCATCATCATCATCATCACTATCATGATCATGATCATGATCATGATCATCATCATCATTATCAACATCATCGTCTTTATCGTCAGCTCTATCATCATCAATATAATTATCAGATTTCATTATCATCATCATTACTTTATTACAATCATCCGTATCATGAACCATCGTCACTGTAATTGCCAGTTATCATCATCATCACGATTACCATAATGATCATAACATCGGCAAAGGGCAATATAGAGCAATATGATTTTGCGATATCATTATCTTAAATATATATTCTTATTATGACAAATGATACATCGAGTACTGTACAGTAGTGTACAACGCAGAAATAACATTCTACCTTAGAATTAGCGTTTTCGCTGAATATCTCACAATTGGTTCACAGTTAAATTTTTTGATCACACCAGTTTTATAATACTATTATGCTAGGAATACTTTTTAGTGTAGGAGGCTCTGAAAATATATTAACCTTCAAATTTTAAAGTAGGATAGATACTGAGACCAGGGATGCCAGGCAGGAGCACCCTTACTGCTTTTCATTTGGGGAGCAGGGAGAGCAAAAGTGCTCTTTGAAGGAATGCATCAACTTTCTTTTTACCCATTCTCATCCCAATCCTAAAAATTCTTTTTGAAGCCTGGCAATAGTAATTTTATTTTTCTGTACACTTCTTCATTTGTATTTTCTGTTCAGTTAAAGCTAAAACTATCTGGCATTAAAAAAGCTACATTAAAGTTATTTGTTTGAGTTTAAAGCTGTATATTAATATTCCACTATTTTTTCTGGGGCCAACAACATTTGTTGATGACGATGATTATATTGAACAAAGTACCCCCCTGCTACACACTGCCCCTCTTGCCTCTTATTCCATCCGGCGTCCCTGACTGAAACAACGCGTAAACAGATGTATTAATCCCGTGAAGAAACAGGAATAGTTTTAACTTATAATTTTGACCTAGAACCCCTTTTTAATAACAAGAGTTGTATTATCTGTCACACATGATTGAATTTGTATTGAATTGGCTATGTCGCAACTTTAAAATCCTTCTTATATATATAAGTATTATTAAGTTTTAGATTATTTATTGTATTCTATTGCCTGACGGTTTCTGGATTTGAATTAAGAGTAACGTAAAACCTTGCATTACCAGTTACTTTGACTAATTTATTCCTTTGCTTAAAACCGACAATCCCTTTATTTATGCTTGTCGATAGATTTTCAACGTCATCTTTAGACCTACATAAGGTTTTTTTTGTTATATCATAATTCCTCTCTATTCATTGAAAGGTAGTCCTCAAAGTCGACCATGAGTATGATATTTGTCGATGAGATTGCGAAACCAACCAATATTCCGTGGATTTAACAGAGGATAGTAGCTCTGGTCAAGACAAAGAGGTGTCCATAGAATACCAGGTAAGATAGTACATACAATGGACCTATTAGAAAATTTCTCCTTCAAATAGACCACGTCATCAGTAAGAAATAAATATGCACAGAAGGGTACTCTTTCAATTTTACGTCCGTAAATAGAATCACAAAGGATATAGGCTGTACACTTACGTTAATCTATGGTAAATTAACGGTAATAAAAAAGTAATTAATGTAAATAAATTTATTAAATTGCTTTGAACGTGTTGACAAAATCAGTAAAACTCAGATATGTAAGAAACAAAGTTATAATAATGATCAATAAGTAATAGCAAAACATATTGCTTTGAATAAACCAATCGTAACTAAAAATTTTTCAATAGAATTATAAACAAAGAAGCAATGATAACAAGGAAATTCTTCTTTTGACAATTAAGTGCTACTTACTTCGTGCATAAGTTTATTTATTATTTATATCATCTTTATAAACCAGATATCTGAATGATTTCCTTTAAGTAATCTTTCGTATTTATCTAATGCTTGCTACCTTATCTCTTCTTCTTTCAAGCTAGTACGAAAGTTTTTATTCCATACATTTTCAAGTACTTCATTAATGTTTTTATGTACTAAGACTTAGCACTGTTTTTTTTGAGCATTTACTAAACAAATTGAAATATTTTCAGCCCATTTGTTTTGCATGTTTTACTGTTGTTGATGAAAGAAAACATGAAGTAATCTTGAAATAGATATATTGTTTGGCTGATATCCATGGCCATCCGTCACAGATCCTCTCTGTCCTAGCTGGTTTGCTATCCAAGTAAACTCAAATCTGATTAAATCCCAAGTGATTACTCCACCAGATCTCGGCTAGACAGTCCAACTCGTTAAAGGAGGCTAATCCTTCTCTTTGTAAAAAGACACATAGGTGGGAGGGCTTTTTATGCAAACGCATATCCATGAAATAGATGCACTTCCTTCAATTATAGAATGAACAAATTGTCAGAGGAATACCTTGCAGCAAGCATTAATTCGACAAATTGGACTACCTGAAAGAATATAGACTTGACTAAAAGAAAACTTGAAATTCTCGTATTATCAAACAAATGAAATGAAATTAATTAAAATTGATTGAATTAACTGTTGTAGCAATATTAAGACTTGTTTTAAAAAGTGCATTCAAAATCAATAATATGAAAAACTCCTCTATACTCTGTTACGTAAACAGATGTTCGTCGACTGAAATTTTATGACTTCTCTGAATATATCCTTCATCTTCTAGCTTGCCATCAAATTAACAATAATATTCACGGCTACCATTATGACCATCTGGGAGCTTTTTTTGAGGATTCTCAATTTCCTATCTTGTGTGACAGGGTTTGAATGGATTTCAAAAGGAAAATAAGGTCTATCAAGCACCAGTTGAAATACACCGCAATCAGTAATAGGAAATTGTTCACCATATGCATTATTTATGAACTTAAGCATAAAGCAATTCACATGTGAACTCTTCTAAATATGTTTAGAACATGCTGATGTTTACGGCTCGGCCAATGATGTCAGTAGGAGACGCGCTGGTCTGCTAGTTACAACAACATTTGCCAGATAGCTATTTGCAAGGGAAGGTGGGCAGCGCTGCAACACCTGGTTCATTCCTGTCTCTTTTGTGGTGCTGCAATTACATTACGCGGTCGCAGTGTCACCAAAACTGCAAGATAGGGGGATTTGCTGCATGTACTATCGCTATAATTTAACACCATTCTTTCGCAATGTCAATGTGATAGCTCAGAAAGATGTTTGATTGACTACTGCCTTGCAGATAGTTGGTGGAAGAAGAGGAAGAATGGCCTTATATAAATGGCACTCAGTCGAAAGAAATTGGTTCTTGTTGATTTGTATCTTTGGGGCTTGTGTAAAACGAGGTTGGTATGATTTCATTGTGGATAATTTCACCGGTCATAGTGTTGCAATTATGAGAAATAATCAATGTTTGTATGATCAAGAAAAGAATCGCAAATGCGAAGGAGCTGCACGTATCTGAGTCGCAAATCGACAGCGTTTCAATGATATAAGGCGGGTGGCTTGCGAAATCATTTTCTACATATTAGTCAGAATAGCGTTCTCTTCATGTATCTGGTGTCAAAACCATAGAGCTATTTCGTAAATGAATGCTCTGTCAATATTTGTCAAAAAACCATGTTTCTATTGGCCTTAGTTATAAACATCGGCAGTTCCTAAGTAAATAGGAACATGTATTTGCAATTTAAATGCAAAGAATTCCACCTTTAATGAGGGTTTGTTCATGAACATACATCTGTAGATTTTGCTCCTGTTTTGTTTACCATAAAAACGTCAGCTTATAGAAAATTTGCATCAGCGATCGATCCTATTTGTCATGCTGATGCTTGTACTTTAAACTTCTACAGATACCGTTAAAAATAATGCTGAAAACCCAATGGCAAAGTCATCAAACTGGTTTTCCTGTTGCTTTTGTGATTTTGCAAAATCTTAGGACATTTTTCTTGTCGAATTCGTTCGTTTCAACTCAGATTGATTCAATAAATTAGCAGGTCATTAGTTTACCTATCTGGTGACAGGTAGAATATAAAACCTGCTTTGGGGCTTAGTGTAATATCTGATAAATACAAAAAGCAATTTTGTTCAGGGATGACCATATAGGCCGCATTTCATATGATTTTAAGCTGAAAACCATCTCTAGTATTCATTTTCTCCAACGTAAGAATAAACAGGAACACAGATTGTTAAGAAACTGAATTCAAATCTTTGACTAGTTTTAAGATATTATCAGAAGGCCATTCAACTTGGTGCTTTTTGCTACCGTTGCATAAAAACTGAGAGAAATATATTTTTAAGCACGCTTTTGCAAAATGAATTATGGAAAGTTATGTATTTCATTGTACAAAATGGCATTGATAAGTTCAAAACTTGATAGAAACATATGCTAATCCTCATATCAAGCAATGTTAATCAGCTTTGATAGCATTGAGAAAATAGTAGTAGCTGAAATCTCAGGATTTCTCGGCTTTGAATCTTGTAGATTTGTGATAATAGTGGACAATGAGCGGTCGTACATGTGCAGCTACTACCTATCCGCATTAACGCTAAGAAAGTTTATTGTATGGTTCAGTCAAACTAATGGGCAAGTGGCCAAGTGGTTCGAGTGCTTGACTGCTGAGCAAAACACCGATGGTTCAAGCCGAACCCTTGGATCTCAGTTGGGATGCTCGCTTACTGTCCACCCAGAGGCAAATGGGTACCTGGTGGCAACACTGGGGAAGCTAAAGGCGGCGAGGAAAGGAACTGGCCACCCTGCCTCACTATGCTGACGGCTCAGGATAAGCGTCCCCTCTAACGGGCATCCCCCCCACTTACGGAATCGTACAAGGGACTCGCCTTCACCTTTACAGTCAACTCGCCTAAGATAGGTTCGCAGAAGTCGGATATTCCACAAGTCGGTTTGTTTATCTATTCCACGATTCTGTTGCCAGACTGAATAAAAAACTTGAAGCCTTTTGAAACAAAAGCAACTGCAAGTCTTTTTTGATTTGGCAACAGTTACATTGTTTTAGCTGTAAGATAAGTCGTCTTGCCATAGATTAATTTCATGCATGTCTAGGCTAAAATTCATGTAACTGAGATCTTTCCTAGCAAATGAAGTCTCTGACGCACATTTCTGGAAATCTCATAGAAATATTTTATTCAATTGAAAATAAGCTACTTTCAACTTTCAATTAATTTGTCAATCTGTTCATTAAAGCCCTAGCTAGATTAAACAGGAACATCATTATTTTGAAATAAATAGGTTTTTGCTTGCTGTTCTGAGAATCTTTTGAAATTGTGATTTCAACAAGAACCAGTTTTTCTCTCTCAAACCAGTTTAATTCTTCAATTCGACTTCATGACAACTCATACATAACAGATATATGGATTGAGGTTCATTTTACAGAATTGATCGCTATATGTCCAAGTTGAACTCTGAACATTACCCTAATCTATTACAAAACGTTGCAAAGGTTAGCTCAGATCTGGTTGAGCTTATATCGATCTTAGACCGTTCTTTCATTTGTATTGTTTGCTGTCTCATCTATGGTGCTGCAAAGTTTTCCAAACACTCTTTATAGCTATTTTTGCCCTTAAAATAATTCTCAATTACTTTCTGATCCACAAAGAGTGAGGAGTGACAACTATAAACACTATTGTATAACATCAAAGTTAAGACAGTATATGTTACAATTATTCATCCTTACTATGCCAAACGCCTTCTGCATTTGTTTCATAGCTTAGGTGTAGTAAATCGATGATGCGATACAGCGGAGGATAGATGAGACGGTCAGAGAATATGAGGACAGGCTAGCGTTTGGTCGATCATAGGAAAATAATTTATTCGGAGAAGGACAGTATGCATAAAAGTTTGTGAATAGTGCATGAATGTGCATCGTATCTTCACGAACAACTTTGTTGTTCACAATACTATTGTATTGCAGACCAACTTTGCTGTTTCATTCTATCTAAGTTGTGTTTCAGTTTATGTTTAAAATTTTTACGTGAATTCTAAAGAGAAACTCAGAATTCCATAGAAGCTTAAAGGCCTCTAAACTATAATTTCTCTTTTTTAACTGATTTTAATGGCCCGTGATAACATTGAACAGGCAAGTTTAAGTACAGTTACATTGCAAATATTTCATGATGACATTCTTAGCTCTTACTCATTGCTATGGTTCCTTCTCAGGCTTGAACGATATGTGAATTGTAGTTCCCAGACCTTCATGGTAATAGAAACAGAACTTTACGTCAACAGAAACAATAGCCCGGGTTGCATTGTGTTTGACTTCATGCTAGTATGGCCCGAACTTATTAAAATATCTTTTCATTCGTCACACGTTGAAGACTCCCATAAAAATGTGGTTTCCTGCTAAATTCTGCATTCGTCCCTTCCAATCGCCATCTTGCTTTTCATTGTATGATGAATTTGTGACAGTCAGCCTTCAAGAACCTAGTGTACATTGCATAAGTTTCTCTACTTGCAGTGGCCTGAATTTGTTATCAATTTGCTAACGTAAACAAGCAGTCTACCTTTTGTCCCATTAATAAAACTCTAACACATTGAGCATTGATGTTGCAAATGTTGTAGATACTTAATGATAGCAACTGCTGTGATATTGTGCTTTTCTTGTGGTATTTACAAAAGGGACGACAATTGAAACACGTCGGTGGGAAGGTTCCCTTATATGCAAATACTTCAATAATTAAACACTTATTCAGATATCGATAAATTATATCGTGTTTTTATTGATAGGTGCTTGTTTAGAGGAGCCACTTAAGCAATAGTGCTATACGTCACGCGAGAGTTTAAATAAGTACGAGAGCCAGAGATACCCAAACATGACATTAAAGCAAAATAACTTTGCTTGAATGCAAATTTACAAATGAGACTTCAAAGCCAATTCAATGTAAATAAATTTCCACGTCAAATCCTTTCTAGCTGTCACATGCCAAATATTTACTAGATCCTGAAGTTGCATAATCTCTACAGAACCCTAGTGTCACAGAGCATTCCTCAGAAGTTTTCTTAAAGGGATTGCTGTGTTGATTGCCATTTATCTCGTAAAATCCGTGCATTTTTGAGGTTCGAAATACAACTGCTATCACCTCACAAGACCTTGTCATTTGGTCCGTTCTAATTACTATCTATTGAAATCACTTTGCTGGTTTAGTTATCCATCCTTATCAATCGATTCTCCTTTATATGACTTGAATTCTTCATAGTTCCTCCCCAAACTTGTTATAACAAATACAATCCAAGCAATGTTTTTTCACTTTATTTTTTTCTTGTTTTCTATATTAATATTTACATAATACCACTAACTAAAGCCACCTATTTCTGACATCACTAATGCATCATATATTGTCATGTAAATTATTCAAGTTTTCATTCGTGTTGTCATTAAATTCAACCATTTATTTTTACAAAGCTAGTTTACTAAAGCTATATCACTAACCGCAAATTAGAATCTTTTTGCAATCGACTTAATTCACTAATTCGCCAATTTAGTTTAATTTTGCATATAAATTTTAATGTTGCTAAGTTTGGTTTTTTTCACAATTTAGCTCAGATTTCAAGCTAAGAAAGGCTATACCCCAGTTTACTCTGATCCAAGCTTATAAGTTTTAGTTGTATAGGGAAGAAATGTCTTTCAGGGGGGACAATCACTAACGGAGATTCTGTCCTGGGCTGCCATTCTTTTTCTTCGGAATTTCTATGTGCTTCTGTTCAACATGGAGTTGTCTCTTGTAGTTTGATGAGCTCTAGAAAACATCTTTCACCTTGGATACTGGCTACATTTTCACCCTGGAGAGGTTTTCAAGTACAGCGGCCTTCAAATGGTCTAAAATGGGGATTTTGTAGGGCAGCTCTTTTGGCTATCCCCTTATCAGTCAGCAAATTCAGAAGAATATTTATGCCACCTTTCATTGCTTCCTTATGCACTGGCATGTTAGAACGTTTGTTTTGGTTGTTTGTTGTTTCATAATTTTTTATAGTAAATAAGCAGAATTAAGCGTATCACCATTCTGCTTCCATGTTTTGACTCAATGTCTATTTTTTCAGGTACTAATGCCCCCTCATGAACCAGCCGACACCTATTTGTTGGGCTCCTATGCTTCATACCCTCCTCACCCAATGGAAACAATAATGTCTCACTTCTTACTACATTCGCCCTTATTCGCGACACTTCCGCTTTAACAATATGTTGAGAAATTCGTTATCTTCATCTAGACTTTCTTGTACAAGCTAATACCTCAATACATTTCTCCTTATGCTTGCACCATATTAAGCTTTGCTGGCTGATTATTATGTATAGTCCTTCAAACAATATGATTTAGTCCCGTGACTGCCAATTTAGCACTAGTCAGTGTACTCAGTTACTCAAGATGGCAAGAAATGTTTGCATTAATATCCATGAACTCATAGAGAATGATAAGATATCCCTTATTATTTCATACTGCTTTCCCAGAAATTGGACTATTGATGAAAATATTAACATTTATGATCAATTTGCTATTGATTCTACAAAAGGAGTCTCAATTACAAATATTGACGAATTGGTAGGATAAGATTTTAGGCAGGTGCTTGCTTTTGAAGCGCTTTTGAAGTTGCTGAAAGCTTTTAATGATCAATATGTACATACATACCAAAAACTGCGTGTCAAGTAAGGTCACACTGAAACCCTGTCTCCCATTTAGTGCAGAGTATTCGGTATGTTCAATAAAAACATGAGTTTATCTATCCATGCAATCAATTCTAAAGCATTGCTATAATAAATTATTGGTTTACCAACCCACAAGACTCTCCTTGTTGGTCAAAATTGAGTTTAATTAGTAAACTTTGGTAAATTGGTAAATGTTAGCAACAAAAACTACGTTTCTTGCAAAATTCTAAGTTAAATCATGGCCCATATCCAAAGGGGGGCTTGGGAGGTCATATTCTTCCAGAAAAATTCCAGTCAGCAAATAACCAAAATTTTCATTTCTTTCGGCAATGTTTCTTATCTTTTTGTGTATTAGGAACGTACAAAGAAGAATTAGATGTATTATTCATAAGATACTATGTCAAATATTCATAAAATCTTCCCTTATAAGCAAATATTCTTCAACCCCAGGACCCATGGCCATTTTCATTGGCAAAATGCAGGTAGTTTACTCTGCGTCGAAAGTTCCGGAAACGGCCCTGGTTGAATGTTTTGAGCATAGATGTGACGAATTGCTGCAATTGAAATTACTGTATTTAGGCCAAGAGAAGACGCTTTTCACGGATGATCTGAAGGTTTCTTTGAAGATTTGAGCTGCACTCTGTCAGTCAAGCAACCTCGACAGCCGATGTAAAATTTTGATTTTAAATATATGTAACTATAGCTGTGTCTTGCAGTCAATATTCATAGCACTCACTTGCATGGAATTGCACACATAGCTATCATGAGCTACTATGCGCAAAATGGCTGCTTTTCACGTGATTAATCATTCTAAAGATCAAGTAAAATCGATCAACAGCTTGATCTAATTACTCTGTCAATTGTTTTGCAGCTGTATTTACATTGATATTATATTTTCTGTTATTGTAGATTAAATCTTCGAAAAGAAATGCCTTATGTCCACTCTGGTAATTCAGTTTTTGACGAATGTCTTGCAATTATTAATAAAAGGTGGCTATGATCCAATATATGTCTGTGAAGCTGAAAAGTAATTGTGAAATATTCTGTTAAATGCATTAGCAGTGATGTTCTTCTCGATTTGAATAGAATCACAGAATAGTTTTCTGGTTTTCACTGCATACAACTAATTACATTAAAACTCTCATCGCAAAAGTACGATGTTTTGCAGGGATAAGCAATGATATATGTTTGGGTGGAAATCATTTGGCTTCCGATTGCATCAGTGTTTAATTATGTTTTGACAGAAAATCTGTTGGGCTTTTTAATGCAATCCCAATTTCAGTGTTCTTGGTCTAGGTACAGCTATTTATTTCACATTGTTCCTTTAATAATTGGTTTCTACAAAACATCGCAACACACCTAGCTAAAATGCATAATGTTGTGTTGTTTGCACTGCGTTTAGTATAATTGAAAATAAATCTGGTGCCATGTTCAGACTGCCATCTGCACAATATGTCGTACATTTTAGGCCGTTTCTGCATGCAGAGGGCTGACTCTCGAGTTTGCATTTATAATCAAATATCATCCCACCAGCAGTCTGATCTCTCATTGCTTTTCAGTTAATTGCAACAGGCAAAATTATCGACCTTTCCATCGCTAAATGTATGGATGGGATTTAGAGACAAATCAAGGACTATATGAAGATTTTGATGAATATGAGAATATACTAGCCACACTAGGATAGGCCTATCTCCACATCCACATACCACGTAACGGATATTTGAACACACGGAAACAAGAAGTGTCGTGACAAAAGAAGCTTGTGATGGATTTAGATGAGCAAAGGGTGACAAAGTCTTTGATTTTCTGATTTTTTTTTCGAACTTTCATTTGATGTACACAGAAGATAGAAGTACGTTAACACAGATATCTCACTGGACGTAACGAGGAAGCAAAAGGCACAAAATCCATAACGGAGCTTCTTTTCCATCCATTCATGCCTTGACAGAAATTCCGTTAATATTGCTTCCTGCCTCTCCTTCACAGAATACCTATTCCTTGAGAACATGATGATGTTGGACCTAGAATTTTGCGTTTTATGCGTTCTGTTTTATTCCTTCAAGTCGTCCAGAAAGGGCGAAGTTGACATTTAGGATGGGTCTAAAAAATTAGAATTGTTTAAAAAAAGAGTGCTGTCAATTAAAGAGAGAACAATCCATAAGCATACATTCGTTATTTAGTGCCCATTTTTATCATGGCAATTAAAAATTGATGCTGTTTTCAAGAAAAGTCTATTTGCATGTCTTACATGTCACAATAGGATTACTAAAGACAGTTTTCTTTTTCAAAAGGCAATGTTTATCTTCAGTACTTTAACAAAGAAACTTTTATTTTTCATCTTTGCTTGATTGAAAGAGTCGCTTTACAACAAAAATACACTAAATATGGAGAGTAAAATGAAGTTTGTTTGCTTTCATAAATTAATAACAACTCATCGATAAAAATCAGTGTCTTGGCTAGGATGTTTCCTACACAAGTTTGCACACCAAGCATAAGATTCATTTGTGTTGTATTAAGTTGAAATACAAAATCTTTAATCAAAGATAGATAAAATATAGCTTTTTATGCCAATAATGCCTAATCCCGTAAAAAGAAGCGGGTATTACATAAGTTAACATGAGATACAGTGAATTGAAGTACTACGTATATGGTTTATAAGTTCCCATCTGATGTATTACTTTTTCTTCTTCTCTTTTCCTTCTGCTTCTCGTGCACACTGACTCTTTCCTCGTTCAACTTTCCACAGGTTTGACGAATCATCTATCTCCATTCTGATTGGTCCTCTACTTATGCTCTCCACTGATCACGTGCTTGGCCACTTTTCAGCACATGTTTGCACGTGTCTTTATACCTGAGCTTAGGATGATCAACAGATCGTGTCCCTTTAGCTAATTCCCCATACAATAAGGTTTTCATTGGACGATCAAAGGTATTTTAAATATACAACATGTAGCTCTATTTCAGCTTTGAGGCCTCGCAGTGATTCCTCGTCCCCTTCTTTCTTCATCGATGGTTTTACATGCACGTTTGTTTTAACTGCAAATCATTCGTGTTTACTCCAATTTGGAATCTGTTCAAAGTAAAAGCTGTGGCGATGGAACATTACACATCTTGATTTTGTCTACAAATGCCATAAAATATATGCCCGGTTTGTTTAGGCCCGGCAGTACAGTAGGGTGCAGGGGTGCCACACCCATAGTTTTTCTGTTCATACTATCAACGTTTGGAGTCCATGTTCAAGACAGTAAATATTACAGACATAGGCAAATCACTGTTTTATGTTCACAGAAATTTGGCCGTCCATTTATTTCGGGAATTCTCTGAGAATTGCAGAGAGTTTTGTAGCAATTTAGTATGGAGGGTTAAAACTAGCTGCTTGTTTTGTCAAAATCTTTATTTAGTGCCGTAATTTACCGTTTGCATCTTGTTTGCCATGCATTGAAGCCAACTGCACTTGAGCTTATTTGTAGAGAGTAGCTTACCGAAGAACTATCACTATAGTTTTAACAGCCTATGGCTACCTATTCTTACATTCATGAAAGCTAAATATTTTTTACACATAAGATTTCCTCTCTTTCCCTTTAGGTGTGCACCCGAATCACGTTGGATTCAGTTTATGCAAGAAAGGTGTCCAAAATGCTTCATCAACTGAAACAATAATAGGCCCTTGGAGTACTAAACCACTCAGTAATCGTGGTCTTTACCTTTTAGGCGTAGACTTTGATAATGGAAACGTAGCCCCAATAATGCCTTCATCCGGAATTTATTTTTTTCTCCTCAAAATATACTTGAAGAATACTAGTCCAATGTCTCGATATGGTGTTCGCTTAAAGTCATCTTATTCAGATCGGACCCTCTCAGCTTGGACAAGTAATTATAACTCAAATGGCGAACTAACGCTGTCCGATAATATCAGATTGTCAGTTGGCGAGAAGGTGTTCGTAAAATTGCGGATGGAAAATGGAAATGTTGAAATATCAGAACAGTCGTGGTTCTCTATGCAGCTGCTAGGCCAGTTTAGCTTATTGCCAAGTTTCTTAGCTCGACCTGTTGTCGACGAGAGATTTCTTCCAAACAAGAATGCCCAAATTTATAACTGGAGGGTATATCACGAGAGCATGACTAGCTTTTCAGGTGCTGGAGGGATCTTTGTGCCAATCACCGCTGGATATTACATATGCAACTTAAATCTTGTTATGGAAGATGTTTATGGAGTGGTTGACATCACGTTCAATAACGGCAAGCAAGATATATTTTCGGTATCAAAGCAATTCGAGCACCGAGAATCTATTGCTTCTTTTCATCTTAGTAAGATTTTCAGTCTGCAGAAAAATATGGTTCTTAGGCCTAGATTCACATCAATGAATGCAAGTTTTGTAATTTCCAAGACGACTACTTTTTCTTGCACACTTTCGGATCACAAGGAAAAATCAATGGAATTGTTCATTGCTCCTTCAACTGATCTAAAATTTGATACGCGAAAATGGGTGGAAGTGAATTTATGGCAAGTAAGCAAAAGCACTGAATATTTTGAGCTTCTGAAAATAGATGGGAAAGTCTTTTCTAAATCAGAAGTTAGCCTCGTTCTTGTCAGCTTGTCTCTCACTGTCAAATCTTCAAAAAATGGTAGAGTTGTTGTTGCTGCTATTCCAGGAGGTGTGAAAAGTAAGGATGGGGTTTGTAGGTCGATTTTGCAGCTTCGAAGCAATATTTTAGCGACTGCTTGTTTTACATGTTACATTAAAGTGAGAGAACGAGAATCCAGTTACATCTCTGTGTTTATAGAAAATGAACCACATACAAGTTTAAAAATACAAAGCGGTGAGCTGAAAGTCGTTGCTGTGGAGCAACCTTCATCTGTTTTGACGATTCCATTTTTGGGCACTGACTGTATCCTAAGTTCAGCTGCTCTTGGATCGAGCAATGGCTGGAAAGTCTTCAAGATAGACAAACACAATCATAACAGCCCTTTTAAAGCCAGTAGCATATACTGGGGTGTTGAGGAATGCAGTTTCTCACCGAAGGAGAATGGTATCTACTACATATCAGCTAACTTGCAAGCAGCCGTCAGGAATATTTCTTTTGATGTTAGCGGTACATTTGAAGCGAAGATCGTAGTTTTGGGCAACAAGAAAAGAAACCCTATTGACTTACAGTATAATATCCGTGAGCTACATGGTGGTAATAGTTCATTAATTCTGGCAGGGACATTTTTCTTGAAGTCAAATGATAAGATTTATATAACTTATAGATGTGCCATGTGCAAAATATCAAAGCTGTCCGGTTTCTCTGCAGTTTGGTTATTCAAACTTTTTAAAGTGGAAGGCTTTTCAACTACGATTGCGAAAAGTACGCCACTTTCTATCAATGGAATGAAAGTCATTGATAAATGGTCACATTACTTCTCAAACTTCATACGGACCGATTCATTCCTATTTCAGAATGGCACATATAAAGCACCTTTTGAAGGTTTGTTCCTGGTCACGTGCAGTATCACGGTGCAGAACCTGTCTGAAAATGCAATTCTGAAGCTGCGATTGAATGTGGCAGGAAGCAAGAAATCATACACAGAGTATTTCTACACCAGTTCTAAAGAGAGAAAGATCAGTTCCCTAACCACAAGCATACCTGTATGGCTTATGCAAGGGCAAGCAATTTCACTATGTCTAGAAACAGAGAGTAATCAGCACAAAGAAGAGAATGTGATATTAAGAAGTGGAAGCACATTTGCTATTGTTGCTATTATTGATTCGCAAGACAATCCAGTGCCAGGGTTTGCTCTTTCTTTGCGAGAAAATTTAAAGTCATCAATCGTTATGCCCAGTAGATCACTTCTTGGCTGGACCGATGAGAAAATGGAAGGTGCTTTTTTCAACGAGAGACCTGATCTGTTCAAATTTAACAAACGGCAAGGAGAGATAAGTATTGAAAAACCAGCGGTGATAATGCTAAATATTATAGTTAATACAGAATCGAAAGAAAACAAGGAACTGGCCCTTTACGTTAAATTTGAAGAGAAAGACGTTGAGAGAGTTTTCACTTCAAGGAGATTGCGTCATGGAGAAAGCAAATCACATGGGCCATTCAAGATTTCTCTAGTGTTGTACATCAGAAGCAAGAAGACAATCAGAGTGGAAGTAAGACAGCTTGAAAGAAAACATGGCACTTACGATGTACTTGAGAATACAGTCATGTCGGCAATTTTTTTGTCAAGTGTTCCATCAAAGCCTGGATTAATGTTAGGTGTAAGAAGGTATAGCGTCAAATCGGAAGGAAAGAAGACATTTTATCGATGTGAGTGTGTAAACTGTTTTTTGTCTTGTTTATCACATGAAAACACTATTGTGAAAGTAAATGATAAGATATAGAGGAGTGTAATCCTGTATTGAGTACTGCTTTCAAGGAATGCATACTTTGCTTTTCCAAAGAATACAAGTTACACAAGTAGGCATTTTGATCAGGATGCTGATAAATTGTTATTACAGCTGGACCTTTGTATCTCAACTAAGCCTATAGCGGTCCTTTACTTTCAAGTCGAAACTTAATTAAAATAATGCCTTTTACTTTCCAGTAAAAATGAAAAACACATGTAAAGGATGTTACCAAGGTGGAATTATATATGATGAAAGCCAAGGTCATTTCAAAATTCCCTTTGCAGGTGAAAATGCATTTTTTAAGTTTGAGTAATTGTTCAATTATTTCTAATTTTTTAAAAAAGCACATAGTTTGTTTGGTACACTGGCCCCAAACATGCAACTCTTTATTCTTTTGTATATCTTAGGATGTTCCTGACAATGGAAGGTGGATTTGAAATATAAGAAATATTTGAAATATAAGAAATATTTGAAATATAAGAAATATTTGAAATATAAGAAATATTTGAAATATAAGAAATATTTGAAATATAAGAAATATTTGTTTACGGTATTGTTCTCAGGATTGTTATAGATTTTGTGGCCAACAGAAACTCTGTTTGAAATTTACAGAAATGAAAAGATGTTGTAAGATGTGAGAGGACAAGGAACTGTCGATCTTTTCTATCTTTCTATTTTGTTTATCTTTCTATTTTGTTTATCTTTCTATTTATCCATCTGCTCTATCTTTCGTTTCTCCAAAACAGAGAGACTGGTGACTTGTTTCAAGAAGCATTTTTGTATACAAATCTCTTCCTATCTAGCTTAATTAAAATCTCATTTACGAACGACATGTAGTCTTATATTTATGGCCTAAGTGAACAATATTTATGAATTTCCAGGGAGATATCTGATTTCGGTGAATTTTAACTATCTACTGAAGTCCGATTCAGCTACTTTTTCACATTGTGGCATGTTCTCAATCGAGGCTGGTGATTTCCTTGTTATGAGGAACGTTGGAAGTGGTGGTCGATTTCAGCTCACCGAATTGTTCTACTTCACGAAATCTGAACGTTTAGCATTCGTTTGCCACTCGAATGATGAGATAGAGCTGGTTGGTCGGAATTTCATCTCGATTACGTTACTTCAATTTAGCATCCCTTTCACCGACAGCAAGATCATAAGAAGAGCGCACAACGGAGGTATTCAAAGTGGTATGTAATAGCTATGATCTTTTATTTCCTATGTACCTCAAAATGTTCAATATATCTAATATGACAGCAGCAAATACAGGAATAGAAGTTAGAATTGAAAATATCCCATTGAGGTGTAATGATGACCATGACTAAAATAGTTTATGTGCTATGCTCCATAAGCTTTAAGCCCAACCTGGCTACTCTAATTGATTGTAATGAAGTGAAGTCATCAATCATGAATCTATTGCGAAGTATTCTCTTAATTAAATTCTTAATAAATCCTCGCTAAATGTCATGGCTCTATATGTATGCCTTTGGCATATATGAAAGTTTAATTTGTATATAAAGCTCAGTAATTTTTATTTGTAGTACACTCTTGTGCTATTCTGTTGTATTTTCCAATTCACTGTCTACGCCCTTGCTTCTGAGAACTAATTTCATTATAGAGCTGACAACATACGTTTCGAGGCCTGGCCAATTCTTGGTTGTAATAAACGATCTGAATAGCACGATGTCAAATTTGAAATTACTGGTAAAGGCTACAGCAAGAACTGATTTTATACTTGATGAAGTTGAGAGTCAATCAAATGATGCTTCAACTCTGTTTACCATCGTACAACTGAACGCAACATCGCATCTTTCACTTCAATGGAGTGGCAATATTAGGGACGATGACAACAACAGAACTTCCCTTTACTTGCTTGATCCATCTACCTACACGATCACCAGTCATGTTGTAAAGGATTTTGTGATGAGACCAAGCAACAGATCATCTCGTCGCATAGGCAACTGGGTGAAAAGTCAAAAATATGGAAACGAGATGGAATTTGATTATAAAAGAGGCTTATTTGTTGCTAAGCAGCCTGCAGAGTATATGCTGCTTGTAATTGTTAGAACAATCGCCAAGAAATATGAAAAACGGTATGATAATCTTAATTATTTCCTTTTGGTATTTGAATTTCTTTAATTTAATGCAGTTCAGAGGTTTTCTCTCAAATGTTTTCTGTTCTAAGATCCGAGGGAAAAAATCGCTTTCTGATATGATCCTTCTGACTTGAGTTTGCAGAGTTTTAAAAAATATATATGTGGTGGAATCTGAAAAAGTCATCAAATTATATAAATTAGAATGATCTTGAATACAAAGGAAAGAGTTTTAGAGTTCCTGCTGTGGAGCAACCTTAATCTGTTTTAATGAATCCATTTTTGGGCATGATATATGTGTTTAAGTCTTCTATTTACAATGAAGATAAGAAAAAGTAAGACCGTTAACTTAGAGGAAGGCTAATTTAACTTGTACAGTGACTACAGAAATGCTCTGCTTCCCAAAATGTTTGGAAAAAATATTTCTAACACCCTGCTGCATTGGCAAATCATTGTTATGAAATCATTGAATCATTGACTCATTGAATCATTGAATCATTAAATCATTGAATCATTAAATGATTGAATCATTGAATCACTGAATAAGTAATTTTCCTCAAGTTCAGATATGCTCATCCAGTCTGTTTGCATCCACGCATGCCGAAAAGCAACTTGGGATGTAGTTTCCATTCCTTAGTAAATACAAAAAGTTGAAGTTTTAAAGGAAACCCTGCTTCGTGCAAATTCACCTAATTTTCCACGATGTATTATCCTTTATAGATGGTTGTACGTTGCTATTGACGATGGGAACGAAAAAGACAGCTCTGCAGTTCCATTGTGTAATTCAATCGATGGAAGGAGCTGCATGACAAGCTTTGTTCAGACGTTCAGGCTTCAAAAATGGCAATCAGTTGGGTTGTATATCCGTTTGATGAATCCAAATGATTCATTAACTGTGCTAAAAGGGACTCGATTTTCAATTATCATGCTTGGTATGCGTTGCATTTTGTGTTTTCAATCGATTTACCTTCGCTTTTTAATCAATTACTGTTTGGATTGATTGTTTATCTTGTTTGCCATTAGCTCTTCTTTTAATGATGTAAGCTTCATTTTCATTACTTTTAAATTGCTATGTAATTTAGCATTTGTAATTCCAAGCAAGTTCTCTGTGATGATTCTCTTAAATTTCTCAACTTCATCTATCCCAGAATTCATGCTAGCTTGATCGTTTTCATCATTGCACTTCTAGAAGCCGATGTGCCAACATATGATGATCCTGGACCAAGATTTGTTTCTCAACCTTGGCCGTTGTATAAAAACACATCGAGTATCTTTGACTGGGAATGTGAAGCAATTGGCTCTCATGAAATTAATTATAAATGGCATTGGATAGACAGAGTATGTTGATTATTTTGTGAATTTCTTGTTGTGCTAAGTTTGCCAAAATGATCAACATGGAATTCATTTTCAAACTCGTGCTTATCTTTTTGAGCCTTGTCTTGTTTCACTATGTGCCCAAACCATTATACATGCAAAAATGGAAAGTCTTTGAATTAGAATATCCATTAAGATGCTCACAATTGCATTTTTTAGCATTTGGACATAAGCAAAGTAAGGCAATGTTTTTGCTTTGCAAAGTCTTTTAAAGAGTTTCGTCATTGGCATGGAAGGGATTGCGCAGTTCTGAAGTTGGAAGATTTTGATAATAATATACTCTAGATGTCTAAAGTTTTACGATAAATTAAGATCAATGAAACATTTTTCTTTTTTATATGATAAGATAATATCATCAGGGATTTTTTATATGATAAGATAATATCATCAGGGATTTTTTATATGATAAGATAATATCATCAGGGATTTTTTATATGATAAGATAATATCATCAGGGATTTTTTATATGATAAGATAATATCATCAGGGATTTTTTATATGATAAGATAATATCATCAGGGATTTTTTATATGATAAGATAATATCATCAGGGATTTTTTATATGATAAGATACTATCATCAGGGATTTTTTATATGATAAGATACTATCATCAGGGATTTTTTATATGATAAGATAATATCATCAGGGATTTTTTATATGATAAGATAATATCATCAGGGATTTTTTATATGATAAGATAATATCATCAGGGATTTTTTATATGATAAGATAATATCATCAGGGATTTTTCTTCAAGTCTTTGGTTTTCCACATGTAGATTCTTTAGAAAGTTGTTCCTTATAAAAAATGGAGCTTTCAGCAACTTAACTCAAATCATTTCATTCCAGCAAAAGAAGATTCAGCAAGTTTCTGGTTATGGGAAGCATGGACAACAATTGCAAATATTTGGAAAGCCAGAAGAATCTGGATACTATTTTTGTTCAGCAGAGATGAATGGAACATTGCATAATTCTCAGATAGCTACCCTCGATATTTCAGGTATGAAGTATTATTAATTGGTGCCCAGTGCCCTTCAATTACTGTGAAATAGTTTGATTTCTCTTTGGTTAATAAAGCCTAAGACCTTGTATTCATCTCGTTTCTATTTTTTAGATACGGATGAATGCAATCTAAATGCCACAGAAGTTGAGCAACTTTGTCATGAAAATGCTTATTGTATAAACACCATTGGTTCTTATCGATGCATGTGTAATACCGGATTCCAAGGAGATGGGTTCTCTCATTGCCAAGGTTCGTCATTAGGTTTTTGCTAGTTTTTCATTCAATTCAAAGGCTCTTTTATCCTTAATCTTTCATATGTTGATTCGTTGGTGGAAATACTTTCTGTCCTGTCAATTTTTCAGAACTTACTAGAAAGCAAATTAATTTTCCAGTATTTCCTGTCTGAATAATTTTCGTGCATTTCTTTACAGATAATATTATAATAAGATGACAAAATTGTTAGATATCAATTGCATATTGCCATCACTTTTCATTGACTTAAATGACCTCAAGCTATAACCAAACGATTAGATTTTTCTCTAGACTTTTCACTATGCAAGAATCTAATAAAAGATCTAGTCGTTTTACCACCATGTTTAGAGCTGTATAAGCATACATTTTCCATGTATAGTGTTTTTGATTTTGGTCACAAAGATCTAGTGGACTTTGATGTTGTATAGCGTTGTATTACCGATTGGCCCGTTTATCGACTTTTTGTATAGTATGCCTACTTCATCGGTTTAGTTTCACTCATATGATCTTAGTTCTACGCAAAGAAGACATTAAATGCTTGCAGTGTGCATGCTTTCTTGATCACTACTGGCAAAATTATTTTCCACAGTAAGAATCACAAACAGCTGAATCAATTTGAACTTATTGTGGAAAAAGATGAAAATGAGATAACATATACAAGGGAACTAAACCCTGCTCAGAAACAGGATTTACTATATATTTCAGCTTAATTTAAAATTTTCGTGGGAATCTCATTTCAATATGAATTTTCTATTTCTTTGAGCGTATTTAGAATGTTTGATATTTTGCAGATATTGACGAATGCAAATTAAATGAGACTTGTCACGTGAATGCGACATGCCGAAATACAAAAGGATCATACACATGCAAATGCAAGACTGGCTTTTATGGCAATGGAACATATTGCAAAGGTAAGATTATGTGTGCCTGTACGATTCTTTTTCTTACGTGATTTCTCAATTAATAGTAAGAATGATTTTCCCTCTCATGGCCCTTTCTCCCTAAAAGTTGAGGTTGAGGTTACTTCAAAATGAACTTGAGTGCGTCTTTTGCTAGATTTTATTGCCAATGTTCATAATTTGTGATGTATCCACAAACCAAAATTCGATCGCAGCACCACAGTGC
The DNA here is from genome assembly GCA_964019165.1 of Mastigias papua. NCBI lineage: Eukaryota > Metazoa > Cnidaria > Scyphozoa > Rhizostomeae > Mastigiidae > Mastigias > Mastigias papua. The sequence continues at coordinate 906,264 of OZ025268.1, forward strand.
CTAGGCACTAGTGTCTTCAGGTTCTTCACAGAGAATAGCAATTGTCTGAATAAATTAAGAGCGTTGCTTATTGATTTATAAATATATTTGTTAGACTGATGACGAATTTTGCATAGAACATTAATCACCCAGAGAAAAATACCTTCCTTCAAGATTACACTAATTGATAAGCCACTTCAGTCTATTCAACAGAGTCTGAGATTGTTTACACAAGAAGTACATCTGTACAGCATTTTGCAAATTTTCCCTCGTTCAGCTCAGGTCAGGGAATTATTTCCAGATCAAAAATAGAATTGAAAGCAAGCCATAGTCAATATCAACCCTGGTAGATTTTATTTGTGAATATCTTCTTTCATTTTACTACGGCCATATATTTTGCAGATGTTAACGAATGCAAGGGGCCTAATAAATGCCATGTCGATTCAACTTGCATCAATGAAATAGGAAGCTACAGATGTGTCTGCAATGTGGGGTACAGCGTAAATGGAGAGAACTGTGTTAGTAAGTAGAAAGATTCGTTGGTCTGTTAAATGTGTGTCTGTTTGATCCTCCATGAAAAAACTTGAAACTGGTGTTTTACTTGAAACAGAAAATGCTGATAGACAATGTTTACACGAATAGTGACCTATCACCGGCATGGACATGAAAACGGTAAACAATAACTCTTCTGCTATTCACCAGAATTCCCGCCTCGTTCCTTGCACCCCTCGACAATTGTAGTGTAAAATTCCACAAGGTGCTTGATGTTACTTTTTCTAGAAAGTTAAACATTATTGTTTGCAGGATCATGCTTGTGTCATTAATCACACATCCATGTCTATAATTTCAATTTTTTTCACAATCTTTTTGAACACCTGCTTGCTACTACAACACGATTGCCACAGTTTTGTTATATAATTCAAAACTATAACACAATTGGTAGTGATTGTGTCCCTCACAATGGAAAGAGGCTCAAAGTCATCGTGTCCCCGCTATGATTGCCACAATCATTAGAGTTAAGAACATTTTGTGTTTATAGCTGCGACTCGACAAGCTTCCGAATCAAATATTGTTTCATCTTTCTAATTTGAGATATTAATGAATGCAACAATGAGGAGTATCCTTGCCACAAGAAAGCATCTTGCGCTGATACAATTGGTTCATTTCATTGCAAATGTAACGATGGATGGACGGGCAATGGAACCATTTGTACAGGTATTCTTCCATCCAAGACACTTTTACAAAGCTTAAATTCAGTTCACTTTCACTATGTTTCTTGCTTGTAAGCAAAACTTTACGATTATAAGCTAGTATAAACCAGAGTAAGTCAATCTTTTGATCCATCAACCATGAGCCAAAACTTTGAATGTTTGCAGACAACTTGGTGGGCAGAGTGTTGGCTAGTTTGACTACCCATCTAGTTCACCGTCAATATTATGACGCTATATAATGATTGGGAATCAAATGCAGCACAATAGTAAACCAGTTTTTCTATTGTGTTATTTTCGCAGATATAAACGAATGCCTTGTTATAAATTGCACTGGAAATGCTACATGCCACAATGAACCTGGCAGATACAGATGCATTTGTAACCGGGGTTTCAAAGGCGATGGGTTTAAGTACTGTGAACGTAAGTATCAAGTGTATTCAGAATACCAAATAACAGAAATATGAGCTTTGCAGATGAATGAAAGGCATTGAATTGCCTTCTATTTCTTGTCCGGGAGCTTTATTGATATTTGTAGAATCGAAAATGGGACGCATGGTAATGATATATACATATCCTTGTTCTAAAAGTGATTTTTGACGTAGTAAGTGAACTTTGTAGTGTAAATAAGTAGTTATAATGACGTAGAATGTATTCTGCCTTCATCATTTATAAACGTATTATATTTTCACTTTTTACGAGAAAAGTGAACAGTACCATAGGTGGTATGATTGATCCTCCACTAATATTTGCCTCACAATTGCAAGTCAATTTATATATATATATATATATATATATATATATATATATATATATATATATATATATATATATATATATATATATATATATATATATATATTAATGTGTTCAGGATGGCCAAGCTAACAACGAAACTTACTCTTTGTCATTTCAGCTCTTGGCTGTACACCTCCAGCTCACTGTATTGGAGAATATAAAGCTGCTTGGTGGTCTAGAAGCCCATATCTTGCTAATTCTTCTAACAAAGAACCAATTGGCCTATTCAAAGATCTGCTAACTCAAGTGATAGTTGATTGCTGTGCAAATTGTTCCCTTCTGTCGTTTGATGGGCCTTACAATGGCTCCCTTGAAGTCGAGGCTAAGATTGAAGGAAACAAAACAGTCGATTTTGGCTGTCCTTTGTATGGCTCACCTGATCAAACTTTATTCAGGGGACTTCCATTCATGCCTGTTGGTATGTCATTTCCCACATAAAAATAAATGAATATATATATATATATATATATATATATATATATATATATATATATATATATATATATATATATATATATATATATATATATATATATATATATATATATATATATATATATATATATATATATATATATATATATATATATATATATATATATATATATATATATATTATAGATCTGCCAAATATGAATAGTTGCATACATGCTAGCTTTCTATAGTGATCAGAGAACTTTCGTGTATCATGAAAATTCAATCAAAGTAGAAACGAAGTAAACTAAGTTCAGATTTAACTATAAAAAGGACTTTGAATGCTTCTAGTAAGAATTTAACTCAAGTTTATATTTATTTGTTTCTTGTTTAGTTGAATCTCCAGGCATCGCTTTTTTCATCAAAGACAAGCCGAAGGAAAGAAGTGCCCTCATTGGCTCATTGGGAAGCACGTGGCCAATTTTGGCTATTACTTTCTTGCTTGCATGCTTGTCCGGAGTCATAATTTGGTTCTTGGTGAGCAATTTTTAATCTCTGTTGGCTCAGAAGGATTCAGCACATCAGAACTGGTTCTCTACTCTTGTGTCTTCTTTCTCTTTCTCTCTCTTTGTGTGTATGCGTGAGCGCACGCGCGCGCGCGTGTGTGTGTTTGTGTTTGTGTTCAGTGTGTAGATGTTTCTTCCCTATCTTCAACACATAATTTCGAGTCCCACATTTTACCTACATTTTCATATATGAGCATATTTTCTATAAAACATGTTAGCACCTCAATTGCATACCTTGCATGTTTACAGCTTCAGTAAAATGACAAAGAATATATCGTATTTATGTCGCGAAAGAGCTGACTTGATACCAGTGCATTTATTTCTAGGATACTGTCCGTAACCCAACAGAATTTCCGAATTCTTTCATCGAGGGAAGCTGGGAAGGCTTTTGGTGGGCATTCATCACCATGACAACTGTTGGGTAAGAAATTTGAAACATTACAAAATCTCACAGAGAAATGGAAGGAATATGCTAATTAGTACCAATTTATATGCAAAAGGCAGTCCCATGTACGACTGTACTCTGGCGGGGGATGCCTGTTAGATAGAACACTTATCTTGGGCCATTGGTATCATGAAGTAGGGTGGTGGTCCGTTTCTATCCTTGCCCCCTTTGGCTATCTAGTATTTCCCATTTGCTGCTTAGTGGACAGTGAGTGTGTATCCAAGGTTGTTTCGAAGCTGTGATGCTCGAGGTGTTTTTCGAACTATCGTCAATTTTTCAATATAATGAGCTGTCAATTATCTCAATTCACTCTTGTCAAGCATATTGTACTGGAAATGACTCCACAAATTTGCATAAGGAACATAAAATTAGATTTTATGCATGAAATATCAAAGAATAACTTCAGTTCTGTGATACTAGTAAGCTGTAACTATGAATTACATTCAGAGTATCTTTGTTTGACTCTAAAACACTATTTTTAGCTATGGCGACAAGGCTCCCCGCTCTTTTTTTGCACGGCTATTTGGCATCGTTTGGATACTGGTTGGCCTCGTAATCATATCAACATTCACTGCCACAATAACGACAATGTTGACAGCGAGCAGTCTCTCTGATGAGACAAAACTTTACGGTACAAAAGTTGGTGTTTTGCATAACAGCGAAGAATATCGACTTGGCGTAAAGCGAAATGCTGAAACAAAAGGTATAAATACTTCAAGTCAAATTGCGCTCTAATTTCTTGAGCATTTTTGGAAAACAATTATTGCTTGTGCGGGAGAGCTAAAGTATGTGTAGATCTGATTCACTGCTATAAGCTGAAAGTGCTAAAGAGGTCCTACACTGAGTGCGTATGACTCACTCTGCGGAGGTGGAAATTGAAACTTGTGGTCTGTAATTAGGGAAATTGTTGATTAGTAAATAGCGCACTCCTAGTTATTGAAAGTAGGTGATCAAAGCTAACGAAAATTTATACGTGCACACATAACATATCTTAAGATTTATTGATATTTAAATGGCATGAAAATTTATCACTTTACTTCTATATAACTTTCTAGTTTTTAATTTCTGTCACACTCTTTATGCAATTCCAAGAAAAGACAACACCCGTCCTTTTGCAAAACTGTGGATATGAAAACATTTATTATTTCGAGCTCTTCCGTATGGCGTGGAATGAGAAAAGTACGATCCTTAAATTTTTGTGGAGCAAGATAGTCATCTTAATTTCTCAAAGAAAATAAAAAGGTAATCTGTATTGTTACTTTCTACAGGATATGGTTCTGTTGCTGAGATTGTGAGTAAGATCAAAGAAGGAGAAGTGCAAGGGATTCTTCTAGATACATACATAGCAGGGGAATATCAAGATCAATTGAGAGACCTCAGACTTCAGCAAGTTATTGATTATACGTTTTCATACGGAGTTGTACTATCTAGGGATGCACTTGGCCTGCGCAAATGTTTCTCTCACTTTCTTGAATCAAAGCAAAGCCAGATTTACTCCACTATATCTAAAGTAATAAAACCTCTTAAGGTGAGTGCTCTGTGAAATTCACTTCTTCTTGCATATCTCAATTAAACTAAGACTTAGCTTCCACGATTAACATCAGGACAAATATTGACAAGAAGCTGAACAAAGATTTACTAGAGGCTGAACAAGTACTGGTTAGAAACTGAACAAGAAATGTGGACTTTTGAGGTGGATATATATTTTATTTGTTTATTTCATTCTGTTTATAAGATATTTTCCTCTTTTATAGAATCAATGTGAATAGACGATTTCGTACACTTAAGCTTCAATAACAGTAGAGTTGTACCGCACTGTCTATCTCTTCAACGCTCGGCAGATTCAGCACTAGGGTGACCTTCCTTGGTTTTAAGGATATGAATGGTCAGACTTAGCATAAAATATCATTCAAAACTTTCAATTTTCAATCCTCCCACCCACTTTTTTAGCAGTTTGTAATCAAAGCTTTAGATAAATTCAATTAATTTGTAAATTTTAGACAAATGGTCAACAAAATTTTGCTGCTCAGAAGTCAGCCAACATCTTTGATGCCGAGTCTGTTTACTTCAAATATATTGTTATGGTTGGCCTAGGCACATTTGCTGCACTCTTCTTAGTTGGTTTGACTTGGGAATGTTACATAACAAGACGAAGAAAGACACAGTATTCCCTAGCAAATCATAATGAGCCAAAAGGTAGTATACACTGATTTATAAATATTTTTACGTAATCGATTACGTAGATTTTGTCATATCATTTCAATGCAATCATTGTTTTTTTCCTTTTAAATATCTTGCCAGAAGTCTACCATCCTGTTTGACTAATGATGTCCCCATAAAAGATTCAGGAACAGAAGGAAAACATTCCATCTTGCATGAATCAAAACTTAAAACTGTAGAAGTGTATTCGCATTTGCACCAATAATCAATTGATCAAGTCCTGGCTCTCCCTCTGTTCAAAGACTCCTCTGTTATTCAGATTTTGATTCAGTTCAATGTCATTAAACATATAGGATGTCTGATTGTTGAAGAAACTGAGTTGAATTCAAGTGAAAACGTTCTATCTACAGAATCTGACATGACGCAGTGGAGAGTGCAATGGGAGTCTGGTAAAGTAAGCCATTTCACAAGCAACATATTCAGAAGTGACATCGGAGATCTCAAGCAGCAGATAAAGGACTTTGCTGATACCTGGATAAGCCGGTTGGAGGAATTAGAAAAAAAACAACAGCAAGAAATAAACGAATTGAAACATCAACAAAATAAGGTAAGTCATTTTTAGAAGTGTTTTTGTAATGAATAAAACTGAAAATATGGTTTTTATGGGTAAAGGCTTTTGTTTGAGAAGGGGTGGAAGCATGTCCATATGTTGTGCCTGGGCTTCCTATGAAAAGAAGACAACTTTCTTTAAACACTGTGTCTCCATAAAAGTGTCTTTTATTGCATACCGGGTGTTATGCATATTTGTCCATACCAAGTATTTCTACTTCTTATGAATATGAAAGCTGTTGGCTTAGTGCTACACTTATTTTTATAGAAGATTGGTTTGTAAGGCGAAAGTAGTGTTCGACTGTTTAGAAATTTAAGACCTACGAAGTTCGATACATCAATATACTTTTAGGGTTCTAATTTTAACTCAAGCACACAAGATTATCTGTATGATTCAATTCTTATATATTCCTTGTGTTACTGTCTCTGTTTCTGTCTCATGCTTCTGCGGTGCTTGTCTAACTTTTTCAGAAGTACATGCTACTTTTTACGTGTTCTGTTAAAGCCATTGCACAAAACAGAACTCAGGAATGTTTGCTTGGAATGCTTTCAAGAAGTTTCGATACTGAAATTGTGATAAAAATTTAAGAAAGTTTCAATTACTGGCCGAAGAAAGCCATTCTTAAAAAGTAACAAAATTTCTTATAAAGCATCGCATACATTTGTTATTCACCATGTTGAAATGCTCTATACTCTCGGGTGTTTAATAAATGGGGAGGGACGCATACTAATTTTTCTGATTTTTCCCACCCCCGAACTTTATTTAGTCCCCTCGCTTATTAACTTTTGTAAGTTGAGGTGTCAAAGGTCCATGTCGATTATATGTCAAGACATACGTTTTTCGTTTTGTATTTTCGAAAAGACACCATGTCATTGCATTCACGTTTTGAGTGCTCTTTTTAGTTATAAACAAGTATGTCTAAGGCCTCGACCGTAGAGCATGGTGTTTTGTTAGTTAATGCATGAAAGACTTCCCATCTGGACATTCCCCCCCCGGTTATTAAGACCCCTACTGTTCATTAGTTTTTTAAAAAGTTCCCACCACCCCCCCAGCTATTAAGACCCCCCTTGTATTAAGCACTCGAGAGTAGGTATCAAGATCCCATAGTTTCATTTGTGAACTTTAAACAACCTTCATAAACTTAAGAATAATTGATTTAAATCTATTTTCGTAACCGAGTTTTACTATTCTGTTGTACAGAGGAACAGAAACAGACACACTGACAACAAATTTGGACGATTTTTCAAATACTTCAGAGGAACAGCGAAAACAGACACCAATGGACTTACAACCAAAATGACTACAGTCCTTTGAGCGAAGAATCGATGATAGCATTTCATTTGCTACCCTTAAGATCTGAAAGACGATAACCTCTAGGTCTGCGCTGGTTCCATGGCTATGGATCCAGCCAAGCAGAAGATGAAGAACTGAGAACATAAAAGTCAATTTGCCTTCTTTATTAAGTGAAAAATTCGTCAAGATTTGCCTTGATGTCTTACGTTCATAAGACGTGTATATAAAAATCTTACTAACGCTTGGTAATTATTAATTATGAGTATAATTTTTTGTACTTGATTTGCTTATTTGATAAAATTATAATAATTTTTAACCCACTTATTTGGAAGTAATACGACTATAAACTATTATAGGCTGAAATGGACCCCAGATGACGTAACAGGATCACATTCATGATTTATTAAATGAAAAAGAGTGCAAAAAGAGAGTGATAAATTTGCAGGTGTAATCAGAGTTATGATGTTGACAACGGAATTTATCAATAAGGTTATTGCCAATCCACATGCTTACTAATTTTGCAGGTCTTTTGGAGTGTTTCTCATTATTTTCACGATTCATAGACGTCAAACAGCGATATATTGCTGCCATGAATCAATTAAAGGACATATTTTGTAAGATTGATTTTAGCGAAACATAAAATTTGGTATAATTATTTTAACAAATACATAATTATCCTTATATCATGAGAATATTTATTCTCAAGGCTTTTTTAAATGCTTAAGGGTAAAGAAGCCTCTTTTTACAACGAGTGAGGGATATTTTTTTAATGAGCGTAACGCTTGGTCTAGAACGTGAGGTAAGACTTTACCAGGGTTAGGGATTGGGAAATAGCTAGACCTTTTGTCAATAGTTGTAGTTATAAGAATATCAGAGTAAATATACTCGTTATGATCTGCAACAAAGTTGACACTCATGTGTCAGAGCCCTTTGCTTATTCTGTGGGAAGGATTAAAAAACACACAATTGCTTCTTGCTGCACCTGAACACTCATTTTTCCCAAAAGTGCATACGAACCAGTACGGAGTTGAGTTGTTCTATAATGCAATCGCAGTGTTTCATTTTCAGTATAAAGCTATCTAACACTAGAAAGTTGTAACTTAAGAACATATACTATGTCATAGTTGAAGTATCAAGCATACACAGCGGATGTATTTTATAGCTAGATAATTGTTGCTTGCTGACATTGCACATTATATTAATTTTTCAAGTCCTACATACGGGGAATTTCCGTTGTCTACGTGAGTTTGTCTGGTCTCAAAATCGCATGAAATTTTTTTGAAACTAAAAACGTAATGGGATTTTCATTGCTCGTACAAGTTGATCTTTTAACATACAAACAAGTAGATTTTGATGCTGACTGCTTGTTTAATTTTCTGGCACTGTTTAAACTTAGCGGCAAAGTTCTACGATGAAATATCCAAGCCCTTCATTTTTGGCATTTCCTCCAATATTTTGAACTGAACGATCAATTGATTTAAACTAGCCTATCTAACTGTATAAATAACAAATGCAAGAAGGTGCCATCGGAATGTTTTGAGTATAGCCAATAGTGTAGGAATATCCCAATCCTATAACGTAATTAGTTATCAGTAGGGCAACTAAAAAATAACCTAAAAATTGGCACTTGGTGACCTAACATATGATGTGAAACAAGTAACAAAAAAGTGACCTTTTGCTTTGTGGACAAATACAGTTTAAGAGGTTTCGTGGCAATTTTATTTAAAAACATTCAATCATCTAATAATGCAGTTTGTTGTAGTGCAAGATGGCCGAATTGTATTGAAATTTAGCTTCACAGTATACATGTTTCTTTACAAGAAACAAACTTTCTCCCTCCAGCTTGGATGTTTCTTAAGTGCTTCTTAAAATTCTTAAAATTTCCTATAGCACCAAGGCTACTATGAGACAGGAAATAGAACTTTTTTTAGCTAAAAAGACATTTGAGAGATGGATGCTGTGTGTATTGTTTGTCCAGTTTAATAACAAATTTCCTCACAAAAACAGATTTTTCAAGTTTACTTTGAAACTCGGGTCTGCTTATCTTAGATGTTTCTTAATTTTTGCCCATATGTAAGCCTCATGTTTTTAATATACTTGTTTCTTATAAAAAGACGTGTAGAGGCTGGTGGAGAGTGATTTGAAAGTTGTAACAAGTGACAAAATATTACATATATATACGGAACATGTCACGATACTTCCCGATTGACCCTCGAAGTTTAGTACAGTATTGTCATTGCCAGCTGTGTATTGATTTTCAAGCCACGAAATCAAAATAATGATCTAAAAACCTAACAGTTAAAAGTAGCAAAAAGTTGACTTAATATCAAAAAGTTACCAAAAAGTGTTCCCATAAAGAGACCGGTGAACTTTTTGGTTATCTTGGTATGGTTATATGTAAGGTTGCCTCTGTTGCTGTAGTCTCGTTTTGACTTACCGCTATTTTCAATTTTCTTCCATTTCAAAATGGACGACGATTCGCCAAGTAAGCCTAGCGGAAAACTACTGCAGCTACCATTAGCAAGAATTAAAATGATAATGAGAAGTAGTCCTGACATTGGAAGCGTCAGTACAGAAGGGTATTTCTTGATTGCACGAGCAGCTGTAAGTTTCATGTCTTGTAGCTCTATTAATTCGCATGCAACTTGCAGAACCGAACTGCAGAACAAACTTTAATGTCCTGGGGCCGGACAAGATTCACATTCAGATTCGAGAACAACATTCAGATTCGATGGTAATCATCTTGTAACTGTCCAAAACATGTCGGATATAGAATACCCAAGCATCAATCTCAATATTATCCAAGTAGGCATGCTAAGCTACAAATTTTTTAACAATTTTGAACCCACAGGGTTGATCAGGCAGGAGAACTGCTTTTATGTTCAATTGCGTCATATCCGCGACATGTTTTGGACAGTTGTCGAATCTCAATGTTGTTATTCGTCTGAAAACGAATGTTGTTCCCAGGACATGAAGTCTGCAGAGCATGGCCTTTTTCAACGAGATGGCGAGTGTGCACGAGCAGCATGCCAGGTGTGCAAGTGTGCACTTATTCTCAGGTGTGAACTTTACGTGTGCACGATGCCACAAGAAACAAGCGGTGCCAGAATAGCTAGCATCGACAGTTTCCCAGCAGTTGCAAAATGGGGGAGAATTTTCATAGAATTATGTTTATTACTTTTTCAATCAATTTGAGACAGGCATTGTGCATTAATTTTACTAGCCCACTAATTCTAAGTGAAGCTGCAAGTGAGAATCGAGGTTCTCATGCTGACGTTCTAAAAGATATTGCAACAGAAGAAGAAAATTAACGATGATAAAATTTGGGAAAGTATATGCAAGGATGCTATGAATGTTGTAGGTTGAAATTGCAGCTTTTTGATGAATAATAGGACGAGAGTGACGACAAAAAGAGACCACATTTTTGATTATTTGACGACTATTCCATGATATATTTTACTTAAAATGACTATTCCATGACTAATCCAGTGTAACTATAAACATTTCGACTCGTGCTCAAGTCATCTTCACTATGATAAGACCAAAATATATAGTGGGGGGTGGATCAAAAACCACGTAGTAGGAATGGAATTCATAGCATATGCAAGGATGCTATGAATGCTATCTGTAACTGCTGTGTATTCCTAGGATTGTATTGTTTCTTTCACTTTACTTTGGTGCCAGTGACTGACATGACAGATGCTAGTAATATGCAATACTTGGCTGATTTATCTGATGTGATGTTGGGTGTATTTGGTGTGATTTTGAATATACTGTTTTACTCCCTAACTGTTTTCTGTAAGCATGAATACAATTCCATTTAAATGTCTTCACTACACATGACTCCCAAAGTGAGCAAGAAACTCTCATAGCCTTATTACACCATAGAAAGTATCTCCTTTGTGTATATTATGCAATGACCATCATTTACATAGCTAGATGCTTACATCAATGCCTTTAATATTTGCTTTGCAGTCTTTAAATATTTACATCACAGCCTTTAAATGTTTACTTTAAAGCTTTTAGACATTTGCATTAAAGCCCTGAAGTGTGAGCATCAACCTAATTTAAAAATTGAGATTAATCAACTTTTGTTTAGGAACTTTTTGCTCAGTATATTGCTGAACAAGGCCTTAAATCAGGAGACAACAAGATGGAACTATCTTACAAAGGACTAGGTAAATATGAACTACCAAAAATAAGCTTTTTATATGATAATTTCTATAGTACATCATAGTTAGCAACAACCACACCAATACCAAAGCTTTGCAAAGATAGATAATCACTTACTGTATTTGCTAAATGGGGATGCTAACTAGCATAATTTCTATAAATGGAAATTCTCAGATGAATGCTTGTTTGATTTGAAAGAGAAGTCATATTCCATTCCAAAGAATATAGGTCCATTCCTTTCTGTATACAGTTTATACCAAAGAAATTAGAAATATTTGTACTTAGGATTGCCAAAATCTTAAGTTTCTAGAAAATAGCTGCTTAAACTCTTTATCATCCAGGAGCTGGATCTATTTATGGTTCATCCTTGTCATCTCCACTGAAATAGATGTTAACATGAATGTCACGGAAATTGAAGGAAAAGCATCAACATAAGGAATATGAATTCTTAGATTTAACCCATCAACACAATCATGCTAAATTAGTATACCTTTTGTATACTTAAAAGAAGAAATGTTTTCTTCTTTTTCTGCCTTTTAGATTCTGATTTATTCTATCTTAGAAAATAAATAGCTAGAAATTCTTGATTAACAATTCTTAATTGTTAAAATTACTCTTTTTTACAAGCAAATTCAGTTGAAATAAATGATGCCTTGGAATTTCTTGAAGGTTTGTACTCAGAAAGTTGTTTACTGTTATATTAATTCTGGATATCTGTTGCCTGTGCTTTTAGAATTAGAATATTATTGTGTAAGGACAGGCCCTAAATGGTGAGAAGGCTTCTCTCAAATAGATAGTGTAGAGAGGAAATATTATTTGGAACTTATGACAGAGTTATTGAATGCTAGTAGTAAAGAAACCTTCAAAAACTTCTTGATCAAAGAGTTAAAAAACATTGAAAAGCCACTTTTGAGTTAGAAACTGCAAAAGTTACATATGAAGATATATATATATATATATATATATATATATATATATATATATATATATATATATATATATATATATATATATATATATATATATATATATATATATATATATATATATATATATTTACATAAGGACATTTTGTTTACATTTTATTTACATTTTACTTTCTATGATTATTTAATTACATGGACTGCCATAGTCAAGCCTGCATTGATAAATAAGTGCATTGATACTAATAGTGATAATAATAATAATAATAATGCCAATGTTTGAAACTCATTCATAACATACATATTCATTTCAAAACAATTATATGCTTCACATAACTTGACAGTATATAATTGGCTATCTTAGTACAATAATGACCTAGAAATTGGCTAAATGTTGAGAACCTTATTTGCATTGATTGTTCTGTTTTAGTTTATAAGATTCTCAACAAGCTATGCCTTAAAAGCCTATGGAATATGTCCGACTTAGATCATCTTTATCTTGTTATAATTCTAGAAACAATAAAGATCTGCATATTCCAAAAGTAAAAGCTTGAATTTTCCAAGAAAGGATTTCAATATGCTAGTATTTGCGCCAGGAATGATATACCAATTTACATAAGAGAACTGTAATTGCTAACTCTATTTAAAAGCCATCTAAAAACATTTGATGAGCAGTGAAAACTAGTCTATGCCACGTCAAGGAATGACTCCTTGTAAGATCAGAGGTTTTATTTCTTTATTATTCTAATTATTATAATCTTACTTTGTAATCTTTGATAAATCCATATCGACTACAAAAGTTTACTTTATATTTCAAAGAATGCCATGATAGCAAATCTCCGGAAATTTGTTTTGAAGTTATGTCTAACACTAATAGATGTTTATATTTGACTTTTTATGCTTTTTAAACAGCATACATTGAATATGGATTATCAGATAAGTTGGAAAGCACTGATGACATTACTTCCAGTGTGACCTTTCTCCGACTTTTTGTTGCAATAAATTTATCTGACTTCTGAAGTCTTGCACCATGCTCTCTCAATCGGTTATTGATTATATCATCACGTGCAAACCTATAAAACATCTGCAGTTTAGGGCGTAGTTATATTGTGTTTAATCTTGTATTTACAATTCAGTCTATTCTCAAGATGGCCTGTCAAAGTCTCAAACTTTCTGTAATTACCATAAATACTATTAACATTCAATAAAAGTTCATGTTCCGTGTGCTTTTATCTTGTACCGTTGGAAAAGTGATTAATTTTCCCGAATTGATTTACAGTAAATTTGCAAAGCACTTGCAGATTTTAACAACTGTTTGTTTACTAATCTGGATCACAGACAACAGTATTGACCTTAAGTGTTTGGTGAAAATCTCTTGCATTTTAATGCGTGTTTGTAGACAAAAGCAGATATCCTCAAAATCACCAGCTTACTCGACCCAATTTCAAAAGGTGTTCTCAATAGTAAATATGGTAAAGCAGACGACAAATTGCTTCTCCAATTCTATCTCAATCATCTTCGACAAGTACTTGATTACTCTATGATGGTAGCTAATTTCTTCATAGCTTTGTGTGCAGCCTTTTTGTGCCCTTACATATTTCGCAGCTAGAGTGTACTTTACTGATAATAACATATTGTTTTAATCTATTTCTTTCTCATTTCCATTTTAGATAGAACATATCATTTTATGATATTTGTCTCAGAGCTTAGCATGTTATAATAGTAACTGGGGACACCCATAGAGCAATGAATTAGATACTTCATGTTAACCCAGATAAGAATAACAATGGTTGTATAAGAATGGCCTAGCTAACAGACAATTAAGTTGATGATGAAAATGATACGTTTTTTGCGTACATTCAAATGCGAATTGATGTATGTAAAGCTTTGCAGAAGGTCAAAACAGTAGCAAAGGGGACAGAATCGTTAACTTTGCATAAAAAATTATTACATGTAACTGTTACTGCATTTTAATAGTACCATACTTTCATTCGATATTTGTTCTCCTTACCAATTCAAATCTTTTGTTATTTAGATATAATTCCTCAAAAAGTCAAGATGAAAGAGTTAAGAGAAAGGGCATCAAATCAAGGACAGGATGATTAGAACAGGTTTTGTCACCCGTGCTATTTCATATCGTTTATCGCTTTCTATTTATGATGATATTGTGTGCCTTGGGTTTGTGATGTCATCACAAAGAACCAAGTAGCTATCATATCGATACAGAATAATTTTAAGAAATATCATTCTTACCAAAATATCTGAGAATATGGCCTAAGCAAGTAAAATGACTGGATACTGTTAAAAAATTGAAAGCAGTTGAAAAATTACTTGGGGTTTAGTTGCTGCCGTAGGGTAGCTGTTCTTGAAGGTTTTTTATATGAAAATTATCGACGCATTATATCAGGAGTGTGGAAACTTTCTTTACGAAATTTGTATTTGTCCGAAGCCTTAGCCCTTTGATTTCAAATGTCAAATGGTTTTAAAGGGATTTGCTCCAAAGATGTAGCGGTAAACTACTTTTTCCTGAATTTCTATATGCCATTCCGGTTAGATCAAGGGGTTTTCATCTACTGATTTTAAATTTTTCGTTCGGACGATGATGTTTACGTCGAGCTGCTCTAATGATGGGAATTGTCTTATGTTGAAGGTTTTATAGATGATATATTACGTGTTTTGACATCCTACCCCAGATAACATCGGTCTATCGCAGTTAGTTTTCTCTGAACATTTCACAGACTGCAAACAGCTGAGATTGAAAGAGAATATTTGTCGTCTCTTCTCACGATGCAAGATCACTTCGTAGTATAGATTTCACAGTTGTAAATTACTCGTAGCAACCGGGCCCCTAATCAATCATTTGATTTTGGAGTCTCATCTGTTGATATTTGTGATATTTGGTGTTATTTGGCTAGCCAACTCACTGATCATACAGTTCTTTTTGAAGACTTTGGTTTGGCTTATTTCGCCATTTCAACTCAGAGGTTGCATTCAGCCTTTTTGTACGCGACTTGTGTTAATCACCAATATTTGCTGAATCTACTATTGTATATGTGCTATCGGTATAGGAGCCATTTAAATATCTATGCAATTAGTACTCAGCAGCGTTTGTGTAGAACATAAATAGAAATGTACCTAGACATGGTCCTTGCAGAATTCCGCTAGTAATTTCTTTATACATACACTGTACGTAGTTGAATGACCAGTGCTGCTTTAAAGTTTATATCCTTTAACTGAAATCATCATGTAGATCAGTGTTTTTATGACGTATGCTTCTTGCTTGACTGTTAGTATCTAGTGGTCAGCTGCATCGAACAGATCTAAAAGAATATCCATACCTTTAGCTTTCTCTAATGAATACTAGCATTTCACCGTTCAGTGCAGCAGCTGTCGAGTTGAGTTAAGAAAATGCTGATTGGATATGCTCTATGTACACACTATAGCAACGTGAAAATCTAAGGTTGATTTCTTCATCTCATTCCCTTGAAGTTACATTTTGAATTTGAAAGCAATAGCTTGTTTTAGTATATGCTTCAGTCATCCATTTGGTTTCGTATCCAAATATGGTCAATGAACAAATCTAGTTATTAGGTAGTGCAACCCTTAAAGGTACCTGTTTTGTTTTACGAATTCTTATCGGTTCCATTTGCCAATTCAGATTCTCCCCAGGTACTCTCTAATTTTAGTCTACGTTATGAATTCTATCAACTATGCCACGGCGAAATCAAGATCTATTCTCTCTTGTTCTCACAGTATTCCATAATTTTTCTATATTAAGTTTGAAAAGATTTTGAACGGAATGAACTGCACTCCTTCCTAGAGTCAGGCCGGGGCAACACTTTCATCTTGCTCGGTCAGTGCCTGTCAGCAGGACACTGCACAGAAGAATAAATGTAATCCTCCGATTGAATCCAAATATTTGGTGACCCAACCATGTTGATATGCTCAACAGTCTCCAAACCCTCTTGTCACCGGCGTTTCCCAAGCAATTATAATACCGTCAGGTGCGAACTTGTCACGAAAAATAAATGACACATTACTGGTGGTGTGCAACAGAACTTCAAGATTTAAACAATTGTATCTTCAAGCACTGTTGAGATAACCCTGGTTGTCAAAAGACCTAGAATATCCGTGTCCCTTAGTGTGTGGATGAAAGTTCTAAACCTTTATAGTGGTAGACAAGTATGCTCTGAAACGCACAAACACGTTATGAAGAATATGAAAAAGAACATGAAGACATATCTTAGATTTTTTTGTATGCTTAGAAAATGTTTATGCGGATGAAAATCACAGAATGTTAATTGGTCCATTTACTTCTTAGACATTTCGATGCTAGCATTTATCAACGAATCTCCAGTCAGATCAGCATACTTTAGCTTCAAGAGACCTTCCATGGCTTTGTTTGTTGAGTAGCGAAGGTGTGGCTTGCTTGCTGTTATTGCTTCCAAAATTATGTCAGCAATCTCTTCTGCCTGTTGCCATTTCCCTTCAAACTGCGCCAATGCTGTCTTGAACACGTTTTGGTATATTTCAGCAGTCTTCTCATCTACTCCTTTGGGTAAGGTGTCTGCTCCTATACCTGCATTCTCCACAAAGGGGGTAACAACAGGACCAGGCTCGATAAGAGTTGACCTAGAATCATACATTTGTAACCGATAAATTAACTGCTAAATAATATCACTGAAAGGTACTAGTTGTAAAACCTCTTTTCATATTTCATACTCATATGTCATCGGACAATGTCGCCGATAAAAAGCATATATATATATATATATATATATATATATATATATATATATATATATATATATATATATATATATATATATATATATATATATATATATATATATATATATATATATATATATATATATATATATATATATATATATATATATATATATATATATATAATACACACAGACACACACACACACACACAGACACACACACACACAGACACACACACACACACAGACACACACACACACTCACACTCACACTCACACTCACACTAACACTCACACTCACACTCACACTGTTTAGATTAGAAGACTCCTGTGCTAATCAATTGCGCCATCCAGGCACAAAAGAATAGCGGTGGAATCTTAAGGTCATTCCACCGCGAGTCTCTCAACGCATCTAGGGCCTTCTCTATGTTTCGGCATACAATGCCTTCTTCAGAGCCAAGCGTACTATATTCTCTTAATTCGGCTAATATATATATATATATATATATACATATATATATATATATATATATATATATATATATATATATATATATATATATATATATATATATATATATATATATATATATATATATATATATATGCATGTTTGTATGTATGTATTTGATTATTCATACAAACAAGCTAATAGTTAGCAACTCAAAGAATACCTGAATTAAAATTTGTAGCAAAAAGTGCCTTAATCATAGCAGCACCAAATAATTAGCAGGAACAACAGCATTTCATCAAGAAGCAACGACAGCACAAACAACAATTTACGTGTTCCATTACTATTACTATAAAAAAAGTTATCTGTTTTGCCTCAAGTATCTGTTTGCTAGCTTGATTAAGCAAAATATGAAGATTTACTCCCACCAGACATTACAAAATCAACACGCAGAGTAAACAATGCAATATATAAAGGGTGGCCAAACCGAGGCTCAGAGCCACACGTGCCTCTTTTGAAACTTAACCTGTTGCTCAAGCTACATAGTTAATTATCCAATAGATAGTAAGGACAATTTGTGTCAAAAATAAGAATGAAATGAATATGCTATTTACAAACTTATTATACATGAATATGTTTTCTTATAGCTAAGTACTACCGATGCTGAATGAAGTAAAAAGAACTGTTTATGCCAAATGTTAATAATATCCTGCGCCTCTAGTCGTCTGAATCCCATCGCATGCGGCTTTTATACCAGAGGAGTTTGGCCACCCTTCCAAGATATGATATATAATATACAATATGTGATATAGAAATAAGCAAAACATTGTAAAAAACAGAGGAGGAACTCACAAAAGAGTAACTTACTTAATGTCTCCAAAAGGTATCATTTCCAATGCGAGTGATTCAAAATAACCTTCAATCGCATGTTTCGAAGAGACATACGTGCTTGCGAAAGCCATCCCAGAAAGTCCGGCAACTGATGATACTGTTAGGACATGACCTGACTGCCTTTCCTTCCAATGTGGCAACAATTTTCTTGTAAGCTTCATTGGACCAAATACATTTGTAGCGTAAACTTTGTCAGCTATCTCGTTGGTTTCAAATTCTGCAGGGACGTATCTCCCAATTCCAGCATTGTTAACTAAATTACAATTTATAGTTTAATAAAGAAAAATTTTGATATTATTTGATAATATGGGTCTGAATTAAACAAATGCTAGTATCAACTGATAATACAGCTGTAAAGTTCGCCTTTTTAAACGAAACATTTCCTCTCAAATCAGACCTCAATATATCACATCGTATCATCAGTGGCAGACAATTGGGGGCGAGGGGAGCACCCCCAATAACGAACCAAGTGTCTGCCATGGTATATCACATCAGATCATAACATATCATAGCATACCATATCTTATCATCATATCATATCTTCACACCGTGTCATATCATGTCATATCATATCATATATCATATATCATATCATATATCATATATCATGTCATATATCATATATCATGTCATATATCATGTCATATATCATATCATACCATATCATAGCATATCATATCCTATCATATCCCATCATATTATCATACATATCATATCATATCATATCATATCATATCATATCATATCGTATCATATCAAGTACAGTGCTTCCTCTATTATCCGGACGCTACTGGACACACCTTTTCTAAAATGGGGTTGGATGATCCTAAAATGCCGGTTTAGCAAAATTACCCTTTTGGATATGACACACAAGAAAAAGCTAAGATAATTAAATAGTGTCTTTATAATACACAAGTAAAATTGTCATTGTTAGATCTATAGCAATATTTGTATTTATAACAATATGACGTGATTTGAATAGCAAATAACAAGATTTTATTTTCGTAAACGGACGATAATACTTCAATTCAAATAACGTTTAGCACCAGGGTCACGGCCGGATAATCGAGGGGCGTTTAATCGAGGAAGCACTGTAGAGCAAATTAAAGTCCATTGAGCACAACCATGAATTACCAAAGGCTTATGAAAGGCAGTAGGGTCTTGTCGCCCCAGTGGCACAGTTAACGTTTCCAACGGTGATATTTGCCTAACCTTTCCCGAATCATATTGCCTCCCTTACTTACATTGAGAGAATCATTGATGAGTTAGTGCCAAAGCTATCTTGTATGTTGGATGACTAGCAGCCGAAATTTTGCCTCACAACCAAAGAGTGTTTTTGCGGCTATGAATTATCATCGTCGCCCCAATTGGCGCAGGGTAGTAATGTAGAAATATTAACTAATATTATTTCTACAGTTTTGTATTTTATGAAATTAGAAAACAAAAACAAATTGAATCGAGCCAACTTTAGTGTATAATATCTTAACTATCTTTATAATAAATGACAACAGTTCTTTCACGAATTATAGTCAGCAAGGCATAAAAAGTCCTTGTGTTTTCAACTTTTGAATTGAGAAATTTCCCAGTTTTTGGTATGACCTTCAGAATTTATCCACAAATGAAAACGGTCTTAGTGAGATACTAATTTCATTCCATATTCAAGCAAAATACTCCAGTAGACACCTACTGCGCCAGCTGGGGCGACAGGTAACGGAAAATAGATACTTAGGCATTTCATTTCATTTTGGATTTCTCTATTGATTGAGCCCCTCAGCAGAAATGCTGGTTGTCAAGGGTACCTCCGTCTAAAAATACAATAACCGAAAACAAACCGAAAATAAATATAAATGGATGATATAAAACACTATATTTGGAAGGGAAAAGAAAGGGAAAAGTTTGCGAAAAGTAAACGACTTGACGATAGTGTTAAGCCTATCTTTTATGAAGGGGCTCAACTGTGAGTTCTTAGGGCAACAATTTCTTAAAAGTCTGTACGATATTTCAACGTTCTATTTACGAATAAGAATAAAACTTACGACCTGAAGGCTTGATACAGGAATCTATCGGCAAGGACCTTCTCTTGAATTCAACGGGTCAATCTTGATGTGCCCTACGCTATACTATCAGAGTTTTCTAAAAAATAATACCAGCTTGGCAGAACGTCTACTTCTCTCTAACCAAAAAGACTCTTATCTACCTCTAAAACTACGCCTTTTATAACTCACAGCTAATAGATTACGAAATGAACTAAAAATAAGAATTAACAGTAAATTGTCCAATCTGGTTCTTCCTACGGGTTTCTGATGCAATTATTGCACCAGCAGTTGCGATTTAATTTTGAAATAGTTATAACGTCATTCCTCAATCTGTGCAAACTGGCGATGAGCCTCCTTTTCGTAACATGACTCCCCCCTTTTAGGACAAGCCTCCCGGCTTGAGCTGGGGACGGATGTCCATAGGCAGTTTATATAGCGCGAATTATGGCTGGCTGGAATCGATCTTCTGGACGCGTAATCGGCGGCTCTGAGTCTTCTGTATTGTCAACATTTAATGGAGTTGGAACCGAATTTCCCTCAGAGAGAGTGCTAGGAACATCTGGTAAGACTTCTGAGACAAAGCTATCCGACGGTAAATCTGACTCCTGGAGATCCGGTGTTATAAGGTCGTCATTCGGCGGTTCAATAGGGCGATCAGCCGGGTCATAATATGGCTTAAGACGATTTGCGTGCACTGGAACTGAAACTGGACGATTATCTAGAGTGCGTAATTTGAAATGAACGGGCGACAATTTAGCGACAATACGATATGGTCCGTGAAAATTGTGCTGGAGTTTTTTTGATAAGCCCTTTTTTTTCTTCGGGGTGTATACCCATACGCGACTACCGACTTCGAAAGGAACAGGTGAAGCCTTCTTATCATAGTACGATTTCATTTTTTGTTGAGCCAGTTGCGTGTTCGAGAGAATAAGCTGTTGAGCACTTTCAATGTTTTCAACAATTTTAGCACGAAGCTGCGCAACTGATGTCGATACATTTGAATCGGGCAAAATAAGGGCCGCATCAATAGGTAGGCGTGGTTCTCGTCCGTATAATAAGTAGAATGGTGACTCACCTGTAGTGGCATTGAGAGAAACTCGGTATGCAAACAATACCAACGGTAAATGCTTATCCCAGTCCTTCTGATTCGTGCTAACGTACATAGATAGCGCTTCAGCTAGTGTGCCATTAAAACGTTCCACTAGGCCGTCCGTCTGCGGGTGATAAGCAGTGGTGTGTAAGCGCCGCGTGTTCAAAAGTTTACAGACTTCCTTTACGATAGATGCCATAAAATTAGGTCCTCGGTCCGATAACAAGGCGCGTGGGGCACCATGACGCGCTACAATTTCGTTTACGAGTAATTCAGCGATACGCGGAGCTTCGATAGATGGCAAAGCAAAAGCCTCCGGCCAGCGAGTATAGTAGTCTGAAAAAACGATGATATAGCGATTTCCATCGTGGGATGGCGGGAAAGGACCAAGAGCATCCATAGCAATACGATCAAACGCTCCTTGCACTGGAATTGGGAGGAGAGGAGCTTTATGTGCCCTCCTAGGAATCTTTTTCATTGCACAATCGACACATGAGTTGCACCAATGGGCAACATCCTTGTACATGTTGGGCCAATAATAACGCGCCCGAATTTTCTCATACGTTTTTGTGATTCCAAAATGACTACCAGTTGGATCGTCGTGGCAAGCAACAAGGATCTCGTGGCGCAAAGAGGCAGGTATGACAACTTGACTGGACAAGGACCGAGCTCTTCTTTTACCAGGGCTCCAAAGGTGACACAAAATTTCATTTTCATCTAAATAGAAGTCGTCGATAGATAGTAACAATGAACGGGCTTGTGAGTCGTCGGCTGGTAACTGAGTGGATTCTAGATATCTGATGATATCAGCGAGGTCCCTGTCCTCTCGCTGTAGCTTAGCTAGTGAGTCTGGTTGCGGGCAAGGGTGCTCAATTACCGCGACAGGACGTGTTAAAGACGATGGAATAGATTCAGGCTTGATTAAATGTTGCGGGGGTGCATAAGAACGGCGAGAAAGGGCATCTGCATTACCATTAAGAGTACCGGCACGATGAATTATTTCAAAATCATACTGTTGTAATTGTAGTGCCCATCGAGCAAGCCTGCCAGTTGGATCCCGTACTTTCATCAGCCACGACAAACTCCCATGATCGGTGTGAACAAAAAACCTTTTTCCAGAAAGATATGGTTGATATCGTTTTATGCCATCAACTACTGCCAGCGCTTCACGTTCTGTTGTGCTATAACGTTTTTCTGTTACAGTAAGCTCACGTCCTCCATATGCCAGAACAACTTCTTTTCCATCTACTATCTGACCAAGAATGTAACCTAATGCAGTCTGGCTTGCATCCGTATAAAGATGAAATGGCGCAGAGAAATTTGGATATGCTAAAATTGGCGGCGAGCACAAGCGTTTTTTCAGCTCTGAAAAGGCAGTTTCGCAATCTGGAGTCCAAACAAACGAGATGTTTTTACGAGTTAAAGTATTCAACGGTGAGGCAATCTTCGAGAACCCTTCGACAAAACGACGATAATAATTACATAGGCCCAGAAAGCTGCGAACTTCTTTCACAGTTTTTGGCGTAGGAAAAGACTTAACAGCCTCGAGTTTCTGCGGATCAGGGGCAATGCCCGACGAAGATACGATAAATCCAAGATAGTTCACTGAATCTTGAGCGAAATGACATTTTGATGGCTTTAATTTTAGGTTGGCAGCACGGAATCGATCGAAAACAGTTTTTAAACGAGATAAATGATCCGAAAAGGACGATGAAAATATGATGACGTCATCTATGTAAACGAGGCATATCTTCCATTCGAGGCCATGCAATATTCTGGACATAAGTCGTTGAAATTGTGGGGGAGCATTGGTTAAACCGAAACTAAGAACATTAAACTGGTACAATCCAGCATGTGAAATGAATGCAGTTTTCTCTTTAGAATCCGGATGCATAGCAACTTGGTGGTAACCCGATTGAAGATCTAAGGTTGAAAAATATTTGGCTCCAGCGAGAGAGTCTAAAGCATCATCGATTCTTGGGAGTGGATAACTGTCCTTACGGGTTACAGCGTTTAGTTTCCGATAATCAATGCAAAAACGGGTCCCCCCATCTTTCTTCTTGACAAGTACAACTGGAGAGCTCCATGGGCTAGAAGAAACCTCAATAATGCCTTGATCTAGCATTTCATTAATGTGCTTTTCAATAGAGGCCTTCTGGCTGTGCGAGACGCGATATGGTTGTTGTTTGATGGGCATCGCATTACCTGTATCAATCCCATGCTGAACTATAGTTGTGTGGCCTAAATCTAAGGTGGATTTAGCGAAAATATCAGAATATTGGTCTAACAATGTTTGTAGCTTATGATTTTCTTGAGAGGATAGATTTCGACTAGGCAAACAACTGAATTTCAGAGGAGTCATTCCTGATGCAGTATTAACATGGGAGTCCATGGCAGAAACAGAGGGGTCTGAATCAAGAGGAATAATGTCATCGGTGACTTTTGTCTCTTCAAATTTTGCAATGGTAGCACCTTTATGGATCAACACGGGAGAATCCGAAGGATTAATCAGCCGCAGGGTTACTTTACCGTCACTATCGGGCTGGCAAAGTGTAGATGCGCAAAGTAGATGATAACGATCAGAAAGTTTGGGTACTCCTTCTATTAAACCTACAGCAGGTTCAGAGGGAAATGATGTTAAGACAGCTGGAATAACAACTTCACTACTACCATCAATAACGAACGTTCTTGCTATTCTAACGTCAGCAGTCAGCGGGGGAGTATCACCGTTAGCAAAACATACACTATCATTTCCGGCAAACGTTACCTTTTCATTACCAACATCCACTACTGCGCGATATTTCTGTAAAAAATCTCTCCCTAGGACGACATTATACGACAAGTCCGGAACAACGACAGCATTACAATCATAATCACATTGTCCAATCGAAAGATCAAAAGATACGGCACCGGTTACAGGTACTGTGCCCCCATTTGCGGTTTTAATACTCTCAAAAAGCTGTTTCTGCGTCAAAGCATATTTACATCTCAAAACATCATGAAAAAATCCTTCACTAACGACTGTTACTGCGGCACCAGTATCTACCAATAGCTTAAAATGCTGCTTTAAAATAGTTCCCCAGATCAAGACATTAGATGGGGTCGATACAGCATGCAATGTTTTAGAATGTACTTGTAAAGATGGGCTGATTGTGTTTTTGACTTCACGTTCAATAGCAAAATTCTCGTCCGTAAAATCGGTTTGGGTTCCTTGGGAAAACTTTTGAACCTCTGAGATATCTCTGTTACTAGGCATTGATGAACTGACTTCTTTATTTCTTTGCGTAAAAGCTGGCGGGACTTTTTGGTTTCTCGGGAATGGCTGGTGGGCCCTCACTGTCCCCATTGAGAGGGCCCTGTGCCGTTTAAAGAAGCATCATTACGATTTTGCGGCTGCTGGTATTGGGACTGTGCATGTTGGCCTGCAAAACTACGGGAACCTCCACGGAACGGGGGCTGCTGAGTTCTTTGTGGAACATCCCAGCAATAACGGGCCACGTGACCTACGCGATTACACGCATTACAAATGGGCCGCCCATCGCTCGTGCGGATATTTCTACCCCTAGCAAAAGTGTTTGTTGCTTTCCAATTATGTTGATTGTTTCCATGGTTACTTCTTCGTGCCTCTTGTCTAAAACCTGTCTGAATGGCAGCTATTATTTCATGTCTCAGACCCTGGAAGTCACCGGAAGGATTAGCAGCTTGAGACGGGGTTACAATGGTATTGTTTGCACTTAGGGCATCTAACTGGGCAGCATCCTGATGGGGAGTTTTGTTTGCAAGGGAAAACAAGAGATTTACCTGGCCTTCAAGCTCTTTTATGCGCTGTTCCTGAGCTGGTACTGATGGAGGTGCTAGAGGAAAAGTATGAGCACTGGTTTTTGACACTGAATCACGTAAACGCGCAAAGTTTTCTGCCTCGGCAAATGTTTTTGGTTGGTTAAGGAGTACGTGAGTTTTAATAGCATCGTTTAGGCCGTTCACAAAAATGTTCATCATATCTTTATCGGACAAAGAAAGACGCTGAGATTTCTTAATGATGTCTTCCGTATACAGAGCAAGCGGTTCGTTTTGACCCTGTTTTCGAGAGTACAACTCTTGTCGAAAGAAAAATTCTAGATTCTGAGATCCAAATCGCGTTTTCAGTTC
Organism: Mastigias papua; assembly: GCA_964019165.1. Lineage (NCBI taxonomy): Eukaryota > Metazoa > Cnidaria > Scyphozoa > Rhizostomeae > Mastigiidae > Mastigias > Mastigias papua. Next base: position 932,183 of record OZ025268.1, read on the forward strand.
TCCCACTAATTCGTTAAAATCGGAAGTTGTCTCGTTAGGCAAAGTTTGAAATCAAGCCGACGCAGAACCTCCTAACAGCAAGGACAATGCATTTAACTTCTTAGAGTTGGACCATCCATAAAATTTGGAGTAGCGCTCGAACTGTAGAAGCCACTCGTTTACATCTTCCGTTGGAAACCCGTTAAACATTTTGGGCTTAAAAAGACTAGCTTGGGAATTACCTTCTAAAGCTGCTTGCATGGCTGACATTTGATTTTGCAATTCAAGTACTAATGGTTGCTGAGCTTGGTCAAGCGACATTTTGAATTAACACTTTTATGAAACTACAATTTCAAACAGTACGTGCGTCGGCAGGATTGCGTGTGATGATGCAATCGAAAGCAATCGAACTCGCAAAGAAATAAACTGTAAGTCTTAAACCAATTTGTAGCTTTCCGTAGATATTACACACAGTTTCTGATGAGTTACACGACTTTTCTTTTAAAATTCTCTATTTTCTACTCGCACGGTCTGTTCCCTTCTCTTCGGATGTGTCACTTGACGAACTTTCAAACACAGTTTACGTCTCTACATATACGTCAATATCAGCATAAAAACTATACAAATTGTCTATAACCATTCAATTTCTTCAGCTTTTATCCTCACACGGGGCACCACTTGTTAAGCCTATCTTTTATGAAGGGGCTCAACTGTGAGTTCTTAGGGCAACAATTTCTTAAAAGTCTGTACGATATTTCAACGTTCTATTTACGAATAAGAATAAAACTTACGACCTGAAGGCTTGATACAGGAATCTATCGGCAAGGACCTTCTCTTGAATTCAACGGGTCAATCTTGATGTGCCCTACGCTATACTATCAGAGTTTTCTAAAAAATAATACCAGCTTGGCAGAACGTCTACTTCTCTCTAACCAAAAAGACTCTTATCTACCTCTAAAACTACGCCTTTTATAACTCACAGCTAATAGATTACGAAATGAACTAAAAATAAGAATTAACAGTAAATTGTCCAATCTGGTTCTTCCTACGGGTTTCTGATGCAATTATTGCACCAGCAGTTGCGATTTAATTTTGAAATAGTTATAACGTCATTCCTCAATCTGTGCAAACTGGCGATGAGCCTCCTTTTCGTAACAATAGATCACGAGTAATTGTGATCCTTTCCATGGACTTTTCATGAAGTACCCGATCAAAACAAATATCATTGTTCACTGACTTTACGCCAAGCAGGTGCAACACTGAGGCGACAGGACTATAGTTGCCCTTAGCAGTGAACTCAGCCATAATCAGTGGTGGGTGGCCTGGGGGCAAGGTCCCTTAGGGGACCAACAAGCAATTCGGCGCCCCCCTAGGAATAGAGGTACTCAGAATTTTTGCATAACGTTGCATCATTTGTCAGAATTCAACCTACTTAATGGATTTTGATAACCACTAGGTGCTAAAAGGTGTCCCAGCCGATCGTCACTCGCTATACTTAGACTACATGTACCCCCTACCCCCCCCCCAATAAAATCGCGCCGGCTACGGCCTAACAGCAAAGGTCTAAGCATAATTTATCTGTTTAATGCTGACACCAACCTGTCTATTTATCTATTGTGTTTTGAAAAGGAGAACAAGAAAGACGCCGTAGTTCTGTTGTTGCTTTGTTGTTTATTTTGTATCCTTGCAGGTGCCTTTGCTTACCCGACATGCAGCGGCCATTGCAGCGGCCATTGCAGCGGCCATTGCAGCGGCCATTGCAGCGGCCATTGCAGCGGCCATTGCAGCGGCCATTGCAGCGGCCATTGCAGCGGCCATTGCAGCGGCCATTGCAGCGGCTCACAAATTCAAACAGTAAGCAATCATAAAAGGTATCACGGGTATACGATCTGCGGCGTCTGGTTCAGTGGTTGTGCCCACTGATCAGTGGGTGTGGTAGGCTACGCCAATCAGCATGGAGAAGCCTTGCTATAGCATACAAGTTTGCAGCTTCACTGAGTAGCATGCAAATATTGCCTACACTCTTTTATTTTTATACGAACCAGTAAAGTTACTGCTCAGGCGGGCTGTTCTTAATTTTTCCAAACTTTTGAGGCTTAATTGTTCCTAAGTTGTTCTTAAACTATTGGGGTGTAGGCAATTTAGACATTAGACAATAAAGAAGACATCATTGGATGTTTTGCCAAGGGCAACTAATTCACGAAAATCAAGGAGGAGAAGTAGCAAAGCTATCAATTCTCATCTGGCTAACAAGGAAATGACATTTCATGTCAATATGTTATTGGAAAGTGTATGCATCGTTGTTGCGACTGTGCTTCAGCCTCAACTTATTCTTAAATTCCCATCAAAAAATGTACCTACTTTACAAACTCCTTACAATATAGTTTAAGCCATAAGTAAATGTTTACGCAGGTTCACAGCAATCAATGCCTGCTCAAAGTCTCAAAAGTCGACAGATCACCAACAATTAGCTATGCGAGCCAGAAGTTGCCTGGCCCTGCCTTATAGTCTCATAGCCGCGAACCCCAGATCCTCGCAAATAAATTGGTAATGAAAAATGGAACAGAATGAGACGAACTGCTGTTGCAAAACAAAAAAAGAGGCAGGTGTCATAAAAAGAACATATTGAAAGGAGAAAGTAAAATACAGACACGGTAACCTGGGTAATCTGCGAGAGAAAGGGCACGTGATCGTTAGAAGAAACCGCCCACTCGGAAAGCAATATAGTATTGCTACCTAGGCATGACGCTGCAAATAGTGCCTCCCCTTTAACCTTTGGTGTACTTGAAGCTTGTTTGGGATTATCGAATTAACGCACAGAAATGATAAAGTAAGTCAAATATAACTGGCTGGGGACTCCGCTTCAAAGCGAAACAAGTATAGTGGTAAACACTTATCTGCAATGGATAAATAGTAGGATCACATGGTAAAACTATTGTCTTGGATGGCTAAACCACATTAGCTAATCAGCTACTTACCCAGCACATCTATTTTTCCTTCTTTTGCTAGAATCTTTTCAACTAATTTGTTGATGCTATCGTCTTTCGTAACATCCAACTCTTCAATCAACAGGCTCTTCCCAAGGCACCCTCCTCCTTCCTCCTCTAAGCATTTTTTCTTTTCTAATGACCTCATTGTTGCATACACTTTGAACCTTTTCTTCTCATCTTTGGCAAGCTTCACTGCAGTCTTCAGACCAATGCCAGTAGAACACCCAGTTATCAAGACAACTTTTTGTTCGGCCATTCTTTTGCTAGAAGTTATGGATAATGCGTGTGAGAGTTCGAAAATGCGTTGCGTCTGCACTGGTAGCCTACTATGTACACTGTACGGGCTCACACCAAGAGGGTGTTTCGCCGTTAACCTTAAACCGCGTATCAGCGCTTTATCCACATTTCAGGGGCGGCGGAACAACCTTTTTTGTAGGAAGTGGCTCGAGTGGACACATTAACAATCCAGGGATATAGATAATGCTAAAACGGGTCTTAAAGTACATTTGCTATAAAAGAAGAGGGGCTAGAGCCCCCAGCCCCCTGATTGACCCTAACATGATGTGTTTGTAAAGCCTGAAATACACTGTCCAATTTATTGGATTGCGAAAAATTGGATGGTGTAGACGCAAAAATTTGATGATATTTGGCTCTCCCAACAAATTGGAACGTCGATTAAAAAAGTTGGACGTGTTCAACTTTCATCCAACTTTTTTCCATTGTTCCTCCTAATCCCTATTTTCACGTCTTCATCTTTCGTGCACACGCTTGTGAAGTGAACGCGAAATGAATATTGCAGGTCTGCATAACTCTAAGTCAACGAGGCTTAGGGGCTCCTAGAAATTTTAGAGTGACATTCTTAAAAACTGTTTGAATTCTTCGTCATTCTCCAGCCGAAATTCCTCTAAAAGAGTGTTACCTACACCGAGCTCATTATGTCGGGTTAGCCATAGCTCCCAAACTGATGTTTGCCTTTTCTGGCGCTTTATTTTTCGCTTTTTGCTAGTGGTGGCAACTATGATTGCTGCAGCGAAACACTCCTCCTCAGAATCCATGATGAAATGAGGAAGTTGTACAGAAATCGTTCCAATTTATTGGATGAGTGTAAACAGGCGTTTTCATCCAATAAATTTGATGATCCATCTAATCGAATCCAATAAATTGGACATTGTATTTGAGGCTTAAAGCTGCCTGTGGTTAATGATTACGAAATGTACGAAATTTTTTTAGAGCCAAACAATTTCCTGTCATTGTTTGTTTTGTAGCATAAAAAGTTGCACGTTGTGATTAGATTTGATTCTGATTACGCAGTTCCTGTGCGGACACAGTTTTCTCCGTTCTCCTCTTGACTTGAGCGTTTTTCTCAATGCAATGAGAGGAATTTGTGATGATTTAGTTCAATGCAATCATTCCTCAATTGAATTCGATGGGTTGTATGATAGGGATCCCTACTCCAAAAATATGTTATAAGTTCATTGATATTTAATTTCTTTTTTAGGATATTCTGCATTGTTCGAATCGAGTTCGAATCAGCATAGTTGTGAACAAACAGTTGTTGTATTCATTTTATATTGGGCCTGCGCTCTTTATACCAGATTACAGTGGCGTTGCCAGACAAAATACACTGGGGTGTATCCAACCGCAAAACCTTTCAGTGTCACACTCTCCAGGAGCTTGGAGAGATGGGCAACGCCCTTTCTACGAGCAAATGTCTTCACATTTCCTGATGTCATCACATTTTCATTTATTTTTCAATGAAAGTTTCCTATTACTGCTAGTCTTAAAAATATGCACTGAAGAGCCCAGTTTTATTTTATCGATCAAATCTCTTTTGATGCTGATTTTTGTTAAAATTTCCAAAGGATTTTCAGATATGGGTATAAATACGTTTTTCAAACGAAATCGCCTTCATCATGAACTTAAATATCAAGGTTTTGTAGTGACCCTAAACACCGTGAATAAAACCTTCAACTTAGGCCTTCGTCCACTCTTTATTCACAACCGGCCTTATCCATTTTTGCCATGTCATCCACTGTCACCTCACATCTCGGCATCACCCTAGCATCATCCTTGTCATCACAGGTCATTCCTTTGCTTCTGGTTTATTGCATCTCTCCAGTTTTTATTACTCAGCCGACCACCTTCTTCTTTTTATAGTTATTAAGTAATTCGTATGGAATATTTCATCATCAGTAGTTTTGTATATATATTTGTAAAGTCATGTGCAAAAATCAGTCAGTAGATCAGTTCGTTCACACAACATCTCGTATCTCTGGTTCTGTGTTCTCATTTACACAGGTCATTCCTTTTGCTTTTGTTTATCGCATCTCTCCAGCTTTGATTACTCACCCCCACCACCTTCTTTTTATAGTTATTAAGTAATTCGTATGGAATATTTCATACGAAATGGAATATGGAAAAGACTCTCGGAAAATGGTTCTTTTCTTCTCTCGGAAAATCTGCATCCACATTCTTACTCCAATCTGAAAGCCTCTGGCACATCTTGTTTAGTTCTAAATCCTCCCTGGGAACTGTCTTTATTAACAACTTTATCAATTAGAGTTTTCAGTACAAATATGCGATCAGAAGTTTGTTTCCATTTTAAAAATCCAATTTGATGGTGGGATATTAGTTCATGTTTAAGAATGAATTTATTTAACCTTTCAAGGAGAACGTAGCTGTGTCATTTACTCAGACAGGAGCTTAATGCAATACCTCTGTAGTTGTTTGTGTCAGATATGTCCCCTTTCTTATAGATAGGTTTGAGCAGATTCATTTTCCAAACCTTAGGGTATGATGATGAGGTAAGAATCAGGTTAAAAAGTTTGCAGAGAGGGTGTAAAATATATTCCTTCTCTGCAATCAAAAATTCATTTAGAATTCCATCATATGAAGAAATAGGAAATACAAGGAAAAGGGAATCAGTCAGAAGACCATATGAAAGTGAAAAGCTTACAAAGCAATATCAAGGAAAGGGTTACAAGAAAAATATCAATTTCGTCCTCTTCGTCGATATCTACTAGCTTGGATTCTGGTGCAGCATCAGTAATATCCTGTTCTGAAACCAGCCTTTCAAATGGATCCAAGTCTGGTTCACTCAAAATTGATAACTTGAAATTGAATATGCCCAGACCAGCATGGCCCTATTTCAGGCAGTAGATTAAGCAGTCTTCACATTTTTGACTTGAGTGGTTTGGTTTATCTTCTTTTGATTCTTTTGCACGTAACGTAGTTTTGATGATGACTGCCTAATGCCAGATCACGGAACACATTTATGAGTGTAGAGCAAGATTTATAAAGACAACAGGATTTCACTTTTCAGTTGCAATATAATCTTACTTTATAATCTTTGATAAATCCATATCGACTACAAAAGTTTACTTTATATTTCAAAGAATGCCATGATAGCAAATCTCCGGAAATTTGTTTTGAAGTTATGTCCAACACTAATATAAGTTTATATGCGACTTTTTGTGCTTTTTAAACAGCATACATTGAATATGGATTATGAGATAAGTTGGAAAGCACTGAGGAAATTACTTCCAGTGTGACCTTTCTCCGACTTTTTGTTGCAATAAATTTATCTGACTTCTGAAGTCTTGCACCATGCTCTCTCAATCGGTTATTGATTATATCATCACGTGCAAACCTATAAAACATCTGCAGTTTAGGGCGTAGTTATATTGTGTTTAATCTTGTATTTACAATTCAGTCTATTCTCAAGATGGCCTGTCAAAGTCTCAAACTTTCTGTAACTACCACTACATCTTCATATTTCATTAAAAATCCAATTAACATTCAATAAAAGTTCATGTTCCGTGTGCTTTTATCTTGTACCGTTGGAAAAGTGATTAATTTTCCCGAATTGATTTACAGTAAATTTGCAAAGCACTTGCAGATTTTAACAACTGTTTGTTTACTAATCTGGATCACAGAAAACAGTATTGACCTTAAGTATTTGGTGAAAATCTCTTGCATTTTAATGCGTGTTTGTAGACAAAAGCAGATATCCTCAAAATCACCAGCTTACTCGACCCAATTTCAAAAGGTGTTCTCAATAGTAAATATGGTAAAGCAGATGACAAATTGCTTCTCCAATTCTATCTCAATCATCTTCGACAAGTACTTGATTACTCTATGATGGTAGCTAATTTCTTCATAGCTTTGTGTCCAGCCTGTTTGTGCTCTTACATATTTCGCGGCTAGAGTGTACTTTACTGATAATAACATATTGTTTTAATCTATTTCTTTCTCATTTCCATTTTATATAGAACATATCATTTTATGATATTTTTCTCGGAGCTTATCATGTTATAATAGTAACTGGGGACACCCATAGAGCAATGAATTAGATACTTCATGTTAACCCAGATAAGAATAACAATGGTTGTATAAGAATGGCCTAGCTAACAGACAATTAAGTTGATGATGAAAATGATACGTTTTTTGCGTACATTCAAATGCGAATTGATGTATGTAAAGCTTTGCAGAAGGTCAAAACAGTAGCAAAGGGGACAGAATCGTTAATTTTGCATCAAAAATTATTACATGTAACTGTTACTGCATTTTAATAGTACCATACTTTCATTCGATATTTGTTCTCCCTACCAATTCAAATCTTTTTTTATTTAGATATAATTCCTCAAAAAGTCAAGATGAAAGAGTTAAGAGAAAGGGCATCAAATCAAGGACAGGATGATTAGAACAGGTTTTGTCACCTGTGCTATTTCATATCGTTTATCGCTTTCTATTTATGATGATATTGTGTGCCTTGGGTTTGTGATGTCATCACAAAGAACCAAGTAGCTATCATATCGATACAGAATAATTTTAAGAAATATCATTCTTACCAAAATACCTGAGAATATGGCCTAAGCAAGTAAAATGACTGGATACTGTTAAAAAATTGAAAGCAGTTGAAAAATTACTTGGGGTTTAGTTGTTCCGTAGGGTAGCTGTTCTTGAAGGTTTTTTATATGAAAATTATCGACGCATTATATCAGGAGTGTGGAAACTTTTTTTACGAAATTTGTATTTGTCCGAAGCCTTAGCCCTTTGATTTCAAATGTCAAATGGTTTTAAAGGGATTTGCTCCAAAGATGTAGCGGTAAACTACTTTTTCGTGAATTTCTATATGCCATTCCGGTTAGATCAAGGGGTTTTCATCTACTGATTTTAAATTTTTCGTTCGGACGATGATGTTTACGTCGAGCTGCTCTAATGATGGGAATTGTCTTATGTTGAAGGTTTTATAGATGATATATTACGTGTTTTGACATCCTACCCCAGATAACATCGGCCTATCGCAGTTAGTTTTCTCTGAACATTTCACAGACTGCGAACAGCTGAGATTGAAAGAGAATATTTGTCGTCTCTTCTCACGATGCAAGATTACTTCGTAGTATAGATTTCACAGTTGTAAATTACTCGTAGCAACCAGGCCCCTAATCAATCATTTGATTTTGGAGTCTCATCTTTTGATATTTGTGATATGTGGTGTTATTTGGCGTGCCAACTCACTGATCATACAGTTCTTTTTGAAGACTTTGGTTTGGCTTATTTCGCCATTTCAACTCAGAGGTTGCATTCAGCCTTTTTGTACGCGAATTGTGTTAATCACCAATATTTGCTGAATCTACTGTTGTATGTGTGCTATTAGTATAGGAGCCATTGAAATACCTATGCAATTAGTGCTCATCAGCGTTCGTGTAGAACATAAATAGAAATGTGCCTAGACACGGTCCTTGCAGAATTCCGCTAGTAATTTCTTTATGCATACACTGTACGTAGCTGAATGACGAGTGCTGCTTTTAAGTTTATATCCTATAACTGAAATCATCATGTAGATCAGTGTTTTTATGACGTATGCTTCTTGCTTGACTGTTAGTATCTAGTGGTCAGCTGCATCGAACAGATCTAAAAGAATATCCATACCTTTAGCTTTCTCTAATGAATACTAGCATTTCACCGTTCAGTGCAGCAGCTGTCGAGTTGAGTTAAGAAAATGCTGATTGGATATGCTCTATGTACACACTATAGCAGCGTGAAAATCTAAGGTTGATTTCTTCATCTCATTCCCTTGAAGTTACATTTTGAATTTGAAAGCAATAGGTTATCTCAGTATATGCTTCAGTCATCCATTTGGTTTCGTATCCAAATATGGTCAATGAACAAATCTAGTTATTAGGTAGTGCAACCCTTAAAGGTACCTGTTTTGTTTTACGAATTCTTATCGATTCCATTTGCCAATTCAGATTCTCCCCAGGTACTCTCTAATTTTAGTCTACGTTATGAGTTCTATCAACTATGCCACGGCGAAATCAAGATCTATTCTCTCTTGTTCTCACAGTATTCCATAATTTTTCTATATTAAGTTTGAAAAGATTTTGAACGGAATGAACTGCACTCCTTCCTAGAGTTAGGCCGGGACAACACTTTCATCTTGCTCGGTCAGTGCCCGTCAGCAGGACACTGCACAGAAGAATAAATGTAATCGTCCGATTGAATCCAAATATTTGGTGACCCAACCATGTTGATATGCTCAACAGACTCCAAACCCTCTTGTCACCGGCGTTTCCCAGTAAACTATAATACCGTCAGGTGCGAACTTGTCACGAAAAATAAATGACACATTACTGGAAGTGTTCAACCGAACTTCAAGATTTATATAACTGTATCTTCAAGCACTGTTGAGATAACCCTGGTTGTCAAAAGACCTAGAATATCCGTGTCCCTTAGTGTGGAAAGTTCTAAACCTTTATAGTGGTAGACAAGTATGCTCTGAAACGCAAGAACACGTTATGAAGAATATGAAAAAGAACATCAAGACATATCTTAGATTTGTTTGTATGCTTAGAAAATGGTTATGCGGATGAAAATCACAAAGTGTTAATTGGTCCATTTACTTCTTAGACATTTCGATGCTAGCATTTATCAACGAATCTCCAGTCAGATCAGCATACTTTAGCTTCAAGAGACCTTCCATGGCTTTGTTTGTTGAGTAGCGAAGGTGTGGCTTGCTTGCTGTTATTGCTTCCAAAATTATGTCAGCAATCTCTTCTGCCTGTTGCCATTTCCCTTCAAACTGCGCCAATGCTGTCTTGAACACGTTTTGGTATATTTCAGCAGTCTTCTCATCTACTCCTTTGGGTAAGGTGTCTGCTCCTATACCTGCATTCTCCACAAAGGGGGTAACAACAGGACCAGGCTCGATAAGAGTTGACCTAGAATCATACATTTGTAACCGATAAATTAACTGCTAAATAATATCACTGAAGGGTACTGGTTGTAAAACCTCTTTTCATATTTCATACTCATATGTCATCGGACAATGTCGCCGATGAAAAGCATATATATATCTAACACACACACACACACACACACACACACACACACACACACACACACACACACACACACACACACACACACACACACACACACACACACACACACACACACACACACACACACACTCACACTCACACTCACACTCACACTCACACTCACACTCACACTCACACTCACACTGTTTAGATTAGAAGACTCCTGTGCTAATCAATTGCGCCATCCAGGCACAAAAGAATAGCGGTGGAATCTTAAGGTCATTCCACCGCGAGTCTCTCAACGCATCTAGGGCCTTCTCTATGTTTCGGCATACAATGCCCTCTTCAGAGCCAAGCGTACTATATTCTCTTAATTCGGCTAACATATATATATATATATATATATATATATATATATATATATATATATATATATATATATATATATATATATATATATATATATATATATATATATATATATATATATATATATATAGACTAAACCACAAATATACTATCCTTTAAGTAAACGTTTCGATCAGAATCTTCATCAGTACTGATGAAGATTCTGATCGAAACGTTTACTTAAAGGATAGTATATTTGTGGTTTAGTCTATTTATGTAATTTATATACGTTGTGGATGCGGCTTAGGTTTAGTTTGTATATATATATATATATATATATATATATATATATATATATATATATATATATATATATATATATATATATATATATATATATATATATATATATATATATATATATATATATATATATATATATATATATATATATATATATATATAGATATATATAGATATATATATATATATATACATATATATATATTTATATATATGCATGTTTGTATGTATGTATTTGATTATTCATACAAACAAGCTAATAGTTAGCAACTGAAAGAATACCTGAATTAAAATTTGTGTCAAGAAGTGCCTTAATCATTGCAACACCAAATAATTAGCGGGAACAACAGCATTTCATCAAGAAGCAACGACAGCACAAACAACAAATTGCGTGTTCCTTTAAAAAAGTTATCTGTTTTGCCTCAAGTATCTGTTTACTAGCTTGATAAAGCAAAATATGAAGATTTACTCCCACCAGACATTACAAAATCAACACGCAGAGTAAACAATGCAATATATAAAGGCTGGCCAAACCGAGGCTCAGAGCCACACGTGCCTCTTTTGAAACTTAACCTGTTGCTTAAGCTACGTAGTTAATTATCCAATAGATAGTAAGGACAATTTTGTCAAAAATAAGAATGAAACGAATATGCTTTTTACAAACTTATTATACATGAATATGTTTTCTCATAGCTAAGTACTACCGATGGTGAATGAAGTAAAAAGAACTGTTTATGCCAAATGTTAATAATATCCTGCGCCTCTAGTCGTCTGAATCCCATGGCATGCGGCTTTTATACCAGAGGAGTTTGGCCACCCTTCCAAGATATGATATATAATATACAATATGTGATATAGAAATAAGCAAAACATTGTAAAAAACAGAGGAGGAACTCACAAAAGAGTAACTTACTTAATGTCTCCAAAAGGTATCATTTCCAATGCGAGTGATTCAAAATAACCTTCAATCGCATGTTTCGAAGAGACATACGTGCTTGCGAAAGCCATCCCAGAAAGTCCGGCAACTGATGATACTGTTAGGACATGACCTGACTGCCTTTCCTTCCAATGTGGCAACAATTTTCTTGTAAGCTTCATTGGACCAAATACATTTGTAGCGTAAACTTTGTCAGCTATCTCGTTGGTTTCAAATTCTGCAGGGACGTATCTCCCAATTCCAGCATTGTTAACTAAATTACAATTTATAGTTTAATAAAGAAAAATTTTGATATTATTTGATAATATGGGTCTGAATTAAACAAATGCTAGTATCAACTGATAATACAGCTGTAAAGTTCGCCTTTTTAAACGAAACATTTCCTCTCAAATCAGACCTCAATATATCACATCGTATCATCAGTGGCAGACAATTGGGGGCGAGGGGAGCACCCCCAATAACGAACCAAGTGTCTGCCATGGTATATCACATCAGATCATAACATATCATAGCATACCATATCTTATCATCATATCATATCTTCACACCGTGTCATATCATGTCATATCATGTCATATCATATCATATATCATATATCATGTCATATATCATATTATACCATATCATAGCATATCATATCCTATCATATCCCATCATCATATCATACATATCATATCATATCATATCGTATCATATCAAGTACAGTGCTTCCTCTATTATCCGAACGCTACTGGACACACCTTTTCTAAAATGGGGTTGGATGATCCTAAAATGCCGGTTTAGCAAAATTACCCTTTTTGGATATGACACACAAGAAAAAGCTAAGATAATTAGATAGTGTCTTTATAATACACAAGTAAAATTGTCATTGAAATATTCTTTAAAACTATATTAAGATACAGAAAAGAACAGCTCAAGAAAGGCAAATTCTAATTGAACCATTTCCAACATAACACAATAACATAAAGTCTGGTTGCACATGCAGTCCAGATCTATAGCAATAGTTGTATTTATAACAATATGACGTGATTTGAATAGCAAATAACAAGATTTTATTTTCGTAAAACGGACGATAATACTTCAATTAAAATAACGTTTAGCACCAGGGTCACGGCCGGATAATCGAGGGGCGTTTAATCGAGGAAGCACTGTAGAGCAAATTAAAGTCCATTGAGCACAACTATGAATTACCAAAGGCTTATGAAAGGCAGTAGGGTCTTGTCGCCCCAGTGGCACAGTTAACGTTTCCAACGGTGATATTTGCCTACTCTCCAGTCCGGAATAGACGTCCCCCCCGACTATTTATTTTTTTAAAAAACGCACACCAGGACATTCTTATTGCAGCCCCCCCGCTTATTAATTTTGAGCCAAGAGAAAATTTTCCCAGACCCAGAATTGTCCGGCGAAAGTAACTCGTTTTGAATGTTTGTTGCGCTGAAAAAATGCTAGCGTGAAATGCGTAATTGCTGCAAGAAGCACTGAAAACGCAGCCCGCAGTTGTGCAAATGATGATGACATTATGAACAACGATGGTAGATACATTTTTAGCGTGCTAGAAATATGTAATAAACGTAATAAATTTTGTTTCAAAAAGTTAAAATTTTTTTATCCAATCCATATGTTGGTGTTCTCTCCACATCCATTTATAACTGCCCACCCCATAGACATTCACCTGGGAGCTTTTTCCACCCCCCCCGCTTATTGCAACCCCCCCGCTTATTTACTTTGAGACTTTTTTCCAACCCCCCCGCTTATTGCAACCCCCCTTCTATTCCGGACTGGAGAGTAACCTTTCCCGAATCATATTGCCTCCCTTACTTACATTGAGAGAATCATTGATGAGTTAGTGCCAAAGCTATCTTGTATGTTGGATGACTAGCAGCCGAAATTTTGCCTCACAACCAAAGAGTGTTTTTGCGGCTATGAATTATCATCGTCGCCCCAATTGGCGCAGGGTAGTAATGTAGAAATATTAACTAATATTATTTCTACAGTTTTGTATTTTATGAAATTAGAAAACAAAAACAAATTGAATCGAGCCAACTTTAGTGTATAATATCTTAACTATCTTTATAATAAATGACAACAGTTCTTTCACGAATTATAGTCAGCAAGGCATAAAAAGTCCTTGTGTTTTCAACTTTTGAATTGAGAAATTTCCCAGTTTTTGGTATGACCTTCAGAATTTATCCACAAATGAAAACGGTCTTAGTGAGATACTAATTTCATTCCATAGTCAAGCAAAATACTCCAGTAGACACCTACTGCGCCAACTGGGGCGACAGGTAACGGAAAATAGATACTTAGGCATTTCATTTCATTTTGGATTTCTCTATTGATTGAGCCCCTCAGCAGAAATGCTGGTTGTCAAGGGTACCTCCGTCTAAAAATACAATAACCGAAAACAAACCGAAAATAAATATAAATGGATGATATAAAACACTATATTTGGAAGGGAAAAGAAAGGGAAAAGTTTGCGAAAAGTAAACGACTTGACGATAGATCACGAGTAATTTTGATCCTTTCCATGGACTTTTCATGAAGTACCCGATCAAAACAAATATCATTGTTCACTGACTTTACGCCAAGCAGGTGCAACACTGAGGCGACAGGACTATAGTTGTCCTTAGCAGTGAACTCAGCCATAATCAGTGGTGGGTGGCCTGGGGGCAAGGTCCCTTAGGGGACCAACAAGCAATTCGGCGCCCCCCTAGGAATAGAGGTACTCAGAATTTTTGCATAACGTTGCATCATTTGTCAGAATTCAACCTACTTAATGGATTTTGATAACCACTAGGTGCTAAAAGGTGTCCCAGCCGATCGTCACTCGCTATACTTAGACTACATGTACCCCCTACCCCCCCCCCCCAATAAAATCGCGCCGGCTACGGCCTAACAGCAAAGGTCTAAGCATAATTTATCTGTTTAATGCTGACACCAACCTGTCTATTTATCTATTGCGTTTTGAAAAGGAGAACAAGAAAGACGCCGTAGTTCTGTTGTTGCTTTGTTGTTTATTTTGTATCCTTGCAGGTGCCTTTGCTTACCCGACATGCAGCGGCCATTGCAGCGGCCATTGCAGCGGCCATTGCAGCGGCCATTGCAGCGGCCATTGCAGCGGCCATTGCAGCGGCCATTGCAGCGGCCATTGCAGCGGCCATTGCAGCGGCCATTGCAGCGGCCATTGCAGCGGCCATTGCAGCGGCTCACAAATTCAAACAGTAAGCAATCATAAAAGGTATCACGGGTATACGATCTGCGGCGTCTGGTTCAGTGGTTGTGCCCACTGATCAGTGGGTGTGGCAGGCTACGCCAATCAGTATGGAGAAGCCTTGCTATAGCATACAAGTTTGCAGCTTCACTGAGTAGCATGCAAATATTGCCTACACTCTTTTATTTTTATACGAACCAGTAAAGTTACTGCTCAGGCGGGCTGTTCTTAATTTTTCCAAACTTTTGAGGCTTAATTGTTCCTAATTTGTTCTTAAACTATTGGGGTGTAGGCAATTTAGACATTAGACAATAAAGAAGACATCATTGGATGTTTTGCCAAGGGCAACTAATTCACGAAAATCAAGGAGGAGAAGTACCAAAGCTATCAATTCTCATCTGGCTAACAAGGAAATGACATTTCATGTCAATATGTTATTGGAAAGTGTATGCATCGTTGTTGCGACTGTGCTTCAGCCTCAACTTATTCTTAAATTCCCATCAAAAAATGTACCTACTTTACAAACTCCTTACAATATAGTTTAAGCCATAAGTAAATGTTTACGCAGGTTCACAGCAATCAATGCCTGCTCAAAGTCTCAAAAGTCGACAGATCACCAACAATTAGCTATGCGAGCCAGAAGTTGCCTGGCCCTGCCTTATAGTCTCATAGCCGCGAACCCCAGATCCTCGCAAATAAATTGGTAATGAAAAATGGAACAGAATGAGACGAACTGCTGTTGCAAAACAAAAACAGAGACAGGTGTCATAAAAAGAACATATTGAAAGGAGAAAGTAAAATACAGACACGGTAACCTGGGTAATCTGCGAGAGAAAGGGCACGTGATCGTTAGAAGAAACCGCCCACTCGGAAAGCAATATAGTATTGCTACCTAGGCATGACGCTGCAAATAGTGCCTCCCCTTTAACCTTTGGTGTACTTGAAGCTTGTTTGGGATTATCGAATTAACGCACAGAAATGATAAAGTAAGTCAAATATAACTGGCTGGGGACTCCGCTTCAAAGCGAAACAAGTATAGTGGTAAACACTTATCTGCAATGGATAAATAGTAGGATCACACGGTAAAACTATTGTCTTGGATGGCTAAACCACATTAGCTAATCAGCTACTTACCCAGTACATCTATTTTTCCTTCTTTTGCTAGAATCTTTTCAGTTAATTTGTTGATGCTATCGTCTTTCGTAACATCCAACTCTTCAATCAACAGGCTCTTCCCAAGGCACCCTCCTCCTTCCTCCTCTAAGCATTTTTTCTTTTCTAATGACCTCATTGTTGCATACACTTTGAACCTTTTCTTCTCATCTTTGGCAAGCTTCACTGCAGTCTTCAGACCAATGCCAGTAGAACACCCAGTTATCAAGACAACTTTTTGTTCGGCCATTCTTTTGCTAGAAGTTATGGATAATGCGTGTGAGAGTTCGAAAATGCGTTGCGTCTGCACTGGTAGCCTACTATGTACACTGTACCACAACTCTATTCTGTGACTGTACGGGCTCACACCAAGAGGGTGTTTCGCCGTTAACCTTAAACCGCGTATCAGCGCTTTATCCACATTTCAGGGGCGGCGGAACAACCTTTTTTGTAGGAAGTGGCTCGAGTGGACACATTAACAATCCAGGGATATAGATAATGCTAAAACGGGTCTTAAAGTACATTTGCTATAAAAGAAGAGGGGCTAGAGCCCCCAGCCCCCTGATTGACCCTAACATGATGTGTTTGTAAAGCCTGAAATACACTGTCCAATTTATTGGATTGCGAAAAATTGGATGGTGTAGACGCAAAAATTTGATGATATTTGGCTCTTCCAACAAATTGGAACGTCGATTAAAAAAGTTGGACGTGTTCAACTTTCATCTAACTTTTTTCCATTGTTCCTCCTAATCCCTATTTTCACGTCTTCATCTTTCGTGCACACGCTTGTGAAGTGAACGCGAAATGAATATTGCAGGTCTGCATAACTCTAAGTCAACGAGGCTTAGGGGCTCCTAGAAATTTTAGAGTGACATTCTTAAAAACTGTTTGAATTCTTCGTCATTCTCCAGCCGAAATTCCTCTAAAAGAGTGTTACCTACACCGAGCTCATTATGTCGGGTTAGCCATAGCTCCCAAACTGATGTTTGCCTTTTCTGGCGCTTTATTTTTCGCTTTTTGCTAGTGGTGGCAACTATGATTGCTGCAGCGAAACACTCCTCCTCAGAATCCACGATGAAATGAGGAAGTTGTACAGAAATCGTTCCAATTTATTGGATGAGTGTAAACAGGCGTTTTCATCCAATAACTTTGATGATCCATCTAATCGAATCCAATAAATTGAACATTGTATTTGAGGCTTAAAGCTGCCTGTGGTTAATGATTACGAAATGTACGAAATTGTTTTAGAGCCAAACAATTTCCTGTCATTGTTTGTTTTGTAGCATAAAAAGTTGCACGTTGTGATTAGATTTGATTCTGATTACGCAGTTCCTGTGCGGACACAGTTTTCTCCGTTCTCCTCTTGACTTAAGCGTTTTTCTCAATGCAATGAGAGGAATTTGTGATGATTTAGTTCAATGCAATCATTCCTCAATTGAATTCGATGGGTTGTATGATAGGGATCCCTACTCCAAAAATATGTTATAAGTTCATTGATATTTAATTTCTTTTTTAGGATATTCTGCATTGTTCGAATCGAGTTCGAATCAGCATAGTTGTGAACAAACAGTTGTTGTATTCATTTTATATTGGGCCTGCGCTCTTTATACCAGATTACAGTGGCGTTGCCAGACAAAATACACTGGGGTGTATCCAACCGCAAAACCTTTCAGTGTCACACTCTCCAGGAGCTTGGAGAGATGGGCAACGCCCTTTCTACGAGCAAATGTCTTCACATTTCCTGATGTCATCACATTTTCATTTATTTTTCAATGAAAGTTTCCTATTACTGCTAGTCTTAAAAATATGCACTGAAGAGCCCAGTTTTATTTTATCGATCAAATCTCTTTTGATGCTGATTTTTGTTAAAATTTCCAAAGGATTTTCAGATATGGGTATAAATACGTTTTTCAAACGAAATCGCCTTCATCATGAACTTAAATATCAAGGTTTTGTAGTGACCCTAAACACCGTGAATAAAACCTTCAACTTAGGCCTTCGTCCACTCTTTATTCACAACCGGCCTTATCCATTTTTGCCATGTCATCCACTGTCACCTCACATCTCGGCATCACCCTAGCATCATCCTTGTCATCACAGGTCATTCCTTTGCTTCTGGTTTATTGCATCTCTCCAGTTTTTATTACTCAGCCGACCACCTTCTTCTTTTTATAGTTATTAAGTAATTCGTATGGAATATTTCATCATCAGTAGTTTTGTATATATATTTGTAAAGTCATGTGCAAAAATCAGTCAGTAGATCAGTTCGTTCACACAACATCTCGTATCTCTGGTTCTGTGTTCTCATTTACACAGGTCATTCCTTTTGCTTTTGTTTATCGCATCTCTCCAGCTTTGATTACTCACCCCCACCACCTTCTTTTTATAGTTATTAAGTAATTCGTATGGAATATTTCATACGAAATGGAATATGGAAAAGACTCTCGGAAAATGGTTCTTTTCTTCTCTCGGAAAATCTGCATCCACATTCTTACTCCAATCTGAAAGCCTCTGGCACATCTTGTTTAGTTCTAAATCCTCCCTGGGAACTGTCTTTATTAACAACTTTATCAATTAGAGTTTTCAGTACAAATATGCGATCAGAAGTTTGTTTCCATTTTAAAAATCCAATTTGATGGTGGGATATTAGTTCATGTTTAAGAATGAATTTATTTAACCTTTCAAGGAGAACGTAGCTGTGTCATTTACTCAGACAGGAGCTTAATGCAATACCTCTGTAGTTGTTTGTGTCAGATATGTCCCCTTTCTTATAGATAGGTTTGAGCAGATTCATTTTCCAAACCTTAGGGTATGATGATGAGGTAAGAATCAGGTTAAAAAGTTTGCAGAGAGGGTGTAAAATATATTCCTTCTCTGCAATCAAAAATTCATTTAGAATTCCATCATATGAAGAAATAGGAAATACAAGGAAAAGGGAATCAGTCAGAAGACCATATGAAAGTGAAAAGCTTACAAAGCAATATCAAGGAAAGGGTTACAAGAAAAATATCAATTTCGTCCTCTTCGTCGATATCTACTAGCTTGGATTCTGGTGCAGCATCAGTAATATCCTGTTCTGAAACCAGCCTTTCAAATGGATCCAAGTCTGGTTCACTCAAAATTGATAACTTGAAATTGAATATGCCCAGACCAGCATGGCCCTATTTCAGGCAGTAGATTAAGCAGTCTTCACATTTTTGACTTGAGTGGTTTGGTTTATCTTCTTTTGATTCTTTTGCACGTAACGTAGTTTTGATGATGACTGCCTAATGCCAGATCACGGAACACATTTATGAGTGTAGAGCAAGATTTATAAAGACAACAGGATTTCACTTTTCAGTTGCAATATAATCTTACTTTGTAATCTTTGATAAATCCATATCGACTACAAAAGTTTACTTTATATTTCAAAGAATGCCATGATAGCAAATCTCCGGAAATTTGTTTTGAAGTTATGTCCAACACTAATATAAGTTTATATGCGACTTTTTGTGCTTTTTAAGCAGCATAAATTGAATATAGATTATGAGATAAGTTGGAAAGCTCTGAGGAAATTACTTCCAGTGTGACCTTTCTCCGACTTTTTGTTGCAATAAATTTATCTGACTTCTGAAGTCTTGCACCATGCTCTCTCAATCGGTTATTGATTATATCATCACGTGCAAACCTATAAAACATCTGCAGTTTAGGGCGTAGTTATATTGTGTTTAATCTTGTATTTACAATTCAGTCTATTCTCAAGATGGCCTGTCAAAGTCTCAAACTTTCTGTAACTACCACTACATCTTCATATTTCATTAAAAATCCAATTAACATTCAATAAAAGTTCATGTTCCGTGTGCTTTTATCTTGTACCGTTGGAAAAGTGATTAATTTTCCCGAATTGATTTACAGTAAAGTTGCAAAGCACTTCCAGATTTTAACAACTGTTTGTTTACTAATCTGGATCACAGAAAACAGTATTGACCTAAAGTATTTGGTGAAAATCTCTTGCATTTTAATGCATGTTTGTAAACAAAAGCAGATATCCTCAAAATCACCAGCTTACTCGACCCAATTTCAAAAGGCATTGTCAATAGTGAATATGGTAAAGCAGACGACAAATTGCTTCTCCAATTCTATCTCAATCATCTTCGATAAGTACTTGATTGCTCTTTGGTGGTAGCTAATTTCTTCATAGCTTTGTGTGCAGCCTTTTTGTGCTCTTACATATTTCGCGGCTAGAGTGTACTTTACTGATAATAACATATTGTTTTAATCTATTTCTTTCTCATTTCCATTTTATATAGAACATATCATTTTATGATATTTTTCTCAGAGCTTAACATGTTATAATAGTAACTTGGAACACCTATAGAGCAATGAATTAGATACTTCATGTTAGCCCAGATTGGTTGTATAAGAATGGCCTAGCTAACAGACAATTAAGTTGATGATGAAAATGATACGTTTTTTGCGTACATTCAAATGCGAATTGATGAATGTAAAGCTATGCAGAAAGTCAAAACAGTAGCAAAGGGGACAGAATCGTTAATTTTGCATAAAAAATTATTACCTGTAACTGTTACTGCATTTTAATAGTATCATACTTTCATTCGATGTTTGTTGTTCATACGAAGTCAAATTCTTTTGTTATTTAGATATAATTCCTCAAAAAGTCAAGATGAAAGAGTTAAGAGAAAGGGCATCAAATCAAGGACAGGATGATTAGAACAGGTTTTGTCACCCGTGCTATTTCATATCGTTTATCGTTTTCTGTTTATGATGATATTGTGTGCCTTTGGTTTGTGATGTCATCACAAAGAACAATCGTCGATCTTCCAACTTTCTATGCTTTCTGCCCATAGAAATTCTTCTACCATACTAGAAATATCTTAGAGATTCAGACAGTTATTTTCTCGATGAACTATTACCCACCCATCGCCGGTCATTTTCTTTAACTCACCTATTCTATTATATTGTACAATCTTTAGCTGCATCCCTGTGCTTCTGTATCGCCCATCACGGCTAGTTTCCCTGCTCGCACTATCTACACCACCAACCTCTCATTAATAATATCGTCTCGTAGATTCGTTCTTAATTCACTTAAGTAGAAAATCATACAATATTGATGCCCATCGTTCGAAAAATTATTTGCTGTTGAAAAATCGCAATTCTTTTGAATATATATTAATTTTAAGATGCTTGAATAGGGTAAGTTGATATTTCAACGTAGCAAATGAGTGTGGGATTAATAGCCTTTTCATCTACATACAAGTTGTTGTAAATTAATCGGGGCTTAATTGCTGCCGTAGGGTAGCTGTTCTTGAACGTTTTTCTACATGAGAATTATCGGCACATTATATCAGGAGTTTGGAAACTCTTTTATGAACTTTGTAATTGTGCTAAGTCTTAGCGCTTTGATTTCGTTTTAATGGGATTTGCTCCAAAGATGTAGCGGTAAACTACTTTTTCGTGAATTTCTATATGCCATTCCTGTTAGATCAAGGGGTTTTCATCTACTGATTTTCAATTTTTCGTTCGGACGATGATGTTTACGTCGAGCTGCTCTAATGATGGGAATTGCCTTATGTTAAAGGTTTTATAGATGATATATTACGTGTTTTGAAATCTTATCCCAGATAACATCGGCCTATCGCAGTTAGTTTTCTATGAACATTTCACAGACTGCGAACAGCTGAGATTGAAAGAGAATATTTGTCGTCTCTTCTCACGATGCAAGATCACTTCGTAGTATAGAGTTCACAGTTGCAAATTACTCGTAGCAACCTGGCCCCTAATCAATCATTTGATTTTGGAGTCTCATCTTTTGATATTTGTGATATTTGGTGTTATTTGGCGTGGCAACTCACTGATCATACAGTTCTTTTTGAAGACTTTGGTTTGGCTTATTTTGCCATTTCAACTCAGAGGTTGCATTCAGCCTTTTTGTACGCGAATTGTGTTAATCACCAATATTTGCTGAATCTACTGTTGTATGTGTGCTATTAGTATAGGAGCCATTGAAATACCTATGCAATTAGTGCTCATCAGCGTTTTTGTAGAACATAAATAGAAATGTGCCTAGACACGGTCCTTGCAGAATTCTGCTAGTAATTTCTTTATGCATACACTGTACGTAGTTGAATGACGAGTGCTGCTTTTAAGTTTATATCCTATACCTGAAATCATCATGTAGAACAGCGTTTTTATGACGTATGCTTCTTGTATGCCTGTTAGTATCTAGTGGTCAGCTGCATCGAACAGATCTAAAAGAATATCCATACCTTTAGCTTTCTCTAATGAATACTAGCATTTCACCGTTCAGTGCAGAAGCTGTCGAGCTGAGTTAAGAAAATGCTAATTGGATATGCCCTATGTACACACTATAGCAGCGTGAAAGTCTAAAGCTGATTTCTTCCTCTCAATCCCTTGAAGTTACATTTTGAATTTGAAAGCAATAGGTTGTTTCAGTATATGCTTCAGTCATCCATTTGGTTTCGTATCCAGATATGGTCAATGAACAAATCTAGTTACTAGGTAGTGCAACCCTTAAAGGTACCTGTTTTGTTTTACTAATTCTTATCGATTCCA